>OU795036.1:25626688-26283800 GCA_917208275.1 Patella pellucida
GGCCCTTTAAAGCAAAAAGAATTAGATAATAGGTCAAACAAATTCATTTGTTTGTAAAATTCAGTGATTTCGGATGAGTAAAATGATTTGAAAATATATTCATTCTAAAGCCACCACCCATTGTTGGAGGGGTAGGTCAAAGTTTCAGAAAGATCCAATGGTTAGATTCTGAGATATAAGATTTGGAGGAAAAACACAAAAAAAAAACAACATACGACCACATTTCAATGTGGGCATATAAAAATTAACTGCATGCATATAATATTTAATGTATGACAAATATTCAGTCCTTGTATTCTATTGGCCTTTAATAAAGCACAACATCTAAACACAAACAAAACTCTTTTAAATGTCAGTGGACGCTCTAGAGACTAAAGTTAATATCCGATTAATTTTAAATTTATACACAGTATTTAAGGTCATGACACGGAAGACGCCTATTGATTTTCAGCTATTTCAGATAATTACTGTCAGAGTTATGGCCCTTGATCAGTGATGTGATTTCAAAATTTTAGTTGTTGGGCACTTTTTCCCAAAAATAAAGGGGCATAACTCTTATCGTTATTTAAACAGGCGTTTTCAAACCACAATTAAGAATCACGTGTCAACAAAATATTCAAATTCATAAATAATATAAAAATAGGTAAGCCTCGTTATTTTTCATGTTTAATTCCCGTATGGCATTCAAATTTATGTCAATAATATTCCTGCAAAATCACATGACATTGTAATCAGTGTGAGCGCTAGCCGCTCGCCACTTCGCCAATGGCGAATTTTCATCATCTGTGGCGATAATTATTGTTATATAGTTGCCACTTTGGCGAAAAGGCCTATGTCATGTGGCCCTGTTGGTTCATTGTTTCTCTCTCATGCTTGCCTTTTTAACAAAAACAAACAACCAAGAAACCCATTAAAAATTTCTAAAATAATGTTTTACGAAAGCGTATAGACGGAACTTGACGGAAGGGATTGTACTGTCACCATTAGTTATCTTTGTTTTCATTGGCTGAAATTGTCATATTATTCATGTATTGTCCAATCATGTCTCGTGTACTGAATTACGCACGATTTACAAAATGGCTAGAGATTTCACATTCTTCGATACCGGTACCATAGATATCCTCGTTTCAGCAACTTATCTATCACTCCTAATTATCCATGTCATATATTATCCAATTGCACACAATTCCTTATTTAGGTCCATATAAATATCGTAATTTAAAACAGTCCTATTTCTTCGACATCGGTATGACAAGAAATTCGCCCGAATTCCCTATCGGCCTTGGCTGTCAGCCAAGAGAAGATTCATCACGCAAATTCACGTGGATTTCTCCAAGTAAAACAGCGGTACCCTACTGTCAAATTCAATGCCTTACATTTAATATAAAGACGTTGAGAAATGCGCTGATTTCAGATTCTAAAATATTTGTAATTGAATATCAAAACACGACTTGATTCGCACCTATTATTAGACGACATTTATACAATGTCGTGTACGTATGGAGGATAAGTCACGCCCCCTCGAATTCCAACTATTCCGCTGAAAATTATGTTTATAAAATACTCTATTGACGGTACATAATAAACTTTATTTTTCAAAAAACTTAATTGTTGAAATACACAGTCACAATACAAAGAATTTGGCGCCTTTTCAATTCGAGCCACAATAATATTTATCGTGGTACCGTTGGTAGAATTAGGTTGAATTAATGTGACAGAAATAAGTGTCTTATAATTATGTGTACATCTAGATACTTCATACTGTTAAGTCAAACAAATAAACGTAAGCCAATATAGGTTGTTATAAAATTGGTTCTTGTAAAAGTTAATATCTTTAAATTTCTGCTTGATGTTTTGAATACATATAAGCACTTGCTTCTAGCTTCAAAATGTTACATCCTCAGACTATATAATTGACCAAGATTAGTATTGGTACAAACAACATTTCATGCGGTCAGTGGCTAATGATAAATGTATGTGGCTAATACTTTTTTCATGCATTAGCCACAGTGGCTAATGAATTTTAGAACCTAGCGCTAACACAGGTAATGGTTTCAAATTCCCCCGAAATTACCGTATTATTCTTGTCATAAGTTGATACATTTTTCAGCAAAGCCCGACATTCGTCTTCTACTCCGTTTCGATTTATATAATAATAATAATAATTGTCTTATATAGCGCTACATTATGTCCAATGGTCATTTCTAAGCGCTGTTCAGCCACATTGTATACGTGGAAAGTATCTCTAGAGTATATTTATGATCACACCACTAGTACACCTTATTGAATAGATACGTTTTTAAAACAGATTTAAATTCTGTAAATGTAGATAGTTCCCGCATTAATTTTGGAAGATCATTCCAGAGAGTAGCACCATTAACCGGGAAAGAATATTTTCCACATAGTTTATTGTATTTCGGAACAGATAGTAATGTGTTATCGTTGGAGGATCTGAGGTTTCGGCGTATTTGTACATCACTATACAGTGTAAACATCTGTTTCATATAGCTGGGAGCGGATATAGAGAAGAGACTTTTATATACAGTTGTTAGGATTTTATATTCAATTCGCGCTCTAACTGGCAGCCAATGCAATTCCTTTAGTTTGTCACTGATGTGTTCACGTCTTGGTGTTTTAGTTACTAGTCTAGCAGCATTGTTTTGTGCAACTTGCAACCTATCCAGAGAGAATTTAGGTGCTCCGGCGAGAAGAGCATTTGCATAGTCAAGTTGGGAAATAACTAATGAAGTCACAGTCCTTACACAGACTGATTTGCTTAAATAACATCTGATACTTGCTATCGGTTTCATTTTAAAGTATATTTTCCTAATAATATTGTTTATTTGTGGAGTTGCAGACATAGAGTCATCCATGACAAAGCCTAGGTTCTTCGCTTTTTGAATTGGATGAATGAGACTCGAACCCATTCGTAGTTTTGGTATCAAGTTTAGGCTGTGTGATTTGGACTGAGGGGTTATGATAAGGAATTCCGTTTTGTCATCATTCAGTTTTAATTTGTTCAGGCACATCCATAAACGAACATCATCCAGACATTTCTCTAGTTTGGAGATAGCCTGTTCAGCGGATGTGTCAGACAGATGAAAATCGTGATAAATTTGAGTGTCATCAGCAAAACCATGATTGTTGACTCCATGTTTCCGTATAATTGGACCCAGTGGAAGAAGGTACAACAAGAACAGCAAAGGGCCCAAAACTGACCCTTGTGGGACACCAACAGAAAGTGGAATTTTCGGCCCAAGGGTTGAGTTAACCCTGATTTGTTGGCTTCTGTTGCAAAGGTAGGATTTAATCCATGCTAAAGCTGATCCCGTAATTCCAACTTCAAATTCCAGCCTATCGAAAAGCATAGCATGATCAATGGTATCGAACGCAGCACTTAAGTCCAAGAGTACCAGTAAGACACCACGATTGTTGTCAAGTGAAACATCTATGTCTGATTTGATTTTCAGAAGGGCTGTTTCAGTACTGTGTCCAATTTTATAAGCTGACTGTAAGTTCTCGTGTAAACCATTAGCTGTCAGGTAGGATGTAAGCTGGGAAGCTACAACCTTTTCCAGTACCTTTCCAAGGAATGGTAGGTTGGAGACTGGTCTGTAATTTTTAAATACATCCTTGTCCAGGGTAGATTTCTTCAACAGCGGTATCACAACTGCACATTTTAATGAAGACGGAACAATTGCTGACTGTAAGGAAGTGTTAATAAAAGTAGTAATTAATGAAATCAAGGCATCCAGTACTCCTTGTTTCTTTAGGAGTTGTGTTGGTAATGGATCTAGACCACATGTAGCAGATTTAGAATTCACAATCACAGATTTGACTTCACTTTCAAGGACCTGTTGAAAGCAGTTAAGCATGGTCGTCGCCAGATGAATTGTAACAAATGGATTGACACTAGGGGTGTCGTTGTCCAGTTCACGCCTTATCTTTGATACTTTATCAAGGAAGAAGTCACTGAAATTTTCAGAAAGTTTTTGATCATTATCACATTCAGGAAGTTTAACTGTTGTATCTTCTGTCAGTCGCTTCAGAATACTGAACATGTCCTTGGAATTAGCAGAAGAAAGCTTTGTGTTGTAGAAATTTGCTTTAGCTCGATCGATAAGTTGAGCCACAGCATTGGACTCAGTCTTGTAGATTTGCTTGTTAACTTCTAGGCCAGACCTCAACCACTTCCTCTCTGCTGTCCGGCGTTTCTTTCTGGCATCATGTATAGTGTCGTTGTACCACGGTTTTGGGTGCTTTCCTTTGGATTTCCGGGATTTAAGCGGAGCCAGTCGATCAAGGGTTATTGCAATCGCAGTATTATAGTGGTCAACAAGTTCAGCCGGGTCTGTTGGAGATTTACTGGAGACTGAATTAATAAGGTCTACAGTAAAAGTTTGCAAATCAAGATTTTTTAGATTTCGACTAACGAATGTGTTTTGGATGCCAACATCGGGGGTTAATGTCAAGTCACATACAATTGGCGAGTGGTCCGAGATTGTATCCTGTACAATATTAACAGAGTTTATAATGGGATCACTTTGCCTCGTTATTATATAATCTAAGATGTGTCCCTTACAGTGCGTAGGGACTTGTATATGTTGCTTTAGTTCATATGTGGTTAAAAGATTGATGAATTTAGAAACTACTGAATCACTGCTGTTTTCAAAGTGTATGTTAAAATCTCCACAAATAAGTATGCGTGCGTGACAAACCAAGATCTGAGAAAGAAAAGTTTCAAATTCTGTTACAAACTGCTCATTTGTAGTTTTATTCTTTTTAGATGGTGGGGGATGATAAATGACAACTAAACGAATATGATTATTAATGATTGTTTGACAAGACTCAAAGGTTGAAAATTTCTGTTTAGGAGTTACAACTTTGTACTTAATGGCTGATCTAAACAAGAAACCTACACCGCCGCCACGAGCCGATTTTCGGTGGTGACCCGTGAAAGTATAGTCACTATCACATAGTTTATTTATGACCACACTATCATGTTCTTTAAGCCATGTTTCAGTAAGAGCTAAGATGTCTAGATTGTTCTTGGTTGCGAATTCATTAATAAGAGTAGGTTTGTTACAGGCTGATCGGACATTTAGACAGGAAAATTTGGTTAATGTATTTTCAGAAGTCTCTTCTTCCGTAGATAATGTGTCGTCTTCCGTGGCTAACCCTGAAGTCGAGATTTTATTTAAATTTCTTCTTGTACCCCCTCTTGTCCCCCGGAATGGTTTTAAAATCAGCAATGACTTAAGTCGATTAAAGAGATCAGCTGAGATCTTAAGATCACTTGATTTACACAGATTTACAAGCTGTTTAGGTGAATAGTTAATCATAGGTATTACCACTGACTATAGTGAGTGAACACTATTTTGTAGTGAGTACTGGTCAATGATGAGATAATCAAAAACTTTTCTGCAATAAGATTAGGCAAAATGGCAACCAAACACTGATATATCCATGCACATACAAAACTATTTTCACTGATATTTCACAAATTAAACAAGAATATGTAATCCAAATTTATCAATGATGATCTTGATGATGTTATGATCACATAATGTCCAATTTGGCTATACAAAGCATACATAGTAAGATGAAAATCACATTTATACTCAAGAGCTATTTTGTTGCAGCCATACAGGCGCAGTGAACAGATATATTTCAAGAAAAGATTTTTTTTTTCTTTATTTTGTAAAGAATTAACAATTCCATATAAAAATTTGTTCATATATTTCAAGAAAAGATTTTTTTTTTCTTTATTTTGTAAAGAATTAACAATTCCATATAAAAATTTGTTCATATATTTCAAGAAAAGATTTTTTTTTTCTTTATTTTGTAAAGAATTAACAATTCCATATAAAAATTTGTTCATATATTTCAAGAAAAGATTTTTTTTTTCTTTATTTTGTAAAGAATTAACAATTCCATATAAAAATTTGTTCATATATTTCAAGAAAAGATTTTTTTTTTCTTTATTTTGTAAAGAATTAACAATTCCATATAAAAATTTGTTCATATATTTCAAGAAAAGATTTTTTTTTTCTTTATTTTGTAAAGAATTAACAATTCCATATAAAAATTTGTTCATATATTTCAAGAAAAGATTTTTTTTTTCTTTATTTTGTAAAGAATTAACAATTCCATATAAAAATTTGTTCATATATTTCAAGAAAAGATTTTTTTTTTCTTTATTTTGTAAAGAATTAACAATTCCATATAAAAATTTGTTCATATATTTCAAGAAAAGATTTTTTTACGGAAGGTAAAAAAATGACATCCCAAAATTTATTTGCCTATAAACATAAATCCCATTCAAAATATGATCATAAATCCGAGAATATGCCATCGAAATATAATCTTTTCAGACTTTTCTTCAAGATTAGACACGCGTCTCGCGAGATTTCTAATACCGGTTAAGTTATCGTGCTTTAACCCATTGGGCAAACCTCGACAGATTCTACGCATCTTATGTGGGGTATCGGAATTTGCCAAGTGGCTTTACCCGTCTAAAGTTTTTTATCTTTTAAATTTTAATCAGAATTCGTCAAACAAGGAACTTTGCTCTGAAAATACTTAACTAGCTCCGAACGACGCAATTTCTTTCTAAAAAGTACATATGACTTACCGTCATACAGCTGAGGCTAGATGTAGTGTAACGGAATCTGCCAAGGTTTGCCAAGTGCTGTAACCTCGTGCCATCAGAATTGAAATTAGCAATTTCTAGTATTTTTAAGATATGTGTGTGTGTGTGAAATAGCTTTATTTAACGCTCGCTTCCACTGAAGGTAGGTTTATAGTCAGTATAACACGATAAATACGTTGATCACTTAAAAGTCTGGGTTAAAATTGAGGGAGGTGCCACCTGGAGAGGTAGAAATTCTCATGTGGTTTTTCTAGACCAGTTTTCTATTCTGAACAAAAATATATAAGGTAAACAGGCCAAATCCTGAGCCATTTCCCTCTAGGGCGCTTTTTCAAAATGGCCGCCGAAATCTCATATACATAGTGACTGTATGGGTTAACTCATTTGGTCCAGTTGTCGTGTCAAAGCGACCTAATTAGCCAGTGAATCTCACAGACTTACCCCGCCAGACGTTGACCTAGTGTCAAGTCAGATATCCGCTCAACGTCTCGCAACGACATTTCACATGTACTGTTTTGTTGATCCATAAAGTTATAAAAAATTGCCGATTGACTTTCCAAAAGCCATTATCTAGTAAACATATAGTTTGAACAATAGATTGGAATCATAAAATGTACACGTCACAGCAACGGTTTAGGTGCTATAGGGTAGTTCACGAGAAAATTCTGTTCATATCAGTCGCCATATTGGACGGCCGATCGCTATGTACTGTTTTATTGATCAATAATAAAAGTTATAAACACAAGCCGTTTGATTTCCAAAAGTTGTAATCCCATAAAACAATAGTTTCATCTAATGATTGGGGTCATAAAATGTCTAGGTTGTATGTCACAACAAGGTGTTAGGTTGTAAACTCACGTGAAAAAAATGGAGAAAATTTTCAAGTTTTACGACTGCTGTCGGCATCTTTCATGCTCCGTTTTATTGAGCAATAAAGTTATATAAGAAAAACTGATTCGCTTTCCAAAAGTAAATTAGCCAATAGAAATATAGTTTAATTTTTCAACTAATGTTTGAACCTTATTGAAGTCATAAAATTTACGACACAACACAGGTTTTTGGGGGTTACGGTCAGAGGTCGCCATTTTGTATAGTAGTCAATATTTGTACGCTTTGTATTTTAATAATTTCTTCATTATGGAAAGTGATTCCGACTCTGATTCGAAGGATATTTTTATCGGAAAATATATTATACGTAGAAATAATAGTATCCTGGACAACAAATTGACTGACAATTCGAGTGAGGAACAAGACGCCTACCAAATACTAGCCTAAAATGGCGGATATTCTTCGAGATTTTATTTTGATTCATACACCGAATTACTTTATATGCCAATCATTTTTATGTCCGAAGCCAGGGCCAACTGACATATTAAAACGTAAGAAGAATTGATTTTATTTTATTTGTTTATTTTTTTGACTGAATATGCTCGCATTTGTGACCGACGAAACAAATCTAATCACGCTGAGAAATTCAATGAGATTGAGAGGTTCGAAAAAAATAATTGGAGGGACACGGTAACGGCTGCAGAAATTCGTCATTGACAACTTTATTTACAGTGCTAATCCTAAAAACTTATTGTGGGCTAAATAAATAATCAATTGTGCTTACTGTTTGATGCATCGAGCATTAAAATATAACTTTATAATTCATAAACGAAGCCTATTATTTATTTTACATAGCTATACATAGTTCTTCGTTTGTTTTTATTTGGTATTTTTATTTTAAAAAAATATCCTTGTAAAGCTTGTTTTTATTTCTACATTTGGTAATATAAACATTTTTTGATTGGAGTGATAGTTTTTGTTTTGTTTTGTGTTATTTGCAATAAGTGAGATTAATGGATAATCCTTTAATTAGCACTAGGGATATGGGCTATAGTCTGGTTACTTGGCTTAGGAGATTAGGCAGTAATTAACATAATTAGCTCTAGGGGTCAATGGGTTAAGTAAGTAACAATGATGCATGTTTAACCACTTTTTGCATTGGTTAGTATTCAAGTTATTCCCAAAAAAGCTGCAATTGTAGTCCAGACTCTTGAAAGTGATGAAAAATGAGGGCACTCTTTACGTGGCCGCCAAAAACGTAGATAAACTGTCTATATCTTTTAATAAGCATTTATTGGGCCACGCAATGATCACATTTTGCATTAATTGTGATTAGAGTTATTTACAAAGCATCTTCATGATTATGCATCACACATTTTATAGAGATATAACACGATGGGGGCGCTCTTGGCAATATACGCTAACATCTCACGAGAAAGGGATATGGGCCAGTGTAGGTTAAAAAAAAGATAACTGTGGCTTAATTGACCTCTTTTTGCATTAGTTTTACATAAAATTATTTGAAAGGAATCTACATGTGTGACAAATAATCAATATGGAGGTGGAAATTGCGGGTGCTCATCAGAATTACCGCTAAACGCCACGTTGGTAAGTCGTTTCTATATGGTCACTGAAAAGATGTCTGGGATCTTGTTCTTGAGGGAGCTTTAGGGTAAGATTTATACTGAATTGTCCTTACAATGTATCCTAGTATGACAAATCACTCACAATGTTATAGCATTACTTTTCAAAGTCATTCAGATCACTGCATTCTGAATTTCCCTCGCACTCATTGTCAATAAACAGTTCTTGCACATCTTCAGGCGTCATTGTCGTCATCCACTTCGGCTCAATTTCTTCATTCCAACCATTGCCACAGGCATCGGTGCCTTCATAATCGTTGATGCCTGCTGAACACCATTCTTGAGCTATGAAATGACATTCAGAGTTTACGAAGTTGCAGTGTTTGACAACAGGGTGGTAGCAATATTTGCTCCCTTGTTAACTATCGTTCAAAGATGACATACCTTGCTTCATTGACGTTCTTGGTCTTTACCCCGTACATCAGTGATACGTATTCTTCAAGGCCCTCTCACACCTGTGATGGTAGAGTGTCTGAAGCTGCGGGTATGTTGGAAGTTGTTGGGGACCAAGCCCAGGTTTGCTAAGGCATTCTTCTAGGAGTCTATTGACAATGCCTGCGGGGACTATTCAGAATGTAGTGATTTGAACGACTATGAAAATTATTGCTATAACATTGTGAGTGATTTGTAATACCAGGATACATTGTAAGGACAATTCAGTATAAACCCTTACCCTTTAACCTCCCTCAAGAAGGAGATGTCAAAACATTTTTTCGGTGATCATATAGAAACAACTAACCAAATTATAACTTACTATCTCGACATATAAACATATATGTACATGTATTACGCATTGTAATGCTTATTTAAAGCTTAATGACCTTTGCGTGGCCTAATAAATGCTTATTAAAAGATATAGACAGTTTATCTATGTTTTTTGCGCCCACGTAAAGAGTGTCCTCATTTTTCATCACTTTCAAGAGTCTGGACTACAATTGCAGCTTTTTTTTGAATAACTTTTATACTAACTAATGCAAAAAGTGGTTAAACATGCATCATTGTTACTTACTAAACCCATATAGTCACTATGTATATGGGATTTTGGCGGCCATTTTGAAAAAGTGCCCTAACGTAAAATGGCTCAAGATTTGGCCTGTTTACCTCATATATTCTTGTTCAGAATAAAAAACTGGTCTAGAAAAACCACACGAGAATTTCTACCTCTCCAGGTGGCACCTCCCTCAATTTTAACCTGGACTATAATTACCTAATCAATCCAGCCTATTGTCAACGATAATTTGGTTGAGTGGTAGTTGTACTCTCAGTACACTATATTTTTTTTGTTGGAATTTTGAATATTTAAGCCGATAATTTTGGGAGCATTTATTTTTTAAAAAATGTATAACAACCTTTAAGACATATGATTATACATGTAAATAATTTTAACTTTTGGCACGCATAAAATGTCACTATGTCTTAATGTCAATTGGGCATATTTCCGGTCGGACAATATTGTGCGTTTTGGAAAAAAAAATTGTACAAGTCCGGAATATACAGGCAAAATCCCAACACTGCCCTTAATCACTTCAAAAACTCTTGTGGACGTTCTAGAGACCAAAGTAAACATCGATTGACTTTAAATATGTACACAGTGTATAAGGTCATGAGACAAAGAAACCTATTCATTTTCAGCGTTTTCTGATAATTACTGCCATAGTTATGGCCCTTGATCACTTCAAAAAATCTTTTGGTTGCTTTTGAGGCCAAAGTTAATATCCGATTGACTATAAATTTATGGTTTATTCCCATAACGCCGACTCACTGAGTTTTAGGGGGACGATTTTGGTCGGTGTTAAGGGGACGACTGGCCAAGAACAATAGACCCAAGCTGGGGGATAAAACTAATTAAGCCGATAATTTTGGGAGCATTTATTTTTAAAAAAATGTATAACAACCTTTAAGACATATGATTATACATGTAAATAATTTTAACTTTTGGTAGCATAAAATGTCCAACATAGTCAAAAATTTCTAACAAATTCAATCCTCCTTCTTCATATCTATATTTTGCATCTTGGATCTTTCTGTTGATATCTGTGTATTTTTTTCCTTTTATGTTGGTTGTCGCTGGCCACTCGAATACTGCAACAACTGAATCTCGATCGTCCTTTGCTCTTTTTTCAAAAATACCATCACTTCAAAAATATTCGGATGAGCTTTTCCAATTAATTTTTCCTAGACGCCCGTGCCACCCCTCTACAGAATTGTTGGTTCTTCGCGTGGTTTGGTTGTGGTTCCACTGTACTTGAGTGAATTGACCATCTAACCATTGGGTAACCATATAGTCGGCCAGTTGTTGAAATTTCTCATTATCTGGTACCTTGGCCATTATTTGGATCCATGCGTCATCAATCTGCAAATAAAAGAAAGATACATATAAATTATCTATATTTATTACCCAGCAACACATAGGTAACTGCCACCTCTTGCTGTAGGAAGAAACTTAGATTGTAACTGTGCATTAGTCATCGTAGAAAGAAATGTATATTTTCAATGTCTTGGAAATATTTACGTATTTATACCTATTTTGAGAAATAATCACAATGAACTGAATTTCGATCATTTGTCAGCTTCTTGTTGAACTGTCGTAGCTTATATCATTTTATTAATTAATGAGTGGGTTGAGTTTAAGTGAACTATATTAATAATCTGAACAAAGTAAAGTAAACTATAGATTAAGAAAACTATAGTTAGTGAGTTGAATTTAAGTTAACTATATTAATAATGACTGGTCCCTACCTCATAAACGCCTTTAATCCGTTCTTAACCCATCAAAGAGTGCCGCTGTCGACTTTCCAAACTCTGGTGAGTCGGCGTTATGGGAAGACACCAAATTTATACACAGTGTTTAACCCATTTAACCCTAGAGCCAATTAAAAGATTAGCTGTCTACACCTAAGCTCATATAAATAGTAGGGCCTATATTCCTAAGCCAATTAATGGATTATTGTTAATCCTAATACCCTCTACAAGATTACAAATAACTTCAAAAATATTTTCTATACATAGAAATACTCTGTTACAAAAATTCACAGATTGTCGTGTTCTTTCTAATGATATAAAATTCAATTGTATAAAATAGAAATTATATTACTATAAATAATAAATAACATTGAAAAGTCAGTTCCATTAAAATAATGACTTTTCTTTGTCATAATGGTAAAATAACGTATACAATTATCACCTAATAATTTATTTTAAAAATAGAACACAAATATAGTCCCTCCCGTTGGACGCAGTGTTTAAAGTAAATATAAATCTAACTTTTAAAAAAGAAATATCACCCCAATTGACGGTCACTATCGGCATTTTAACATTTCTGCCTTTCTTTGGATGACGGGAATGGTCGTCTTCTTTGCTTTATTGCGTCAAAAATAAAAATATATTGTTGAAATCTTCGACAATGTAATATTCCTCTATGTAGCTTGTATTAAATCCCAAAAGTTTTGATTCAATTTAGTTTTCAAAAGTCTAGAATTATTAGCCGTGTAAGATTTGTGTTCTTCTGTTTGAAAGCGTGACGTATTCAAAATGGCGGCAACACGCTTGACTTCGGCTAGAATACCAACTTTTTTCGCTTCATAACGTCAAAAAAAAAAGCAAATAGTTGATTTCTTCGACATTATAATATTTCACGATATGTCTGGCAGTAAATCATAAAAAAATCTTTTATTACCCAATTATAATTAATTTATTAAATAGAAACAATAGAAATACGTTGATTGATTTCGCGCTTGGGTTCGCAAATGCTGTTGCTAAGTATGATCGGTCCGCGAGTTTATTCGCTACCAAAAGGCACTTGACACGAGCCAGTACGCTACCGTCAAAAGTTGGTAAAGGTCATGAAACGAAGAAGCCTGTTGATTTTCAGCGATTTCCAATAATTACTTTCAAAGTTATGGCCCTTGATCACCTCAAAAGGCAGTTAATATCCAATTGACTTATAATTTATACACAGTGTTGAAGGTCATGAGACGAAAAAGCCCATTAATTTTCATCAATTTCCGATAATTACTGTCTGAGTTATGGCCCTTGATCACTTCAAAAAAATCTTGTGAACGCGATAGAGGCTAAAGTTGATATCCGATTGACTTAAAATTATACACTGTTTAAAGTCATGAGACGTAGACGCCTATATTTTTATGTGATTTCTGATAATTACTGTCAGAGTTATGCTGCCCCCCAAAGTCAAAGTGATGTAACTGCACAAAAAGACAACCTGAGAAAATCGACTTTAAACTTACCAAAAGCTGCTGGACAATATGACGTAAGATACTGAAGTCACTTCTGGGAAAGTCAATGTCAACATTTGGTCAAGTGCAAAACGACGAAACCAACAATACAGCGTTTTTCTGTTGTCTGCCGTTAGCATTATACAATTTACGTCGGTATGTTGCTTGAAGATTTTAAATGAAAGAGAAACGATACGTTAATCTACCTCTGGCAGATGTTAGAAAAGTGTCTGGAATAGCCTTATGTGTAATAAAGCAGGAAAATGCAAATTTGGTAGATACATCACTGTGACTTTAGGGAGCAATATGGCCCTTGATCACTTCAAAAAAATCTTGTGGACACGATAGAGGCTAATGTTGATATCCGATTGACTTTAAATTTATACACAGTGTTTATATATAGTCATGAGACGAAGAAGCCTATTGATTTTCAGTGATTTCCGACATATTACTGTCAGAGTTATGGCCCTTGTTCACTTCATAAAAAATTGGTGACGATCTAGAGGCTAAAGTTAGTATTCGATTGACTTTGAATTTATACACAGTGTTGAAGGTCATGAGACGAACAAGTATATTGAGTTTCAATAAATTTTGATAACTTGAACAGCTAAATCCAGAATATTAAAAATTTTGTATACTAAATGTTAGCATGGAGGAATATGAAATGTTTCGTATACTAAACGTAGGCATGGAGGAAAACTTTATCAAAAGCCAAACAAATTCAAATGATTTTCTGATAATTACATAATGAGTTGTTACTTAATCAGATTTTAGTGTATTATGAATGTTTCATTACCAAAAAAAAGTAAAAATATGTGACAACTCTTGTTGACTGCCCGGACGATTTAGCTGCTGCGGGCGTATGTGTCGTTGCCTGTCAACCTATCTTTCACTATTTTTATACGCCCACATTTTCATGTGGATATATTATGCCGTTGCCCCTGTCCGTCCGTCTGTCCATAATTGTTTGTCGACTCTCTACAGGTCACAATTCTTATCCAATTTTGACATAACTTGAAATATAGGTTTATCCCCAAAAGATCTCCGCTGCTTTCGATATTAATAGATTATGACCCCTATTTGTAGGAAAAATCACATTTTTAGCTTGTGGACCCTGCCCGGACGATTTAGCTGCTGTGGGCATATGTTTCGTTGCCTGTCAACCTATCTTTCACTATTTTTATACGCCCACATTTTCATGTGGATGTATTATGCCATTGCCCCTGTCCGTCCGGACGATCTGTCCACAATTGTTTGTGGACTCTCTACAGGTCACAATTCTTACATAACTTGAAATATAGGTTTATCCCCAAAAGATCTCTGCTGCTTTTGATATTAATGGATTATGACCCCTGTTTGTACGAAAAATCACGTTTTTAGCTTGTGGACCCTATAAAGGTCAAACTTTCAAATCCAGTTCGATGCATGTTTATAACTCAAAGATCTTGGTTCCTTTCGATATTTGCGCCTATCTGAACGTAATTTCCTGAATTATGACCCCTGATAGTCCGAAATATCACCTATTTTAGCTCGTGGTCCCTCTGGAGGTGACAATTAGTATCTGATTTGAAATACCGTTTGATTATATCACCGTTATACCCTAAGGTAGATTGAGTTCGAATTTCGGGAAAATCGGACCAAAATTGCCATACAAAATGGTATAACAAGGTTATGGACCCTGTAGAGGTCACAATTTAAATTGTTTGTGGACCCTCTACAAGTCACAATTCTTGTCCGATTTTGACGAAACTTTAAATATAGCTTTATTCCCAACAGATCTCGCTGCTTTCATTATTGGCATGTATCGGATCGAAACTTCATGGATTATGGCCCCTGATTGTACGAAAAATCACATTTTTAGCTTGTGGAAAATCGGACCAAAATTGCTATACAAAATGGCCGCCGTTTGTACGCGAATACTGTTAAAAAATTGTATATTAAGGTTGTGGACCCTGTTGAGATCACAATCTTAATTCGATTTTGATGAAACTTGAAATACATGGTTGTGACACAAAGATCTTGGTTCCTTTCGATATTTGCGCATATCCGATCGTAACTTCCTGAATTATGTCCCCTGATTATACGCAAAATCGCCGTTGTTTAGCTTGTAGTCCCTCTGAAGGTCACAATTATTATCCGATTGGAAAAACCGTTTGATTATATCCCCGTAACACCCTTAGGAAGGTTGAGTTTGAATTTCGGGAATATCGGACCAAAATTGACATATGAAATGGATGCCGTTTGTACGCGAATACTGTTGCAAAAATGGTATATCAAGGTAATGGACCCTTTTAATTCGATTTTGATGAAATTTAAAATACATGGTTATAACCCAAAGATCTTGGTTCCTTTGGATATTTGCACATATCGGATCGTAACTTCCTAAATTATGGCACCTGATTGACTGAAAACTTGTTGCAATGGTATCTTAGTACATTATGAGCGTACCACATAAAACAACACTTACCTGTACCAGGTTCTTTTCCATCACTATTATTTTATCCCATGGATAGTAAACGTCTGTCGATGCGATTTTGACCATTCTCTGCCGAAGAGTAATATTTCATGCATTGTGACTTTAGCGTGAAATCGAAAGCCATTTCATTTGACTGAAAATTGTCTGACTTTCAGTTTCAATCCGCGATTTTGGATTACATTTTCAGTTAAATATATTAATAGCGATTGTCTTATAAATACTTTGATATCGACCTCAATATATGCAAATAATGTGAATAAAAAATTATAGAAATATAAGCGCAATTACTGTTTATGTACGGGAGACATTTGCGGAAAAATACAGCTCTGGCGTCACGTTTCAGGGCATTTCTATACTAATCGTTCTAAAAACGTTACGATAAGAATTATACCCCCCACTGTAAAGAAGGTAATATTTTTGTAAAAGTAATAAAAAGATCTACAATAAACAGATTTATAACATATAACATAATTCATGACTTGGCCTTGGATTTTCAATTTTTGGCCTTGGATCAAGGTTGCACTTTGGCCTTCGATCAAAAAAACGAATTTCGAGCCCTGCACCCTACGGAAGGTTGAGTTAAAATTTCTAGAAAATCTGACCACAATTGCCAGACAAAATGGCTGCCGTTTGTACACGAAGAGTGTAAAAAATATGGTATATTAAAGTTGTGGACCCTGTAGGGGTCACAATTTTAATTCGATTTTGATGAAACTTGAAATGCATGTTTATAACCTAAAGATCTTGATTCTTTTCCATATTTGCGCATATCAAATTGTGACTTAATGCATTATGGCCTTTGCTTGTAGTAAAAATCACTTTCTGTATTGCCTCTTCTCTATCCATCTCTCGAAAATGTGGGCGTATCCTGCCTGGCAGTGCCAGCTTACTATCGTTATAGTTTTGCGTGAACGTGATAGAACTTAGTTAATCAACAAATTTCAATTACTTAAATGAGCTTAAATTAAAAAAGATTCATGATTTTTGGTTCACAACAGCTGACTCCAAAAGTAGAAATGACCATTAGAAATATACATGAATTTTGCATGAAATGTCTAAATTAATTTTTTGTATAAAATTTAATTTTTATTTATGAAAATGGCATTAAATTTAGATTATTTCATAAATTTAAATGAAGGCTGAAAGATCTATTTACAGTTGTTTTTTAATGATATGATTATAAAAGCATCTATATTTTAATACTATTGACCATTAAGACGTGGGTTTTTATGACATTATGACGTCAATCATCTCATTTGTTTAAGAGTTAATTACTTTGAAAATCTTGTGGATGCTCTCTAGAGGCTATAGTTACTATCCTATTGACTGTAAATTTATACACTGTATTAATGGTCATGGAACACAAAAGTTATTATTGTTAAGAAGATGGGTTCCCAGCAAAATATTTATCGGCTGGTTATTTCCAATAAAAGTATGGCAAATTTGGTATTTATGAAAAGTATAGACATCCAATCTTACTAGTAAAATACTAGATTATGCTAAAATCGCCCATGGGGCAAGGACTGGGCAATATTGTCAGGGAATCACTAACTGTCAACCCAACAGTAAAATATCTAATGACAAACAGTGCAATAATCGAAATTTGATTCAAGTTAAAACTAGTAAAAATCTAACTGAGGATTCCTTTACCAGATTTGGATTAATAAATGCAAGATCTGTTCGTAACAAGAAGACTGTATTACAGGATTACGTTAGTGAGAATTCAATAGATGTTTGTGGCTTCACAGAAACATGGTTATCTAATGATTCAGATTCTGCTACTATTTGTGCATTAACACCAAAAGGATATTCTTATGTTCACTCTGCAAGAGGAACACGCGGTGGTGGAGTTGGGATTTTATTTAATTCTTCTATTGTGCTACATAAAAAACATAAACATGGACACTTTACAACATTTTTAAGTTCTCAACCGGGAATATTCGTATTCTTACAGTATATAGACCACCAAAGAAGAACCTGTGTAAATTATTCTTTGATGAAATGTCATCACTTCTGGATGATCTAGTAGCCTTTAAAGGTGAAATATTAATATTTGGTGACTTCAATATACACTTTGAGAAGCTGACTGATGCTGATACGACTCAATTCTGTGAAAGGTCATTTATTCAACATGTTTCGTCACCTACTCATAATCTTGGACACACCCTTGATCTAGTAATTACAAGAATGGAAAATTTAACTTTAGAAGGATTGAACATTCAGGATAAACTTATATCTGATCATTTTCCAGTAAGTTTTTCTATAAATATTAAACCATCACAACCACATCGCAAAACAATTACATATAGAAAATTCAGTTCTCTAAACAATGGAGAACTCCTACAGAGAATCCGTGATTCAGATTTTAATCAGATTCCATCTATAGACAACATTCATGAAAAAGCCCTAGCCTACAACAATAGACTCGAACATGTATTAGATGCTACCCTGCCAAAGAAAACTGTCACGTTGAAAGTTCGCCCTGGCACTCAATGGTTCAACGATGACATATTAGAGGCTAAGAGATGTCGCAATAAGGCTGAACATATGTGGAGAAATACGCAACTACAAGTCCACAAAGAGATCTACAAGACAGAGAAAAACCGTGTGACTAGGCTAATAGAAGAATCAAAATCAAAATTTTATTCAAACAAAATAGATAACAGTGAAAATAAACAAAAAGAATTATTCAAAGTTGTGAATTCCTTAATTGACATAAATTCTGACTGTAAAATTCTACCGAATAATTTTAATGATAGTGACCTCGTAGAAACATTTTCTATCTTCTTTCAAAATAAAATAGAACTTATTAGAAATAAAATCAACATGATAAATGATTCCATTAATTTTGATCCTCATATCTATGACAAAGCTAATTCATCTGTGACATTTTCAAATTTTAGTAATGTAACCGAGTCGAGTGTCTTGAATCTATATAGTAAATGCCTCGCCACCAAAGTCGTGTGCACTTGATCCCCTTCCCACACATATCCTGAAGACTTGTTTACCTGAAATAGTTCCAGTAATTACGGATATTATTTATTCCTGTATAAATACTAGCACCGTTCCAGATGTATTCAAACTTGCCTTTGTAATCCCTTTAATTAAAAAGACTAACCTTGATTGTAATGTTTTGAAAAATTACAGGCCGGTCTCAAATTTAAGTTTTATTTCTAAAATTTTTGAAAAATGTATTGCCAGTCAGTTGAAGTGTCATATTGAAGATAATTCTCTTCACGAGCCTCTACAGAGCGCATATAAAAAATTCCACAGTACTGAAACTGCTTTAACGCGTGTTTCAAATGATATTCTTTTATCTCTTGATAACCAAAAATGTATTCTTTTATTATTGTTAGACCTGTCTGCTGCCTTTGACACAGTCGACCACAGCATTCTTTTAAATCGTCTTTGTTTTAGATTTGGTATTAATAAATCTGCTCTTAATCTTTTAGAAAGTTATTTAATTGGTAGGCAGCAATGTGTTGTTTTAAATAGTAAATATTCTTCTCATTGTGTTTTAAAATCTGGCGTTCCCCAGGGTTCTGTCCTTGGTCCTATTTTATTTACGTTATACACCTCACCACTTGGGGATATAGTTAGAAAATATGATTTACAATTTTATCTATACGCAGATGACACCCAATTATATATTTCTTTTTCACCTAAAAATCCAGATTCTTATGTCAGTTCAAAAGTTGTTATTGAAGAATGTATATCTGAAATTAAATTGTGGATGTCAAAAAACTTTCTAAAATTAAATGACGATAAAACTGAATATTTATTAATTGGCTCAAATAAACAATTGTCAAAAATTGGCTGCAAATCTCCCATCCTAATTGGTAATAGTGAAATTAATCCCTCGTCATCTGCACGTAATATTGGTGTAATATTTGATATGAATATGAGTATGGAAGCTCAAGTAAATTATATATGTAAATTGTGTTTTTGTAATATAAGAAATATTGGTAGAATACGTAAATTTATCTCCTTAGACTCCACAAAAACACTTGTTAATACTTTGATCACTTCTAGACTGGACAATTTTAATTCATTGTTAGCTGGTCTTCCAGCCAAACTTTTAGATAAACTTCAACGAGTCCAAAATACAGCTGCACGCCTTATTACACGCATTAAAAAATATAATCATATTACCTCAATTTTAAAAAATTTACACTGGTTACCTATTTCTTATATAATTGATTTTAAAATTTTATTGTTAACTTTTAAATGTTTGAACAAATTAGCACCTGTTTATTTATCTGATCTTTTAAATATGTATATACCAGGGCGATGTTTACGCTCTTCAGATGATAATCTTCTTTTAAAGCCCAAATATTCAAAACTGTTAACTCTTTTAGTGTTCAAGCTCCAGCTTTATGGAATAAGCTACCATATGATATTAGGTCCTGTAATTATGTTAATACTTTTAAGAAAAAACTAAAAACCCATTTATTTCTTCAAGCGTTTTAAATGTACATATCTTGTTTTGTCTTAGTATTGTATTGTTAATTTTATGAGTTTAAAATTATAATTATTTATATCTGTACCATTGTAAAGCACCTCTGAACACGTGTATGTGAAAGAGGGGCTATAACAAATGTTTGTAATAATAAAAATAATAATAATAATTGTCTGCTAGCTTAGGTCATAAATTTAAATGAAGGCTGAAAGGTCTATCTACAGTTGTTTTTTAATGATATGATTATAAAAGCATTTATATTTTAATACTATTGACCATTAAGACGTGGGTTTTTATGACATTATGACGTCAATCATCTCGTTTGTTTAAGAGTTAATTACTTTGAAAATCTTGTGGATGCTCTCTAGGGGCTATAGTTACTATCCTATTGACTGTAAATTTATACACTGTATTAATGGTCATGGAACACAAAAGTTATTATTGTTTAAAGATGGGTTCCCAGCAAAGTATTTATCGGCTGGTTATTTCCAATAAAAGTATGGCAAATTTGGTATTTATGAAAAGTATAGACATCCAATCTTACTAGTAATATACTAGATTACGCGAAAATCGCCCATGGGGCAAGGACTGGGCAATATTGTCAGGGAATCACTAACTGTCAACCCAACAGGATTTGCTGGCTTATTGTCTGCTAGTTTAGGTCAGGGAGCATTTGTTATTTCTTGCTCAAATGGTTAGGCGGTTTTGGGAACATTGCGGATTGTCATCGTACAAAATACTCTGCAATTTAAAGGTGTAAAAAGAAGTTGACAGAAATAATTAAGAATCTATTTAGGCCTCAAAAATATGGTAAATGTAAAGGAAGTAATGATAAATACATTTTGAAATATGGACCCTCCCACAATGAAGTTAAGTTGGCAGACATTGCGTTTAACAACACCTTACTTACAGCTATAGGTATCCCTGGCGAAAACAGAGTTTTGAAAGGGAATTGAAGCAAATTTTTGATAGATTGGTTACTTTAAATATGTGTTTAGTCCAAATATATCCTCAAATCACAAAGTTTGTACCTGGAAATGCATCTTTAATTGTAAGACAAAGAACCCTTTTACTTTTCAGTGATTTCTGATAATTACTGCCAGTGTTCTGGCTTTGATCCAGTTGAGAATTCTTATGGACAGATAAGCAATGCTTATCGAGGGTTTGCTTTAAATGTAGGCACAGTGTTTATGGTCGAGACAAACGAAGCTTATTGATTTTCATGTTCCTGAAGCAACGGCCGCAAGTTTTACAACATCTAACCCTTGCTTCAATACTGTGCATTTCCCGACATTATGGCTACATTATCTGCAGACAGTAGCATCTAATCAGAGGTTGTGACATTGCGACCTCCACGGAAATCTTGACATTGGACTAACTTTGAACTTTGGAACTTGGTTATCACAGGTATACATTTAAGCTTGAAAGCGCGAGACTTGGTATTCGCAACGACCAAGGAATCTGATTGGATCATAAGCTGGGCCTATACCTAATCAAACTTTGATGAAACTTAAAAATGCATATATTCATAACCCAACGATCTTGATTCCTTTCCATATATGCCAGACCTGTCAACCCCTCAGAGCTGAAATGCAGTAGGGTAGTGTAAAAAAGGCAGTAGAAACAATGATTTGGCAGTAGATTTCCAAAAACGCGTAAATTCGCACTTCTAAGGGTAATTAATTTGGAAATGTCAAATGATACATTGAAATTGTAGGCCTAACAATACAAAAATTGCATTAAATTGGTAATAAATAAAATACACACAGTACATTAGCAATGAACCATATCTAATTTCTAAAATTATTTATTAAACTAAAATTGAATATGTAGGCTACCTACAGAAAGAAATAATTAGTATTTATTTGCAAAGAAAAAATAATTAAAATTAGCAGTCCAGTAGTGACCTACACTGGCAGTAGATTCTACAATTTTTCTTTTCTTTTAACTTATTACTATTATTAGTATTAGTATGATTTTTAAAAAAAAAAATCCTCGTCTGACATGGGTTTCCTATTCCGACAGTTTTTGTCAATTTTATTTAATGTAAGATAATTGTACTTATTATATAGATTCTACAGCAATTCTTGATTAGGAATAGAGAGAGGAGGGCCTAAAAAAATAGTTTTGCATAGCGACTAAATAAGTAAATAATAAAATATTATTGGCATCGAACATGCTTTTCATACTGTGACGTTTATCCTCTAATGCAATTCAGTGTACGGGATTTTTTCTCACGGAATTCCGTAAATCTGCTTTTAAATTATTCGAGGGAGCCCTCAATGTAAGACGTATTCTCATCTTGAAATTAAAGTTCCAGGTTGTGTTGCATTCGAAGTATTGTATTACATGTTGTACGTACGTACGCGCGCAAACGAAAATGTCAGCCATTGCTGCCGTAAATTGGTCGCTATTTGTTTAGTTTATCGCTACATATTTTAAGAGTATTTGGAACACGTGGCAATAATATATCCACTTTATTGACTCTAAAAAAAGGTTGAAACGAATTCAAGAACAAATCTCTTACTGTTTGATTCGTCCTAACTATTAAACGGATTTTGTCGATTATGAACAACCTACTGAATAATTGTTATTAAAATCTTACCTGTGTGTTTGTAATGAACTCCCGTTAAATAAAATCCATCGCAAAACTAATTATCACAACTATAAACACAAGTGCTCTCGTGAAAAATTGAAATAAAAACTTATCCAAGACGAACACCAATTCAATATGGAAGCTGGTTACGTCACTTTGTGGTATATTTCATTTCGTATTTAGGGGTGTCAGCATAGAAAATCGAAACGCCTCTGGGTACTTTTACGACAACAAGTACATTTACGACAATTGGCTTTGAGTTTGAGCGTTCGCAAATAACTCCCCGTATTCCTCCTGTATTTTGTTACCGTCTTTTACTTTTACATCTTCTACTCTAGTAAAATCTCTACAAATTTTAAAGCTTTACCTTTTGAAATATTTTGTTTTAATTATTTGATTATAGATGCTCGGATGGGATAATCACGTTTCTTTGAATACACAGGCGACAAAAACAACTACCCGGTACACTCGTTTTACGGGCCTTAAATGATTATCTTTAATATGATATATAAAATAATAATATATATATATGTATATTAATATTTAACATATGTACAGGATATTTACAATTATGGGGCGATGGCGTGATAAGTATTTACAATAAATTTAAAGATGGTTAATTATGGATTATATATTTTATATTTACAGAATGAACAATGATATGCACCCTCCTCCACCCTATCACCAATACAAACGACATGCAACCACTCATCACACAAATCACAACCAACCCATTCCACATCCTTATCAGAATCACCCAGTGGTGGTTCCGCAGCGCCGCATACCTTACACACACTATCATCAACACATCCAGCTACATTTTCCCTTGCATCCCCAACCACATCAAGCACTCTACTCTCATCCATCTTTGTCACACTGTCATCGACACATTCAACATCCTTTTCCCTTGCACCCCCAAGCACTCTACTCTCGTCCATGTTTAACACACTGTCATTCTTATCTCCAATCAACGCACGCTCACCCACATTCTCGGCACTAACATCCATATCACTTTCACTTTCATTCACACTTTCAGAATCACTCCCTAAACAAATTATTATTGGTAAAAGTTCCTGTTGCACGCCACCGACCTCTCAAAATTTGTTTTCCACCTCATTGATGACGTGCAAGCAGGCTCTTTCCCAATCCCCCTGCGTAACTCTTTCTTTAGCCTCTTGATAAAGTTTTTCCACATCTCTGATTTTGAACGTCGAGTTGTTTCTCGCCACGTAGTCTTTTTCTTGGGCTAAAAAAAATACAAAAGAAGTATAAGCCCAAATCTTTTTTTTTAAAAAAACCCAACATAATATAAACCACATATTCGAAGAGTTGCAGTCATTTTCGATAACCTCTTAAATGGAACAAATTTATTCTAAAACAAACATGACACATCATTTGTCGAGATATAAATGTATAGATCAGTTTAAAGTAACGATGCGTCATTTGCAACTATCAAATTGTTCACGGCTTAACACACGGTATATTATAATATACTCAGTTTGATTAATTAACATTAAAATACCTCCCGACTTGACTCAATTGGGTTATTAAAAAAAAATTACCTCAGTTTCTGTTTGCCGACGACAGAATAGCGCCGGTCTTATTCTTACTAGCTACACTTATGGAGTTTCAATTCCACACATCTTTGTAAATATTGCAATGTTGGCAAGACGCTGGCTCGCTTCCCTTGGGGTCAGGTGTTCGATCCCTGCATTGACCGAGAAAATTCATCCAGATCTTCCGGCGTGTCCCCCACCCCCGTCAGTAAAGCAGGACTCAGAGACTGACAAGGACATCTGTCTAGTCGTTCGGATGGGACGAAAAACCGAGGTCCCGTGAACACATTGGAGTGCACGTAAGATACCTTAACAGTTGGGATTCGATATAAGAGTAGACTGTAGTGCCGCTGTCCAGGCACAATTTCTCACATAGCACACTGTATGGCATATGCCTGTCTTAATTAGCCTATCGGAGCAGAACAGTAGGACGATAAACCCCATTTCAATTTTATTTCATTTCTTTGTAAATACTGAACTAAACGGAACAATCTTTTTAAACTGATATTAGAGAAGCATCTCCACAATATTGTAATTTGCAAGGGATTGATATTGCTTAAAAAGGAAGCACCGAGACTCAATTTGTAAATAGGCTAACGAAAATGCTTTACTTTATGCAAGCTTGTGGTTTTTTTTTTATATTTTGTCGAGTATAATTCATGTTATTTTAGTATGATTGATAGTGGGAATATTTCTTTAGATTAAAAAGGTCACCTTGAATAAGTTCGATCGGGTTTAATTCGCAGTGGCGAACTGGCAGTCTCAAGACCAAGTGACCGTTATAATTGGCCAATCGGTCGGTTTCATATTCTTGGGCTGGCTTCTCAACTGCCACTCGTTTTAATAGTGATGCCTGTGAAAATATATAAAATAAGTGTATTTTTTAAAACGTATTGTCTTGTTCTGTAACATCGAGGTATTACCACAACCGGGTTTAGCATGTTTTCTATTTATTTATGAAACTATACCCATTACAGCGTAATTGAAAGGGGTGTTTACCTTTGTTTCGGATGGTATAAATTCTACCTCTTGATTGGTGAGCCACTGAGCTATTTCAGATTTTTTGTTGTTTGTTTTGGGGTAATATGAGGATGATGATTTAATGTTATGATATGGTGCATTGTCTAACACAATCAAAGCTGGTTCGGGAAGAGATGGCAGTAGCGTATTCTCAAACCAGTCAATGGAATATCTGAAATAAAAACAAATAATTGTGGAATAATTTATAGGAGTAGTTTTCGAATGTATGATAACACGCAAATAAAAAAATGGAGATCTACTTACTTTCCGTTCATTTCGTCGTGATAGTCGGACGATTTCGTCTTCGAGCGAAATACCCTGCCTACCTCTGGGATAAATCCCCTGTTCGATGACCCTGCGTCCAGAATTATCAGGCGACTGCCCTTTCCGGCAGGAATGCACCGCCCACATGTAGTCCGAACAATCTGGACGCAATACACCAATGGGGCCTGGAAAAATAACAATGTCCCATATTAAATATTGTTCGACTATATATCTAAACCCAAAACATATTTTGCATTTAATTAAAATTTTGGTTTTACCTTTTCGACTCTCCGTCCAAACGCCATGTTTGCAATGATTTGCATTCAGCCAGGTTTCATCCAGATATACTACTTCATATCCCTCTTCTCTACATTAAAAAAAGAACATGAAAACATAAAATTTAATTCTAGATTTTTATCATAATGATGCTTTCTTATTAACATTTTTTGTATTTTCAAACATTACCAAGATATTTAATACTAATGGTTAAACATGCGGATAAATGCTTATATATCAAACTATTTGTGAACAAAACGACATTCAGGTTAGATCCTTTATTTTTGTATTCCGTTATTAGCCCAGTAAGTGAAAGTCTATAATACCTGTATTTGGCTACATTTCGCAAGTAATTGTGCCTGGCTGTCACAATCTCAGTTGTTTCTTTGGCGAAGCGCTTGCCATGTGAACTGTAAAATTTAAACCCGATTTCTTTTAACAGCCTTTGGAGGTGGGTTTGTGAAATTAATATATCCTTTTCTTTTAATATAGAACAGAGTCGTCTGGTTGAGAACTGGATAAAATTTAAAAATGAAACCATAATATTATGTGTTCAATCATTGAAGATTTTCATTTATTTCTTTAAAGCCCCTCTAAATTCAAACTTTCTAAAATTAATTGTCCAAAATTACATATATTTAAAATAAGATATTGGATTAACTGAGATGGTTTTTAAAAAAAATATAAAAATACACCTCGTCTAGGGTCTATACATGTATGTATGTTGTACGTCTTGTCCGCAAGTTTATCTTGTCGATTTCTGTTTTGTGGGTAGTGCGATCCTCCTGCACTTACCAATAGACATAACAAGAAATAAAGAACAATTATCAAATCTGATGAATAGATCGGGTGGCCAGTCGTAAGCATCCGTAGCGTATTTGAATAATATATCTGGAATCTAGGGAGAGGGAGGGAGGGAAATTGGGTTTAACATCCACTCAACACAACTAGGTCATTTCGTGACTAACATATGGTTTAATTTTATTTCAATAATTCGCTTGCGCGTAGGGGTCTTTAACAGTGGGAGGAAACCGGAGTGCCCGGAGGAAACCCACGAGGTTGAGAAGGCGCCCCTATCTCCATGCCACATACGCTCACACAAGGGCTCGAAACCACAGCCGCAAGCCAGAGGTGACCGGCCAGCTAGAGGTCGAAGCGCGGCACTCTAGACCACTATAGGCCATCCCACCCCCTGGAATCTAGGACATAATTGTACTTACATATTGACCCTTTCTATACAGACTATGGATAGTTTCCCTGATCACACTTCGGTCGAAACTGTCGAATCGGGAATTAGTGTTCCGCTTCTTACGGGGTCTTACGGGCTTAGTGGCATTATATACCCAGCTAATAGGCACTTTGAGTGCAGCGGCAACACGCTTAAAGATATTACGGAAGCGGTTATTATTCGATCGAAAGAATGCGATCAAATTAAAAATACACTCAGAGACGTCGGAGGTTCGCTTCATGTTCCTTGTTAAATTATTTATAACATATAGAAAATAGGATATTTGTAGTTTATATATGACTATATTTTTTAAAAATATCCGTGCAATCAATGATATATCATTGTGAATAAAATTTGATAGACTGGCGATCAATGGTTTCAGTGCCGGACTGGGCCCACTTGCCCACTTGCCAATGGCAAGTGGGCGCCTAAGCCGAACAAAAAATATGGGCCTAAGCCTCAAAGAAAAAAAGAAAAAAGTAAAAAAAAGAAAAAGAAAAGGTAGTAAAAGAGGGGAGGAGAGGAAACAGGGAAAGGAAAGGAAAGAAAAGCAGAATACTTGATTATGACAAATTTGATTTCTCTATTCGTATTCGAGGATGTGTGATTAAAGTGCTCGCAGGTCACCATATATCTCCATCCGCTGCTCTGGCCTGTGGTGCTTGGAAAATGGGTTTGCGGCTGTCTATTTTTCAAAATTTTCTGGGGGGAGACCTCCCTCGAGCGCCTCGCACCTGCGGCGCTCGTAGGCGGGCGAAACATTTGCTCGTGGGCCTTGTCACAGGTATGGCAAGTTGGCCTTCGGCCCACCAGTCCGGCACTGAATGGTTTCCATATAAATCTCTTATCTATTTGCCTTCAATTGATATTTTTCGTCGCCCAAGCGCACCTGATCAGAATGATCGCGGTATGTTTTGATTACAGCACGTGGCTGTCAAACTACCTGTCAATGTTGACCAGGTAGATTGGATTCGTCCAACACGTGACGAGACATTGTTGACATTTCTACTCGGTCGAAATTACAAGTAAATAGTCTAATTTTTCACGAGAGAACTTGTGTTCATAGTTGTGATAATTAGTTGTGCGATGGATTTTATTTAACGGGAGTTCATTACAAACACACAGGTAAGATTTTAATAACAATTATTCAGTAGGTTGTTCATAATCGACAAAATCCGTTTAAAAGTTAGGACGAATCAAACAGTAGCTAAATTACACCTTACTACAACACCCCAAGGCCCAAGTCGATGTTGATAACAGAAAGTCGCAATCTTTTTTGTTTACATGCAAAGAGTTGCTTCCCTTAGTTCCAAAGTTTTAGCGAGACAATTAAAAAAAAAACTTTGTTTAAGAATGCGGTAGAAATCTATCCAGCGCAGTAGAGCGGTACACGAGGCCATTTCGCGGCATTCTACCGCGTGATGCGGTAGAGTTGACAGGTCTGATATATGCCCATATCTACCAAATTAACAATTAAGCCTACAAAAACTTCTAAAAATTTTACAGGCATAGTTTGAGCCAGAAAAGTCCACGGTTAAATAGCCGGTCTGATGCAAAATCTATAAATGAAAATGGAAGTTTAGCAGAAGAAATTGAGGAGGATATTGAATATTTTTCTAATGAAGGTGAAGATCTTAAAAGTGGGGTATGTACATTGGTTTGTATTCAATCACATTTTGAGTGGTATATTCCATATTTTGAGTTGTATTAAATGTAGTACTGTCTGAGCAATAAACAATTATAAAACCCTCATCACTAAACTTTGTGTTACCAGTATCGCAGTTTGCTTGAAATCAAATATTAGCATTCAATATTCCCTGGAAGTGAAAGTCTCAAGATCATCATATTCCTGAAGCAATGGCCTGAGAAATCCCTCCCTGGCCATTGCTGGATTGGCTTCTCGTTTGTCACGCAATTAGTTTTACTGCAATAATCTATGCACTGTTTAATTGAGTATAATAAAATTGTGAGCCATGACGTTACGCCAATTTGACACCTTGTTTTAAGGGTAATGCCTTTGTAACGCAGTTAGCGATTGGTAGTTAATCGGACTATTGACCAATCATAATTTAGAACAAGAATTTCCCCTCTTTCCAGCAGTAAGTAGTGGGATTAGCTCTCATCAAACTGAACACTATGAGGAGTATGCAAGATCATGGGTGCTACTGCACCTTCATACACCATGGTCATAGAGACTTGAAATTTGCAGGGGATGTTTGTAGTGACTAATTATGATAACAATTGATAACAGTATTTTAGATGATGATTGCGTGTTGACTGCTGATACTGTATGACGCACAAGCAGGGCTGCCAACAACCAGTAACGCAGCGCAATGTGCGATACATATTTAGTGACAGCCCTAGACTCTTAAAACATTTAGCCAAATCAAAATTTTAATATACGCCCACATTTTCATGTGGACGTATTATGCCATCGCCCTTGTCAGTCCGGACGTCCACAATTTTTTGTGGACTCTCTACAGGTTACAATTATTATCCGATTTTGACGAAACTTGAAATATAGGTTTATCCCCAAAAGATCTTGGCTACTTTCGATCGGCATGTATCGGATCAAAACTTCATGGATTTGGCCCTGATTGTACGAATAATCATCTTTTTAGCTTGTGGACCTTATAGAGGTCACAATTTTGAAACGATTTTGATGAAACTTAACATATATGTTTATAACCTAAAGATCTTGGTTCCTTTCAACAATCGCGCCCATCGGAACATAACTTCATAAATTATGACCCCCGATTGTCCGAAAAATCGCATTATTTAGCTTGTGGTCCATCTGGAGGTAACAATTATTATCCGATTTAAAAAAACGTTTGATTAAATCACCGTTACACCCTAAGGAAGGATGTGTATGTATTTCATGGAAATCGGACCATAACTCTTGCAAAATGGCAGCCGTTTGTACGTGAATAGTCTAAAAATATGGTGTATGAAAGTTGTGGACACTGTAGATGTCACAATTTTAATTTGATTTTGATGAAACTTGAAATGCATGTTTATAACCTAAAAATCTTGGTTCCTTTCAATATTTGCTCATATCCTAAAATAACTTCCTGAATTATGGCCCCTTATTGACTGAAAAATTGCCTGTGGTCCCTCTGGAGGTCACAATTATTATCCGATTTGAAAAAAAACGTTTGATTTTATCACAGTTACACACTAAGGAAGATTGGGTTCGAATTTCATGTAAATCTGACCAAAATTGCCGGACGATATGGCGACCGTTTGTATGCGAATAGTGAAAGAATATGGTATATCAAGGTTGTGGACTCTCTACATTTCACAATTCTTACCAATTTAGACGTAACTTGAAATATATCTCGGCTGCTATCGATATTGGCGTGTATCAGATCGAAACTTCATGGATTATGGCCCCTGATTGTAGGCAAAATCACATTTTTAGGCTTGTGGACCCTATAATGGTCACAATTTCAAACCGATTTTGATGAAACTTGTCATGCACGTTTAGGCCTATAACCCAAATATATTTGCTCCTTCATAACGTAACTTCCTGAATTATGGCCCCTGATTGTCCGAAAAATTGCCTATGGTCCCTTTAGAGGTAACAATTATTATCCGATTTAAAAAAACGTTTGATTATATTACCGTTCTAGAATATCGGACCATAATTGCCACACAAAATGGCCACCGTTTGTACGTGAATAGTGTAAAAATATGGTATATCAAAAATTATTGGACCCTGTAGAGGTCACAATTTTAATTTGATTTTGATGACACTTGAAATGCATGTTTATAACCTAAAGATCTTGATTCCTTTCAATATTTGTGCATATCAAATTGTAACTTAATGAATTATGGCCTTTAATTGTAGGAAAAATTACTTTCGGTATTGCTTGTTCTCTATCCATCTTTCGAAAATGTGGGCGTATCCTGCCTGGCAGTGCAAGCCTATCTTTCATCCTCCTGTCCGTCTGTCAACAATTTGCTAAAGTTTTTATACGCCCACACTGAAATGTGAAAATCCACAAATTATACACAGTAGGCATCCTCAAACCAATCTTCCAACGAATTTCTGATGGGATCACAATTACTAGGTAACTGGATACAAAAACAGCATAAAGTGTAGTGTCAAAAATATATAAAATTGCCATTTAAAACCATCATAATACATGTCCACTATCCTGACTAGTTTCGTCAAATAAATTTTACCAACCACAGGGCAACCATTACAGTATCATCATATTTTCATGTGATAGATCACCTTTTTAGAAAATGAAGAATTACTTGTTACCAATGACAGGGCAACCATTACAGTGATGTCATCAACATATGACCTCATCATTATTCAAATTTGTTTCCTGTTTCTGTTGAACTGTTCCTTTGAAAATGTTAAAATTTATTTGACGAAACTAGTCAGGATAGTGGACATGCACACTGAAATGTGGTCGCATATTGTTTTTGCCCCTGTCGGTCGGTCCGACGTCCACAATTTCTTGTGAACGCTGTAGAGGCTAAAGTTAATATCCGATTGACTTTATATTTATACATAGTGTGTTCATGGGACGAATAAGCCTATTGATTTTCAGACAATTGCTGCTAGAGTTTTGGCCCTTGATCACTTTTTAAAATATTTTGAACTCTCTATAGGCTAATGTTAATATCCGATTGACTCTAAATTAATACACAGTGTTTAAGGTCATAAGACTAAGGACCCTACTCATTTTCAACGATTCCCAATAATTACTGTCAGAGCTATGGTCGTTGATCACTTTGAAATATTTTGTGGACAAAGGCCATGAGACAAACAATCAAAATAATTCTAATCATTTCTGATAATAACTTAATGGGCTATTACTCAAAATAAGATTTTAATGTGTTATAAACGTTCTCCTTACTGACAAAAGAAAAAATATGTGACAACCCTTGTTGACTGCCCGGACAACTTAGCTGTTGTTCGCGTATGTTTCCTTGCCCGGCAACCTATCTTTGATGAATTCTTTTCAATCGTGGTCATGAAAGGACAACCCCTATTGATTTTGGAATTTTATAGTCCGGCGGCCGTTTACGAAATAGCAGGGGGACCCAAATTTTTCGAGATAAGTTTTTTTCTCGACGGTTTTATAAGGAATCGGACCCGCTGAATCCATTTTTCGCTACTGGATCACTGTCAGCCTGGAGGGTTTTGAGTAATTAGCGAATTACTAATTAAAATCCCAATTCGTTCAAAATGACAAGTACAAGTCGAAATACGCCGCTGTTTGTAATGTCATTTATAGAATAGGACCCCTGAGTCTGTTTTAGATACTAGTTCACTGTCATCCAGATTGTATTTCAAATGATCCGGCGGCCGTTTACGAAATAGCAGGGGGACCCAACTTTTTCGAGATAATTTTTTTCTGGTCGGTTTTATATGGAATCGGACCCGCTGAATCCATTTTTCGCTACTGGATCACTGTCAGCCTGGAAGGTTTTGAGTAATTAGCGAATTACTAATTAAATAACTAATTAAAATCCCCGTTCGTTTAAAATGACACATACAAGTCGAAATACGCCGCTGTTTGTAATGTTATTTATAGAATAGGACCCCTGAGTCTGTTTAAGATACTAGTTCACTATCAGCCAAAATTGGACCCGCTGAATCCATTTTTCGCTACAGGATACCTGTCAGTCTGGAGGGGGGTAAGCGAGTCGCTAATTACTAATTAAATAATTACTAATTAAATAGTTAATCCCAATGATTTACCACCCCATTTTGCAATGAACATAGGGATAATTCAGCACGAGTAATAACCATTGTGGAAATGCGCCACTTATGTCACTTATGGAGATCGATGACACGGTGTGTCCACTTATTTGTGAATGTGTCAGTCCAGCGACTGGAGCTTGGGGTCCAGTCTCCTATCCAAAAGAATAGAAAACATATATATGCTTCCATCGTTAGATTCTAATTCATTCTGTAAATCTTCCTCAATCCCATCCTCATAAATTTTGCTACATCTAGCCATTTTTCTATTCTTTTGGATTTAGCTTTAACATACTCTCCCCACGCCTTGTTACTTGTACATTCATACACCCTTTGGAAATAACATGTATTTTCAGCCATTTTGATGCAGAGTGAGCGATGAGGGTTCACAAAATTACAGCATTTATTGTGACCGCATAGGGACGAAATTGTTCTGGTTTCGACATCAAAATGATGCCATTTCATCATGGGCGCAGATCCCGGTGGGGACACCCGGACGCGTCCCTACCAATTTTTTTAGTGGTAGGGACATGATATACTGTGTCCCCACCACTTATTTCCGATGTTTTGCTGACTGTTTACCTTTTGAAATAGAAATGATTCCAGAGCTTTTATTGACATTTCAGAAATTATTTAACAGGAAATTCGTGATAAATCATATTATAACAGTAAATAATTGAAATATTTCGCAGGGATTATAATAATATGTATATGATGTAGGTGTGCATATCTGATACGCTGGGTTTCGAATCGCCGGTTGTACGTGGAAAAGAGTAGGGTCAACTATTTTAAGTGTGGAATAAATTTCACAGGCTATACCATGTGGACTTTTGACAAATGCATAACAAATTGCAGACCCATATGGTACGGTATGTGAAATGTTAATGATATAGGTACAGTACGGTTTTCTCCCACTGCTAAAGACCCTTACGCGCAAGCCAATTATTGAAATAAAATTGAACCATGCTACTGCAATTACCTAGTCTATCCAGGGTACGTTAACCCCCCCCCCCCTCTCTCTCTCCCCTCTCTCTCTCCCTCTCTCTCTCTCACACACACTCTCTCTCTCCCAGTGAACCACTCAGTCTCCCCCCTTTTATGAACGTATATCTACATGACTATGACTCACTGTAAAATATATTAAATTAGGTTTTATGTTTCGATTGATTACACAAGTTTAACTATCTCCACGGTCGATTTCGTATGAAATACAATTTCCGTTATTATCTTCTTTCCCGATCCAATTTTTTGAGCAAACATACAAAATATTATAAGATTTGATCTGCCCAAAAGTTATATTAAACGAACTGGTATATATTATATAGGATGTGGACAATGTTTTTAAAGAAAAGTTTAGTGGGGGCCGAAGTAAGTATTCTCATGGACACTCACCACGTGGTAGGTTATTCCACTATGATGTCAGCAAATATGGCCGCCGACTTTAGATCAGTTTTTTCCTACCCGATCTAGTTTTCTTACAATTTCTATGAAATAAAGGCTAGAAGGAAGCGGTTTCTGTGATCTTATTTTGGTAAAATTTGATTAATTTTCAAGAAAACACATTTTTAAGTTACAACGTGGAAAAAGTTCAAAAATATAAAATGAAATGGGGTTTAACGTCCTACTGTTCTGCTCCTAAACTAGGTAAATGAAGAATGGCACAAGGGAAATTTTGCCTGGGTAGCGGTGCTACGGCCTACTCATTTATCGAATTCCAATTGCCATGGGACCTTTAACTTGCACACGTATGTGTACACGAAACCTCTGTTTTTCGACCCACCCGAACGACTAGACAGCTGTCCTTATCCGGTCCTCCGTCCTGCATCACTGACAAGGTAAAACGACGCCGGAAAATCTAGATGAACTTTCACGGCCAGTGTACCCGACCTTCCGGCTAGCGAGCTTACCGACTCCACCGTGATCCCCCTATTAAGATACTGATGATGGAACATAAATAGGTGTGTATTAATGAAGGCAGCTCAGAATCAGAAAAATGTTTCTGTCTAATGGACTAAAAAAAACCCCAGATAACACGCAGGATCAAAGGATGTAGAGTTTTAATTTATTTATTTCTTATTTTGCATATATATTAAAATTCCAGAATAATGTCACATGTGTTTCATAGACATTTTAAACGTGTTTAAAAATCAATCATGTCCATGTATATTTCAAATGTAGAAATAGAGAGAGGGAGAATGGGATTTAACGTCACTTGGCACAAAGTAGATCATATCAGGACTCACATGCCATGGTTCAATTTTATTTTAATAATTCGATTGCGAGTCGGGGTTTTAGCTATGGGGGGAAACCGAAGAAAACCTACGAGGTTGAACAGGTGACCCTACTACTTGTCTTGACAACCGGGTAATCGAAATCACGCCAACTGACGCAATATACATCTAACCCATCTTTGCTGTGTAGGATGTAAGCGAGTCAATTGAGCTAAAAAAAAAAGAATTTTGCACCGGCGCATGGACTGTCCCCACCACTATTTTTTTGCGATCTGCGTCCTTGCATTTCATACAAGTCAACGAGCACCACACACATAGATTAATATGGTTCACTCTGCAGCATGCACTTACGATACATAGATTAAAAATATCATCCTGGGCACAGCTTTCGATAATCCAATTAGTATAGATCTTTTTCGAACAGAAATTGGAAAAGACACATTTTGTTGTCCCCGGTCACTGCTAGTAGTCCCACCAGTAGGAGACTGGACTCCAAGTTCCAGTCTCTGGACTGACACACCCACAAATAAGTGGACACACCCTGTGTGGTCGATCTCCGTAGGTGACATAAGTGGGGCATTTCCACAATGTTTATTACTCGTGCTGAATTATCCCTATGCAAAAGGGGATGGTAAATCATTGGGATTAACTACAACTTTAATTATTTAATTAGTAATTAGCGACTTGCTTACCCTCCCTCCAGGCTGACAGTGATCCTGTAGCGAAAAAAACTTGTCTCGAAAAATTTGGGTCCCCCTGTTATTTCGTAAACGGCCGCTGGATTATTTAAAATGCAATCTGGATGATACTGAACTAGTATCTAGAGTAGACTAAGGGGTCATATTCTATTTAAAAATATTACAAACAGCGGCGTATTTCGACATGTATGTGTCATTTTAAACGAACGGGGATTTTATTTAGTTATTTAATTAGTAATTCGCTAATTACTCAAAACCCTCCAGGCTGACAGTGATCCAGTAGCGAAAAATGGATTCAGCAGGTCCGATTCGATATAAAACCGTCCAGAAAAAATCTTATCTCAAAAAATTTGGGTCCCCAGCTTCGGCCGCCGGACTATTACCCCTTTTTCAGAAAACCTGTAAACGCAATGGAGGCTATAGTTTTTATATGCCCACATGCTGGTACCATTCACTCTATACTTGTATTCAATGGAAATCTGATTGTCTAATTTTGATAACGAGGGTCAAATTAACTACCATGACCTTTGATTATTATCTAAAGATCTCCTTGAATTTGTATATTTCTGTTTGTGGACACTCTAGAAGCTAAAGTTAATATCAGAGTGACTCTAAATTGATACACTGTCCTTAAGGTCATGAGGAGAAGAAGTCTATTGATTTTCACCAATTTCCGATAAGTACTGTGAGTTATGCCTGTTGATCACTTTGAAAAATCTGGATGACTTTAAATTTGTATGTTTATGGCCATGAGACGAAGAAGCCTATGGCTATTCACCAATCCTATTGCTTTTCATCGATTTCCTATAATTATTGTCAGAGCTATGACGCTGGCATACATGCCAACTATTCCGATTTTGTCGGAATCATTCTAATAGTCTTAATTCTGAATTCCGATTTTACTCTTTATAATTCCGTTTTTTATACGCCCACATTGAAATGTGGTTGTATATTGCCGTCGCCCCCGTCGGTCCAGCGTCCACAAGTGCTTGAGGACGCTCCAGAGGCTAAAGTTAATATCCAATTGACTTTAAATTTATACACAGTGTTTAAGGTCATGAGACGAAGAAGCCTATTGATTTTCAGCATTTTCCGATAATTACTGTCAGAGTTATGGCCCTTGATCACTTCAAAAATTCTTGTGGATGCTCTAGAGGCCAAAGTTAATATCCGATTGGCTTTAAATTAATACACAGTGTTTAAGGTCGTAAGACGAAAAAGCCTTTTGATTGTCAGCGAGTTCTGATAATTACTGTCAGAGTTATGGCCCTTGATCACTTCAAAAAATCTTGTGGACGCTCTAGAGGCTAAAGTTAATAACCAATTGAGTTTAAATTTATACACAGTGTTTAAGGTCATGAAACGAAGAAGCCTTTTGATTTTAGGGATTTCTGATAACTACTGTCAGAGTTAAGGCCTCCGATAATTACTGTCAGAGTTATGGCCCTTGAACACTAAAGGCTAAAGTTAATATCCGATTGACGAACAAGTATATTGAGTTTCAATGAATTTTGATAACTTGAATATAGGGTGACCACCCGTCCCGCATTTCGCGGGACAGTCCCGCAAAACGCTCCAAAGTCCCGTGTCCCGCAAAATCTTCAAAACCAGTCAAAGTGTCCCGCAATTTCTCACATGGAAAGTTTCTATGCAGTAACATGCGTGAATATAGTCCCAAAAGTTTATTTTAGTATTTCAATTTACATTATTGTAAGCGGGTCTTGTCTTTAGTTGTTATGCATTGAAGAGAAAATCACAAGTTATCACTACAAAATCAGAGTATTCCATCGCCATATTCCTTGTGTCAGATGGCTGCAAATGGCGTTTCCGGGTTTATAGTTTTCAAAAAATCTCGGTGGAGGGCCCCCAGAACCCTCCTTGCTTTCTCGCGCCTTCGGCGCTCGGTTGCGCAGCTCTGCCGCACACAGCTTCGCGGACAATAACAATGTTTATGAGTAAGATATATTTTTTTCATAAATGTCCCGCAAAATAATAATGTAAAGTTGGTCACCCTACTTGAATAGCATGGAGGAGAACTTTATCAATGGCAAACAAATTTGAATGATTTTCTGATAATTACATAATGAGTTGTTACTTTTAATCAGATTTTAGTGTATTATAAATGTTTCATTACCGAAAAAAGTAAAATATGCGACAACTCTTGTTGACGATTTAGCTGCTGTGGGCGTATGTTTCGTTGCCTGACAACCTATCTTTGAAATTTATTGGAAGAAAATTATTGTATTTCATTCCTAACCTTTTTGATTGATAAAATCCCTCTCGCTTTATTTTTATATTGACGACTGTCTCGGCATTCTCGCTGTTTGTTGTGAATCTGATTGCGATACTGTTTATCGTAGTATGAGTCGGTAAAACAACAGAAATAGTGGAGAACATGTGTCATGTTTTCCTTGTTATTATTAATATAAAATGGAATAAGCTATTATGTCTGGACTAATCAAGATCAAAATTTCATGTGGTCATGTGGTTATTTCCGTCAGCCATGTCTAATTTGCATAATTCGCGGTAAACGGTGGAAAAAACGAAAACATGTCTACAGTTTTTTCGATCATTATTAATATAAAATGGAATAAGTTAATATGTCTGGACTAATCGAGATTAAAATGTTATGTGGTTATTTCGTCAAGAGGCCATGCCGAATTTGCATACTTCGCGGATATTATTTGCTTCGCAAAGCCATTCTCACATACACTCGTTCAGTACACGGCGGATTTACCGTTAGTTCCAGTAACGTTGTGGCTACTTCCTTAGCCATATTTCCTCCTGACTTGATAAAAATGTTTTCAAGCTGTTTTCCATGTGTGAAAAAAACAAATTACAATTATAAACTAGACTTGCTCGCAAGGCTGAAAGGCTTTCACCTTGGCCAAGGCAGCACACGGTCACCAGATGCATGAAAATGACAATACCCACTCACACTTGCACAACTCAGATATTGACCCGTTCTTCTTGTGCGCATTACGATAGAATGAAAGTGAACAATATAGTTGAACAATTCAGAACATAATGAACTTGGATACGTAGGGATGACGTCGTGTAGACAAAAAGCATGTGATATTAATTCCAGGGGTAACTCTTATTTACTAATTTTCAATGGCGAAAGCCTAATAAAACCCAGTTTAATTTCATTTTGAAAGAGGTCACAGTCTTTCATTTCACAGTTCCACACGTCATGATGAGTAAAACAAATCGGATGATTGTTGCTACCGGACAGTAAATTTAACAGGTTTATTGAAATGTAAGACATACTAATCTATGCCTGGTAGGACCTTGGCCTTAAATGCCGGTTTCATTTTATTTAAGTGCACAATATTTTCTGTTAATTTTCTGAGAATGTGAAGCACTGAAGGGCAATTTTACTCAGGTTTCGATGTGAATGGAATTTCGAGATATACTGTCAGTACCGGTACTATAAAATAGACCTAATGTATAATTAACACTAAGATTATTACAAGTGAATATTTATTTATTACAGAAAAATAAATATTAAGTCTGGGGTAAAATAGAAGTGGAATGATTTTTTTCTTTCTATACACGAAGTAAATCCTTCAAAAGTTAAAATTGAAATGGGTATTCCATCCAGGGCCTGATTAACCTTGTGGGGTGGCGGGACATACCAACTGTGCGGGGCCCCATTTCAAATTGTTCGTACTGACCGCGGATCGTACCAGTATGTACTCCGCCCCCTTGAGTGCCAGGGGTGTTTTCCTCCAGAGTTTATTTTTTTAAAATAAAGATTAATTTCAGTGCATTTGAGACAATTTAGACAGCGATTTTATTGACGTTTAGAACTCGTTGACAATTTGAGTATTTTAAACCTTTCTCTCATGATGTTTTCATTTACTTTATTTTAGTGAAATTATTAAAACATTAAACTCTGTTGTCTGAACTATTATTCTATGATTACGTTAATTTCTTGGGACTGGTTGGGCCCCAGCAATCACATCGCGGGATGTGGTCCCCGGAACTGGTTAGGATCTATTGATTGATAGAACCTCTAAATTATGTAATTTAGTTAATTTTAGGCCCACAATATTCCTTACTGCCTGGGGCCCCAATCCTCGCCCCCTTAGCCCAGGTACTGGTTAGCTCCACCCGGGATAAAATATTAGCCCCTAAATGTGGGGGGCGCGGGACATTTGTCCCACTTTGCCTCCCCTAGATCCAGCACTGATTCAATCAATATGGAATACAAATTTTAACTTTTAAACCTATCCCAAATGGCTGTAGAAGACACCTTCGGAAATTAGAAATTCAAGGCATTTGGGGTGGGGCAGTGTACGTGTGTTTTAAAATTTGTTAATATTTATTGGGTCCACAAGTTAATGTTAGGACCTACAACTTTCATGAATGGCGTCCACCAGCGGGTCCTGTCGGCCTCCAACTTTTCTTGACAAATTTTATACACTGCAAGATACTGCTTTAAATAGGTGCTTATTTCTAAAAAATTTCACAGGCGTGAACTTGGACCTATGGTCCTCGCTCTACCATCATTACAGGGCATTCTGATTTTCAATCTCCTCAGGTTGGCATGTATGCCCTGGATCACGTTGAAAATATCTTGTTGAGTCTCTAAAGGCTAAAGTTAACAACGATAGATTTTTATACGCCCACATTTTCATGTGGACATATTATGTCGTCGCCCCTGTCTGTCCACAATTGTTTGTGGACTCTCTACAGATCACAATTCTTATCCGCATTTGACAAAACTTGAAATATATGTTTATCCCTAAAAGATCTCTGCTGCTTTCGATATTAGCATGAATCGGATCAAAACTTCATGGATGATGGCCCCTGATTGTACGAAAAATCACGTTTTTAGCTTGTGGACTCTATAGAGGTCACAATTTTGAACTGATTTTGATGAAACTTGACATGCATGTTTATAAACCAAAGTTCTTGGTTCCTTTTGATATTTGTGCCTATCAGAAGGTAATTTCCTGAATTATGGCCCCTGATTGTCCGAAAAATCACCTATTATAGCTTGTGGTCCCTCTGGAGGCCACAATTATTATCTGATTTGAAAAACCGTTTGATTATTTCACCGTTACACCCTAAGGAAGAATGAGACAGAATTTTGGACTAAAATTGCCATACAAAATGGCCGCTGTTTGTATGTGAATACTGTTAGAAAATGGTATATCAAGGTTGTGGACCCTGTAGAGGTCCCAATTTTAATTCAATTTGATGAAACTTGAAATGCATGTTAATAACCCAAAGATCTTGGTTCCTTTCGATATTTGCGCATATCATCCTGAATTATGGCCCCTGATTATACGCAAAATCGCCTTTGTTTAGCTTGTGGTTTTTCTAGAGGTCACAATTATTTTCCGATTTAAAATCGTTTGATTATATCACAGTTACACCCTAAGGAAGATTGAGTTCAAATTTGGGAAAATCGGACCAAAACTGCCATACAAAATGAACGCCGTTTGTACCCGAATACAGTTTAAAAATGGTATATCATAGTTGTGGACCCTGTACAGGTCACAATTTTAATTCGATTTTGATGAAACTTGAAATACATGGTTGTAACCCAAAGATCTTGGTTCCAATTGTTATTTGCGCATATTGCATCATAACTTCCTGAATTATGGCCCCTGATTGTCCGAAAAATCCCCTGTGGTATCTCTCGATGTCACAATTATTATCCTTTTTAAAAAAACGTTTGACTCTATCACCGTTACATCCTACAGAAGATTGAGTTCGAATTTTGAGAAAATCAGACCTTAATTGCCAGACAAAATGGCCGCCGTTTGTACGCGAATAGTGTAAAAATATGGTATATCAAAGTTGTGGACCCTGTAGACTTTAGATGTCACAATTTTAATTTGATTTTGATGAAGCTTGAAATGCATGTTTATAACCTAAAGATCTTGATTTTTTTCGGTATTTGCGCATACTGTATCAAATTGTAACTTAATGAATTATGGCCTTTGATTGTAGGAAAAATCACTTTTGGTATTGCTTATTCTCTATCCATCTCTCGAAAATGTGGGCGTATCCTGCCTGGCAGTGCCAGCTTACTATCTTTAATTTATATGCACTGTTAAAGGTAATGAGAGAGGGGAATCTTATTGATATTCAAAGATTTCCTATAATTACTACTAGAGTTATGCCCCTTGAAAAATATTATGAAAGCTCTCAACGGTAAGGTTAATATCCAATTGACTTTAAATTTATACACAATGTTTAAGCTTATGAGACGAAGAATCCTATTGTTTTTCAACGATTTCCGATAATTACTGCCAGAGTAATGGCCCTTGATCACTTCAGATATCTTGTGGAGTAATGTTAACACACCAGAGTTTAAGGTCACGAGACAGACAATCCGAAACAAATTCTAATGATTTCTGATAATTTCTTAGTAGGTTGTTGCTCATAATCAGATTCTAAGTGTGTTGTAAATGTTTTCATTACGACAAAAGAAATAAAGATAGGTTGCCAAGCAACGAAAAACATACGCCCACATCAGCTTAATCGTCCGGGCAGTCAACAACAGTTTTCTCATATTTTACTTTTTTCGGTTTTGAAACATTTATAATACACTAAAATCTGATTAAAAGTAACAACTTATTATCAGAAAATCATTCGAATTTGTTTGGCTTTGATAAAGTTCTCCTCAATGCTGTTCAAGTTATCTAAATTCATTGAAACTCAATATACTTGTTCGTCTCATGACCTTCAACACTGTGTATAAATTTAAAGTCAATCGGATATTAACTTTAGCCTCTAGAGCGTCCACAAAATTTTGAAAGTGATCAAGGGCCATAACTAAATCAGTAATTATCGGAATGCTGAAAATCAATAGGCTACTTCGTCTCATGACCTTATACACTGTGTATAAATTTAAAGTCAATCAGTTATAAACTTTAGACTCTAGAGGTTACACAATATTTTTTGAAGTGATCAAGGGCCATAACTCTGACAGTAATTATCGGAAATTGCTCAAAATCAATAGGGTTCTTCATTTTATGACCTTAAACACTGTGTATAAATTTAAAGTCAATCAGTTATTAACTTTAGCCTCTAGAGCGTCCACAAGATTTTTTGAAGTGATCAAGGGCCATAACTCTAACAGTTATCAGAAATCGCTGAAAATCAAAAGTCTTCTTCGTCTCATGACCTTAAACACTGTGTATAAATTTAAAGTCAATCGGATATTAACTTTGGCCTCTAGACGGGGGCGACGGCAATATACGACCACATTTCAATGTGAAAATACAAAAAGTTCATGATAAAGATCAGAAAAAATTAAACACAGCAGAAAGTCTGTGGATTCATAGACTTGATTCAGTTTGGCCTAATGGGTTAAATGATTTAAATCCAGGGGGTTTCAAAATTATTCATAATCATACATAATTTACCTAACTTTTAGTTAAGCTAACCTTTCTTTCATGTTATGTGTATTGTATCTATGACGTCATCATTCCCATGATGTCATATCTTACTATGATGTCATAACTGACTTCTAGCCATTTTGAATTTGATTCTTTCATCCTTGAGAAAGTTGATATTTTTGCTAACGAAACGTTGGATAAAACGATGGCGATGGTTTTTTGATATTGTATTTTAATTTATTAATTATTTCATACCACATTTCAATGTGGGCGTATAAAAATCAACAACCCTTGTTGAATTCCTAGCAAAATGTGGGTTTATGTTTCGTTGTTTAGCAACTTATTTTTAATAGATGCAAAATATATTATCATTTTGTTACAGATGGATGATTTTACAACTGATTGTAGTATTTCCCAGACGGATCGAGGTTTTGACTATGCAGAAGATCTTCAGTTAACATAGAAAAAGAAGGTGTAGCCAAATTGGTTCATAATTAATTTTGCATGTACATTATAGCATATAGACCAATTGCCAGTGGGGGCTGCCATATTGAATTTGACGTAGGTCCTAGATACGACTTTGCTTTCAGAGCAATTGTTTCAAAGCAATGCACGGCCGGCACACGGCACAGATCACAATTCTATGGAATACAAATACTATTTATTACTGAGCGACGTTTCGTGATAATTAGGATTTCCATAGAATTGTCACCTGTATGTTTCCAGTTTAAAATTCGATGTTAAAAAAGTCAAGAAAAGCCGCATTTCTACTAGCTAGGCCTTGCCTACCTCACGCAAAAAACAGACAGGTTTTTTTCACCTATCCCATAGTGAAATAATAATAAAATATTAAGATAAATATATATATATATGCGTCATTTTGTTTAATTCCGTCAACAGTATGGCCCTATTTATGTTGTTTGGCAACCAAATTCCTAGTAATAATATACCTAAATGAATTCCATATTGTGGAGGATATAGCCTAGGTAGGGACAGAAAGAAATGCCGTGAATGTCCCAAGATTTTGAGAAAAAAGAAATTTAGACGGCTGGAGTAGCGTATTTACTGCTCTTCCAGGCCGTGAGCACAACAACGAGAAAGGTCCAATATAGTGGTATTTAAATGATTTCCACAGAACCCCGGCTTGCGAAGCAGATCGCCCGCGAGTCGGCACGAGCCCCGAAACAAATACTAAATAGTATACCCGTAAAAATGTCGCGCATAAAGCAAGTTGGCAGTAGAAGCTGTTTATAACACTGAAATAGCGATTGCGAAAAAAATTATGAAAAATATAACCTTTAGCCTTTCTAACCGATGCCCATAAAATTTTGAACGAAGCAGCTGCGATCGAGAGCTGCGCCAGTTCGCCGTCTTAAATTGAGAGAGAGAAGAGGTCTTATTTTATTATAAAAATTACTTTATTTCGGCACTTTATTGTATCAAAAAAAATATCATTATTATTTTAGGCCTATTTTTCGGTGTTTTTTTTGTTGTTCACTTTACCCATTTACCAGAAAAAAATCCCGCGCGCTTGTACACCTATGGGTAGCCTATATCGGGGTTATTTAAGATCAACTGTGACTATATATCGGCTATTATTTACGGCGATTTTTTTTTTTTTTTTACTGAACCTCACCTCGGGTTATTCCTAAACCGAATAACATAACGCGCCGATTTCAGTCTTTTTTCGATAGGCCTACACGCGTGACCCAGTGTAATCAATGACTTTTCCACGCTTAAAAGTTATCTACGGTCACATCCGTATTCTCTGTCATAAGTAAAAATATATAAAAGTAAATTATAAAAGAGTAAAGAATGTACAGGGCCTGTAACCGTGTATATATTATACAAAAACATAATAAAGTAAGCAGGGGCGGTTATGACGTTTTAGCCAGTTTACTCCGATTGACCTTTGACCTACGTCAAATCCAAAATGGCGGCCTCCAATGGCAATTCGTGTATTATAATTATAAAGTTATTTAAAAGAGAAGAACATGTTGTTGATATTATTATCATGGAAAAATCTCTCATCAGTTGTCATATTTACACCATGTGGGAAAATGAAGATCAAATATTGAAACCATTTTAAGGTCATGAGACGAAGATGCCTATTGATTTTCAGCGATTTCCGCTAATTACTGTCAGAGTTATGACCCTTAATCTTTTCAAAAAATCTTGTGGACGCTCGAAGAGGCTAAAGTTAATAACTGATTGACTTTAAATTTATACACAGTGTTTAAAGTCATAAGACAAAGAATCCTATTGATTTTCAACGTTTTCGATAATTACTGACCCTTGATCACTTTCAAAATTTTGTGGACGCTTGGAGGCTAAAGTTAATATCCGATTGACTTTAAATTTATACACAGTGTTTAAGGTCATGAGACAAACAAGTATATTGAGTTTCAATGAATTTTGATAACTTGAACAGCATGGAGGAGAACTTTATCTGCTGTGGGTGTATGTTTCGTTGCCTGGCAACCTGTCTTAAATTATATGAATGAAAAGTAGGCTACTTGAGTAGGCTTCAGATTTGTTAAAATGAGTGGGGTTAGGATAATTGAAATAATTTTAAACATTTTCAACTTCTTGTCCCAAACCAAGTGAGGGAATGTAACTGTAATTGATCTGTAAGTTGTTTAGGCGGCACTTCTTCAGATTTGTTCAAAGTTACTTGAGTGATCAGACAGGGGCATGGATTAGCAGTTGCATTTCGGTTACTTCACCACTTTTTATATGCCCACATGAAAATACATGAAAATGGAGAGGGGTTCACTAGTCCGCGGGTGATCAATAAACCTAACCCTAACCCAACCATTTCCATAGATATCGGATGACTAATGAACTCTAACCCTAACCCAACCCTAAAGCTATTAATATATATTGGTGGACTAAACAGAGTTTCACGCTCACTCGCCTGAAGAGAGATAACTCGTGTATGTGTTTTTTGCTGACACTAATGTTTGTTTTCCTTGTAATGTATTGTAATTAGTGATTGATTAATATTATATACAGTGCAATAAACAAATTTGTTAATTGCACAGTATATAATATTAATCAATTAATTACAGCTATTTTTATTTATATTTAAAAATGTGTGAATTGTCATTCAGTCATCAACATTGTATAACTTATTTGGAAATAAATACATGAAACCAATTTAGATTAGTACCACTGTCAATTAATTGTCTCTGCTCAAAGTATTCTTATGTTATCATAGTTTATTATGTTTGTCTGAATGTGTTGGAGGTGTGATTGGATGTGATCTGTCATTATATAGTCTAATGAAATGACATAGGCAATAATAGGGCTGTGATGGCCTAGTGGTCTAGAGTGCCGCGCTCCAACTTCCAGCTGGCCGGTCACCTCTGGCTTATGGCTGAGGTTTCAATTCCTGGTGAGAACGTATGTGGCATGGAGATAGGAGCACCTTCTCAACCTCATGGGTTATCTCCGGGTACTCGGGTTCCTCCCACAGCAAAGATCCCTGCGCGTGCTCTAAGATCATTAAAATGAAAATAATACAACTTGTCTGTGATATCACCTTCGGTGGAAGCGGATGTTAAACACTAAGGACAACAATCTCTATTAAACAACATTTTATTCAAATAAGATAGATGTTATACTTACACTATCAAAAGTTAAGGATTCAAAGACAAGCCAAAGGCTTATATTCATTCGTCTTCTTATTTAATAAATATACTAAAAATAGACGTATCATATATATACACTTCACATACAAAATACATTTAATAGTAAAGTATTTTGTATTCTATATTAAAAGGGCATGCAAGTAGTTTAATAGTGTCACTTACAGTAGGGATCATGGTGGCTAAGTGGATAAGGCGCTGGTTCGCTATAGCCTGAAGGTCGGGTGTTCGATCCCTGCATTGGCCGAGAAAGTTCATCTCGATTTTCCGACGTGATTTTCCGTGATGCAGAAGGAGGGCCTGACAAGGACAGCTGCCTAATCGTTCGGATGGGACGGAAAACCGAGGTCCCGTGTATACATTGGAGTGTACTTAAAACATCCCTTGGCAGTTGAATTCGATATAAGAGTAGGCCGTAGCGCCGCTGCCCGGGCAAAATTTCCCTCATAGCACACTGTATGACGTATGCCCGACTTCAATTATCTCAGGTTAAGTGCATAGCAGTAGGACGTTAAACCCCATTTCATTCAGTCACTTACAGTGCCTTACCATTTCATAATACATATTGAGGGCGTCAGATGTATATTAACCGAGAATTTAATTTCGGTATATCTGGAGCCGCGCTAAATTGGTTGTTATCTGAGAAGTCAGCGTATCGCAGTCGGTTCCGTTCATTCAGACGGAATCCATCTAAAATACAGTGTTACGCAGGGATCCATCCTTGGACTGAAACTATATTGTATTTTCTCAAAACCCATAGGTGAAATATGTAAACGCCACAATATGTGATACCACTGCTGTGCGCTTGAAACCTGTATGGCAGACATAAGTTCTTGGATGTGGTCAAACAATCTTAAGTTGAACAAAGATAAAACTGAGCTGATAATTTTCTCTCCGAAACATCAAATAAAAGAGTTTACCAATTGTCACAATACTTTTGGTAAAAACATCATCAGTGATTCCACATGTGTCAAGAACCTTGGTGTGTACTTGGACTAAACACAAGCAATGAGCTAACAAATTAGTTCGACCTCTAAATCATGTTTCTACCAGATCAGAAATATCGGTCGAATTCGTCCACACATAACGGCAGATGCCACGAAAACACCTGTTAGCTCCTAATGTCTCGTTTGGACTACGAGAGTGCATTGTTATATGGACTTTCCGCAAATGCAACCCAACGATTACAGCGTGTCCAAAACACCGCCGCAAATTTAATCACACGGAGAAAGAAAAATGAACATGTTAGTCCAATTTTATAATCGCTTCATTGGCCGCCAATAACAAGTAGCCCGGGTGGTTCAACCTAGCTGAAAAGCTAACCAATTTTTATATGCGTCACTAGGTTCCCTAGGGGACACTGTCACAGGATATGAACATGTGCCACGCCCGTTGTGGTGGGCGTGGTCATGATGGGCAAAATAAATGGACCCCCAAAATAGGCTAGCTAGCTCATTTACTAACCAGGTGAAATTTGTTGCAAAATGATCAGCATATATATATCCACATTTATCGAAGTCACCGATGCCAGACATTTTCAGTGGTGGGGTACCCCCGCCAGACGCCACACTCCCCAGGCTAAGTTAGACTAGCTCATTTACTAACTGCATGAAATTTGTTGCAAAATGGTCAGCATCCACATTTATCGAGAATCACCGATGCCAGACATTTTCAGTGGTGGGGTACCCCCGCCAGACGCCACACTCCCCAAGCTAAGTTGGACTAGCTCATTTACTAACCACATAAAATTTGTTGCAAAATGTTCAGCATATCCACATGTATCATGAATCACCGATGCCAGACATTTTCAGTGGTGGGGTACCCCCGCCAGACGCCACACTCCCCTAGCTAAGTTAGACTAGCTCATTTACTAACCACATAAAATTTGTTGCAAAATGTTCAGCATATCCACATGTATCATGAATCACCGATGCCAGACATTTTCAGTGGTGGGGTACCACCGCCAGATGCCACACTCCCCTAGCTAAGTTAGACTAGCTCATTTACTAACCACATAAAATTTGTTGCAAAATGTTCAGCATATCCACATGTATCATGAATCACCGATGCCAGACATTTTCAGTGGTGGGGTACCCCCGCCAGACGCCACACTCCCCTAGCTAAGTTAGACTAACTCATTTACTAACCACATAAAATTTGTTGCAAAATGTTCAGCATATCCACATGTATCATGAATCACCGACGCCAGACATTTTCAGTGGTGGGGTACCCCCGCCAGACGCCACACTCCCCTAGCTAAGTTAGACTAGCTCATTTACTAACCACATAAAATTTGTTGCAAAATGTTCAGCATATCCACATGTATCATGAATCACCGATGCCAGACATTTTCAGTGGTGGGGTACCACCGCCAGATGCCCCTAATTGCCACACCCTCAAAGCTAAGCTAGATAGCTCATTTACTAACTGCATGAAATTTGTTGCAAAATGGTCAGCATATCCATATGTAGGCCTATCAAGAATCACCGATGCCAGACATTTTCAGTGGTGGGTTACCCCCGCCAGTCGTACCTAATTGCCACACCCTCAAAGCTAAGCTAGATAAGCTCATTTACTAACTGCATGAAATTTGTTGCAAAATGTTCAGCATATCCACATGTATCAAGAATCACCGATGCCAGACATTTTCAGTGGTTTGATATACCCGCCAGATTATAAAACCCTTAGTCTACCTTCCAGGGTATCTAGACCCACTAGATGTACGTAAGTGTAGAAGCACTTGAGATTACTTTTATTATTAACAATAATTATAAATACTCCTTTCTAAACTCTGCCTTCAACTAAAATGGGAGGGACTTATATCTGCTTCGCTCAGCATAATCGTAAAAATCGGTCTCGCTTAGCACGCTTTACGCTTGCCCTCCAGATAAGAATATGCGTCGCCATCTAGCCCATTCTGAACATCTGAGACACGCTACCTGCGGAGAGCCAGCTACGCCATAAATTTCGTTACGTTAGCTACGTTTGCATCTTAGTGCAGTCCCCCTGCATTTACTTTTTAAGTCCCGATCGTTAAAAATTGGCCTAAAACGCATTATGGTACAATGGTAATTTTTATCCCGCGCTGAACAAAGTTAGGGAGGGATATTGAAACGGGGTTCGTCCGTCCGCTCGATTTCGTTTCCGGAGCATATCTCATAAACCGTTAAAGATATCTTTCTGCAACTTCGAACACACACATCAACCTATTGCAGTAGTTGTGCCTTTTGCTATTTATTTTATTTGTTAGAAAAGGATTGAACAACAGGCAAAGATAAGTTCTTTCCCATGGATACAGAATAGCCTATAATAAATGATAAAATATAAACATATACCTAAAAATAAGATTAAGTAAAATAAACGAACATATATACAGTTAGGCCTACATGTGGTGTATGAAAAATATAGCTGATGTAATTATTTGGTATTAATCAACAATATGAAAAATCGAATCAAAACCTTTGGGTATTTTTAATAAAATTATGGACTGCTTCATATATCCTGATGAGCTCGAAATTAAAAACACTACTGACAGTGACAATTACGCTTCCTACTTGGATCTGCGTCTGGATTTTGACAATTGCCATAAACTAAGTGTTAAACTGTACGATAAACGTGATGACTTTGACTTTCCGATTGTTAACTTTCCATTTATTGATAGTAATCAGGGCCGGATTTACCATGAGTCCATGGGGCACAGACCCCAGGGCCCCCCACAAAAAATCTCAGTTGCGTCCAGCCACCTCCTCTAGAAATGTCATCATTTCATAGCACTCGCATTTATTACCAGGGCCGGATTAACCATGGGCCACAGCCCCCCCCCCCCAGCCCACACAATACAGGGCGTCCCACATAAAATCTCAGTTGCGTCCAGCCCCCTCCTCTAGAAATGCCATCATTTCATAGCACTCGCATGGATTGGTCCAGTGAAATAACGCCAGAATGCGCTAATTTTGTGGCAGGATTTTTTTTTCTGGGGGAAGTACTTCGAAATTCCTCCAAACAAGAGCCAGAAATGCCAGGAAATTGACAACCTTTACATTATGAAATAATACACTTGATTATGATCACATAGTGATGCTCCTAAGGCACTGATGAGTCAGTTTTAATGGCACCTACACCTGATCCAAACTTTCTTATATCTCTTATGTGGAGGCTATCGGGCGCCACCACAGGCGCGGACACCAGAAGCAAATGCCTCTCCAAAAAAATATGCCGCCATATAAAATGCTTAACTGCCACTCAGATATCACCCCAATGGCGAAAAACGTGTTTCAGGGGCGGATCCAGAGGGAGGGGGGTGAACAATGGTATCTGAGATATTTTGTTCCTCGCCTGTGAAGGGAGCATTCCCCACCAACATTTTATGCGATTTTATTGGCGATTTTCCGACCTGTAGTCTTGGAATTTGGCTTCCGGAAATACGTCAGAATGCACCAAATTGAATCAAATTTTTCTGGGGGAGGGCCCCCATTACAACGTTTAGCGCCTTCGGCATTTATTTAAGCAGTTATCCAGCCTGCCCCCCCCCCCTGCAAAAAATCCTGGATCCGCTCCTGAGTTTCTCCTGCATCTTTATTTTTCAAAATTTTCGGAGGGAGGACCCCAGACAAGGATGCAGCCCCCATAGGCGAAGGGCCTCTCCTATCACCTCTTTCTAGGTCGGCGTCTGACCCACCACATGGCATTAAAGGGTTCGTTTTGGTCGCCCTTATTCACTTGACAGGACCTTTTGGTCTTTGGGGGCGCCGCCACCAAATTACATGTTTAGGGATTTTCGTTCTGGTCGCCCTATCAACGTCGCATTATTGTGTTTCGGACTAGTTCTAGTTTAGAGGATAAAGGAGTTTCTCATTTTCGTGTGCTTAACATCAAAATGAGAAATAGCGCTGCCGAAATTGACACACGGGAGCGACGTTGATTGCAGCTCCAAGTGGGTGGAAAACGCGTTTGTGACAGTCTAATTTTCAAAATTTTCGGGGGGGGGGGGCCCTCCACACTCGCACCGTTCCGCACTCAGTAACCCGGGCACTATATTGGCGAATGGCGTCCCCAACACTCTGCTGCACCCTCACTTTTACAATCCTTCATACGGCCCTGTCCCAGACCCCCCTTGCCTGGCTTCGTGCCTTCGGCGCTCGCTGATCAGGGCCCCCACCATGGTTAACCTGGCGTTGATAGTAATATTCCAATGTCACCAGCTTACGAAGTTTGTGTCTCGGCGAATTCGGTACACGAGAGCTTGTTCATTCTATTCTGATTTTTAAAGTAGATCGAAGCATTTGTCATCTAAGCTTCAACTACATAGTGGGATAGGGTTTGTAATATAATTCCCATCCGTCGGCTTTTCGGGGAGAAATCATTGAATAAGCTTTATTTTGTAGGTTTTGATGTTTGATTACAAAAAAACAATGTTGACATTTTATCTGAGTAGGTCTTCATAGTAGGCCATTATTTGACGGTGCCATTTTGTGATAATATTCCAACTTATATTTTTATTTTCCCCTTATTTATAATGTTATGGACATATCAACTGTGATTTGACAATGTATTAATATTGGCAGGGTTCATGACTATACTTTAGATTGTTATCAATCATTTCATGATGATATTTCCAAGATGGCGACCATTTTTGTCGGGAAAATCGGTCAATGTGTTGATTTCGATTTAGTAGTAGTGTTTGGTGTCAATATATTTGTTTTCGGGGTCACAGATTCCATTCTGGCATTTACAACCTTGTAAAATGATCGCATGTTCATATATTTAGCATATTTCCAAGATGGAGGTCATGTTTGGCGGCAAAATAGGACGATGGGCTAATATTGATTAAGTAGTCGTCGTTGGTATCAATATATAATTATGTTTTCAAGGGCACATAATCCATGTAGGTCGGTATCAACTGTGTAAAATGATTATAAGTTCACTTATTTTGAAAATGTACAATATGACGGCCATTTTGGTCGGTAAAACGGAACGATATGCTGATTTTAATTACGTAGTCTCGTTTTTGTGTCAATATTTGTTTTTGTGTCAATATTTGGTATAAGAAACCTTTACAGCATGGGTTATATTATCAACTGACCCCAAGATGCATGTGGAAGGAATCGTTCAGAGCACCCAAAATGGAAACATGAAGTAAACCATGAAATGTTCTTTATTGCTTGACTTTGGTTGTTCTCTGCTTTGAAAGTGACTGGGGACGGGTGAGCAAGGCATAGTCTCTATAGGCCTGGTAAACACGTCACTGGAGTGCGGTGAGAACGTATCCCGGTCTGACTGGTAACCGCTAGATCATGGTGGGAGCACTTTTCGCGCACAGCCAGATCTTGGCCATGAGCGTAGTAATACCGTGTAGTAAGCGCTTGGCGTGGTCGTGACAGGCACACGATGGGCACGTGACGTAAGCTCCATGCAGCCGCTATACTCTATTTGCCTTTGTGTCAGGAATAGGCTTTGCTTTCCCAGGAAAATCGATGATAAATAAATAATAATAATGTGTGCAGAAAACGTTCCACCATCTTTGAAATATGCTAAATTAGTGAACATACGACCATTTTACGTAGTTGTATATGACAGAAATCGAATCTGCCTCCCCGAAAACATATATATTGTCACCAAAGACAACTACTTAATCGAAATCAACACATCGTCCGATTTTCCCGCCACCAGTGGCAGCAATATTGGAAATGTACTAAATATGTAAATATGTGATCATTTTTAAAAGTTGTTAATGTCAGGAATTGATTCTGCACCTTCGTAAACATATATATTGACACCAAACACTACCACTTAATCAAAATCTGCATATCGTCTCATTTTCCCGCCAAAAATACCCGCCATCTTGGTAATATGCTAAGTATATGAATATTTGATTATTTTACAAGGTTGTAAATGCTAGAAATGGAATCTTTGACCCCGAAAACATGTATGTTGACTTCAAACAATACTACTTAATCGAAATCAGCACATCGATCGATTTTCCCGCTTAAAATGGTCGCCATCTTGGAAATATCATCATGAAATGATGGAAAACAATCTGAAATATAGTCATAAACCCTGCCAATGTTAATGCATTGCCAAATCACAGTTGATATGTCGGTAACATTATAAATAAGGTGAAAATATAAACATAATTTGGAATATTATCGCAAAATGGCTACCCTCAAATAATGGCCTCCCATACTATGAAGACCTACTCAGAAAAAATGTCAACATTGGTTTTTTGTCATCAAACATCAAACCCTACAAAATAAAGCTTATTCCATGATTTCTACCCGAAAAGCCGACGGATTTACATTAAACATCCCACTAACAGGGATACTTGCAAACTAAACTTATTAAAACCTTTAAAAAGTTTTATGGCCGTCATATTGACTTGATTGGTAAAATATAACAAGTCTCTTTCGACCATATTCTAGACATATTTAAAAGATGGGTACACTATATCCATGATAATATAGGGGGCCATCTATAAAATGTACGTACGCTCAAAATGGGTAAAATTCAGGCCCCCTCACCCCTTTGGCATACCCCCCCCCCCCTGTACGCCCGTACGCAATCCCGGGAAAACAATCGGATAAATCAGGAGGAGTCAGATATATAATTAAACGGATTTTAACTAGTGTTTAACCCTGGGACCGGAAATCGTAAGTAAAAGCCATCTCGCGATGCGTTTGCGCATGTCAGAGTGCGTTAAATTCTTGGGAATCACGTGGATAAGGCGCTGGTTCGCTAGCCTGGAGGTCGGGTGTTCGATCCCTGCATTGGCCGAGAAAGTTCATCTTGATTTTCTGACGTGATTCCCCCTTATCAGCGAGGCAGAATGAGGGCCTGACATGTACAGCTGCCTAGTCGTTCGGATGGGACGAAAAACCGAGGTCCTGTGTACACATTGGAGTGCACGTAAAAAATCTCTTGGCAGTTGGAATTCGATATAAAAGTAGGCCGTAGCGCCGCTTCCCGGGCAAATTGTCCCTCATAGCACACTGTATGGCGTATGCCCGTCTTCAATTAGCTCAGGTTATAATAATAATAATAATAATCACGTCATTTTACAAGGGTAGCAAATTAGGCCTGAGGCCTTTTTCAAATTTGGCCCTTGGCACAGATCGTGCGAATGATTTCGATCATTACTGCAGGAAGAAAGTGCATAACAGTGGGACGTTAAACCCCATTTCATTCATTCGTTCATTGCGTTAAATTCTGGGCAAGGTCAAAGGTCTGACGTGTGGATCCACACGCTTCTCAAGTCAATGATAGTCTGGGGGACCGGGATTGACCGTGCACGCCCTGCTAATTATCTATAAATAAACACAGTGGAACCAGCGAATGTCTGAGCCAGCGAATACCGTTGTGAAAACATCTATAGGCCTACTGATACAATGACTATATAACAATAATATCAGGAAAGCAGCACGCGACGAACGTGAGGGAAGGGCGCATGTCCCGAAATCAGAGTTAAAAATAAAAAAATCAAGCGCACGTACGTTTTTCCAATGACCCCCCCCCCCCCCTGTACGTTTTTGGCGTGACCCCCCCCCCTTCAAGCGTACGCACTTTATGGATGACCCCTTATCTAACAAATCGTAAACAATGTGTTGTCCTTGAAGGTTTTAAATCACCTTATTTGTCAGTTGTATCGGGGGTTCCTCCGGGATCAATACTCGGTCCTTTTCTATTCTTAATATACATTAGGCCTAATGATATTTCAGACAACTGTAGATAACAATGTAAGATTATTTGCTGACGATACGTCCTGATTTGCAATTATCAACGTAGGCAAATAAATGGCAAATCAAATCTAACCCAAATAAAACTAAAAACTTAAAGTTACATTATTCAAGATATAGATAAGAACTAGCCATTCTTGCTATACTAGCGAAGAAATAGGCATTTAAAGATTTGACCGACCTGTGCAATAATTTCAACCACGGTCCTGGATGATCAAAGCTACGAATCGAAGCGTCTAGCCGCGCCATATTTGATTTACCGCTGAAACGTTTTAATCTGTTTAACATCGGAGCAATCTGATGCCATCCAAAGTTGATTAAGGCCTGGATCAGTTAATTAATGTCTAATTAATACTTTAGAAAACATTTCATGCCCAAATAAAGACCTGCACTAGGCAGATTTAGCTCTTGCATAATGCATGTTTAAAGGACCTAAGTCCGTAACTCAAAATCCTCCAAAATCTTCGACATCGAAAAGACGAATTATTGGTCAATTTAAATCAACATTGATGATGTAAACTTACCAGGAAAAGATGAGCTTCTGATATCCGATATTTAAGATAAAATAATTTTTCTAACATTGGTACACGAATCGTGTACCATATTGCGCTCCGGTCCTAGTTTTATTGAGAGACTCGAGGGACGAGGCTAGACACATTGCACTGTATCACACTGCATATGTGGACTGGAATAACCAGGCGCTAAAAAAAAATGCACTGGGTTGAGACTGAATGGCTTGTTTCGCCGAACATAACTGATTTGAAATTGGAGTAAAACGGAAAGCATTTAATGTTAATCAGTTTATATACATTCATATTACAGTATTATATGAGTTTCGACACACTTTTGTCAATTTCTGGATCCCAAATGTTAGCGATTTAGCTCCTTTAATATTCACACGTAAAAAAGCTAATCATCCTAATATTATGTTTGAAAATAAATTTATTGATATGGTTTCCTCACACTGCCACCTGGGACTAACATTATATTTAAATGGAACATGGACAGAACATATTTCTAAAATTCACAAAAAAGCTTGCAATAGACTCAACATATTACTAAAATTAAAATTAAATAGATAGACGTTATATATACAAAAAAAGCTTGCAATAGACTCAACATATTACTAAAATTAAAATTAAATAGATCGATGTTATGTACATGTACCATATTTACGTCATTCATACGTCCTATTATGGATTATGGGCAGTGCCGGACTGGACCCACTTGCCAATGACAAGTGGGCCTAAGCCGAAAAACAAAAATATGGGCCTAAGCCTCAAAGAAAAAAGTAAAAAAAAGAAAAAGAAAAGGTAGTAAAAGAGGATAGGAGAGAAAACAGGGAAAGGAAAGGGAAAAAAAAGCAGAAAGGTAGATTTCGTTAAAAGAAACAAATTCTACCACCTGGTGAAATTATGCATAAATTCATGAGTTTAACCTCAAGATGGTGACAGCATTATAAACCGACAATCTTTCTGAACAAATTTTCTGAACAGTGAATATCTATCATACTATCTGTACTGTTAAATATGACAAATTCTGTGAATTCTTGACTATGACAAATTTGATTTCTCTATTCGTATTCGAGGATGTGTGATTAAAGTGCTCGCCGGTCACCAAATATATCTCCAGCCGCTGCTCTGGCCTGAGGTGCTTGGAAAATAGGTTTGCGGCTGTCTATTTTTCAATTTATTTTTTTTTTTTGGGGGGGGGGGGAACCCCCCAGACCTCCCTCGAGCGATCGCGCCTTCGGCGCACGTAGGCTGGCTTCGCCCGCTATTTGCTCGTAGGTCCTGTCACAGGTATGGCAAGTCGGCCTTCGGCCCATCAGTCCGGCACTGATTATGGGGATAGTATATGGGATAATTGTAGTGCTAAAGATTCGGAATTACTTGAGAATATTCAATTAGAAGCAGGGAGAATCATAACTGGTCTGCGCCGAAATTCCCACAGAAATTATGTTTATGACGAATTAGTGTGGGGTCCACTGTTCAAACGCTATTAAAAGCAGAAACTCGTCTGTTTTTCATAAAATCCTTAATTGCTATAGTCCGTAGTATTTGTCCCATATATTCTAATTAAAATACAACCTGAATCAAATTATTACAACCTTAGAAACCCCAAAATGAAAATTCCACAATGTAAAACGTCTTCTTATATACTATTAAAAAAAAGTAGGGGATATTTAATTTTGGGCGGGGATCACGTTGGCTAAGTGGATAGGGCACTGGTTCGCTAGCTTGGAGGTCGAGTGTTCGAACCCTGCATTTGCCGAGAAAGTTCATCTCGATTTTTCCGACGTGATTTCCCCTTGTCAGTGATGCAGGAGGGCCTGACAAGGACAGCTGCCTAGTCGTTCGGATGGGACGAAAAACCGAGGTCCCGTGTACACATTGGAGTGCACGTAAAAGATGCTAGTTGGCCCTCCCGAAAACATCTTTTCCCCCAAAAAAAAAACAACTTCCTGGCTACGGGCCTGCATTGTGGCATTGAATTCCAGGGTCGAAACATCAGTTTAATTGTTTGAGTGACCAGATTTTTTTTTTTGGATATGCGTTGGCTTACCCAAAATGAAAGGTTACGTGCCCTTGGCATGCTACAGATCGGCACAAAACAGGCGGTTGTGGCGAGGACGATAAATGTTTCTCAGTCTGTCATAAGCAGGCTATGGTCCAGATACCGTGATACACAATCTGTACTGGACAGACCACGCTGAGGTCGCCCTGAGGTCGACCAAGGGCGACAACTCAAGCCCAGGATCGATTTATCCGTACCTTGGCCTTGAGAAATCGTGTCATCACAGCAATTCAGATCAGCGCCCGTCTTCAGACACTGGTGTGAGAGTGAGTGGCCAGACGATTCAGAATCGACCACATAGGGGTCACCTTCGCGCCCGACGTCCTCGCGTGATCCCTTATTTGAGAGATCATCACATTCAGGCAAGACGTCGTTTGTGTAGGGATCGTCAACACTGGGATAATCGACGCTGGTGCAATGTGATGGTTTTAGATGAGTCAAGGTTCACTGTTGATTTTTTGGACAGACGTTGGAGGGTGTGGCGTCGTCGAAACGAGCGCTTCCAAGACGTTAACGTCATAGACATGATCGATTTGGAGGTGGTTCTGTTATGGTGTGGAGAGGCATCACTGTTGCTGGAAGAACGGCTTTACATGTTGTTGCAGGGTGTGTTACAGGCTAGTACTACCGGGATAACATCTTGACAGTCCATGTTGTGCAGTTCGCACGACGTCATGGCCGTCGTTTCATCTTTCAGGATGACAACGCAAGATGTCACAGGGCCAGGATCGTTACAGGTTACCTCCAACAACAGAACATCACCTTGGCCAGCACTGAGTCCCAACCTCTCCCCCATCGAGCATGTCTGGGACATGCTTGGACAGAGGTTACGTCAACGTCAACAACGTCCAAGAACTTGCTGCTGCGTTGCAACAGGAATGGGACAATCTGGACCAAAATGACCGTAGACGTCTCATTAGGAGTATGCCACGTCGGATCAATGCTTGTTTGGCAAACAGGGGAGGATTTACCCGTTACCGACAGCTAATAACATGATATATACTGGCCCGGTGAAGTCTGTACCGCGAAACTAACTCATCGTCTGTATGGGGGGTGTCGAGAGTTTTTAAAAAAGCTAAATCGCTGATTATATTTCGGACCTAGAAATTGACACAAATGGTTTGCAAAGCAATAATATTGTAATATTTATTAAACTGATTTACATTCAATCGTTTCGGTTTCTACTGTAATTTTGAATCAGTTATGGTCGGCGACATACATATACGACAGAAGTGCCAATCGAATGGCAATCTCTAGCATCTGGTTATTCCAGTCTACACCGATAGCATGTATTACGCATGCTCTCCAGATAAGAATATGCCGTCATCGTTTGACATGGCTTGTGGAATGTCTAGCATCATTCTTTGAGTCCCTGGTTACAAATGGGGCTGAAACGCATTATGGTACACGATTACCAATGGTTAAATGTTTATTGCGTCTTAAATATTGAATAGCAATTTCACTAAAGTTCGTAACTTTAATAAGAAAAAGTTACGTTAAGAAATTATTTACGCCGGTTTCACAAAGGCCGACGTAAGTTTTTCTTAACTTATTCTCGTATCTTTTTTCGGAAATACGGCATTCATACTTCTGTAAATATTCGCACGGTCTGAATGTCGGCATTATAGCCGTTATATTTGATTTAATCCTAACATTTTGCAACATAAACGACCAAATGATATATTCCTTATATATGCGCTAAGATTTAGCTGTGTATTTACAAATAAAAAGCTATTTTCATTCCCTTTGTTTGCTTGTTTTTGTTTACTACGTCACAGCGCGTGACATAGTAGCATAGGCCTACATAGTCTGTCAAAAGCTAGGGAGAGGGCATATTCCTGAAGCAATGGCCCGAGAAATCCCACTCTGGCCTTTGCTAGAATGGCGACTGTTTATTGAACTTACGCGGGAATGTGTCTATTCTTTCCATTCAATGAAAGCTATCACTTAAGTACAGCAACATGAAAGCCCTTCGTTTATTCTGGGTCTTTCCTAAAACTTTGGACAATGATTTAAGTTATTAAAAACCGTGAAAGTATGTTCGTTTCCAAACAGTATTGTTTACATTTTATTCGTCTTGATAGCCTCGTTTGTCACGCAATGCAGTATTCTTCTATGCACTGGTTAATTAGTCATAATAAAAACATATTTGATCCAATACTGGCACTCGTTTTAAATGTAAAGCTTTTGTAGGGCAGCTAGTGATTGGCCAGTAGACGGACTACTGGCCAATCAAAATTTAAAACAACAATATCCACTCAAAATAGCAGTGTGTAGTGGGATTACCTCTAATCAAACGAAACGCTGCGAGGAGTATGGGGAAAGGGGTATTACATAGGCTAAGCCTGTTCCCCAATCCCATTCAGACAACCTAAATAAAATATTGTTTAAAAAAACCAAACCGAAATGGAGCCGAAAATTAAAAGCGAAAACAAAATTGGAACCCTGTAGCTGTCGGTGATTTTGATTGAGGGGATTGAGCAGAATTGTAGAATTCTGAAAGAAAAGTTGAGAAGCAGTCTGACTAGGTCATCGAAAGACAAAGTTTGGGAGAATATTTGTACGAATTAAGTGTCGGTCTTTGCCGCGATAGGCTTATTCCCACTCTTTCAGGCCCTAATAACGGATTTTCGTTTATAAGTGGAAATGAATATATATATTTTTTTTGTGTTTGGGTATTTCCTAAAAACAACAAAAATAACGGCTACCTGAATCGAGATTTTAGCGATCTCAATAGTGCACTGTGTCCTTTTATGGGCATTGTTGTAATGTACCTCTTGCTCTGCTACTTGGGTTCGATAAGGGCATTCGAAGAACGAATGGACAGATTTAAAAATATTGAGTGGTGAGTCTTCCACGTCGTCAATTCCGTACAATAAAGCAGTAGTGTTTCGATGAATGGTCGATAAATTATTTATTGGGTTTTTTTTTTCGTAAGTTGCTTTGTGAAAAGTCTGCCCCCTTGTGGCTTGAAGAGTCGAATGATATTAATTGATCTTGAACCTCTTGTTCGGTTTCGATAAAATCATCCATTGTGATGTCTGAGCCTACATCAAAAATCAACAAAAATGTCCATGCAAAGGGGGAGAAAAGAGAAGGAGAGAGAATTGCTATAAATAGACGAACTACAATTTGTGGGTACCGAGAGTGTGAAATTTAATGATGGTCAGCCTCCTATATGGTTTTAAATGTTCATATATCATCAAAAAAAAAATCTTTATAGCTTCACATCTATTTTTGCAAAATTATTATAATACAGAATTTTAAAAAATTTTACAGAAAAAGTGGTGACCCTTTAAAGTTATGTAATGTTTTGTATACCAGGTTGCAGCTCAGGTCCATTGGCCTTTTGTTCTAGAATTGAAGATTCTTTCTTAAAGTTACATTATTAAGATATAGATAAGAACTAGCCATTCTTGCTATAATAGTTCGAAAGTAGGTGATGTAAAATGAATAATTTGAAAATTTCGACGTGTGCAATAATTTCAACCATGTTTCTGGTTGATCAAAGCTAAGACTCGAAGCGTCTTGCCCCGCCATATTTGATTTATCACTGAAACGTTTAAATCTGTTTCATATCGGAGCAATCTGATGCCATCCAAAGTTGATTAAGGCCTGGATCAGTTAATTAATGTCTAATTAACACTTTAGAAAACAATTCATGCCCAAATAAAGACCTGTACTAGGCAGATTTAGCTCTTGAATAATGCATGTTTAATTTTGTCAAAATGTAAGTTCTGCAAAAAGATTTAAAGAGTTTCAAACAAGTCTCATCAAAAATATTCAAAATATTGGAGTATTTTTCAAAAATTGTATTTTGTTATACCTTTTTCTACAAAATGGCCCATTTTTTACACTTTGTATGTCTCTAAATGCCAATTTTTCCCTATTTCTTGGAAAGTCTGGGGTAAAAGGCATTTATTTCAAGAAACCTTGGCCAATATACAAGAAGACAAGCTGGAAATTGGTTGAATTAAAGGTAACTGTATGGAACTATAATGAAACTTGTAAGCCCACCCCTGAAAAATGTTGCTGTGGAACCAAATCCAACTTGTGTTCATTTAAGTAATACTGTTGATGGAATATGGCTAATAGCCATGTTCTTCCCATCCCTGGCTTATATACATACACACAAACACATGTACTAGTAAGAAGTATGAATTATTTATTAAAATATGGATTGATAAATGTAAAAGAAATGCTGTATTCAGGTGATAACCAGCCACCCTAATAAATGGGTCACAAAAAACTTTAAAAAAAAAAAATGGGAATATTACACTATTTAAAACATTTTAAAAATCACTGAATCAGAGGTATCCTTGAAATTACATAGTGTAAATATTTTGTGGAAGCATTATAAACCGACAATCTTTCTGAACAAATTTTCTGAACAGTGAATATCTATCATACTATCTGTACTGTTAAATATGACAAATTCTGTGAATTCTTGACTATGACAAATTTGATTTCTCTATTCGTATTCGAGGATGTGTGATTAAAGTGCTCGCCGGTCACCAAATATATCTCCAGCCGCTGCTCTGGCCTGAGGTGCTTGGAAAATAGGTTTGCGGCTGTCTATTTTTCAATTTTTTTTTTTTTTTGGGGGGGGGGGGAACCCCCCAGACCTCCCTCGAGCGATCGCGCCTTCGGCGCACGTAGGCTGGCTTCGCCCGCTATTTGCTCGTAGGTCCTGTCACAGGTATGGCAAGTCGGCCTTCGGCCCATCAGTCCGGCACTGATTATGGGGATAGTATATGGGATAATTGTAGTGCTAAAGATTCGGAATTACTTGAGAATATTCAATTAGAAGCAGGGAGAATCATAACTGGTCTGCGCCGAAATTCCCACAGAAATTATGTTTATGACGAATTAGTGTGGGGTCCACTGTTCAAACGCTATTAAAAGCAGAAACTCGTCTGTTTTTCATAAAATCCTTAATTGCTATAGTCCGTAGTATTTGTCCCATATATTCTAATTAAAATACAACCTGAATCAAATTATTACAACCTTAGAAACCCCAAAATGAAAATTCCACAATGTAAAACGTCTTCTTATATACTATTAAAAAAAAGTAGGGGATATTTAATTTTGGGCGGGGATCACGTTGGCTAAGTGGATAGGGCACTGGTTCGCTAGCTTGGAGGTCGAGTGTTCGAACCCTGCATTTGCCGAGAAAGTTCATCTCGATTTTTCCGACGTGATTTCCCCTTGTCAGTGATGCAGGAGGGCCTGACAAGGACAGCTGCCTAGTCGTTCGGATGGGACGAAAAACCGAGGTCCCGTGTACACATTGGAGTGCACGTAAAAGATGCTAGTTGGCCCTCCCGAAAACATCTTTTCCCCCCCCAAAAAAACAACTTCCTGGCTACGGGCCTGCATTGTGGCATTGAATTCCAGGGTCGAAACATCAGTTTAATTGTTTGAGTGACCAGATTTTTTTTTTTTTGATATGCGTTGGCTTACCCAAAATGAAAGGTTACGTGCCCTTGGCATGCTACAGATCGGCACAAAACAGGCGGTTGTGGCGAGGACGATAAATGTTTCTCAGTCTGTCATAAGCAGGCTATGGTCCAGATACCGTGATACACAATCTGTACTGGACAGACCACGCTGAGGTCGACCAAGGGCGACAACTCAAGCCCAGGATCGATTTATCCGTACCTTGGCCTTGAGAAATCGTGTCATCACAGCAATTCAGATCAGCGCCCGTCTTCAGACACTGGTGTGAGAGTGAGTGGCCAGACGATTCAGAATCGACCACATAGGGGTCACCTTCGCGCCCGACGTCCTCGCGTGATCCCTTATTTGAGAGATCATCACATTCAGGCAAGACGTCGTTTGTGTAGGGATCGTCAACACTGGGATAATCGACGCTGGTGCAATGTGATGGTTTTAGATGAGTCAAGGTTCACTGTTGATTTTTTGGACAGACGTTGGAGGGTGTGGCGTCGTCGAAACGAGCGCTTCCAAGACGTTAACGTCATAGACATGATCGATTTGGAGGTGGTTCTGTTATGGTGTGGAGAGGCATCACTGTTGCTGGAAGAACGGCTTTACATGTTGTTGCAGGGTGTGTTACAGGCTAGTACTACCGGGATAACATCTTGACAGTCCATGTTGTGCAGTTCGCACGACGTCATGGCCGTCGTTTCATCTTTCAGGATGACAACGCAAGATGTCACAGGGCCAGGATCGTTACAGGTTACCTCCAACAACAGAACATCACCTTGGCCAGCACTGAGTCCCAACCTCTCCCCCATCGAGCATGTCTGGGACATGCTTGGACAGAGGTTACGTCAACGTCAACAACGTCCAAGAACTTGCTGCTGCGTTGCAACAGGAATGGGACAATCTGGACCAAAATGACCGTAGACGTCTCATTAGGAGTATGCCACGTCGGATCAATGCTTGTTTGGCAAACAGGGGAGGATTTACCCGTTACCGACAGCTAATAACATGATATATACTGGCCCGGTGAAGTCTGTACCGCGAAACTAACTCATCGTCTGTATGGGGGGTGTCGAGAGTTTTTAAAAAAGCTAAATCGCTGATTATATTTCGGACCTAGAAATTGACACAAATGGTTTGCAAAGCAATAATATTGTAATATTTATTAAACTGATTTACATTCAATCGTTTCGGTTTCTACTGTAATTTTGAATCAGTTATGGTCGGCGACATACATATACGACAGAAGTGCCAATCGAATGGCAATCTCTAGCATCTGGTTATTCCAGTCTACACCGATAGCATGTATTACGCATGCTCTCCAGATAAGAATATGCCGTCATCGTTTGACATGGCTTGTGGAATGTCTAGCATCATTCTTTGAGTCCCTGGTTACAAATGGGGCTGAAACGCATTATGGTACACGATTACCAATGGTTAAATGTTTATTGCGTCTTAAATATTGAATAGCAATTTCACTAAAGTTCGTAACTTTAATAAGAAAAAGTTACGTTAAGAAATTATTTACGCCGGTTTCACAAAGGCCGACGTAAGTTTTTTCTTAACTTATTCTCGTATCTTTTTTCGGAAATACGGCATTCATACTTCTGTAAATATTCGCACGGTCTGAATGTCGGCATTATAGCCGTTATATTTGATTTAATCCTAACATTTTGCAACATAAACGACCAAATGATATATTCCTTATATATGCGCTAAGATTTAGCTGTGTATTTACAAATAAAAAGCTATTTTCATTCCCTTTGTTTGCTTGTTTTTGTTTACTACGTCACAGCGCGTGACATAGTAGCATAGGCCTACATAGTCTGTCAAAAGCTAGGGAGAGGGCATATTCCTGAAGCAATGGCCCGAGAAATCCCACTCTGGCCTTTGCTAGAATGGCGACTGTTTATTGAACTTACGCGGGAATGTGTCTATTCTTTCCATTCAATGAAAGCTATCACTTAAGTACAGCAACATGAAAGCCCTTCGTTTATTCTGGGTCTTTCCTAAAACTTTGGACAATGATTTAAGTTATTAAAAACCGTGAAAGTATGTTCGTTTCCAAACAGTATTGTTTACATTTTATTCGTCTTGATAGCCTCGTTTGTCACGCAATGCAGTATTCTTCTATGCACTGGTTAATTAGTCATAATAAAAACATATTTGATCCAATACTGGCACTCGTTTTAAATGTAAAGCTTTTGTAGGGCAGCTAGTGATTGGCCAGTAGACGGACTACTGGCCAATCAAAATTTAAAACAACAATATCCACTCAAAATAGCAGTGTGTAGTGGGATTACCTCTAATCAAACGAAACGCTGCGAGGAGTATGGGGAAAGGGGTATTACATAGGCTAAGCCTGTTCCCCAATCCCATTCAGACAACCTAAATAAAATATTGTTTAAAAAAACCAAACCGAAATGGAGCCGAAAATTAAAAGCGAAAACAAAATTGGAACCCTGTAGCTGTCGGTGATTTTGATTGAGGGGATTGAGCAGAATTGTAGAATTCTGAAAGAAAAGTTGAGAAGCAGTCTGACTAGGTCATCGAAAGACAAAGTTTGGGAGAATATTTGTACGAATTAAGTGTCGGTCTTTGCCGCGATAGGCTTATTCCCACTCTTTCAGGCCCTAATAACGGATTTTCGTTTATAAGTGGAAATGAATATATATATTTTTTTTGTGTTTGGGTATTTCCTAAAAACAACAAAAATAACGGCTACCTGAATCGAGATTTTAGCGATCTCAATAGTGCACTGTGTCCTTTTATGGGCATTGTTGTAATGTACCTCTTGCTCTGCTACTTGGGTTCGATAAGGGCATTCGAAGAACGAATGGACAGATTTAAAAATATTGAGTGGTGAGTCTTCCACGTCGTCAATTCCGTACAATAAAGCAGTAGTGTTTCGATGAATGGTCGATAAATTATTTATTGGGGTTTTTTTTTCGTAAGTTGCTTTGTGAAAAGTCTGCCCCCTTGTGGCTTGAAGAGTCGAATGATATTAATTGATCTTGAACCTCTTGTTCGGTTACGATAAAATCATCCATTGTGATGTCTGAGCCTACATCAAAAATCAACAAAAATGTCCATGCAAAGGGGGAGAAAAGAGAAGGAGAGAGAATTGCTATAAATAGACGAACTACAATTTGTGGGTACCGAGAGTGTGAAATTTAATGATGGTCAGCCTCCTATATGGTTTTAAATGTTCATATATCATCAAAAAAAAAATCTTTATAGCTTCACATCTATTTTTGCAAAATTATTATAATACAGAATTTTAAAAAATTTTACAGAAAAAGTGGTGACCCTTTAAAGTTATGTAATGTTTTGTATACCAGGTTGCAGCTCAGGTCCATTGGCCTTTTGTTCTAGAATTGAAGATTCTTTCTTAAAGTTACATTATTCAAGATATAGATAAGAACTAGCCATTCTTGCTATAATAGTTCGAAAGTAGGTGATGTAAAATGAATAATTTGAAAATTTCGACGTGTGCAATAATTTCAACCATGTTCCTGGTTGATCAAAGCTAAGACTCGATTTGATTTATCACTGAAACGTTTAAATCTGTTTCATATCGGAGCAATCTGATGCCATCCAAAGTTGATTAAGGCCTGGATCAGTTAATTAATGTCTAATTAACACTTTAGAAAACAATTCATGCCCAAATAAAGACCTGTACTAGGCAGATTTAGCTCTTGAATAATGCATGTTTAATTTTGTCAAAATGTAAGTTCTGCAAAAAGATTTAAAGAGTTTCAAACAAGTCTCATCAAAAATATTCAAAATATTGGAGTATTTTTCAAAAATTGTATTTTGTTATACCTTTTTCTACAAAATGGCCCATTTTTTACACTTTGTATGTCTCTAAATGCCAATTTTTCCCTATTTCTTGGAAAGTCTGGGGTAAAAGGCATTTATTTCAAGAAACCTTGGCCAATATACAAGAAGACAAGCTGCAAATTGGTTGAATTAAAGGTAACTGTATGGAACTATAATGAAACTTGTAAGCCCACCCCTGAAAAATGTTGCTGTGGAACCAAATCCAACTTGTGTTCATTTAAGTAATACTGTTGATGGAATATGGCTAATAGCCATGTTCTTCCCATCCCTGGCTTATATACATACACACAAACACATGTACTAGTAAGAAGTATGAATTATTTATTAAAATATGGATTGATAAATGTAAAAGAAATGCTGTATTCAGGTGATAACCAGCCACCCTAATAAATGGGTCACAAAAAACTTTAAAAAAAAAAAATGGGAATATTACACTATTTAAAACATTTTAACAATCACTGAATCAGAGGTATCCTTGAAATTACATAGTGTAAATATTTTGTGGAAGCATTGTTGTTTTAATTTTCAAATCAAATTCCTGACAAAATGAGGTGGAAAAGGGGAGATTTGACCTAATTCTTAGCCTAAAATGAGTATTAAAAGGCTATTAATTGAGATTATTTTGTTCTGTGAGTGCAACATTTTAAAAGATCACCACAAATAATAGATTTACACCCAAAATGTAAAACATTAAGCGGCATAAGTCAAATCTACAACACATCAATTTTGGGGTGTGGACTCATTTGGAAAAAACTGTCATAGGATTAAATGTTTGGCCATAAACAAAAAATCGTAGAAATCCTTGAAATCTTATATGTAACTATTTTTTTTGTGGAAAATAAAATGTTCGGTTACAATTCAAGCACAAAATTCAATTACTGTAAATTTGGGGTCAATTTATGTTCAATTGGATATCGAAATATCATGTTCAAGAAAAGGGGTGGGGTGCGTAGGGTGAGCCTGTCTGAATGAAATGAAATGAAGACAGCGAAATTTCCCTGCAAACACAGATTTTATTTTCTCAAGAAGGGAAATGCAACAGTTTCAAGTTTTAAAAGATTAAAATTGTGTTAAGTCAGAGGAACACAGCAGCAAAATGCAGTTCACTCATGGTTTGGAAATTCTAACATACCTCAGCAGTACATAATTAGACTAAATTTCTGACAAACACATGGATACTTTTTCAATATCTGACAAACACATGGATCCTTTCCAAGTTATATAACAAAGGAAATAAAAACATGCAACACAATTTGTTGCATTTTAAAACGATGAATAATTAAAATTTTGACAGCAGTATTGGGGGTAACCTGTAGATTTTCAGGAAAATTTTCATGATTTTTAGGCAAAATTATATGGTACATTTAAATATTTTCCACTAACTTTGACAAGTAAATAAACACTGAAAATCACAAAATTTGGACTAAAATCAAAAATTTTCCTCACAAACCTGCCAAATATGTTTCAAATTTTACCATTTCACTTTTTTATAATCAAAATGTCATATATCACATTTTCTGGCAATTTAGAGATCATATCATCAAATTCAGGCCTCTCGTTTAATGTCAGGTTGTTTACATAAAGGAGGCAGACCACCATTAATTTCCCCATTGACTTCAATGTTAATTCTGGTCTCTTTGCCCACCTCCAACTTTTCCCAAAATTTTAGTTGGGCTGAATGCTTTTCATATAGAATGAGGAACAAATGAGCATGTCTATGCACTTAGTTTTTGGTGTACAATTTGTTTCCAGAGCATATTTCAAAAACTGTTCAAGATACATTTTTGAAACTTTGTACAGACATCAACCCATTACAGTAGTTGTGCCTTTTGCTATTTAGAAATTTATGGGATTTATATTTTTTGTGTTTCCATTGAAACAAATTCCACCAATTTTTGGTGTACTATTTTGTTTCTGGAGCATATCTCATAAACCGCTTAAGATATCTTGCACACACATCAACCTATTACATAGTTGTGCCTTTTGCTATTTAGGAATTTATGGGATTTATATGTTTTGTGTTTCCATGGAAACGGTTTTTACTTAGTTTTTGGTGTATAATTTTGTTTCTGGAGCATATCTCATAAACCATTTAAGATATCTTTTTGAAACTTTGTACAGATATCTACCCATAGACTGACCCAGTCTCTTCTATTTATTTTACACTTACATTTATATAAAAGTATTAATTTTTAGTAAACTAACACTTTCGTTTCCATTTGTATAAAAAAACTGTGAGTAAACCTGTAACCAGCACCAGAGACTGGACAATTTTGCAAACTTCACAATAAAATGGGCGTTCTTGCCAGGTTTTTCGTCCTACTTTATTTGGAATAATTGACAGTTATCAAGCACGCTTCGAGTCACGTGACATGAATCATGCGTCTCGACTGGAGTGCAAAGCAGTCATGCTGAGACCGTCTGAGGGTTGATGTCACGTTGTTTTGCTATTTAGGAATTTCTGGGATTTATAGTTTTTGTGTTTCCACGGAAACAAATTTGACTTAGTTTTTGGCGTATAATTTTGTTGCCAGAGCATATCTCATAAACCGCTCAAGATACCTTTTTGAAACTTTGTACAAACATCTACCCATTACAGTAGTTGTGCCTTTTGCTATTTAGGAATAACTTGGATTTATATTTTTTGTGTTTCCATGGAAACAAATCTGACTTACAATTTTGTTCCGGAGCATATCTCATAAACCATTCAAGATATCTTTCTGAAACTTTGCACACACATATCAATTTATTACAGTTGTTGTGCCTTTTGCTATTTAGGAATCCTAAATTTCTGTCCTAGTCCAGACTTTTTTCTGTATGCAAATGAGGTTTGTTGTAGATTCCATATAAGGACACGTTTCTCAACCTTTTCTCACCGCTAACCCCTAAATGAATTCGAAACAGGCCATTAACCCCCAGAGTTTTGAGGAGGTTACTGACTGGGACAGCGAAGCGGGAACCGCCAGTGCCTTAGTCGCAAAGCACGTCGAGGAGGGTTGGGGTCTATAGAAACCACACAACATGACCCGCGGATCCTTGCATGGGCCTGAACCCCCTGAACTCATTTAATATGGAATGAATACGGATTGAAGTTTAGATTCAATAATCGCCAAATTTATATTTTAATGAAAATACGTTGTTTCCATTTCAGTGCGAAATTTTGTCCTGGTGATTGTCACAAAGGATTTTTTTATTCTCGGGGCAGTGTTGGAGAGTGCTAATCTCATGTCATTTTGGACATTCAGGCTGCATGGATTGAGTACGATCATCAATTCAAATTGATAAAAAGTTGACAACTGAAATCTTGAAATGCAACTTCACCTCTCATTATGACTCCACAACCTTTATATGACCATTTTTAAAGTTACTGGGAGTGTGGTTTATTCACCCCCTGAATGCGGGCCATTTCCCCCCTTGGGGGTGAATTCACCCCAGGTTGGAACGCGGATATAAGGTATTGATAATTTGAATTCTTTTAAACGTGCTCTTAAAACCTACCTTTTTAGAAATATTTATTGTGAAGTTTTACTTGTTAGTTCATGTAACTAATCATCATTTTATATAGTTTTAAAGGTAAATTTTTATCTGTATACAGTGGTTTTAGTCATTTGTTTCATTTATAAATTTTAATAGTATATATTTTTAAAGCTCAATTTGTTGCATGTATTTTTAACAATTCTATTGTAAATTTTTAAAGCTTAAAAGTTCAATTTTATGTATGTACAGCGGTTTGAGATTTTGTTTTAATGAAATTGCTTTATCAAAAATAACTTATTATTAATTATTATTATTATGTTCTAATATGCATTTGTCTATAATGCAAAATGCAGAATGAGGAAGTGTAATGTGCAAAATAACTATTATTTTGTATTATTGTATTCTGTATTTTAACACTGTGACATTGGTATTGCAGAGAAATAGAAACCGCAAACCTATAAATAATATGTATTTTGAACTGCTAACATAATCATTTTGCACCCGCCGTAAACATTGAAATAATATTAGCAATGTTATATTCTTCCACACAAACTAAGTCATCAGGACATTCATCCTTTCAACATATTTAATATTTATTTACATTTCATGAACATGTGAATGGTTAGACAGGTCATCTTCGATATGGGCTTGATCTGTAAAAAAAAAAAGGATGATCAGTTAGAAATAAAATCTCTTTTAAACTACAAATTCTATATTCTTTCAATGAAAATCCCTGAAACAGAAATGTTAACAAAATAGCTATTTTAAATATTAAAGATAATAAATATAAAAATAGAATTGAATCCCACCTTATTCAAGATCTACTCCTGTGTTTAAAACTTGATCTCTTACCGCTATCTTCATACTTGCTTCTACCTGACTTTCTTCTACTTCTCGACTCATAGTCCTTTGATGATCTTCTGTGATATTTGGAATATTCATCATCTTCAGAAAGTGACCTAGAATGGTTTCGCTTTCGAGATTTGGATTTACTACAAGAAGCTTCATCATCATATGTAGGATTCTTTTTAGAGGATTTGTTGTCAACAATTCTTTCATGCTTATATTTTTTATAATCATAAGATTTATGATGTTTACCCCGAGACCTACTCCTACTATGATACCTATCCTTACTCATACCTCTTTCGCTACTGTATTCACCACTTCTTATCTTTTCCTTATCAAGATTTTTATCCTTACTACTTCGATCCTTGTACTCGTCAGTATCATAATCATATTTACGAATTTTATGTTTAGTATCTTCACAACCGTAACCATGTTTGTGACTACTTTGCTTAGTATCTTTGATTTCATCTTTATGACAACTTACTTCAAAACCATATTTACGGTTATCACTTTTATTTCGTTTATGAAGACTTTTAGAGTTGTCATGCCTATCTTTTTTACGGGGGTGGGGGGGCGAGGGTTTGCTTTCTGAGCGGAATTTTTTAGCACTTTGACTTGATTCACCTGATGAATTTTGGTCTGAAGTTTTTGTACTACTGGATGATTCATTGTTATCTAAATCAGAAGACGAGTCACTTGACGAGTCTTCACTTGAACTTGAACTGTGTTTTTTTGATTTCAATTTCCTTTCACTACTTTTGGATTTAGATTTTGAATCTTTAGAATGACTATTACTACTATCAGTATTTTCATCATGTTGAGTTTGAGAAAGTCCTGGGATATTATTGCTATATTTATTTTGAAAGAGGAGAGTAAGATTTTCAGATACTGGATTTTTAATAAAGGCTGTTTTTTCTGTATTTTTAGATACGTTATCTGAAAAGAAAAGCACAATAAAAATAAACAATTTTTTCATTGTTTGAAAATCCAGAAAACAAAGAAGCCATCTGACTTTTTGGTCAACAATTCAATTTAAAAGGAACCTTACTAATATTCCCATCAAAGGCAGCATGTAATATTCGCACAATATTTGATTCTAACCAAGATCTTATGGTGATAAACCTATATTTCAAGTTTTATTGAAATCGTATAAAGATAGGTTGCCAGGCAATGAAACATACGCCCACAGCAGCTAAATAACCGGGCAGTCAACAAGAGTTGTCACATATTTTATTTTTTCCAGTAATGAAACATTTATAATACACTAAATCTGATTAAAAGTAACAACTCATTATTGAATTATCAGAAAATCATTTGAATTTGTTTGGCTTTGATAAATTCTCCTCCGTGACCTTCAACACTGTGTAAAATTTTTAAGTCAATCGGTTATTAACTTTATCCTTACGCAGTTCTTATTTTTATAATAGAGAATAACTTTGTTGCTATTTGATATCTTTGTAAAGCCTGTTTTTATTTCTACATTTGGTAATATAAACATTTTTTGATTGGAGTAATACAGTAGAACTTGTATGAAGCAGGCACCCAAGGGAAATTTCGAAATGCCTGCTTAATGGAGGGGCACTTTGAATAAAGGTGTACAATATTGCCCAAACCCCTACCACAAAAATAATGATATAGACTGCATATATTGCCCTCAGCCCCTACCACAAAAGATAGGTTGCCAGGCAACAAAACATACGCCCACAGCAGCTAAATCCTCCGGGCAGTCAACAAGAGTTGTCGCATATTTTACTTTTTTCGGTAATGAAACATTTATAATACACTAAAATCTGATTAAAAGTAACAACCCATTATGTAATTAACAGAAAACCATTCAAATTTGTTTGGCTTTGATAAAGTTCTCCTCTATGCTGTTCAAGTTATCAAAATTAATTGAAACTCAATATACTTGTTCGTCTAATGACCTTCCAACACTGTGTATAAATTTAAAGTCAATCAGATATTAACTTTAACCTCTAAAGCGTCCTCAAAATTTTGAAAGTGATCAAGGGCCATAACTCTGTCAATAATTATCGGAAATTGCGGAAAATCAATAGGCTTCGCCTCATGACTTTAAACACTGTGAATAAATTTAAAGTAAATCGGTTATTAACTTTAGATATCATTACAGAACTCTGTCGCTATTCAATTGCCTAAACTGGTTATTAAAATTATCTCGATAATAATCACCCTACTGGAAGTATTCAAAAAATGAAAAAAAAAGGGATAAAAATGGCATTCTTGCAAAAAGCTGGATTTCTCCATCAGATATTACCGGCGCAAAAGAAATAAAGTGTCTTTGGATGGCTCCATTAATGGACTATCATATGGCATCTCAATGGTACGATTTCGATGGGTAGTAAATAAATTATGTTACGCCGAAAATCTAGTATTTTTCGTTTTTGGAGCCTTTTGAGACACCCTTTTCTCGAAAACGACTCCTGCGATTTTTTTAAAACCCTTTTTACTTAGACTCCTATCTGTGGTCTGTGGCGTGAATCCAAAAGGAAAAGGTTTGAAATAATTTAAGGTGTCATAAAATGGCCTCAATCTTTGATAAAAGTAGAAAAATCGTTAAATTATTGAAAATGTTCTTTTATTTATCTTTTTTACAAACAACTACTGAATAGATGTTTCTGACATTTCTGGTACAGAAAGATATCTATCCAAACAATTTGTTAAAACTATCCAGACAATAATCCAAAATCCAGAAGTAGTCGAAAAAATAACAGATATTTGGGAAAAAAACACAAAAAGTTTTTTAAAAAAAGATAATACAGTAAAAAATTGGTACTCTTGCAAAAATCGGCATTTCTCAGCCAGGTGTCACTGAATCAAAACAATTAAAATATTGTTTTGTAGCTCGATGAATGGGCTATTTTATGACATACTTCCTGTATGATTCCTGAAAGCCGATTCAGTGCTGCTTGCAGGTCTAGTTATTATTATTATTATTCTTTTGTTTTGAGTAGATCTCAGCAACTGCTTGTCGAATCGTTACGATTTCTTCGGTTTTACTGCAAAAGTGGGTGTGACTTAGAGGATAAAGCTATTTTGAACGTTCTGGGACAATGCGAAATGTCCGAAATCACCATAGTTATCATTCTTAAGCAGTAATTTTAACAATAATCATTGGATTTTAACTTTCGATACATTTTGGCATAGCCGGTGACAGGGCACATAGCTACGCTACTTTTGATAATTGATTTTCGGCAAATTTAAAATTTTACAAAAAACTTTTTATTTATGAATATTTTGTAGTCGTGTTGTACACAGAATTAACCAGCGGCTGCCAGGCAGGATCACCCACATTTTCTGGAGATGTTTAGAGAACAAGCAAAACCAAAAGTGATTTTTCCTACAATCAAAGGCTATAATTCATTAAATTACAATTTGATATGCGCAAATATCGAAAAGAATCAAGTTTTTAGGTTATAACCATGCATTTCAAGTTTCATCAAAATCGAATTAAATTAATAAAATTGTGACCTATACTGGGTCCACAACCTTGATATACCATATTTTAACACTATTAGCGTACAAACGGCGGCCATTTTGTCTGGCAATTATGGTCCGATTTCCCTGAAATTCAAACACAACCTTCCGTACGGTGTAACGGTGATAGAGTCAAGCGTTTTTTTTAAATCGGTTAATAATCGTGACCTCCAGAGGGACCATAGGCATTTTTTCGGACAATCAGGGGCCATAATTCAGGAAGTTATGATCTGATATGTGAAAATAACGAAAGGAACCAAGATCTTTGGGTTATAACCATGCATTTCAAGTTTCATCAAAATTGAATCAAAATTGTGACCTATACTGGGTCCACAACCTTGATATACCATTTTATAATAGTATTTGAGTACACACAGAGGCCATTTTATATGGCAATTTTGTTCCGAATTTCGAAATCAACCTTCCTTAGGGTGTAACGGTGATATAATCAAACGATTTTTTAAATCGGATAATAATTGTGACCTCCAGAGGGACCACAAGCTAAACAAAGACGATTTTGTGTATAATCAGGGGCCATAATTCAGGAAGTTACGATCCGATATGCGCAAATATCAAAAGGAACCAAGATCTTTGGGTTATAACCATGCATTTCAAGTTTCATCAAAATCGAATTAAAATTGTGACCTCTACAGGGTCCACAATCTTGATATACCACTTTTTAACAGTAATCGCGTACGAATGGCGGCCATTTTGTATGGCAATTTTGGTCCAATTTTTCCGAAATTCGAACTCAACCTTCCTTAGGGCGTAACGGTGATATAATCAAACGATTTTATAAATCAGATAATAATTGTGACCTCCAGAGGGACCACAAGCTAAACGAAGACGATTTTGTGTATAATCAGGGGCCATAATTCAGGAAGTTACGATCCGATATGCGCAAATATCGAAAGGAACCAAGATCTTTGGGTTATAACCATGCATTTTAAGTTTCATCAAAATCGAATAAAAATTTTGACCTCTACAGGGTCCACAACCTTGATATACCATTTTTTAACAGTATTCGCGTACGAATGGCGACCATTTTGTATGGCAATTTTGGTCCAATTTTTCCGAAATTCGAACTCAACCTTCCTTAGGGTGTAACGGTGATATAATCAAACGATTTTTTGAATCGGATAATTATTGTAACCTCCAGAGGGACCACAAGCTAAACCAAGACGATTTTGTGTATAATCAGGGGCCATAATTCAGGAAGTTACGATCCGATATGCGCAAATATCAAAAGGAACCAAGATCTTTGGGTTATAACCATGCATTTCAAGTTTCATCAAAATCGAATTAAAATTGTGACCTCTACAGGGTCCACACTCTTGATATACCATTTTTTAACAGTAATCGCGTACGAATGGCGGCCATTTTGTATGGCAATTTTGGTCCAATTTTTCCGAAATTCGAACTCAACCTTCCTTAGGGCGTAACGGTGATATAATCAAACGATTTTATAAATCAGATAATAATTGTGACCTCCAGAGGGACCACAAGCTAAACGAAGACGATTTTGTGTATAATCAGGGGCCATAATTCAGGAAGTTACGATCCGATATGCGCAAATATCGAAAGGAACCAAGATCTTTGGGTTATAACCATGCATTTTAAGTTTCATCAAAATCGAATAAAAATTTTGACCTCTACAGGGTCCACAACCTTGATATACCATTTTTTAACAGTATTCGCGTACGAATGGCGACCATTTTGTATGGCAATTTTGGTCCAATTTTTCCGAAATTCGAACTCAACCTTCCTTAGGGTGTAACGGTGATATAATCAAACGATTTTTTGAATCGGATAATTATTGTAACCTCCAGAGGGACCACAAGCTAAACCAAGACGATTTTGCGTATAATCAGGGGCCATAATTCAGAAAGTTACGATCCGATATGTGCAAATATTTAAAGGAACCAAGATCTTTGGGTTATAACCATGCATTTTAAGTTTCATCAAAATCGAATTAAAATTGTGACCTCTACAGGGTCCACAACCTTGATATACCATTTTTTAACAGTATTCGCGTAGGAACGGTGGCCATTTTGTATGGAAATTTTGGTCCAATTTTTCTGAAATTTGAACTCAACCTTCCTTAGGGTGTTACGGGGATATAATCGAACGTTTTTTTAAATCAGATTATAATTGTGACCTTCAGAGGTACCACGAGCTAAAACAGGTGATTTTTCGGACAACCAGGGGCCATAATTCAGTAAATTACGTTCCGATAGGCGCAAATATTGAAAGGAACCAAGATCTTTGGTTTATAAACATGCATGTAAAGTTTCATCAAAATCGGTTCAAAATTGTGACCTCTATAGGGTCCACAAGCTAAAAATGTGATTTTTCGTACAATCAGGGGCCATAATCCATGAAGTTTTGATCCGATACATGCCAATATCGAAAGCAGCCGAGATCTTTTGGGGATAAACCTATATTTCAAGTTTTGTCAAAATCGGACAATAATTGTGACCTGTAGAGAGTCCACAAACAATTGTGGACGGACGGACAGGGGCGACGACATAATACGTCCACATGAAAATGTGGGCGTATAAAAAGTCAACCGACTTGCACAAAAATGTTATTTTTTTTTTGTCTCAGTAATTTTGCTTGACCGCCATTGGCTAATTCAGTTTTTCAGCCCTAGATTAATTATTTGTTGTTTGATTTGTATAAAACAAAGTTGATGTGCTCCGTTGTCTCAATTGTCATTTTTTTTATTACCAAAAGTGTTATTTGTCGGTACCGGAAGTGGCATAATTTTACCAAAAACTACAATTTTGACAGTTAGGTACCATTTATCAAAAGCAAATATTATTTTTTTATAAGGCGCAAAAAATATCGGAAGCAGTTTTTTTAATTTCAATTTCATTTTCTAGCAAATTGGATTGAGTGGTGAAAAAGGGCATAAAATTGACCTATTTACAACCCATTCAGGCTTTTCAGATTTTAAAATATTTCTACGTAACTTTTATAAACTTGTAGCTATAATCCATATGAAGAGAATGTATGTGAAAATTAGTTTGTTATATAAGCAGTTGCTGAGAAATAGGCAGTTTTGCATAAGTCACTGTTTTCTTAATTATGCCTGTAAAATAGTCAATTATTAATGGATATTCATAATAGCGACATCATTTGATTCAAAAAGCAAGTATGCGTCATATCAAATTGCTTATAATTTAAAATTGACACTGGAAGTGACACCATTTGGTCAAAAACTGCATTTTTAACTTTTAAAATCGATATTTTTTTCAACCAAGAATTATTTAATATGTAATACTCAAATTAACTTTTGGTTTAAATTCACATATGTGACTGGTGACAGCATAATGAGTCTTAATGACCAAAAATTCAAAACAGAGTTATATATGTCATCTTAAAGAGAATGCCATAAGCTGTCTAATGATACCAAAATCATTGCCCTACTTTACTACATCGTTGAGATATTCAAGTTCAAAGTCCAGGAGTCCGGAAAGGCCTATTTCGAGAAAACTTTGTGTAAAGATTATGTTAAAAATGTATGTTATTCATGATGAAAGTCATGGTTCAAAATGCCAAATTTGCCACTAAACTTAGACACAATTGTTAAGAACATTAGATTTTAACATAGCCCAGTTATTTTCAATAAAATCCTGCTTTTGGGAAAGTTCCTATTTAACGTTGTCACAAAAATAATCCAAAACAAGATTGTTCCATTGTTGAACACTGGCTGATGCAGACAAGTCGCCTTTTAAACAAGGGAGGTTAATGTACAGTTCTAAAACTACACAATTTTTTTTAAAAAAAAGTGACTACAGTTTTATTCATAACTTTATGGTTTTATGTCTATTGACGAAAGACGACATTGCCAGAGATCAACAAATCAGACGTCGCGACGTCATTGACGTCACCAGGTTACAACCTCCATGACGTCACATAGCAACAAGGCTGGTTTGTTTACTTTTTTGAGCACCGCTATTGGCTGAGAAGTGTGTTAAATATTAGAATGAGTACTATAAATAGAAAGAGGGGATTTTGCCTGTTGTTTTGGTATAGCTTACGTACAGGGCTTCCTTCGGCAAAATGGCTACATTTTCCAGCGAAATTGGTCAATTATGCCTTTGTTACAAGTATTTTGACTTACTTTGAGTAAACTACTAATTACTAATTGCTCAATTTCTACCCTTTATCAACATTTTCTTGCTAGAAAAGTGTGCCAGGCTGAATTCTAACATGATAAATTATTCAAAAATGGTCAAAACCAAATTTTGAAATTTTTTGCACTCAAGACACAAATTAGCATATAATTAGAAATCTACTTCTGCGACTTAAGATTCATTTTGCGATCACCAGTCACATAATATTAACAAAAATGATACAGTCATTTAGATATCATAAAATTGTTTCTAACTTGTTCGGTTGCAGAGATATAGGCAGTTTTCTAAATGTCACTTTTGAAGGTTTTTGGCCCATAAATTGGCCAATTATTATTCGATTTTCTTAAATTTTTCACCCTTTGAGGTCTGATGTCCTGCACTATGTTATAAAACTAATTTAAAGTTTTTAGTATCACCGGAAGTAATGTCATTTCGGCAAAAACTGTATTTTTAGCCTTGAAAACAGATATTTTATTCAAATGAATCTGATATGTAACGTTTTTAAAATTATGATATTTGATGCCATTCAATAAAAAGAATGGACCCATACGATCATACAGATGCCACAAAATTGTTTCTAACTTGTACCGTTGCTGAGAAATAGCCGATTTGCTACAAGTCACTTTTCAAGGTTGTGAGTCTATAAAAGTGGAATATACTATTCGAATCGCATAAAGTTTTCACCATGTGATGCCTTATGCCAGTTCTGATTTCATAAAAGTAATTGATCATTTTCATTCACCGGAAGTACTGTACCCTCTCATGCAACAAATGTATAAGATAGTAAGCTGCCACTGCCAGGCAGGATACGCCCACATTTTCGATAGATGGATAGAGGACAAGCAATACCGAAAGCCATTTTTCCTACAATCAAAGGCCATAATTCATTAAATTACAATTTGATATGCGCAAATATCAAAAAGAATCAAGATCTTTAGGTTTTAAACATGCATTTTAAGTTTCATCAAAATCGAATTAAAATTGTGACCTCTACAGGGCCCACAACACTATTCGCGTACATAACAGCAGCCATTTTGTCTGGCAATTATGGACTGATTTTCTAGAAATTCGAACTCAACCTTCCGTAGGGTGTAATGATGATAGAGTCAAATGTTTTTTTAAATTGGATATTAATCGTGACCTCCAGAGGGACCATAGCGGATTTTTCGGAACAATCAGGGGCCATAATTCAGGAAGTTACGATCCGATATTGAAATTGTGACCTCTACAGTGTCCACAACCTTGATATACCATTTTTTAACCGTATTCGCGTACAAACGGCGGCCATTTTGTATGGCAATTTTTGTCTGATTTTCCCGAAATTCAAACTCGACTTTCCTTAGGGTGTAACGGTGATATAATGAAACGTTTTTTCAAATCGGATAATAATTGTGACCTCCAGAGGGACCACAAGCTTAACAAAGGTGATTCTGCGTATAAACAGGGGCCATAATTCAGGAAGTTACGATTGGATATGCGTAAGTATCGAAAGGAATCAAGATCTCTGGGTTCTAACCATGCATTTCAAGTTTCATCAAAATCGAATTAAAATTGTGACCTCTACAGGGTCCACAACCTTGATATACCATTTTTTAACAGTATTCGCGTACAAACGGCGGCCATTTTGCAGGGATAGAAACTAACGCTCGCCCATGGCGGGTAAAAGTCGGTACGGGCGAATGAAATTCAAAATCAATTAGCCTGTGTGGCGACCTGATATTTTGGTAGTTCTAATAATTGATAATTTGTACGTAATGAACACTGTCATCATAACTGAACACGATCTATGCTGTCATGAAACTAATTTCCGAAAACTGTTGCCATTATTATTTACGTGTTTTTAATCTTTGGCTTCTTTTCGCACTACCGGTATGAAATCTCTCGCTTGCTGATTGGTTGAAATTGTATGATAACGAGGGAGGCTTACGGAACAGCCTCTGTTTACAGTTTACACCTCGAAGAATTGTGAAGCGAAAGTCGATATAATTAAATAACTTTTCAGTCATATTTCAGGTTAATTATCATAAATCGCCTACCGGTAACATAATTGTTGATACACGATGAAGCAATTGTGCGAAGAACATGGATGTTAAAAGGTTTTATAACAGCGATATATTACGACAATGAAGATGCACGTAGGCATAAATACACGTGCTCTGCTATCGTCATAACTTCATCACTCGAGTGACAACTTATGGACTTATGTCGTATGATATTAAATTTTAAGGACATTACATCATATTATTTTGCATCTCACAACTGAATTTATAAAAATATGAAATGAAATGAGCCAAATTGAATTTTAATATATGTCTTCATGACTGATTAATGAATTCATTATTTGATGAAAAACCAGCGGTTGCCAGGCAGGATAGGATACGCCCACATTTTCGAGAGATGGATAGAGAACAAGCAAAACCGAAAGTGATTTTTCCTACAATCAAAGGCCATAATTCATTCAGTTACAATTTGATATGCGCAAATATCGAAAAGTATCAAGATTTTGAATTGTAATTTGGTCCTATTTTCTCGAAATTTGAACTCAACCTTCCATAGCTTGTAACGGTGATATAATCAATCGATTTTTTAAATCGGATAATAATTGTGACCTCCAGAGAGACCACAAGCTAAACAAAGGCGATTTTGCGTATATAATCAGGGGCATTAATTCAGGAAGTTACGATCCGATATGCGCAAATATCAAAAGGACTCAAGATCTTTGGGTAATATCCATGCATTTCAAGTTTCATCAAAATCAAATTAAAATTGTGACCTCTACAGGGTCCACCACATTGAAATACCATTTTAAACAGTATTCGCGTACAATCGGCGGCCATTTTGGTCCCTTTTTTTCCGAAATTCAAACTCAACCTTCTTTAGGGTGTAACAGTGATATAATCAAACGATTTTTTAAATCAGATAATAATTGTGACCTCCAGAGGGACCACAAGCTAAACAAAGGTGATTTTGCGTATAATCAGGGGCCATAATTCAGGAAGTTATGATCCGATATGCGCAAATATCGAAAGGAACCAAGATCTTAGGGTTATAAACATGAATGTAAAGTTTCATCAAAATCGGTTCAAAATTGTGACCTCTATAGGGTCCACAAGCTAAAAACATGATTTTTCGTACAATCAGGGGCCATAATCCATGAAGTTTTGATCCGATACATGCCAATATCAAAAGCAGCCGAGATCTTTGGGGGATAAACCTATATTTCAAGTTTCATCAAAATCGGGTAAGAATTGTGACCTGTAGAGAGTCCACAAACAATTGTGGAGGGACGGACGTCCGGACGGACAGGGGCGACGACATAATACGTCCACATGAAAATGTGGGCGTATAAAAATTAAATACAGAGGCAACAATGAACAAAGTCCATTTTTGTTGTATTATTTAATGTGCCAAAATAAATTTAAGTGCATGTATTGTGGTGTTTTTGATTGATTAATGATAAACAAAACAACAGTTTCTTTCTGGGCTAGTAGAATGTTGGCTGGGCTAGTAAGATCTGAAAGCTACTAGCCCAAATGGCTAGTGACCATTTTAGGTTAGTTTCTACCTCTGATTTTGTATTGCTATTTTAGTCTGATTTACCTGAAATTCGAACTCAACATTCCTTAGGGTGTAACGGTGATATATTAAAACGATTTTTTAAATCGGATAATAATTGTGACCTCCAGAGGGACCACAAGCTAAACAAAGGCGATTTTGCGTATAATCAGGGGCCATAATTCAGGAAGATACAATTCGATATATTCGCAAATATCGAACGGAACAAAGATCTTTGGGTTATAACCATGCATTTCAAGTTTCATCAAAATCGAATTAAAATTGTGACCTCTACAGGGTCCACAACCTTGATATACCATTTTTTAACAGTATTCGCGTACAAACGGCCATTTTGTATGGCAATTTTGGTCCGATTTTCTCGAAATTCAAACTCAACCTTCCTTAGGGTGTAACGGTTATATAATCGAACGGTTTTTCAAATCGGATAATAATTGTCACCTCCAGAGGTACCACAAGCTAAAATAGGTGATTTTTCGGACAATCAGGGGCCATAATTCAGTAAATTACGTTCCGATATGCGCAAATATAAAAAAAAACCAAAGATCTTTGGGTTATAATCATGTATTTCAAGTTTCATCAAAATCGAATTGAAATTGTGACCTCTACAGTGTCCACAAGCTAAAAACGTGATTTTTCGTACAATCAGGGGCCATAATCCATGAAGTTTCGATCCGATACATGCTAATATCGAAAGCAGCCGAGATCTTTTGGGGATAAAGCTATATTTTAAGTTTCGTCTAAATCGGACAAGAATTGTGACCTGTAGAGGGTCCACAAACAATTGTGGACGGACGGACGTCCAGGGGCGACGACATATTACGTCCACATGAAAATGTGGGCGTATAAAAATGAATCGATATTACTGTATTTGGTTGATTCTGCTTCAATTGTATTTGATGTGTGCAATGTTTAAGTGGAAATATGTTTATCGGTTCCATTAGTACTGATAAACAAAACAACAGTTTCTTTCTGGGCTAGTAGAATGTTGGCTGGGCTAGTAAGATCTGAAAGCTACTAGCCCAAATGGCTAGTGACCATTTTAGGTTAGTTTCTACCTCTGATTTTGTATTGCTATTTTAGTCTGATTTACCTGAAATTCGAACTCAACATTCCTTAGGGTGTAACGGTGATATATTAAAACGATTTTTTAAATCGAATAATAATTGTGACCTCCAGAGGGACCACAAGCTAAACAAAGGCGATTTTGCGTATAATCAGGGGCCATAATTCAGGAAGTTACAATTCGATATATTCGCAAATATCGAACGGAACAAAGATCTTTGGGTTATAACCATGGATTTCAAGTTTCATCAAAATCGAATTAAAATTGTGACCTCTACAGGGTCCACAACCTTGATATACCATTTTTTAACAGTATTCGCGTACAAACGGCCCTTTTGTATGGCAATTTTGGTCCGATTTTCTCGAAATTCAAACTCAACCTTCCTTAGGGTGTAACGGTTATATAATCGAACAGTTTTTCAAATCGGATAATAATTGTCACCTCCAGAGGTACCACAAGCTAAAATAGGTGATTTTTCGGACAATCAGGGGCCATAATTCAGTAAATTACGTTCCGATATGCGCAAATATAAAAAAAAACAAAGATCTTTGGGTTATAATCATGTATTTCAAGTTTCATCAAAATCGAATTGAAATTGTGACCTCTACAGTGTCCACAAGCTAAAAACATGATTTTTCGTACAATCAGGGGCCATAATCCATGAAGTTTCGATCCGATACATGCCAATATCGAAAGCAGCCGAGATCTTTTGGGGATAAAGCTATATTTTAAGTTTCGTCTAAATCGGACAAGAATTGTGACCTGTAGAGGGTCCACAAACAATTGTGGACGGACGGACGTCCAGGGGCGACGACATATTACGTCCACATGAAAATGTGGGCGTATAAAAATGAATCGATATTACTGTATTTGGTTGATTCTGCTTCAATTGTATTTGATGTGTGCAATGTTTAAGTGGAAATATGTTTATCGGTTCCATTAGTACTGCAAGTGATATGAGTTTAAGGGTAACGTGGTACTTAAAGTAACATAAGTGCAAAGGTAATGTGGTACCAGTGAAACCCGTCATTCCTGCTACGCAGGTCTAGTTAAATGTTAAAATGGATACAGTGTCCCTGAACTAAGTATGAATATGATCATTAAACACCCACATTGCATTCAGATCTTGCCCTAAAGATGATCATATCTTATTATTGTGAAATGTGTTCGAGGTTTCTATGCATGTTGAACAGATTTTACCAGAACAAGGTTGCAGAGTTGGATGTTGACAAAATGCAGGTCACAAGTTTGTTGCCCAAGAAAGTTGCATTGGGGTTGGGTCGGGACTAGTTCCTTCATGAACTGTCTCTGAGCGAACGATGTCTCGCTAACAGTTCCTCACGGGCCTTATTATCAACTAGTATGAAAATAAGGCTTTTCTCCATCTCGGTTCTAAGGCTATTTTAGATCCTTACCGTCTACTTTGCACCATGATTCTTCTTTGATCGCCAAAAGAAAACATTTCCTGACACAACCGACACAAATTTATAATAATTCAACACTATTTTCATGTAGAATTCGACGTTAGAAAAAGATAAACAAAATTGTTCAAATCTGGCCGCCATGTTTGTTAACTGACGTCAGCGCAGACCGGTCTTTTTCTAACATCGAATTATACACGAAAATAGTGTTGTATTATTATAAATTTGTCTTGGTTGTGTCTGGAAATGATTTCTTTTGGTGATCAAAAAAGTTTCACGGTGCAAAATAGACGGTAAGGATCTAAAATAGCCTTAGAACCGAGATGGGGTACTAAAGCTTTATTTTCATACTAGTTGATAATAAGGCCCGTGAGGAACTGTTAGCGAGACATCGTTCGCTCAGAGACAGTTCATAAAGGAACTAGGTGGGGACAACCTAGTCATTTTGGCCTGAAACCCCCCCCCCCCCAGATCACACAAATACCATGTTAAAGTGTCTGTGAAGGCATGTTAGAAATCAATGTAAAAGCAGACTTGTGTGGGAACAGAATTTTACACATGGCAGGTACATGTCTTTATTATGCTGGTTGGTGCTCTAAACAGGGACTTGAACCTCATACCCCAACTCCAATAGCAATCATTTGGAAATGTTAAAAAAGGTAAGGATAAACCTTATCTACCATAAAAACATGCAATTCAGAGCAATTTTCCTTTGATTGTTGATGTTACAATGAGCATTTACATGTTGTGTCTTTTCTCAATACATCACTGATGCATGTGAAATAAGAAGGGTTTCTTTTCAAGTGATATAGTGTGTTCTAAAAGCCTCATGTGTTGCTATAAACACAGTTGTGTAATATTCAAAATAATTACCAAATGAAATACAGGACTGAGTATAGGGCTGGACGATATTGACAATTTTAAATATCGCGATATTTGAAAAAATATTCACGATATATTGAAATATCGCGATATTTTTACGTGTGTAATGTTTTATTAAAAAATGTGTATAAATCATTGTTTTATGTTGTCTTTACCGTCAATGCGTAGCACGGCACCAAACTAAGTGCTTTTCAGTCATATTTGAGTGACGTCGTAAGCGGTATTTCCCCTTCAGAATCGCTAGTACTAATTTTAAAACTGAAATCCGATCGTTATTATCAGCTAAGATTTATTAAAATCATAATAATTTGAATGATAATATGTCAAATATTTATAATCTAGATGAAACCTCACGAATTTTTTTATATATTTAGTCGAAATTTAGCAATTTTCAGTCATCAAAACAGATAAATCCCATTTTCTACGGCTCTAATTGTCCGATCTCGAGGTTTCACTCAGAATAATAATCACAAAAATGTTATCTATCATTTGATTGGTTCTATATGAAAATCCCCTGAAAAATAACGATCGGAATCACCAATGAAGTGGGCCATAGCAATGCCGTCAGTGGAGATCCGGCCGCGTGACGTCAGAGCGATATTTTCCCGCTAGCGTCTCCTGTAAACAAACGGTAATTTCGCTATCATATCGATACTTTTTTAGCCCGAATCTTTGCAGATATCGAGATTGATATTAAACTATTGCAATACAATTGTTAGGAATGCATTTACATCAATTAGTAATTCAGAATCGTAGATTGAAGTGGGCTATATTTCAGCTGCTGGCTGGCCCGATTTCAACCTAAAGTCACGTGACGTGAAACCCCTAGTAGGACTATTTTATTGACAAAAAATGCATTTCAACAAAGATAATCGACGATGTCTTCTTATTGATTTAAATTATATCATATTTCGCACATAATTAGCAATATATCGTCAATAAATATCGCGGTATTTACGATAATCTGCAAAAAACGATATATTGCTATACCGCGATGTTTTTGGTGACCAAAGATCGTCGACGATGAAAAAATTTGACATCGCGATATATCGGGATATCGAGAATATCGTCCAGCCCTAACTGAGTAAAGGAAAAAATAACAATTTCAGTACAAAAAAACATTTTAAATGGGAAACACCCATGTCCATGTTACATACATCCCCACATTTCAAATTCTTCAGGGTGAAAAGAAATTGCCTTGCGATTGGAATACTGTTATTTCCTGACTTCTGGTGTAATTTTTTCCATGGATAAGCAGTTTTCATCAAGGATCATTTTGCAGAAATCCAGACAATATCCATTTGAAAAAAATGAATTTTAATTTTCAGTTTCACAGACAAAATTCCTGTACCAGTACTGTGGCCTTACCCATATACAAACTTAGACTACTAATGTATACATTGTTCTAAATTATACGCTATAACAGGAATTTCAGGAACTGCAGATTTCAGTGCATTCAATTCATTTTCAACTAACTGAGAGATCTCACGAGTTAAACAGACACCTATGCTTGATGAATTAACAAATGAAATTATCGTAAAGCAATGATATCCAGATATCCACTCACTGATGTAGCCAGGATTTGCTGAGTGTTGAAAAAATAGGCGGTTACAAATATACGGTGACAAAAACAGAATTGTCAGTTTGGTCGCCATTTTGATAAATCAAAATGGTTGATATTGTCGGATTAATTTTATTATTTGGATCGCCATTATGAAAAAGAAAATGGCAGGTATTATCGGATTGATTCTTATACTGCAATTTTTTGATGCAGTACCCACAAAAACCCAGCCAATGACATTAATCAACACATAACTTATGAAAACTTGAAAAATTTGTCATTTTGGCGTCCATTTTGAAAAAAAAGATGGCGGAAATTGTCAGATTAAATTTTTACTACAATTTTCGTCTTCAGCACCCCTGAAAACCCCCAGCAAACAATATTCCATGACAAAATAGCAAATAATTGGCAAGGTTGCTACGGTATTTTGTTTTGAAATATACCAAATCTTTGACTTGATTTTTCTCAAAACTTACTTTGGTGTGTTGGATGGCTTCTAGCAGCCACAACTGCCCGATTTATACAAACTATACATCAAATTGAAGGTATTGAATCGGAGAATGTGAAAATAACAATAACTCAATTTTCAAAACTTCCTCATTGTGACTCAGTATGCTGTGGCGGGTCACAATTGAAATATAAACAACGTTGAACAGGAACAGTTTATAGCCTGTTTTAAGGGGGTGGACAGTAGAAAATTTCATTTTTTTTTAATAATTGAGGTAAAGTTATCAATTTTACACATCTAAGAACACATCCATTGAGTAATACAAAAACGGCCGAAAAATTTTCCTGGGGGTACCTGTTTCTATGGAAACGGCGGCCATCTTGGATTTCTGTATATAACTTTAGTCATCCAGTTTCTCAGAAACTATTTAACAGAATGTTTTCAAATTAAGCACAGGTGTTACTGACATGTTCGTCTGTGCAATAGGCAAGTTTCATTACAAAATATTAATTAGAAAGCAAGTTATACACATTTTAATGTTAACTTCGAAATTATTTCCCGTGTCACTGTTGCTATGGCAACAATATATCAGGAACTATTTTGCAGATTTACAAAAAAATCTCCTATTGCATAAAGTTATTATATAGGGAGTTATATTCCAAATTTCAAGAAAATCTGACCATAACTTTCAGAGATATAGCGTGACTAAAATTGGTAACTCAAGAAAAAACTGTTTTGAGAAATCAACCATTGAAGTTCAAGTATAATCAGTGACAGTACAGTAGGCCTACCTGGTAATGGTATTGCTATCAGTACCACTACTAGGTCTAGCAGACGATTACTCATCTCCATTTTGTTTATTATGAGTGTCTGTCATACTTATTTAGTCATCTAAACAATTTCAAAAGCATTTTATTTGAAAATCTTCAAAAATATTGATAAACAATGCCGTATGGAACAGTATTACAGCAGCCATGATAGATATAGGTCACTAGCTTAGTGCGCATGCCCATTGAACTGACCTAGAGTAATGCCCGCTTCTGATTGGACACTTCGCCATTGACCTATGTGACCGACCAATCAAATAACATATTCTCGAGGTAACCTCATTACTTATGCAAAACTTGTTCATGCTTGCTATTTTTATCTACCTACAGAGGAAAGGTTTCAAGACACCCCACAAAAACGTCATTTCCTTTCAATAGGGGAAATCCCAAGCTTTCTAACCATATCCAACATGGCGACAGTTTACCGATCGGAAACCCGGTATTTCGCGTATGAAATGTCTATTGTTTTTAGATTTTTCTCAATAGTTTTAGCAGAAATAGGGCCAAATAAAAAAGGGGGGGGGGGGGTCATTCAGAACCAAATTGTGTAGAAATAAAGAAGAATTTAGTGAAAAAAATGACTGGTATGTGTTCCTAGATAGTATTACTCACAGATAATCATAAAATCTCAAAAATGATTTTATTGTTAAAATTCATCAAATGAAGTGCGAACGACGGCCTTAAGAAAGCAACGCACGAATTTGTGAGTAATTAGAATGCAAGGTTACGAGTACTATAATTATAAACAACAACGTGGCTGATAAGTTCGTGTGCACTTGCATAACTGTGTAGCACCTGACTTGACCGGCTCCTAAAATCTGTTCCCACAGAGATTCCATTTTGATTTTTTGTGAGTTCATTATTCATAGTGGGGCAATGTTCACTTGAAAAATTGGCCAAATCGAGTTTGTCCCTTTTTGGGGGCGTGAGGTCAAGGTCAACAATATCTGCCTGGAATCTGTTCGGTCGAGTTCATGATTCTGGTCTTTAGAAAGATCTGTGTTTTCTGAACAATTTGATACGAATTTCATGCAAGTAGGACTACTAGGGCCGAAGTTTTTAGAGTTGGTAGGTCAGTCAAAAGATAATAAGGTGGCACTGCCAGGCAGGTTACGCCCACATTTTCGAGAGATGGATAGGGAACAAGCAATACCGAGAGCGATTTTTCCTACAATCAAATGCCATAATTCATTATAATTCATTAAGTTACTATTTGTTAAGCGCAAATACCGAAAAGAATCAAGATCTTTGGCTTATAAACATGCCTTTTAAATTTCATCAAAATCAAATTAAAATTGTGACCTCTACAGGGTCCACAACTTTAATATACCATATTTTTACACAATTCGCGTACAAACAGCGGCCATTTTGTCTGGCAATTATGGTTCGATTTTCTGGAAATTCAAACTCAACCTTCCGTAAGAGTTGGATAATAATCGTGACCTCCAGAGGGACATTAGGGAATTTTTTGGACAATCAGGGGCCATAATTCAGGAAGTTATGATCTGATATGTGAAAATAACGAAAGGAACCAAGATCTTTGGGTTATAATCATGCATTTCAAGTTTCATCAAAATCGAATAAAAATTGTTACCTATACAGGGTCCACAACCATGATATACCATTTTTTAACAGTATTCGTGTACAAACGGCAGCCATTTTGTATGGCAATTTTGTTCTGTTTTCCCGAAATTTGAACTCAACCTTCATTAGGGTGTAACAGAATTTTTCAGACAATCAGGGGCCATAATTCAGAAAGTTATGGTCTGATATCTGCAAATAACAAAAGGAACTAAGATCTTTGGGTTATAACCATGCATTTCAAGTTTCATCAAAATCGAATCAAAATTGTTACCTATACAGGGTCCACAATCATGATATACCATTTTTTAACAGAATTCGCGTACAATGAAATGAAATGGGGTTTAACGTCCTACGCTTAAGCATCTAACCTGGGCCAATTGAAGACGGGCATACGCCATACAGTGTGCTACGAGGGAATTTTTTTTCCCGGGCAGCGGCGCTACAGCCTACTCTTATATCGAATTACAACTGCCAAGCGATCTTTTACGTGCACTCCAATTTGTACACGGGACCTTGGTTTTTTGTCCCATCCGAACGACTAGGCAGCTGTCCTTGTCAGGCCTTCTTTCTGCATCACTGACAAGGGGAAATCACGCCAGAAAATCGAGATGAACTTTCTCGGCCAATGCAGGGATCGAACACTCAACCTCCAGGCTAGGGAACCAGCGCCTTATCCACTTAGCCACCGTGATCCCCAAAGTTGTAACCAAGATCTTTGGGTTATAAACATGCATGTCAAGTTTCATCAAAATTGGATCAAAATTGTGACCTCTATAGGGTCCACAAGCTAAAAACATGAATTATCGTACAATCAGGAGCCATAATCCCTTAAGTTTTTATCCGATACATGCCAATATCGAAACCAGCCGAGATCTTTTGGGGATACCTTATATTTCAAGTTTCGTCAAAATCGGGTAAGAATTGTGACCTCCAGCGCTAAAATTTTGCACATCACATTTTTTCGCCATGGTTATCTTGCACACCAAAAATCATCAAAATCTGTGATGGTCATGTCAGAACCTCGTATACACTTGACATGGAATCCCCCATAAGTATGCAAAGTTTGAAGACAATCCATTAAGAATTGCGACCTGTAAATTTGATATAAAACAATATGGTGATGAGAGAGGACAAACCCTATCGATATTCAGCATCCACAACTGTAGAGTTCCTACTTTTTACTTACCATCATCATCTTCACTGTCACTAAATATTTGATGTTTCTTATCAAAATCCTCTCTTTTCTTTCTTATTTTCTCTTCCAAATCAGCATCAGAGTCTTCACTGTCTTCCTTTGCTTCAGATTCTCCTCCACTATCACTATCATAACCCAGACCTGTAAAAATAAATAACATGTTATCATCCAATAATCTTATAAATTTTAAGCATCAGTGACTTCGCTCAGAAGTGTATTTATGATTATAAAAGCTTTCATATTTCATATGAAACCTTATTATTGTTTCTGTTTAGATTATTATTATTATTTTTTTTTGTGTGTATTTTCTGCAAATTGGATTTTTCAGAATCTAACCATAAAAGGTTTCTGAAATATTGACCTACACCCCTCCCCCCTAAACAAAATGGGTGGCAAATTTTACGAACGAAAAAACTAACAGTGCTTAGTTGTTTATTGACCTATTTTACTAATTCTTCTTTCTTTGAGTACCTTGACGAAAGCCATTTTCGGCTGCAATTTGACAGATTTTCAAATTTTCGAAAATTCATCGCTGTGATTTTGTTTCAAAGTTAATACCAATTTGACAACTTCTTTGCATGATATGTAAGTAGATCATACTGATGTGACTTGAAAATATGTAATTAGAAACTTTCTAACTTATATTCCCTTGTAGAAATTAAGGATCAAAGTTTTCAAAAAAATCGACGAAATATAAGTTAGATCACATTGAATTATTTTTTCAGTACTAGCTACGACACTACTGATTCGTACACAAAAAATGGAGTTTGTTTCTCAATCCGGAAGTGCCACCATCTTGAAATGTAAAATATCCCCAAAGCATTTTTGATATTTTACTTAGACACGCAAGTTATATTTTCTGAATCCTTAAAAGAATGCCTAAAAAAATGTTCAGAGCAGAATTTTGATTTAGGTCAACTGATAGTGACCATTTCGAATTAAATATTGTTTCCTGAATTCGTCTCCTATTTCTAAAATTAATACATTTCTGGTTAACCTCCTTCCAGGAATGGGCGGTGGCCTTGGCCTTTGAATCAATATATTTTCAAAAAGTTTTACAAATCCAAAATTTACTGATGAATAAAATGACCTACAAAGCTGATTTTATGACCTATTTTTCTAATTCTTTTTCTTTGAGTACCTTGAAACATTTAATTTAAAACTGCTATTTCCGATTTTTAAATATTACGTCATTGACAGCTCACCCAGAAAGTAAAACTAATATGATAACGTCTTGAATAATAGTACGATTTTTATAAGTTGATCCAACTTCAACGACGTCATTAGTAAATAAGGATCGCATTTCTTAAAAAAATCGACAAAATATAGGTCTGATTGCCCTGGAGTTTGAGGGGTAGAATTTTATGCCACTGCTTAGGCATTCTAATTCCCAGGAATTATTCATTCCCAGTGAGTTGCCCAAGGAAATTTAGAGGACTGTTATACTCAATCAACACCAATTTCAGAACAATCAGAATTCGAGACATTTACATGGCTAAAATACTAGCTACACTACCGGGAAAAAAAAGAGAAGACATTTGTGTGTTGTGGTAGAGTGACGTTTACTGCCAAATTTATTTCAGAATATAATTATTTTACCCTCTGTATATAAGTCGAAACGGAGAATAAGACAAATGCCAGACTTCTGCTGAAAAATGTATTGACTTATGACCCAAAAATACGGTAATTTCATTCTATCGTATGAAGACATCCCATAATTTTGTAGGAATATTATTACTGGCATAAATTTGAATAACATACGGGAATTAAATGATAAATAACAAGGTACAGCCATTTTTTATTACGTGTGAATTTCAATATTATGTTGACATGTGATTTTAGTGTGTTGTCTAAAAACTGCCTTCTTAAATAATGACAAGAGTTATATCCCTTTTTTGGGGGGTACAAATTTTGAAATCCTATCACTGGTCGATCTATAGCTATGAATGTTTTAGACTGATTTTCAACATTTTGCAAAGCTTCTTGAACCAAAAGAAGATAATCCAGATTTATATCATAGAAGAAAGAATTAGTAAACTAGGAAAAAACGTCACAAAGTTAAGATTTGCAGGAAAAACACACATAAGAAAAAATAATAAAAATAAGAAAGCAAGCTTAAATATAAATTTTAACAAGCGGTTACAAGGCAAGATACACCCACATCCAGATATAGTCTGAAATATGCGAATATCTAAATGGAGTGAGATATTTGTGACATACAGATCTATTTTCAGTTTCATCAAAATTGGATAAAAATTGTGACGCCTAGACAGTCCACAACCTTGGTATTACATACTTTTATACTATTTGCGTACATGAAGCGTCAATTCAAATTCAAACTCAACCATCATTGTGGTGTAAGGGTGATGTATTCAAACGTTTTTTTTAAAATCAGATAAAAAGTCGGACCTTGATGATGATGACATGCTATAAAATATGATTTTCGTACAATCAAGATCTATAATTCAGGAAGTCATGATCCGATATGAGCAAATATCGAAAGAAATATCTAGTCCTTTGGGTTATAAACAAGCATTTCCAACACTGAGAAATAGGTAACGGTCAAAACGTACGTTTGCCTCATAAGAAACAAGCAAAATGGTAAATACCTGCGTATCTCGATAAAAAAATAAAATTCGGATTATAACTCCTCATTATGGCTTAAAATCTCTAGATAAGGTGTGTTAATTAACAAGGGTGAAAAATGGAATGAAAGGTGAGTTAAATTATTGCTAGGGGTGAGAAACTCTCGGACGGTGCGTTTTCTGCACTGGGCATTTTCTGCACTGGGTATGTTAATTAACCGAGGGGTTAAAAACGCGGGTTAAAAACGAATGACCCGGTGTGTATTGTTTAATTGGTCTGTTTTCTTGATAGTTGTTATAACTGAACCAAAAGGTTATAATCAAGGACCAACAGGCTTTATCTGACATGTGAATGTTAAATTGAAACTTGGGAAGGAAAATTGTTTTACCATGCGATATTTTATTCGCCGGTGTGATTTATGCAAATAGGATTTTGTATAAGTGCAGGTCTTTATATGTGTGAAAGTTGTACGGGCCGTTTCTTCTATGCGTCTTTTGTATTTGTTGAAGAACATAAGACACCGTACATGTATTATTAAAATATAAATATGGACCGTAATCTGTCGTAAAAAGGAGAAAACAATGTCGACATTTATAATTATATCCAGCAGTCAGACCCCAATTTGAATCTATAGCAATAAGTTAAATTTACCTTATGTCTATATATATGCTTGTGTTCTGACAATTTATTGCTTTGCGTGTTGAAATAAGTACCACGTAAACGGTAACTCAGTGCCAGTTTATTGTTTTGCAAGTTGAAATGGGTACCACGTAAACGGTAAATCATTGCCATTTTATCGTTTTGCATTCGTAATTTTATGTCTGGTCAAAATTCATGTCTCACTTAGCAGTGTTACATTCTGCTAAATATAAAAAATCGCTTTAAGATTCAGTTTTAGTTACAACTCTATTTATGGAGGATCTTACCTTTATTGAAATAAAATCCATAAAAATATAAATTTCCATGTGTTTGAATATCGCAACACACCAAACCATAAGACGTAGATCACAGGAAATTAAAAAATCACAAATGAATTTTCAATAACGTTTAACGGTTGCGTTTATCACCTCACAAAATGTACAATGCTAAGAGTTGTTAATCCAGAACAGATTTGTATGTGACTGGCTTCAAAAGAACGTAAGTTGTCAAATCATCGTTTGAACTCTCGGCATTCCCGTGACCGAAAGGAATACAAATCTAAAGATAGTAAGCTGGCTCGACCAGGCAGGATACGCCCACATTTTCGAGAGATGGATAGAGAACAAGCAATACCGAAAGTAATTTTTTTCTACAATCAAAGGTCATAATTCATGAAGTTACAATTTGATATGCGAAAATATCGAAAAGAATCAAGATCTTTAGGTTATAAACATGCATTTCAAGTTTCATCAAAATCGAATTAACATTGTGACCTCTACAGGGTCCACAACTTTGATGTACCATATTTTGACACCATTCACGTAAAAATTGCGTCTATTTTGTCAGGCAATTATGGTCACATTTTCTCGAAATTCGAACTCAACCTTTGGTAGGATGTAACGGTGATAGAGTCAACATTTTTTTAAATCGGATAATAATTGTGACCTCCAGAGGGACCATAGCGGATTTTTCGGACAATCAGGGGCCATAATTCACGAAGTTACAATCCAATATGCGCAAATATCAAAAGGAACCAAGATCTTTGGGTTATAACCATGCATTTCAAGTTTCATCAAAATTGAATTAAAATTATAACCTCTACAGGGTCCACAACCTTGATATACCATTTTTTAACAGCATTCGCGTACGAACGGTGGCCATTTTGTATGGTAATTTTGAAATTCGAATTCAACCTTCCTTAGGGTGAAACGGTAAGTTTCATCAAAATTGAATTAAAATTATAACCTCTACAGGGTCCACAACCTTGATATACCATTTTTTAACAGCATTCGCGTACGAACGGTGGCCATTTTGTATGGTAATTTTGAAATTCGAATTCAACCTTCCTTAGGGTGAAACGGTGATATAATCGAATGGTTTTTCAAATCGGATAATAATTGTGACCTCCAGAGGGACCACAAGCTAAAATAGGTGATTTTTCGGACAATCAGGGGCCATATTTCACGAAATTACGTTCCGATAGGCGCAAATATCGAAAGGAACCAAGATCTTTGGGTTATAAACATGCATGTCTAGTTTTATCAAAATCGTGACCTCTATAGGGTCCACAAGCTAAAACTGTGATTTTTCGTACAATCAGGGGCCATAATCCATGAAGTTTTGATCCGATACATGCCAATATCGAAAGCAGCCGAGATCTTTTGGGGATAAACCTATATTTAAAATTTCGTCAAAATCGAACAAGAATTGTGACCTGTAGAGAGTCCACAAACAATTGTGGACGGACGGACAGGGGCGACGACATAATACGTCCACATGAAAATGTGGGCGTATAAAAATAGCCAACTGTACGTTTCTTTCAACACCATGTGCTTTGGTGCGTAGACATGCTGTCTACAGTGTTGAACCAATGCTGGTGCAATGTTCGTTTTTTGTAATGTGTGACCTGAATATGATCTTTATTGCAGAATCAAACGACGAAATTAATTGGCTGGAAACCTTATAATACCTCAGTTTTCTTAACATGCCTTCCCTGACTATGAACTTTTGATGTCAGGCTGGGGGCAGAGAATTTTGCGCAAAGAAATGAGATAACATATTTAGTTTCATAATGTTGAATTGTACTAGAATAGAACTGAATATTCGTAAATTTCAATATATAATCAGTACACTAGACGTGTTTTTTAATGGTTACGTAAATTTGACTGACATAAATATTATTCAAAAAAACAGAACTTAGTAATGGTATTACTATTATTTTGTGTATTATGGGTGCCTGTCAAACTTGTTGAGTGATCTTTAAGGCCATTTTATTTGAAAATCTTCAAAAATATGGACAAACAATGACATATTATTGATCAATAATATTAGTGATAAACAGACGAGAAAGGATATCTAGACATCAGCTCAGTGAGCATACCCAATGATCTGACCTGGAGGGTTGCTTATTTCTGATTGGGCACTTTAATAATTAACCTTAGCGACCGACTAATCAAATAACATATTCTTACAATAACTTCATTAGGTATGCAAAATCATGGTAGGGCAAAATAGGGCAAAATGGCAGTGAAAGCATCACATTTACGTAAATTGCAGCGATCAGCCAACAAAATCGCTCTGTGACTGTATTAATCCATAAAGTTATAAACACGGCTACGGACCAGTAAATGATGATAAACGAGACATTACGAGGTAAATTATTTCTAAAATAATTGTTAAAGATAGGTTGCCAGGCAACGAAACATACGCCCACAGCAGCTAAATCGTCCGGGCAGTCAACATGAGTTGTCGTATATTTTAACTTTTTTCGGTAATGAAACATTTATAATACACTAAAATTTGATTAAGAGTAACAACTCATTAAGTAATTATCAGAAAATCATTACAATTTGTTTGGCTTTGATAAAGTTCTCCTCAATGCTAACGTTTAGTATATGAAACATTTAATATTATGGATTTAGCTGTTCAAGTTATCAAAATTCATTAAAAATCTATATAATTGTTCGTCGCAAGCAAGACCTTAAACTCTGTGTTTCAATCTAAAGTGAATCGGATGTAAACTTTAGCTTCTAATAGTGTCCACAAGAATTTTTGAAGTGATCAAGGGCCATAAAAGTAATTTTAGGAATTCGCTGAAAATCAATAGGATTCTTCAACACTGTAGGTATAAATTTCAAGTCAATCGAATATTAACTTTAGCCTCTAGAGCGTTCACAAGATATTTCAAAGTGATCAAGGGCCATAACTCTGGCACAAATTATCAGAAATTGGTGAAAATTAATAGGCTTCTTTGTCTCATGACCTTAAACACTGTGTATAAATTTTAAGTCAATCAGATATTAACTTTGGCCTCTAGAGCGTCAACAAGATTATTTGAAGTGATCAAGGGCCATAACTCGGACAGTAATTATCAGATATTGCTGAAAATCAATAGGCTTTTTTGTCTCATGACCTTTAACACTGTGTATAAATTTAAAGTCAATCGGATATTAACTTTAGCCTCCAGAGCGTCCACAAGATTATTTGAAGTGATCAAGGGCCATAACTCTGACAGTAATTATTGGAAATCCCTGAAAATCAAAAGGCTTCTTCGTCTCATGACCTTAAACACTGTGTATAAATTTAAAGTCAATCGGTTACTAACTTTAGCCTCTAGAGCGTCCACAAGATTTTTTGAAGTGATCAAGGGCCATAACTCTGACATTAATTATAGGAAATCCCTGAAAATCAATAGGCTTCTTCATCTCACTCATGTAAACAATATATATCAATTTCAAAACAATCAGGTGATAAATGTAGTCTGTAGAGTGTTCACAAGGAATTGTGGACGACGGACGGACGTACGGATCAGACGACGCCAATATACGACCACATTTCAATGTGGGCGTATAAAAATGACGAAAACATTCAAATAAAACTTCAAAATGTTTTGTGTTGAAAAGCAATGGGGCCAAAAATAGACTCCCGATCCTGAGCGTGTGGGCGACAAGAAAATTTTTGAAATCCCTTCACTGGTCCACAACCATGGTGTTACATACTTACTGTATTAATCCATAATGTTATAAACACGGCTACGGACCGCACCAGTAATGTTTGTTTAACCGGTAAATGTTGATAAACGAGACATTACAAGGTAAATTATTTCTAAAATAATTGTTAAAAAAAGCCACTCAAACGTGGGAATACGTCCACACAGCAGCTTTGGCTCAACTGCAGCTTATCTAAAAGAAAAACTTGGATGTTATGGCTCTGCCCCTGGGGGTTGGGCAACCACCAAAAATCAAGAGGGGCCATCCAGCGGGTATAGGGAAAAGGTATGCAAAGTTTCAAAAGCATCTATTAAGAATTGCGGCCTGGAGGTAAAATACAGGACACATTAACATTGGGCGTGGCTCTGGGGTATAAGGAATAAGTATAATAAAGCTTTCAAGACAATCGATTAAGAATTGTGGGCTGTGGGCGAAACACGGACACATAAAGAAATTGGGCGTGGCACTGTCCCTGGGGGTTGGGCTTGCACCCCAAATGATAGGGATGTTCCTAAGGGTACAAAGAATAAGTATGCAAAGTTTCAAGTTAATACGTTAAGCAGTGCGGCCTATAGACGACAAAAGAGATTGACTTGGCTCTTCCCCCCTGGGGTTGGAGGCCATTGGAGGGGCTTGCGCCCCAAATGATAGGGATGTTCCTTAAAGTACAAAGAATACGTATACAAGGTTTCAAATTGATAAGTTAAACAGTGCGGCCTGTAGACGACAAACAATCAAATACATAGATGGGCGTGGCTCTGCCCCTCGAGTTTGGGCATGCACCTCAAACAATAGGTATGATGGAAAGGTTCAATATGATATGTTAAGAAATTTGGTCTGTAGAAGACAAACAAAGAAATAGAAAAAAATGGGCGTGGCTCTGCCCCTAAGGGGTGGTCATGCACGAAAAACAACAGAAATCATCTGTAGGGTATAAGGAATTCATATGAAAATTTTTCAAGACGATTCATTAAAAATTATGACCTGTGGGCGACACACAGACATACAAAAAGAAAATGGGTGTAGTTATGTCCCTGGGGGTTGGGCATGCACCCCAAACAAAAGGGATGTTCCTTAGGGTACCAAGAATAAGTGTATACATGGTTTCAAGATGATACATTAAGAAATGCGGCATGTAGACAACAAACAAATAAATGCAAAAAAACGGCGTGGCTCGGACCCTGGGGGTTGGGCATGCACCAAAAACAATAGGGATCTTCCTTACGGTATAAGGAATAAGCATGTGAAGTTTCAAGAAGATCACTTAACACAAATAAATGCAAAAAATGGGCTTGGCTCTGCCCCTATGGGTCGGTAGGAATCTTCCTTAGGGTATAAGGAAAATTATGTAAAGTTTCAAGAAGATCACTTAAGAATTGTGGCCTGTAGGCGACACACAAACACACATACATACACACACACAGACAGGGGCGACACGATATACGTCCACATTTTGAATGTGGACGTATAAAAATGACGAAAACTTCCAAATGATTTGTGTTGAAAAGCAATGGGGCCAAAAGTAGACTCCCGATCCTAAGCGTGCGGGCGACAAGAAACAGTTCCAATTCAACACCGCCTTATGTCCCTTTATTTTTCGGTAAAAATGTCCGTCAAATTTATTGAAATCCCTTCACTGGTCCACAACCATGGTGCTACATACTTACAGTTACAGACTATTTGCGTATGGGTCATATCATAACCTCAATACTTCCCACTAAATTTGATTAAAATAATTAGCCTCTGTGGCATATACAACGTTTTCGAAAAAGAAGACATACTTCTGGAATGGAAGGTGGTGGATCATTGAATATCAATAGTTTGTCCCCTCATGACTACAAATCGGTTAAAAAATGTAGCCTCTTGTCGACAGACAGCTGCAGGATGATAAGATAATACACCCAAACTGAAATGTAGGTAAATAAAAACCAAGTTTAACTTACCGAGAGCTGAGATAGAGGCCAAAGCAGAGGAGGTGGCTAACTGCTTTGCCGGAGCTTTATGATACAATGATACAAACAAGATTAGTTGATGGTTTAAACTAACAGCTTCACATCTAACTGTATACACCTTCCTACGTCACAGTAGGTTTAAAATACTGAAATGTACTGGTTATTTACACACAATACACATAAATACTACTCACGTCTATTTAATTATTATAATACAAACAAATAGCTGTCAATAAATCACAAAGAAGATAATCAGACCGTAGCCAAAAGGGGTGGGGTGGGATTCTTTTGAAAAATTCTTGCACCCCTCTAAAATAATCTAATTAATATAGATGATAACAAGCGATCGCAATGCAAGATACGCCCACATTTGAACATCAACAGGCTATTCCAGAAATAAGGTATCCTACCCAAAGATGGCAGCCTTTGTTCTATTGTTAGAAGGGAACAAAATAACCAGGTTTGCATCGCACTTTGCAATCCATTTCCGACGTAACTGCGAGTTAATGCAAAAATGATTAGCAAAATTTCAGTTTGGAATCTATGAAGTTGCGAATCTATTGTATCAGATATAGAGTACCGTTTATTTCAACATTTAGTACCTTAAAATTCAATTGGCAATAAAAATCCTTTCAAGGTTACTCTAAATTGTGTTTCTGTAGAAGTTCCATGGCTCAAACACTTGTAGCCTAGTTTCAACCTGCAACTCCGTAATAATAACTGTGAGGCCCATTGGAACCAGCAGTTAATGATAACTGTGATGTCCTATTAAGCATGTTAACCTATGTGTGTTGTTGATTATACCTTTTCTTAACTTCCGTTTGTTTTCATAAGCAAAGACCGTGTACATCTCAACTAGCCAGGTACAATGCTATGCTGAACATCCCAAATCACAACTAGAAAATAGGGGCGGTGCTCATAAACTTGCAGAGAGTAAGCTGAAGAATTCCTTCCCCACACACTTATTGACCAAAAATATCAATCCTGTCAGATTTACATGTATCTTTTTGGAGTTGTTGTCCACCATTTCAAGGATAGTAGGCAGACGAAGGATGATATTCACAGTGGACGGCACAAAAGAACACAAAGGACAGTAACAGGATTTCATCTGCCCTTGATCACTGCTTTCGTTGGCAGCTTAATGTGCCAAGGACAAAAAAAGATAGGTTGCCAGGAAGCGAAACATACGCCCACAGCAGCTAAATCGTCAGCGCATATTTTTACTTTTTTCAGTAATGAAATATTTGTTATACACTGAAATCTGATTAAGAGTAACAACTCATTAATTAATAATCAGAAATCATTAGAATTGGTTTGGTTTTTGTAAAATTCTGTCCCAAAACATTTAATATCATGGATTTCGCTTTTCAAATTATCAAAATTCAATGAAAATCAATATATTTGTTCATCTCTAGACCTTAAACTCTGTTTATCAATCTTAAGTCAATTGGATGATTACTTTAACCTCTAGTTTCCACAGGATTTTTCGAAGTGAGCAAGGGCCATAACTTTGGCAGTAATTATCGCAAATCTTTGGAAATCAATAGGATTCTTCGTCTTATGACCTCGAACACTGCATATTTTTTTTTAAAGTCAAATCGATATTAGCTTTAGCCTCTAGAGCGTACACAAGATTTTATGAAAATCAATAGGATTCTTAGTCTTATGACATGTAACAATGTGTATAAATTTAACATCAATCGGATATTAACTTTGGCCTCTAGAGCATCCACAAGACTTTTTAAAGTGAGCATAGGCCATAACTCTGACATTAATTATCGGAAATCGTTGGAAACCGATAGGCTTCTTTGACCAAGGGCAAAAGATGTGGCAGTTATTATTGAAAAGCTCTGAAAGTCAATAGGCTTCTTCATCTGATGAACTTAAACACTGTGTATAAATTAAAGTCAATCGGATATTAACTTTGGCCTCTAGAAAGTTACAATAATGTTTTAAGGTGATCAAAGGCCATAACTCTGGCAGTAATTGTCGGAAATCGCACAAAAGCAATAGGTAATGATATAATGAATCTATATTCTGAGTTACATTGCTATCACTTCATTAAAAACAACCAAAGTTATCGTGCCCAAAAGCATCATCCAATCAGATTGCTTATCTCTGCTTACCCTAAGCAGACAAGGTTCATCATCGAACTCCATCAAGTCATTCACATAATGAATGCCTTCACTAAGTGTGAACATTCTACCTCAATTAGAAGGAGAGTTATTGTGTTCCAAAGTCTCGACCAATCAAATTGCTTATTGTTCTGCTTACCCTCAGCAGAAAATGTTGATTATCGAACATGGTCTATGTATCGGTGTAATAAAGCTAAAGCTATACACCAAGTATCCTCACTCTCACTTAATCTGAACTTAATAAGCATCGACCAATCAAATTGCTTACCTCTGCTTATCCTAAGCAGATAATGCTGACCTTCTAACCCCATCAAGGTATTCACCTAATAGACACCTATGCCAAGTGTGAACATTCTAACTCTATTAATGCGAGTTATTGTGTTCCAAAGTCTCGACCAATCAAATTGCTTATCGCTCTGCTTACAATGAGCAGAACATGCTCATTATCGAACTCAGTCAAGGTATTGATGTAATGAAAACTACACACCAAGTTAGAAAACTACACACTTAATTAGAATTAAAGTTATCATGTCTCATAGCATCAACCAATCAAATTGCTTGTCTATGCTTACCCTAAGCAGAAAATGTTTATCGACAAATTCCATCAAGTCATTGAACTAATAAACACTCACACTTAGTTTGAACATTCTACCTCAATTAAAAGGAGAGTTATTCAGTTCCAAAGTCGCGACCGATCAAATTGTTTATCGCTCTGCTTACCCTGAGCACGAAATGCTCATTATCGAACTTAGTCAAGGTATTGATGTAATGAAACTATACACCAAGCTTCATCACTCTCACTGAATTAGAACTAAAGCATCAACCAATCAAATTGCTTATCTCTGCTTACCCTAAGCAGAAAATGCTCATCTTCGAACTCCATCAAGGTATTGACACCTACACCAAGTTTGAACATTCTAGCTCAATTAGAACGAGAGTTATTGTGTCCCAAAAAGTGTGACAGACAGACGGACGGACGGACAGACAGAAGGACGAACCCATTTTAATAGTACCCTGCTTTTACCAAAAGGCGGGGGACAACAAGCCAACGGTAAGGCTGATGTCCCCCGCCAAAATTCCAAAATAAATAGATGACACATATTAATTAATCGCACATTTATTTTTTTCAAACTACCGGTATACACAAAGTTTCATCACTCTCTATCAGTTTCAACATCCTACCTCAATTAGAAGGAAAGTTATTGTGCTCAAAAGTCTCGACAGGGCTGTATAAAAGTTGAGTTAGCCTGCGCCCACACTTGAAAATGTGCCTGCAGGGTCATACTCAAAAGGAGAGTATTCAATTGCCAGGTATATAGTATGATTGTGCGGCTTCAAACAAGTTCATCAAAATCCCTTTATTTACATGATTGACGTGACAGTAATAATTTATATAATGTTTTTTTTGGTTTTTTTTAAAATGTGCTTGCAAAATTTTTTTTCAAAGCAAATGTGCCTGCGCACGGTAAATATCGATGTCTGCTTATCGCTTTGCTTACCCTGAGCAGAACATGCTCATTATCGAACTTAGTCAAGGTATTGATGTAATGAAACTATACACAAAGTTTAAACTTTCTCACTTAATTAGAACTTAAGTTATCATGTCTCAAAGCATCAACCAATCAAATTCTTATCTTGGCTTACCCTAAGCAGAAAATGCTCATCTTCGAACTCCATCGAGGCATTCATCTTATAAACACCTACACTAAGTTTGAACATTCTAGCTCAATTAGAAGGGGAGTTATTGTGTTCCAAAGTCTCGGCCAATCAAATGGCTTATCGCTTTGCTTACCCTGAGCAGAAAATGCTCATTATCGAACTTAATCAAGGTATTGATGGAATGAAACTATACACTCTCACTTATTTATAACTAAAGTTATCGTGTCCCAAAGCATCAACAAATCAAAATCCTTATCTCTGCTTACGCTAAGCAGAAAATGCTCATCTTCGAACTCAATCAAGGAATTGACTTAATAAACACCTTCACCAAGTTTGAACAATCTAGCTCAATTAGGAAGGGAGTTATTGTGTCCCAAAAACAGACGGACAGACAGACAGAAGAACCCATTTTAATAGTCCCCTGCTTTCTTCGAAAGGCGGAGGACAATTAGAAATCTATTAGTGGCGAGTACCCGTGTCAGATTTCTCTCATGAAGTAATTAGTTTCGTTCATTTCAATCTTATCAGGATTAAATGAAATCGTTCAGATGTTCGATTTATATAGTCATCGGGGAACCAGAGCCCAAAAATAATCTTGGATGGATCTGAAAAGTTCTGTATCACCGTAGCAACTGATCCCGTTGAATGTTGAATGGAGAGACAGCTAAAGAATTGCCGTTGTAAAATGCTTATTTGCATAAACTCTAAGGCTCCCAAACCCATTTGACTGTCTTTTAAAATAATATAAACAAAATGACTAGTCATCAACATCCCGCGCCCTTGCACATGTTTGGAAAAAATAAGGAAAAAAAAACTTGTTTATGCTATTTGTTATCAATATAAAAATTTATCAGATTTCGCAAACAAAATTGTGAACCTGTTTAGCAGAGCATGTCGGGGTCGCACCATCAGTTGTGCCCAGAGTCTAAATCTTTAGACAAATTTCATACTCTGATAATAGTAGCTCGGCAAGGCAGGGTCGCAACTCCTGGTAAGGTTTACACAACAACCTTTGCCTACCTCAATCAGCTGCTGTATGTGAAGAAATAAACTTATAAATCAGAAAATAAAATACCATATATATCATAGGTTAATGTTTGTACAAAGTTTCAAACAGATTTCTTGAACAGATAATAAAATATGCTCGAGAAACAAAATCAGGACGGAAGTCTGGATTTCAGAAAATAAAATGATTGGTTGATGAATGTAAATTTTTTTTAAAGGTACAGGTATCTTGAACAGTCAAATGTGTTTCCATGGAAACACATGAAATGATCTGAGAAATTCAAAATAAGTGCCAAGAAGATATCTTGAAAGATTTATGAGATATGCCGTGGAAACAAAATTGTACAACAAAAACTAAGTCAAATTTGTTTCCATGGAAACACACAAAATATCAATACCAGAAATATCTAAAAAACAAAAGGCTTAACGACTGTAACGGGTTGATGTGTGTGCAAAGTTTCAGAAAGATATCTTGAGCGGTTTATGAGATATGCTCCGGAAACAAAATTGTACACACCAAAACCTAAGTCAATTCTGTTTCAATCGAAACACAAATAATAAATCACAGAAATTCCTAAATAGCAAAAGGCACAACTACTGTAATAAGTTGACGTGTGTGCAAAGTTTCAAAATGATATCTTGAACAGTTTATGAGATACGCACCGGAAACCAAATTGTACACCAAAAACTAAGTCAAATTTGTTTTCATGGAAACACAAAAAATATAAATCCCAGAAATTCTTAAATAGCAAATTGCACAACTACTGCAATGAGTAGATGTCTGTACAAAGTTTCATGGAAACAAATTTGACTTAGTTTTTGGTGTATAATTTTGTTTCCGGAGCGTATCTCATAAACTGTTCAAGATATCTGTTTGAAACTTTGCACACACATCAACCTATTACAGTAGTTGTGCCTTTTACGGTTTATGACATATGCTCCGGAAACAAAATTGTACACCAAAAACTAAGTCAATTTGTTTCCATGGAAACACAAAAATTATAAATCACAGAAATTCCTAAATAGCAAAAGGCACAACTACTGTAATAGGTTGATGTGTGTGCAAAGTTTTAGAAAGATATCTCGTACGATTTATGAGATATGCTCCAGAAACGAAAATCGGACATACGGACCCCCCTTATTCAATATCCCTCCGTAACTTTGTTCGGCGCGGGATAACAAGTACAATTTTGTTTCCGGAGCGTATCTCATAAACTGTTAAAGATATCTGTTTGAAACTTTGCACACACATCAACCTATTACAGTAGTTGTGCCTTTTACGGTTTATGACATATGCTCTGGAAACAAAATAGTACACCAAAAACTAAGTCAAAGTTGTTTCCATGGAAACACAAAAATTATAAATCACAGAAATTCCTAAATAGCAAAAGGCACAACTACTGTAATAGGTTGATGTGTGTGCAAAGTTTTAGAAAGATATCTCGTACGGTTTATGAGATATGCTCCAGAAACGAAAATCGGACATACGGACTGGCCCCCCTGTTTCAATATCCCTCCGTAACTTCGTTCATCGCGGGATAACAAGTGGGAATTATTTGGATAACCTGACTGGGTTATTGAATTGTGTAATATTTACTTAGTTTTTCTAGTATTAGATAGCATAATTTGGAACTCGCCTAGACATGCTGTCTAGTCTACAATCAAACTTAGTATTCAACTGCTATTTGGTAAATGTGCGGATAAAAATGTGGGTGTATAAAAAAAGCCAGGCATAACATTAACAGAAAAAGAATTATGTATATTAAACAATTATTTAGTAGGTAAAAATGTAAAACGATACCAAAAGACATCTATATTTTATTGGCGTAAACAAATTGAAACAAAAACCTGGCGGGAAAAAAAATAGAACTCTATAGGAATCACAATCAAAATGTTCAAAAAGTATGCTACCTTTCTGTGCTTTGTTTTTAGCCTTATAAAAAACCTCTTTAGCTACATCTTGTACTTCCTGCGATGTAACATCTAGTAGTATTTCCATCAACCAATGTTTCACCTTCAATAACTATAATAAACAAGTAAGGTTGTCAGGCAACAAAACATACGCCCACATTTATTAAGCTAAATTGCCGGGCTGTTGACAAGGGTTGTTTCATATTTATTCTTTTGTTGGTAATGGGGGAGTTTACAAGACACTCAATATAATATCAATTTTAATTAATAATAACAACAAAATTTATATTGCGCAACAACTCATCCCACTTGGGAATGCTCTAGGCGCATGAAAGTGTTCACATGAGTTAATTATAGTGTCTTAACAGCCAGGTTTTCAAACGTTATATTACGTCATGGACAAGTGTCACGCAGTGTGCGTAGGACGTAATATAACGTCTTAGAGGTATTTTTCCCAAACATACGATCGTAGCATGTGCAGGACATAAAATTACGCCTGGAAGAGAAAATCTTTTTAAAGAGAGACAACTCTATTTAATGTTCGTTTTAATATGGATCCAGACTACTGTCTTTTGTATTCAGGAATAGAATGGTCCAACAATGATGTTTTTCGTGAATTAAATTACACAATTAGGGGTAGTTAACGTTTTTAAAACGTCACACATAACGGGTTAAAGATAGTTAGTGTTTCAAATTTTCGAATGAAAAGTGGTAGAGATTGAAATTGTTGAGATTCTAGAGACTTCTCAGTTTACTAATTCAAACAAGTCAACAGTTTTAGGCCGATATTCCCCGCCAAAATCCCTTCAAAAATAGATGACACATTACACCAGAAAATTGGTATCGTTTAATCTAGCGAGCGTATATAGCGTTAATTTCTATCATGTGTCTAAATATTCATAACTCTATTTACAGTAGAATCTGCATTAAGCAGCCACCCAAGGAAATTTTCACAACTGACTGCTTAACGGGAGTGGCCTCTTAATAAAATCTCAGTGCTTTGATTTGCTGGCATAAATTAAATATTACGCTTGGATGCATTGGAAGTAAACATCAATACTGTTGCTGAATCTTGCTGCTGAACGAAAATTATTTACGGGAGTGGCCTCTAAAAAAAATCTGTGCTTTTTGTGCTGGCATAAATTAAATATTAGGCTGGGATGCATCGGAAATGAACATCAATACTGCATTGGAATCTTGCTGCTGAATGAAAATTCTTTACTCAAATCGCGGACATAACTTCTGTAAACTTGTCATTTTGTACCAACCTTCGATACTACTGTCTACCGTTGTGATGCGTTTGATAATATTTATCAATGTTTGTGAAGAAAATCGATGAATTAATTTTATTTTATCAAAAAAGCACATGCACAATAACCCATCAGAGATTTTATCACCGATTTGCAGGGGGTGTAACTCTGTATGTAATATTATAGGAGGCGCTAATAAACGTCTGTTTAACAACAGAGTGGCAATGGAAAAGAGATACTAGATTATCATGACAAAACTCTTTCCTTTTTTTTATTCAATCAGTATCAAATAATGTGTCGTTACGTATGAATACAATGATCAGGTTAGTCGTTTTACAAAAGATTAATTAACAGGTAATCCCGGGTTGATTGTTATTTTTACATTTTTTTTTACCTTATCAGTGGGGGTCCAATTAATTAACTACTTCTCACAGGATAAGCGGCTGTTTTTGAAAGAACGACAAGATGGTATCTCATTCAACAATGGCTGTTGAATTAGCGAGTTTTGTTGAATGTATTAGTAAAATGTGACTGTTGAATAAAGAGATGAAACAATAGAATTTTTCTGGGGGGAATTTATCGTGACCGCTTACAAGGAGATGTCGCTGAATAGGAGTGATGCTCAAACAGATTTGGCTAATAGGATTCCATTTTTACTTGTATCTAATTTAAATCTCAGTGTTTAATTTTAATTACCAAGCATCTAATTAACTAGTGTTTAGTATGTCAACACGTGTTTACTGTTTACATTGGATTATTGGTATGGTTTAACTTGGCTTATAGCCCTAATTTCTCTTCTGTGTTGAATTATTCATAACTATAGTTTAATTTCGGCTAATAGTGTTCAACTTGTACAAACTTAAATCATAGTGTTTAATTTTCATTACCAAGCGTCCATATATAAAGATATATACGGCCCATGACGCAAGCAATTAAAGAAACTTGTACGCCCTTCTTCACAAGTAGGCACCTCTGAGACTTGATGTGTTCTATTTTTAGGCTCAAATAATCCAAATGTATCAGAAAGCATGCAGTTCAACCTTACGAGTTGGTGGCTATCTGAGGGTTGCACTGTGTTTTGGCTCTCACTTTTACTGAAGTTTTGCTACCTATATTTTTGTCTAATATTCTGGAATTGGTTTTACTGACAACTGTGTTATTTTATTTGGTGACTTGCAAGATATATCAATTTCTTTAAGTTGGTTGAACAATATATGACACTGCTGGATGCATAGTGGGTAGTATTGATCTCTGGGTGCTTAATAGCTGGCCTATGTATCACTATATCCATGAAGCCATCAAAAATGGTTAATTGTGATGACTATTTAGGGAAACTCATGAAAAATATATGTGTTGTCAGTAGTGGCTTAAACCCGTTAGAATTTGCACCATACGTCAGTATTCCTAAAAATGGTCACTAAAAATCAAAAGGTGAGTATTTAAGTTCACTGGTTATTATTCCTTACTTGTGTCAGTATGTAAAGATAACATGACTATTTAAACAAACGTGAGTTTAGCCGACCGTATCACTAGTCAGGTGCGTGCGGGTGAAATTGAGAAAAACGTGACTAATTAAGAAAACGCCACTAATGAAGATCCTGTCAGTAGCTGAGTGAAGCCACCAGTTATCTTTGATGTGCGTCAGTAACTGGACCCGAAGCCAGTAGAGCGTGAAATCGTTAATTATATAAATTTCTAGTGAGTGTTGTTACTATATGTGATTATTATATATATTAAAGTTCAAAATATAGATAAGAACTAGCCATTCTTGCTATACTAGTTCGAAAGTAGGTGATGTAAAATGAATAATTTGAAAATTTCATTCAAATTACTCTATTGCAAGCGAAGAAATAGGCATTTAAAGATTTGACCGACCTGTGCAATAATTTCAACCACGGTCCTGGTTGATCAAAGCTACGACTGGAAGCGTCGAGCCGCGCCATATTTGATTTACCGCTGAAACGTTTTAATCTGTTTAATATCGGAGCAATCTGATGCCATCCAAAGTTGATTAAGGCCTGGATCAGTTAATTAATGTCTAATTAATACTTTAGAAAACATTTCATGCCCAAATAAAGACCTTCACTAGGCAGATTTAGCTCTTGAATAATGCATGTTTAAGTATCCTGAATAAATGAATTATTATTTATTAATTTTCTCGAATTATGGATGGTAGTAAATAAAGGGGGTAGTGAATTAGTCAAGTGGTCAGAAACGTGCCAAGAGAGTGTGTTAATCGGCAACAAATCTCCGCTGTGACAATATGCATCTACTTTAAATGTCGCCCAAATATATAAAGTTGCATTAACTGAAATAAAAATATAGACCTTAATCTATCGTATACGGAAAGGCAAATGTACATAATGTCGCCCATATATATATATATATAAAGTTGCATTAAATGAAATAAAAATATAGACCTTAATCTATTGTATACGGAAAGGCGAATGTACATAATTTATAAAAACGTGCCACGATTCGTAAATTGTGCATCTTGCTTTAATAGCAATATCCAAAAGAAAGTAAACTGGCACGCCCACATTTTCAAGAGATGGATAGAGAACAAGCAACACCGAAAGTGATTTTTCCTACAATCAAAGGCCAGAGTTCATTAAGTTACAATTTGATATGCGCCAATATCGAAAAAGAATCAAGATCTTTAGGTTATAAACATGCGTTTTAAGTTTCATCAAAATCAAATTAAAATTGTGATCTCTACAGGGTCAACAACTTTGATATACCATATTTTTTACATGGTTCGCGTCCAAACGGCGGCCATTTTGTTTGGCAATTATGGTCCGATTTTCAAGAAATTCGAACTCGGCCTTACATGGGGTGCAACGGTGAAAGAGTCTAATGTTTTTTTAAATCGGATAATAATTGTGACCTCCAGAGGGACCGTAGGGGATTTTTCGGACAATCAGCGGCAATAAATCAGGAAGTTATGATCCGATATGTGCAAATAACGAAAGGAACCTAGATCTTCGGGTTATAACCATGCATTTCGAGTTTCATCAAAATCAAATTAAAATTGTAACCTCTACAATGTCTACACTTTGATTTTCCATATTTTGACACTATTGGCATTGTGACCTCTACAGGGTCCACAAATTTAATATACCATATTTTTACACTAATCGCGTACAAACGACAGTCATTTTGTCTGGCAATTATGGTCCGATTTTCTAGAAATTCGAACTCAACCTTCTGTAGGGTGTAACGGTGATAGAGTCTTTCAAACGTTTTTTTAAATCGGATAATAATCGTGACCTCCAGAGGGACCATAGGGGATTTTTCGGACAATCAGGGGCCATAATTCAGGAAGTTATGACCCGATATGTGCAAATACTGAAAGGAACCAAGATCTTTGGATTATAACCATGCATTTCAAGTTTCATCAAAATTGTGACCTATACAGGGTCCACAACCCTGATATACCATCTTTTAACAATTGTCACCTCCAGGGGGACCACAAGCTAAAAGATAATAAGCTGGCACTGCCTGGCGGGATACGCCCACATTTTCGAGAGATGGATAGAGAACAAGCAATACTAAAAGTGATTTTTCCTAGTATCAGGGGCCATAATTTAGGAAGTTATGATCCGATATGTGGGTTTTATTTATAATTGTAATTTGTTTTTTTTTTCACACATGGATAACAGCTTGAAAACATTTTTTATTAGGTCAGAACGAAATATGGAAGAAGCCACAACGTTACTTGCAACTAACGGTAACTAGGGATCTGGTATCCTTTAACTTCGTTGTTTTGCACTTTAATTAATATAAAAGCCTTTAATTTCAAAAAATCCTTTGATTATTGATAATAACCCTTTAAATTTCAAAAATGGTTTAATTAGTACTATGGCTTAATTTAATGGTACACCATTTAATTTCTGCTCAGCTAGTAATTAAAGGGCAATAAAGGCTTTAGATAATTGAATGGGTCATCCATTTCTAAACCCCTCTCTGAGAAATTAAATGGTGTACCCACTTAGTCACTGTGATACCGAACTTAGTCAAGGTATGGATGTAAAGACACTATACACCAAGTTTCATCACTCTCACTTCAGTAAAACTAAAGTTATCGTGTCCCAAAGCATTAACCACTCAAATTGCTTATCTCTGTTTACCCGAAACAGAAAATGCTCTAAGGAGAAAATCCTCATCTTCGAATTCCATAAACACCTACACCAAGTTTGAACATTCTAGCTCAATTAGTAGAGTTATTGTGTCCCAAAAAGTGTGACGGACTGTCGGACAGACCCATTTCAATAGTCCCCTGCTTTCTTTGAAAGGCAGGGGGACAAACAGCATTGTCTTCTCTGATCTCCACAAGGCTGGTTTTGTTTTTCTCTCACACTACACACAATTTCCAAAGACATGTATATGTGTATAACTTACAATTTCTTGCCTTTTTTCTTCTTCTGTTTTATAAACTTCAGGTGATTGACTTCTTGCTTCAGATATTTTTTTGGGAATTTCAGTTGTATCCTTTTCATCTTCATCATCTGAATCCTACAAATTTATCATCAAATATAATATTTACCATTCTACAATCTAAATTTTATAACTGAAAAAGAGTAAAATTTACCCATTTTCTTTTTCATTGTGACTGAGGTTAAAATACTGAAAATGTTGATAATGAAACTTCAGTTACCGGTACCCTAATATAACACTTATGTTTCTAACTGGCAACGGAAATCTGTGCGGTATTGACGTTTCAATGGATATTATCAAAACTGTTGACTTTTCACTTTGATTTTAGAATAATTTCTAAATGACCTATACCTCTCAAACATGTCTATTCAGAGTGACTTTTTGCGTAGATTATGAATATGTAATCATTTTGGATGAACATCATATTGTTCTTATTTTACTATTCCTCCCAAATCAAACAAGATAGGTTGTCAGGCAACGAAACATAAGCCCACAGCAGCTAAGTAGTCCAGGGTGTCAGGAATGAAAACATTTACAACACATTTACAAGTAGTATAGGGTGTGTTTCAAAACCGGTAACCATACAGAATAAAAAAATTTTTTATATCAAGCTAAATAAATTTGTATTTTTAACTCATTCGGTCCAGTTGTTGTGTCAAAGCGACCTAATTAGCCAGTGAATCTCACCGACTTACCCCGCCAGACATTGACCTAGTGTCAAGTCAGATATCCGCTCAACGTCTCGCAACGACATTTCACATGAACTGTTTTGTTGATCAATAAAGTTATAAAAAATTGCCGATTGACTTTCCAAAAGCCATTATCTAGTAAACATATAGTTTGAACTTATGATTGGAATCATAAAATGTACACGTCACAGCAACGATTTAGGTGCTATAAGGTTGCGAGCTCACGAGAAAATTCTGTTTATATTGGTTGCCATATTGGACGGCCTATCGCTATGTACTGTTTTATTGATCAATAATAAAAGTTATAAACACAAGCCGTTTGATTTCCAAAAGTTGTAATCTCATAAAACAATAGTTTTAACTTGTGATTGGGGTCATAAATTGTCCAGGTCACAACAAGGTGTTACGTTGTAAACCCAAGTGAAGAAAATCGAGAAAATTTTCAAGTTCATCGACTGCTGTCGGCATCTTTCAAGCACCGTTTTATTAGGCAATAAAGTTATTGAAGAAAAACTGATTCGCTTTCCAAAAGTAAATTAGCCAATAGAAATAGGGTTTAATTTTTCAACTAATGATTGAATTTTATTGAGGTCATAAAATTTACGACACAACACCGGATTTGGGGGGTTAAGGTCATGAACTCTATAGACGTAGAAATCAGCAATAATAGTATCCTAGACAACAAATTGACTGACAATTCGAGTGAGGAACAAGACGGCTACGAAATAGCTAATTACAAATTGAACTAAAATGGCGCATAATCTATGCGATATTATTTGGAATGAAACACTGATTTCCGTTATATGGCAATCATTTTTATGTCCGAAGCCAGGGCCAACAGACATATTAAAATGTAACAACAAATTTAATTTTTTTAGTTTATTTTTTGGACTGAATATGTTCGCATTGGTGACCGACGAAACCAATAGATATCACGCTGTGAAATTTAACAATGAGATTGAGCGGTTCAAAAAAATATATCGAGGAACGCAACTGCTGAAGAAATTCGCGATTGACAATTTTATTTAGTGCTAATCCTAAAAACATATTGTGGACTAAAAAAATAACCAATTGTGCTTACTGTTTGATGCATAGAGCATAAAAATATAACTTTATAATTCATAAACGAAGTCTAGTATTTATTTTACATAGTTCTTCGTTTTATAACAAAGAATAACTTTGTTATTATTTGGTATTTTTATTTAAAAAAAATATCATTGTAAAGCCTGTTTTTATTTCTACATTTGGTAATATAAACATTTTTTGATTGGAGAAATAGTTATTGTTTTGTTTTGTGTTATCTGCAATTGGTTAGAATAATGGATAATCCTTTAATTAACACTAGGGATATGGGCTATAGTCTGGTTAATTGGCTTAGGAGATTAAGCAGTAATTAACATAATTAGCTCTAGGGGTCAATGAGTTAATGAACCTCTAATGGAAGTGTTTTATTTCCTATAATTAATTTTAAAAAAAACTAAAGTATACCAAACTATCAATGAATTAATTAATAAAAGTAGTGGACACTTGTTCTTTGAAAACAACTTGTAATTTAAAAACCTATGCCCAATTAAAAAGTTATTCCGTCGCACACCAGAAAACTTTCCGTCCCACACCATCATAAGGGAGGTATCAAAATATCCAAGCAAAAATAAGATTTATTGAAATTACTTTGACAGTCATCATGGTAAAGGTTCTGTGTTGATGGAATAGGGGGTTGTGTAAAAAAAACATGGTGTATAGACATTCTTTGCGAAAAAAGTTATTATAACATGTGCTAAACAATTTGCTGAGTATGCTGACAGTATGATAAAGGGTATAAATGTCATTTATATTAATACTGATAGTATGTCAGTAGATCCAACAGATGGTGCTGACATTCCTAGTGTATCAGGAACATGAATGGTCCAATTCATTGAAAGAATTGAAAATATCCATTGTTTAAAATAAAATTTCTTTAAATTTTAAGAGAGACATGTTGTTTTTAGGACCCAATTAACAGTGTTAAAGATTTTTTGAATTTATGTTCACTCTGAATTTTATTCACCAATTGGCAACTAATGATGAATATCATCAAATCACCCAAGGGTTATTCTTCATTCATCAAAATATTTATTTTATTATGATAATAATAACGAATTTTCTCTCACAGTCTCTCAGTTTTTGTAATTTGCTTATTTTCTTACCATATTAAATTTCAGATGGATTTTGAATTGGCAGCAAAACAAACAGTGTTGGAAATATTCCCAAATAAGGAATGGAAAGGCTGTTTTTTTCATTTTACCCAGTGTATTTGGAGACGAACACAAAATTCAGGTCTACAAGTACAAAATAGAGACGACCAAGAAATACAGAAGGTAGTACGGAGATTTGCAGCTCTACCGTTGGTGCCAGTTGAACGGGTAGGTGTATTTTATTATGTCTTGCTGCATATGCCCTCGATTTCTCTTATTTGAGTAGACATGGAACGTTTTGAACACTTTGTTATCAAATTTATTTACCAAGTCTATTTTACTTGCAGGTTGAAGATGCATTCCTTCACATCGTAGCAGAAATGCCACCTAATCCAAAAATAACAGAACTGGCTGATTAATTTACAAATCAATGGTTCGAGGGAGAATTTTCAACTTACCAGCGGAACCATTACAATACAGAGGAACACAGGACCAACAACACTCTGGAAGGATGGCATTCGAGGGTCAAAAAGCTGGTCGGAAAAGCCCATCCGAATGTTTTTGAATTGATAACATTTTTACAACAGGAGCACAATATTAATGAAATAAGAAAAGTGCAATATGCTGGCGGACAGGAAACACCAAAGAAAAGACACAGATATGCCCAACTTCAAAACAAGCTCCAGGAATTTACGAGGTTCATGAATTGACGTTAGTTAAGTATTTAGACAGGGTATCTTATTTGGCGAAATTGAACTGATTTTAGTTGTTTTTATTTCTTAAGTATTAAATTTTGTTATAGTATAATTATGTTTTTTATTTATTTGGTGAAATTAATTTTTGTTATAGTATAATTGTGTTTTTTATTTATTTGACGAAATTAATTTTTGTTATAGTATAGTTATGTTTTTTTATTTATTTGACGAAATTAATTATTCTTATAGTATAGTTATGTTTTTTTATTTATTTGACGAAATTAATTATTCTTATAGTATAGTTATGTTTTTTATTTGTTATACTATAGTTTTGTTTTTATTTCTTATACCACGACTGATGCTAAAATGTTGGTTAATTAGTTATAGTGGGGACTTATGAAAGAGTAAATTCTTATCATAACACTCTATAACACCATTGTTACGTTTTTAATCCATTTTAATCCTTAGGGGCTGGATTCCCGTTAAGGCGTCGAAAACGACCCTATTTTAATCCGTTACGGTCACTAACTGCGCCTTCCCGGGAATAAACCGTTCTTTGAAAACAACTTGTAATTTAAAAACCTATGCCCAATTAAAGTTATTCCGTCCCACACCAGAAAACTTCCAGAAAACTTTCCGTCCCACACCATCATAAGGGAGGTATCAAAATATCCAAGCAAAAATAAGATTTATTGAAATTACTTTGACAGTCATCATGGTAAAGGTTCTGTGTTGATGGAATAGGGGGTTGTGTAAAAAAAAACATGGTGTATAGACATTCTTTGCGAAAAAAGTTATTATAACATGTGCTAAACAATTTGCAGAGTATGCTGACAGTATGATAAAGGGTATAAATGTCATTTATATTAATACTGATAGAATGTCAGTAGATCCAACAGATGGTGCTGACATTCCTAGTGTATCAGGAACGTGAATGGTCCAATTCATTGAAAGAATTGAAAATATCCATTGTTTCAAATAAAATTCCTTTAAATTTTCTGACATTGGAACAGTTAAGAGAACACCTTACTGAAATTGATTACAACAATAAAATTACTTTTGAAATGGATGTAGAGAAATGTCATACTACTCAGGGTTTGTACGCTTCCTGGGAAACCTGGAAAGTCATGGAATTCCACCTATGAAAATTCCAGGCCTGGAAAACCTGGAATATGAGTATTTTATCATGGAATGTCATGAAATTTTCAACTGTCCAGTAATCACCCTATCTCTGAAATTTGATCCCATTTATTAAATTGGTAAAACTTATACGAAAGAAAAGCACGGTAAAGAAAAATAGATCTAAGTTAACATGCATAGACAAACTTCAGTGCAATGCTCTAATTTTGGTCCTGGAAAATGCCCTTTTTGGTCATGGAAAGTCAAGGAAAAGTCATGGAATTTCATTCATATTTTAGTGTACGAACCTGACTACTCCAAATACAGAATATAAAAGAATATAACAACGGGAGATTGGTGCTGCATTTTTTGGAACAATACTCGTATTGGTATTTGGGTATTGTTACTAAGGTTTCTACATGTTTATATATATATATACAAATGGATTTTCTGCAGCAAACTGGGGTATAAATTTAGACTATTTTCAACATGTAACAGAAATTTCTGAAGTAAGTAATAATCAAGTCTTTTATATAGGTTATAAAATATACTAACACCACTTTCCCCCAAAAAATAGCAAATAGTTGATTTTTTAGACATTATAATATTGCACGATATGTCTGGAAGTAAATCATTAAAAATCTGATTCCATTTCACTGTCCATACCGTAAAATTATTAGCGGTAAGTGACGATGGGAAAAAAATTGGAATAATGCCAAAACCATTGACACGGAGTGAATTTTCACCGACCTATTACGTAAATACTGGAAGATCCTTTGTTGAAACGTATGTTTTTTATTGGATGATTAGCGAATTAAACATTCCTTTTCATGACAGGATTTACTTTTATTACCCAATCATAATTAATTAATTGAATAGAAACAATAGAAATACGTTGATTGATTTCGCGCTTGGCTTCGCAAATGCTGTTGTTAAGTATGATCGGTCCGCGAGTTGATTCGCTAATGCAAGGCACTTGACGCGAGCCAGTACGCTACCAACAAAAATGGGTTAAGAGACTATAAAATAAATTTTTAGACTAAAATTAAAATCTTGCTTTTTCAGTAACATTTCCTGTCCGTCCCACACCGTCATATTTTCCGTCCTACACCATTACATTTTTCTTGATTTTGTAAAAAAAAAAAAATTTAAGGTTTTCAAACTCTGTTTATAGGTTATCTACATCTATTTAAGCTTTATTTGTTATTTAAGTTTTGATAGAATTTGTCTTTATAAATAGCCAGTTGGAATTAGTCGATTTTATTGATTCATTTTTGCAATTTTTTTTCTGTTTATTTTACTTGATAGCTACTGATTTTAAAATGCATAACAAATTTTGGGAAAACCTAGGTATTTTTGAGTTGCTGGGGAAATGAGAAAAATTGTTTCATACATAATTAGCCTTAAAGTTGTATTTCATGAATTTACATCTACATTTTTGATAGTTTTGATATGAAATTAAATATGGTATCGCAAAAAACACCAAAAATGACTTTTTCAAAGTGTTGAAAAACCTTTCTTCCGCGAAAAGTCAAAAATCGCAACTTTGAGCCTCAATAAAAAAATAATTTTCATCCGATTTTCAATCTGTAAAAAGTTTTGTGAGAAGAATGCTGAGATCTACTTGAAAAACTAATAAAATCATATGTATAATCATAATCTCAAAATCACCTTTTCCACCTACTTTAAATTATGTTGCAGATTAATTTATTTGTCATTTATATTTTGTCTCCAGTGATTATTATTTGTATAATACCTGCTGTGTAAAGTAGAAAAGTATCCAACAAATAAATGTATTTGACAACAACTTACAAATCTACTTTTTCTGAGAACAAAAGGTTCGCATTTTTTCTCCTTTACTTCGCCCTCTGCTTCATGTTCTGCTTTTCTGTTGGCCTCAAGAACACTTTGTTTATCCTTCTCTCTTTTCTCTTTTTCTTGAGCTTTCAGTTTATCTCTTTCCATCTTTTCTAGACCATCTCTAATCCAACTTGGTAAGTTTTTGCGCTTTTGGGCATCTGAAAAATCAAAAATGAACAGAAGAAATCAATGCTCCAGGTCTTGAGATCTGAAAATGCTACTGGAGGGATAAAATGTGTTTGCCAGATATTTTGCGGGAGCTATTTAACACTGCCAAATTTCCATCCAAGACAATGCCTTTTTATAATTAGTTCACATTAAATTAAAAGATGTATAAATTACAAATAAACAATTATTACCAAACTATTGTTCAATTGAGTAAGCCCTCCCAAGAGAAATGACATCTATTATCCTAATGTCCGATAGCCCATGCCGTACATCCTCCAAAAAAGCCCATCAAATCATTTAGAAGGCTGATAATGTAGGTAAAAATGTTACGATACAAAAATTGGGCTTTCAATGACTGATCCCGACTGAGACATAAATGATATGTCACATAGCAGGATATTTTTTGAAACATTTTTAATGGAAATGGATTCACATTTAAGAACTTTTGCATCAGCAGCTATACAATTTTGTAAGATTTAGTCCCGAAGACTCTCCACATTATTTATATTTATATCTTCTTCTCACTGAACCTTTTGCACTATTTTCTTGTGAACATTATTTGCAGAACCTCCATTTATCAATTCTTGTCGACATATTTGGCACAAAGTCATTTATCTTAAAGGTATGGGAATTCCTGTGATTTGAGGAATGGTGTTTAAGCTTCATAATATCACTAGTGCTATTACTTAGTGATATTTTCGCAAACCAGCAGCAGGAATATGTGACAGGTCGTCGTCATATTCTGCATCCGACAATTATTTATGGGTCACCTGTAACGATGGAATTGATTGGTTCCCCAATTTAGTCAGACAGAATGGGGTTTAACGTCCACTTGACACAAACTAGGTCATTTGAGACTGACATATGGTTTAATTTTATTTCAATAATTTGCTTGCGCATACAGGTCTTTAGCAGTGGGAGGAAACCGGGGGACCCGGGGAAAACCTACAAGGTTGGACAGTCAACCTCACTCTTTGTCACGTACAACTGGGAATTCGAAACCACGCCAGTTGACTCAATGACAGGCTTTATGATACAGCACGCATGTGCTAACCATTCGGCCACCCCCCCCCTCCTCAGTTCACCGCACCAATATACGCAATATATATGGTAATTCCAAAAATTAGTGAAGACAACTAGGTATTTCTATCAGGTCATGATAATATAACCCAACAGCACGTACAATTGCCAAATAGCAGTTGAATACTAAGTTTATTTGTAGACTAAGTGAGCATGTCTGTGCGAGTTCCAAATTATGCTATCTAATACTAGAAAGATAGTACGCCCTTTTGATATCGTTTGAAGCCATTCCGATAGACATGTCTGGACAGCTTGTCAAAGTGATTACGTAATATCAATGCAGTGCTCATTGAATTGAATCCTAATTCCTTTTGATATCGTTTGAAGCTATTCCGATAGACATGTCTGGCACCACTGAAAAGGTCTCGCGAGATTATGACCCTGCCACTAGTGCGATCCACATATAGCGAGTTACACATGTTATACCGATTTCCAATGCAATGAAATGGTTTTATAACATTGGACGGGATTTACAGATTATTGATGTATTTGTCAATGGTGGAAACATTATTTTTTAATGCATTATGGATAAAATACTACAACCATTCGTTCATTCGTGAATTAAAGAAAATACATTACCGGTATGTGGGATACGTGCCTTACCGATTTCAAATGGTATACCGATTTTTGATGTATATGTCAATGGTGGAATCATTTTTATTTAACTCATTGGGTCCGTTTGCTTAAATATAAGGGCCAAATAAACCCCTCTCTTATACCGATTGCTTGAATATACGGTCCACTGCTTATTATTGTCATATCCGAAAGACTTAAATTTGCGGTCCTCTTGATGCATTGTTTCCTCGAACCATAATTGTTAAATAAAAGCCAATCGGCTAACTAAAAGTAATTAATCCAATCAAATATAGTTTTAGCTAACCAATGAACACAAAAAATGCGTACGTCACAACAAAAGTTTAGGGGTTATAAGGTCATGAACTCTGTGGTCAAATTCTTTTCACTGGTCGCCATATTGTTTTTTGTTACGTATTATCGCCCTCCGTTTTCTTACAATATCTTCATTATGGAAAGTGATACGGACTCGGAATTCGAATGGTTTTTACCCGAAGATATTTTGGTTGGTGATATCGATGTTATTAATGCCGTGGGAAGTGATTTTCCCGATATTTCGAGCGAAGAAGACGAGGATCTTGATATAAACAACGGCCAGCGATAACCAGCATGGCGGCCCGTCTTGCAGTATAACGAGTTTGGCAAACAACATTAAATCCAGTGACCAGTCGGACTTTTTTAGGGCCTGAGCATGGGCCAAGAATATATTAGAAAAGGGGAAGAACGAGTTTGATTTATTTAGTTTGTTTTTCGGATTAAATTTATACACGTTAATCGCTGATGAAATGAATCGGTACGTGTGACGATGCTAAAAATATGAAAATGGCGAAGAATAGGAGAAACGTGACCCCGGAAGAAATTCTAGAATTTTTGGCTCTACGTGTGTTTATGAGTATATCAACGCAGCCAAGAAGTAGTGGTCGCGAGACTATTATTTCGGTAATTACAAAATTGCTGGTATAATGACCAGAGACCGGTTTAATAAAACAACAGTATTGTGAGTGTTGTAAACAAATTTGATAAACAGAACAGTGCCATTGAGTTGAACTTTACTCAGTGCTAATCATTTATAATCTGTTGTGAACTTAAATCCCAAATGGCTAAATACACACTGATAATTATTTTAAACCTATAATAATATTATATATATTTGGACTAACTTTTTTTTCTTCAAATTGTTGACTTAAAAAGACCTTTTTGGCGGTACGTCAATGATGGCGCCTGTTTGTGGCTGCACATTTTATGCTAAAGGATAATTTGTATTTTGTGGTAGTTACGATCACTTGTAGAAATCGTAGATTGGTATATGAACGTATACTCATCGGCAGAATACAGGGATAATGATTATATTAGATATTGTGCTGTTGGTAATTATTTATGGACATTTACTTTTTATATTTATGATACATTCAACTGGTCATTCTTCAAATATGGCCGATAGTGTTGTCGATCAAGCGGAACGTGTTTACTACACAGGTTCAGAACTCTACTCACTTCGACCGCATTATAAGCAACAACTTCAACCCGTTATCTTGAACAGAATTCGACATCTTGGTATAAATAAGAGATATAGGGGAAAGAGGGGTAAACCATCCACCAACCTCAGAACTGCAAAATGGAAATCTAATTGGAACTTTAATCATGGTATAAATCACAATTTGTTACAATCTATCCCGAAACAAACCTCTTATGACAATAATGCCCACTGCAAATTTGGCTTAACAAATATCCGAGCAATCAAGAATAAAGTTGGACCATTCCTTCATCACATTCAATCGGAATCAATTGATTTCTGTATTCTTACTGAGACTTGGTTAAAAGATCGCGATGTCGTTGAAACCGCATCTCTGAGACCACCTGGATACAATTTCATAAACTTTGAAAGTACTGGACGAAATGGGGGTGGTATTGGTATATTTTTCAAATCTTCTATCAAATACAAGATTATTAAGTCCGCTAACGTACTTTCGTTTGAATACGCAATTATTGAACTGGTGATAAGTTCACTTTGTATAAATGTGATTGTTGTTTACAGATCCCCTCCTTCGGCTGATCATCCTGTGCCCTTCTCGATATTTCTCACTGAATTCCCTGATTTCCTCAGTGATACACTTTTAACCTGCAATCGTTGTTTAATAGCTGGAGATTTCAATATTCACGTTAATAAACCGTCCGATCCCGAAGTAATCGCTTTTTATGAAATTCTCGACACATTCTCTCTAAATCAATTAGTTGAGGGTCCAACACATTATTTAGGTAATACCCTAGACCTAATACTTATCCGCGAAAATAGTGATTTCACCATCAACAATATCTCGATAGGAGATTACCTATCTGATCATGCATTTATTGCTGGCCATCTCTCAACGTGTCGACCAGTCTTGCTCCGGAAACGGATTCTATTTCGGAAAATAAAATCTATCGACCACGATTCTTTCCGAGAAGATGTTATCAAAGTTACCGATCATCTCAAGTGTCTTAAAGACATCGACACCATTGTCTATGGCTACAACACGTCACTTAAAGCTATCCTAGATAAGCACGCCCCGAAAAGGTCTAAAACGTTTACAGTTCGACCCAAAAAAATCCATGGTTTGACTCTGTAGCCCAACGTTTGAAAACAGCTACTCGCCAAGCCGAGGGAATTTGGATGAAAAACAAAACACCTGACAACTGGAATGAATTCAAACAGAAGCGAAACATCTACTTTTATCATATAAGAAAAGCAAAACAACAATTTATACGAAATACAATTGAATCGTGTGGAAACAATTCGAAACTACTATTCGATACTGTCGCGAACCTAACAGGAACAAACAAGTCTAATCCACTACCAGAGGGAGTTACTGATAAGCAACTCGCTGCGGATTTTGCATCATTTTTCCACAGTAAAGTGGATAAAATATGCAAAGATTTAGAGGACCATCCACTATACAAACCTTCTACTCCGGACAACATCCAACCTTTCCATTCTTTTACCTCTCTGTCAATAGACGAGGTTAAAAAACTCATTGTCAATGCAAAGGCCACGACTTGCAGTCTCGACCCATTACCCTCTAGCCTAATTAAGCAGCATGTTGACATATTCGCCGCCATAATCTGTCACATTGTTAACATTTCATTGGAGACCGGAGTGTTCCACAAAAACTGGAAAAAGGCAATAGTAAAACCGCTGCTCAAAAAACCAAATTTAGAGCGTGTAATGAAAAACTATCGACCTGTAAGTAACCTTTCTTTTCTCTCAAAACTGGTGGAAAAGGCGTCTTTAATTAGTTTCTCACAGCACATTGACTCACAATCACTATTACCAGCATATCAAAGCGCTTACAGGAAACACTTCAGCACTGAAACGCTAAAGCTGTACAATGATATTCTGTGGGGTATGGAACAACAACAGTTAACGGCGTTTATCGCAGTTGATTTAAGCGCTGCATTTGACACGGTTCATCACCAGCTTTTCCTGGACGTTCTTGAAACATCCTTTGGCGTTTGTAGTAAGGCCAAAGAATGGATAGCCTCATATCTCACTGACAGAAACTTTGAAGTCAATGTTCAAGACTCCTCTTCCGATGCAATTAACATCAATTTCTCAGTACCGCAGGGTAGCATAAATGGTCCCGTTCTGTTTACATGCTATGCTAGTACACTGCAATACGCTATCGATGACGGTATTAACCTAATAGGCTATGCTGACGACCATAACGTGTATGCCGGTTGGAAAGCTTCCGACTCATCTGCTGAACTAGCAACTCTATCCCGTCTTACTTCGACTATGGACAATGTCAAAAGTTGGATGCACGAAAATCGCTTAAAGATGAATGATGACAAATCGGAATTCATCGTGTTTGGAAGCACTCGCCTACTGCCGAATTGCCTCGCAACCGACGTGCAAGTCGGTGATATCATGGTGAGCCGTTCGAAAAGTGTTAAAGTGCTAGGGGTTACTTTTGATCAAAATCTAACCCTTAAATCCCATATCTCCATCAAATCACGACATGCAGCCCTAACATCTTAGGAAATTGAGACCATTTCTTGACAAGTCAACCTGCCTCAAACTGGTAAATGCTTTAGTGTTTTCACATATTGACTACTAAAAGTGTAACTCTCTTTATGTCAATCTCACAGCCTCTGCCTTACTTCCCCTTCAAAGAGTCCAAGACATGGCCGCCAAAATGATACTTGGTGTATCAAAATACTCGAGCTCAACTGCTGCACTCAAAGAACTCCATATCCTGCCAGTAAAAGTACGAGCCGAATTCAAACTCCTTGTCATGATCTACAAGTGCCTAAACAATCTGGCCCCGGACTACTTAAAAAACCTAATTTCACATAATTTAAATAGACATTCAACACGTTTAGCTACTGCTGATCTCCTTCATGTTCCATTTACTAAAAAACGAACTTTCGCAGATAGGGCCTTCAGTGTGGCTGGTCCTAAACTATGGAATGATCTCCCAGATTCTGTAAAGTCATCTTTAACATAAGACAAATATAAACAATCATTAAAAACATATCTATATAAGCGTACATTCCAATAATAAATCAACCCCTACTAAAAGTGATTTAACTGCTACTGTCGTATATGGTGTACTATCTATATGTATATGTTTGTTATGTTCTTTTCATCTGTTTTGTAAAGCGCCTTTGAATGCTGATTTGCAGCAGTAACGAGCGCTATACCAAAGTTTAATCTTCGTTCCCTTAGAACCCAAATTTTATAAACTTAAACTTAAACTTAAACCTTTGAGGAAGAATTATTGACTTGCCAAAATTTATAACCTTGTAATGTGAATGTTTTTTTACTTATGTTATTTTTATTAAATAATAACTCTGTTGTTATTTTGTATTATTGATTAAATTTTATACCATTGTAATGCCGGATTTAATATCTGCATTTGATAATATAAACATTTTTTGATTGGAAGATAGTTTTTGTGTTATTTTATATAATCTACTGTATATGAGATTAATGGATAATCCTTTAATTAGCTCCAGGGAGATAAGCTATTGTCTAATTAATTGGCTCAGGGAGATTAGGGGTAGTTACTTAATTAGGTCTAGGGTTCAATGAGTTAATGGATAATAATACTACGACCATTTGTGATTTAAAGAGAATACATTACCGGTATGTTGGATGTGCTTTGTTGATTTCCAATGGTTTAATAATAACATTGGACGGGATTAACTGATTGTTCATGTATTGTCAATGACGGAATCATTATTCTTTAATGGATAATAGATATTAATACTACAAACACGGTAAGGTGGGCGTGCATTTATATTTTAATTTACATTTTTTATTCGTTCTTCATACGTAAATAATCGTAATCAAAATTAACCGATCGGAAACGACTCGCAGGAAATTAAACGCTTCGTCTAATATTTAAAGCACTGTTGCTAAATTAAATGGTGTTAATTTATACATGTATCTCTGGTAATTAAAGGGCTCGGCTAGTAATTAAAGGCTTTAGATAATTGAACGGGTCGTCCATTTCTAAAACCCTCTCAGAGAAATTAAACGGTGTACCATTAAATTAAGCCATGGCAGTAATTAAACGATTTTTGCTTTTTTTTAAAGGTTTTTATCAATTATCACAGGGTGATTTGAAATAAAAGGGTGTTCATCGAATTTAAAAGGCAAAACAACAAAGTTAAAGGATACCAGATTCCTAGTGTGACTAGTTTATACATTGTCGGTTCATATCAATGTGATTAAAATGTCAGACAAAGCAGAAACCATGTGGTCAACATGAAGATTAAAATTTGAATTACAGTTATTTGATTGATGAATAGTCCGACAAAGGGTAAACAATGATTTCTGTTTACGACTAGATTGATGAACTGTCCGACAAGGATTAGGGCAGTCCATCAAGGCAGATTAAGTAGTTGAGCAAGGTAGGTTTATTGATGGTATAACACGATAAATACGTTGATCGCTTAATTACCTAATCAATCCAGCGGATTATTGAGGACAGTTGGGATGAGTGGTAGTTCAATAAGTAAACTATATTAATTTCAGAATTTTGAATATTATTCACCATGTCTTGATGACCGATTGGGCATATTCCCGGTCGGACAATATTGGATGTTTGGAAAAAAGATTCGAACAAGTCAGGAATATATACGGGCAAAATCCCATCACTGGCGTAGGGGTCTTTAGCAGTGGGAGGAAACTGGAGAACTTGGAGAAAACCCACGAGGTTAGACAGGGTACCCTTACGTACAACCAAGTATTTTAAACCACGCCAGTAGACTCAATGACAGGCTAAATGATACAGCATGCACGTGCTAACCATTCAGCCATCCAACCCCCCTCTCGGCTAATGAATATGGTATATGCCATACATTGTGCTATGAGGGAAATTTTGCCCGAGCAGCTGCGCTACGGCCTACTCTTATATCGAATTCCAACTGCCAAAGGATCTTTTACGTGTACGCCAATGTGTACACGGAACCTTGGTTTTCCATACCATCCGAGCAAGTAGACAGCTAAACTTGTCAGGCCCTCTGTCCTGCATCACTGACAAGGGGAAACACGCCGTAAAATCTGCATGAACTTTCTCAGCTAATGCAGGGATCGTCCACCCGACCTCCAGCGTCTTATAGCCCTTATGTCAATTGTCTTCAATTTTAAACCCATCGGCTTTATTATTTTGTCTGAACGGAGTCTCAAAAATCAAAGTCTGAGTACGTACAAAATTTAAGCGCCAAAATTTAGAGGAATGGTGTATTTACTTTGTATCAAAAGTGCTTATCCGGACATGTAAACCTTTTAAGATTTTGGTTCAATTTTTGCGTTGGGTTACCAAATAATTGATTCCCATTCCTTTAGAGGTCTATACAATGAATGGCCAATGTTCTGTACTTGATAACGAAGATACCTCCCCCCCCCCCCCCCGACACATTATTTTTTATAAAATAAAAGGCTAGTTTCATCCATACACCGCACAATACAGCATGGGACACCTGTCTCCAAATCCAAAAGAAGACTGACAGGTTTACATTGTTTGAAAACGTATCACATGTTGAGTAAGTTGCTTGGCCCTAATGTATTTACTTTGTCTCAAAAGTGCTAATCTGGACACGTAACCCTTTTAAGATTTTGGGTCAATTTTTGCGTTGGGTTACCAAATAATTGATTCCCATTCCTTTAGAGGTCTATACAATGAATGGTCCATGTTCTGTACTTGATAACAAAGATACATTTCCCCACACATTATTTTTTATAAAATAAAAAGCTAGTTTTATCCATACACCATGGGACACCGGTCTCCATTTCCAAAAGAATTGTTTAAATTGTTTAAAAGCGTATCACATGTTGAGTTAGTTGCTCGGCCCTAATGTAGAGGATTTTAAGGGATTGGCCCTTTAATTAAACTGTTTACATTTATTTGTATCTTTGTGTCTTTTTGAAGCGGTGTCAATCAGTAAGTACCTCATGATTGAGGCTATCTCATGTAACAGTTTGGGACCGTTGCTCATGTAAATAAAATAATCTAGCAGGAATTTAAAAGCATTATATCTTTCTGTGTATTTTATTACAAGTGTATGTGGTCTAGGGTGAATGTTGTAGCTACCATTCCTTGGTTTGGATGACAGATATGATACGGCCTTATCACTTCCTGTTTTACGGATGGACTTCCATTACTATTTATTCACATTATAGCCTACTTTACTTATCACCTACGGTGTCATGTTCATCGATAAAAAGTGGATTTTTAATTTGTCAATTCATTCTTCATATTCAAAGGCAAACAAATATAGTTTTACAGGACAAGTTCTTGACCTTACTAAATTTGACCAAATGATTATGGAAGTGCGTAATTATTACGGACAGAAACAAACATGCTGGCGGGTCATGAGAAACAACCAATTAATTAACTGTGGCCTAAAAATTGTGACCTGTACAGTGTCCACAGATCGACTACATTATACATCCAAATTAAAAGGTCAAATATCTAATACTTACCTATACCAGAATCATCTTGTCCAGAAGGTTGTAAATCACTATATGGTGAACCCTGATTATACTGATCTGAATGATTACTGGTATACCTATCATCATTATCCCAATATCGGTTATTAAAATCTTCTTTCTTCTACAAAATAATTACTACAACTTAATGAAATGAAATGGGGTTTAACGTCCTACTAATACACTGTGAAAAAAATTCTTCAGTTTGATTTTTAGATTGTTTGATATTAAAAGTAAACCATATCCCATTTGATTTTGCTAAAAAATTGTTCTATATCGTCGGTGGGGAGTCAAAAGGTAGTATCTGGGTTTTGCGAAATTGTCCAGGAGAGCCAAAAAACACAAAGAGGTTATGAATCAAAATGTCTAATAAAACCGTCACGTCAAAATGTTGTATGTAAAATGTCGTATTTCTGAAGCTTTTCTCAAATATTTATTTAGAAAATGTATGTGTAGCCAGTTAAACAGTATGTAACGATTAAGCTCAGCATCTAGTGCAGTAATAAGGAGTGAAAGCTAGTTATGTGCAATTTTATAAAGAAAAAAACGTATGTCCTGAAAATATTCACCTTTACCTGCTTCAATTTCATAGATTTTATACAGTAGAGCCTCAACAATAATTTCAATAATACATATTCAACCATAAACCGAGACTATAAAACCTCTTTTTAATGGCTTAGAGATACGACTACCAGATTAAAAGATGCGCACGGAAATTCTCATTCCGAAAAAGCAAAAAAGTGAATATCGCAAAATATGCCAGATACGACCTTTTGACGGCGATATGCTCAATTTGGACGATAAGGCTTATATTCTGAATTTTTGTCAAAATAGTAGCTGGTATATATTTGGAAAGAATTAAATCAGTCCATTATGAATGATGACCGCCAGACCTTTATTTTGTCCTTAATTTTGACATGACAATATTAAAAGATAGACATACGCTTTGTGTCAACAGCAGCTCATCCATAATAAAAACTTGGGATTTAATTTGATGATCCTATAAAAAATCTGATCTGGGCGATATTTCGTTTTTTAGATATAAAACCGTCACAGAAAAATATTGATAAACCGAACATAACCGCGAAATATCACAGTTTGGATTTTTCTGGATGATATTTAGCATAAATATTGAAAAAGATAGGCTGGCACTGCCAGGCAGGATACGCCCACATTTTTGAAAGATTTTTCCTACAGTCAAAGGCCATAATTCATTAAGTTACAATTTGATATGCACAAATATCGAAAGGAATGAAGATTTTTCAGTTATAAACATGTATTCCAAGTCTCATCAAAATCGAATTAAAATTGTGAACTCTACAGGGTCCACAACTTTGATATACCATATTTTTACACCATAGGAGTACAAACGGCAGCCATTTTGTCTGGCAATTAGTTATGGTCCGATTTTAGGGTGTAACGATGATATAATCAAACTATTTTTCAATCGGATAATAATTGTGACCTCCAGAGGGACCACAAGCTAAAAAAGGCGATTTTTCGGACAATCAGGGGACATAATTCCGGAAGTTACATTCCAATAGGGGCAAATATAGAAAGAAATCATGTCAAGTTTCATCCACATCGGTTTGAAATTTTGACCTATATAAGGTCCATAATCTAATAACGTGATTTTTCGTACGATCTGATACATGCCAACATCGAAAGCAGCCTAGATCTTTTGGGGATAAACCTACATGTATATTTAAAGTTTTGTCAAAATCGAATAAGAATTGTGACCTGTAGAGAGTCCACACAGGGGCAACGGCATAATACGTCCACATGATGAATAAATAACGTTACAAACTCAAGCGTGTTCATTCAATGAAGTTAGCAAATGCCGATTAAGAACTTTGTTTACGTCATGTGACTTCTTGTTCACTTTTCCACCTGACCAATACTGTTAGAATTATCCTTGCTTCTATTCAATTTCTTGACAAATGCTTTGATAATCTAAAGGAATCATTGATTTTCAGATTGAATTAAATTTTAATAAAGCAGAAATATAAACAACTAACAGTGAGGCTTATGTCCCCTGCCAAAAATCCCAAAATAATTAGATAACACATTAATTAATCACACATTTATTTTTTTCAAAAGCATCGAGCAATCAAACTATACACAAAGTTTCATCCCTCTCTTCTATCAGATAGAATCAAGAATATCTTGTCCAAAAGCATCGACCAATGAAATTTATAAGCTCTGCTTAGCTTTAGCTCGAAATGTTATTCATTGAACTCAGTCAAGACATTCACATAATGAACATCTACATCAAGTTTAAACATTCTACCTCAATTAAAAGCAGAGTTGTTATCTTCAGAAGTCTTGACCAATCGAATTTCTTATCGCCCATTAGCCTAAGCAGAAAATTTGCACCATCGAACTTAGTCAAGGTAATCAATATGATATAATGAATCTATATAAGAGTTTCATCACTTTAATTTCATTATAACTGAAGTTATCGTGTCAACCGTAAGCAGACAATGTTCATCATCGAACTCCATCAAGGCATTCACTTAATGAACGCCCACACCAAGTTTGAACATTCGACCTCAATTAGAAGGAGAGTTATTGTGTTTAAAGGTCTCAACCAATCAAATTGCCTATCGCTCTGCTTACCCTGAGCAGAAAATGTTCATCTTCGAACTCGATCAAGATATTCACCTAATTATAATTAACACCTGGCGACCGACAGTGTGAGCCCTGAGGGTCCACAACCTTGATAAACCATATATAATGTTACTATTCGCGTACAAACGGCAGCCATTTGGTCCGGCAGTTTTGGTCCGATTTTAACAAAATTCGAACTAAACCTTCATTGCAGTGTAACGGTGATATAATCAAACTTTTTTTTAAATCAGATAATAATTGTGACCTCCAGAGTGACCACAAACTAAAATAGGCGATTTTGTATACATTCAGGGGCCGTTATTCAGGAAATTAAGATCCAATATGAGCAAATATCGAAGGGAACCAAGATCTTTGAGTTAGAAACAAGCATTTTAAGTTTCATCAAAATCACATAAAAATTGTGAATATTTTTTACACTATTAACGTACAACTGCCGGCCATATGGCCCGGCAGTTTTGGTCTGATTTTCACGAAATATGAACTCAACCTTTATTATGGTATAACAGTGATATAATCAGATGTTTTTTTTAAATCAGATAAAAATTGTGACCTCTGGAGGGACAAGCCAAAAACAGAATTTTTCATACAATAAGGGGCCATAATCCATGAAATTACGGTCCGATACATGCCAATATTGAAGAGAACCGAGATCCTAGGGAGATAAACCTATATTTCGAGTTTCGGTGAAATTGAATAAAAATTGTGAGCTGTAGAGTGTAAACACACAAATTGTGGACGGACGGAAGGAAAGACAAATTTTAATAGTCCCCTGCTTTCTTTAAAAGGCAGGGGGTGGGGGGAAGACAAATTAAGTCTATGAATAATAAACTACTGGAAAATCTGACAAAATGAAATAAGTAGTTAAGAAGAGTATCTAGTCATAACATAATTTTTAGACAGGATGTGAAAGATAGGTTGCCAGGCAACGAACATACGCCGACAGCAGCTAAATCGTCCGGGCAGTCAACAAGAGTTGTCGCATATTTAAATTTTTCAGTAATGAAACATTTATAATACACTAAAATCAAGTAACAACTCATTATGTAATTATCAGAAAATCATTTGAATTTGTTTGGCTTTGATAAAGTTCTCCTCCATGCTAACGTTTAGTATACGAAACACTTAATATTCTTTGTCTCGTGACCTTCAATACTGTGTATAAATTTCAACAAAACATACGCCCACAGCAGCTAAATCGTCCGGGCAGTCAACAAGAGTTGTCGCATATTTTACTTTTTTCGGTAATGAAACCTTTATAATACACTAAAGTCTGATTAAAAGTAACAACTCATTATGTAATTATCAGAAAATCATTTGAATATGTTTGGCTTTGATAAAGTTCTCCTCCATGCTAACGTTTAATATACGAAACATTTAATATTCTGGATTTAGCTGTTCAAGTTATCAAAATTCATTGAAACTCAATATGCTTGTTCGTTTCATGACCTTCAACACTGTGTATAAATTTAAAGTCAATCGGATATTAAATTTAGCATCTAGAGCTTCCACAAGGTTTTTTGAAGTGATCAAGGGCCATAACTCTGACAGTAATTATCGTAAATCAATAAAAAATCAAAAGGCTTCTTCGTTTCATGACCATAAACACTGTGTATAAATTTAAAGTCAATCCGATATTAACTTTAGCCTCTAGACTAGAGCGACCACAAGATTTTTTGAAGTGATCAAAGGCAATAACTCACACAACAATTATCGGAAATCGCTTCTTTGTCTCATGACCTTAAACACAGTGTATGAATTTAAAGTCAATCGGATATTAAATTTAGCATCTAGAGCTTCCACAAGGTTTTTTGAAGTGATCAAGGGCCATAACTCTGACAGTAATTATCGTAAATCAATAAAAAATCAAAAGGCTTCTTCGTTTCATGACCATAAACACTGTGTATAAATTTAAAGTCAATCAGATATTAACTTTAGCCCCTAGAGCGACCACAAGATTTTTTGAAGTGATCAAGGGCAATAACTCACACGACAATTATCGGAAATCGCTTCTTTGTCTCATGACCTAAAACACAGTGTATGAATTTAAAGTCAATTAGAAATAAACTTTAGCCTCTAGAGCGTTCACAAGATTTTTTGAAGTGATCAAGGGCCATAACTCTGACAGCAATTATCGGAAACTGCTGAAAATCAATAGGCTTCTTCGTCTCATGAATTTAAAGTCAATTAGAAATAAACTTTAGCCTCTAGAGCGTTCACAAGAAATTGTGGACGACTGACGGACGGACATACGTCTTGACGTACGTATAGGGCGACGCCAATATACAACCACATTTCTAATGTGGGCGTATAAAAATATATTGCCATGCACAGATGTGAAGTTGTGTTTTGATATTCAATTTATTACAGATATTCTAGGCGAAGTCATTAGCCTTTTTATTCAATTGACATGTATTCTGATTAGGCTAGAGAATTGCATGAATGTTCGAGTGGCTGAGCCAAAGGTGAATTGCAAACTTGAAAGAATTTTTAAAGCCCGAATACCACTCTTGTTGTAACTGAAAAATATGCCCCAAGCATTATTCTGGTCAACAAATTGTACTTTTTTACAATATTCCAATTAATTGATCATACAAATTTCATCACAGCACACCGAATTTTAAAAAATTGGAAAAATTCAACTACATGGGAACAACATGGTTTGAAAAGCTTTACATAAACACTTTCAAATGCAACTTGGATTTACACATATTAACAAACCTTCTTGACAAGTAAAATAGGTTGTAATGGATAATTTACCCAACAGGTAGGACCAGGGCTTCCACTTCAAAATTTTCCTAAACAGTCATTTTTCTCACGTAGAAAGTGGTGCTTATTTTAGCACATAATAAGAAGCCAAAAACTTCATGCAATTGAAATGTCGATCAGCTTTAATTGGGTCAAGGACAGTCACACAAAAATTCAATCTCACATCGACATTTATAACCACACACCCATCTCCATAATAAATAAAAGAGCATATGTAATCAATTATTATCATTTATTTATTTATACATTCATAAAGTATAACAATGGACATTTATACATCGATAGGACACTATTTTCGTAATTTATTTACAACACCACTCGTATGTACTGGGCGTTTTTTTTACACGATTTCCATTTCTGTAAAGCACGTGCTGGTTGAAATTCGGCACGTTTGGGTCCCTCCGTAGATATCCTCACTAGTCAGTCAAAGGTTTCTATGCTCAAAGAACATCGCAACTTGGGTTTTATCACATTTTAGCGTACGTGACAAATTTGACTGTTGACTATTTCTCCATACACGGGGAAAAAGTAGTTCCAATTGATTAGCTCATGTAAATAATTTAAAGTCATAAAAATGTACAATAATTAACATAATTCTTAAATTTATCAATATATTAACTCGTATTGGTATTTTGTGAGCTCAAATAATATCGAGCTAGTATTTTAACTTTATAACATGTAAAAACATTAGAACGTATTTCAATATGGCCGACACCGTGAAAGTGCATTGTTTCAAGCAAAATGGCGTCTATCAATTGTGATATAAAAGAAAAATATGGATTAAAAATACACCCGACAAAACATCTTTTGTGTGGGAATATCATTTCTTGACCATTTAGCAGAGAATTTACAGCTAACTTTGTTTTTTGAAGCGGAACTGTGATCCTCGTGGGATTCATTGACGGAAATATCATCATCCCGCTTTCGTTTGTTATTTTGGGAGGTGAGAAATTTCAACATTTTGAAATGATATAGAGATTGCTAACATTTCTGATATTCGCGACATTGACATGATTAACTCTTGTAGGCCTAATCAAGAGAAGACATCAAAAGAAAAAGTTTTTAATTTGTTTGTGTTGATACAGTAAATATGGCCGCACGGCTGATGAAAGTCGGCAAATATCCTGTAACAACTCAATTTAAAGAATGATCACAATATTACTAATTATAAAACAAAACACACCTAAGTAAATTGATTAAATGTTGAGCTTTTAATCTGTTTGATGTTGTTCCTCCGTTAATTGGGATTAGAGCAATATACACAAGGATAATTAATTGGCAGTGGTTTCAATTCGTGGGTTACAGACCACTTAATTGTATTACACCCGACAGTTTACATCACAACACGCACAGAGTTTCGTCCTGTGAGGGATTTTATGATTTAGCACAAAATATGCTATTTTTCCGTCGTGCAAAATGACCTACGGGTCTGATCCAGATCTGGTCGTTTCCCGGAGAAATAGGTCCCAACCGGCATATACGGCCGACATGGAACCCATGGGTAGGACACTTAAACATCTAGATCTAGTATTTAAAATAAGGCTAAAAAAAAATTCTGGACCTGTCAAGCCAGCAAGAGTGTTATTGTCCCTTGGACATAATTTTTTTAGGCCTTCTAATTTGGAAGAAATAAAGCTGTTTTATATCACAATATTCATATGGATCAATAGATATACAAAGGGACCAAAACAATTTCAGAGTTTTGTATGCGTGATTGGTATTGGATAATAGAGAGTGACAGGTGCAGTTTTTTTTCAACATTTTGAGGCCTGTAGTGTAAATGTAGTCTGTTGAGTGTTCACAAGAAATCGTGGAGGACGGATTGATGTACGAATAGACAGGGTGATATACAAAAATGAATAGAATACAATATCAAACATATAAAAAAAATTTGATATTGTATTCTATTAATTATTTTATATCAACATACCTAAATATCAAATGCATCATTTTAACATCAAAATTGATCCCATCAAAGCATCTGTAATTAGTTTGTGTTGCCAGTTTCTATTGATTGGAAGTTTCTCACATTTCCATGTGGGCATATAAAAATTAAAACCAGACTTGTGTACTTACATCATAATTATAGAAATCTCCAGTACCTCCTGACGGAAAATCATTAGCCTGATGATAATCAAAGTTTCCTACATTCTATAAAATAAAGAGTCATAGAAATTATATAAAACACTTCATATGAACACATTATTACCTAATTTTTAACAACAGTTCCATTTTAAAACATTTTGCAAGGGATAGACGGGAAAATCAGTAGGGTTTATCGGATGAAGTGACCGTCACTTGGGGTGATATTTCTTTTTTAAAAGTTATATTTATATTTACTGTGAACACTGCTGCCACCATAAGGGACTATATTTGTGATCTATTTTAATAAAAAGAATTATTAGATAATACTTGTTCACGTTATTTTACCATTATGACAGAGAAAAGTCACAATTTTAGTGGAACTGAATTTTCAATGTTTTTTATAGTAATATAATTTCTATTTTGTACAATTGAATTTTATATCATTAAAAAGAACACAACAATCTGTACATTTGTGTAACAGAGTATTTCTATGTATAAAAAATATTTATTTAGTTATTTGCAATTTTGTGGAGGGTATTAGGATTAACAATAATCCACTAATTGGCTTTCGGGAGATGGGTCCTGCTGATTTAATGAGCTTAATTGGCTCTAGGGTTAAATGGGTTAAACACTATATCAAGGGCCGTAACTATGGCAGTAAGTATCAGAAATCGTTGAAAATCAAAAGGATTCTTTGTCTCAATAAGCTATACAATTTTATAAGATTTAGTCCCAAAGGGTCCCCTAATACTTTATATTTATATCATTATCAAACTTAGTCAAGGTATTGAAACTATACACTAAGTTTCATCACTCTTATTTAAAGGGACAATAACACTCTTGCTGGTTTGACGGGTTCCGAAGAAAAAAATTAGCCTTATTCTAACTACTAGATGCTTAGGTGTCCTACCCGTTTTGAAATTATCCATTATAACCTATCTTACTTGTCCAGAGGGTTCGAAAATATGTTTAAATCCAAGTTGCATCTGAAAGTGCTTACGTAAGGCTTTTCAAACCATGTTACGGCATGTAGTTGAATACTTTCAATTTTTTAAATTAGGAATGTTAAGATGAAATTTGTATCATTTATTAATTGGAATATTGTAATATAGTACAATTTGTTGACCAGAATAAAGATTGTGACATATTATTCAGTTACAACAAGAGTGGTATTGGGCCTTTAAATCGTGTCCCAAAGCATCAACCTATAGCTATGAAATTGCTTATCTCTGCTTACAGCAAAAAATGTTCATCTTTGAACTCCATCAATGTATTGACATAATAAACACCTACATAAAGTTTGAACATTCTAGCTCAATTAGAATGAGAGGGGTTCTTTGAAAGGCGAGAGGGGTTCAGCTGGTTCAGCATTAACATTTAATTTATTTTCTGGCCCACACTCGCGTGTCTTTTCAAATTCATTCAGAATTACTGGCTTGAAATCATCTTTTTTCCAAACCAATTCACCACTTATCCCGAAAACTTGATCTGCTTCATCAAGATTTTGGAAGAAATATTTACATCAGATTCCACATTTGAAATATAGGCGGCTATTACTAGAAAATTTGTGTTAAGTTGTTGACTTTAAAATCGAAATAGCTCGATCACCATCAATAGCAAACTAGTCAACACTACGCGCCATTTTCTAGCTAACAAACAACGGCAGTTAGTTTAAGTCTCATCTTGTCGATACGAGGATGTGATTTCCAATAAAAGCGCGAAATTTGAATGTGGTTCCAAGTCACAAGGCAACCAAAATGGCAGGCTGTTTAGGCGGTCCGGCCATGAGAGGGTTAACAAGTAATAATTTAGCTAAAAGTAGATGGATTTATTATACCATAGTGGCCGGTTCATTGTTTTACCATCTCGACTCAAAATTATTTTTGGGTTTCTCAAATGAAGAGTAGGTGTTAACTACAAAACCGTATCTTTTGTTGTTTTAAACTTTCAATTCTAATACTCAACTGTGACAAACAAAAAATTATTAACAGTATTACCCCATGATGAATTCCTTCATTCATCTCCCAATCTTGCCTAGGTGGTTGCCAGTTATCTGTATCATCATTCCATCTCCATGATCCAGCCCGATGTGGCTGATCAAAATCTACAAATAAACTTAACAAATTATCATAAACTTACAAAAATGTCTTATTATTATAATCAATGGATGTATTTTAACATCTTCATGAATAAGTTTCACACTAATATTCTTGAAGCGAATATTTATTATAAACAGTTTACACCAGTGTTGGGATTATGACTGTATATTCCGGACGTGTCCGAATTTTTTTTCCAAAGGCCCTCAATTGTCCGTCCGGGAATATGCCCAATCGGACATCAAGACATGATGAATAATATTCAAAATTCCAAAATTAATATAGTTTAATGGGTGTATAACTACCACTCAATCCGATTATCGTCGATAATACACTTGATTTATTAGGTAATTAAGTGATCAACGTATGTATCGTGTTATACCGTCTATAAACCTTACCTTGATTAACTACTTAATCTGCCTTGATTGACTGACTTAATCCTTTGTCAGACAATTCATCAATCTAATCTTAAACAGAATTCATTGCTTTCTCTTTGTCGGACTATTCATCAATCCAACAAGAATGATTATAATTTTAATCCACCTATTTTCCTCGTGGTTTCTTAATTGTCGAGCATTTTAATCGCATTGATGTGAGCCGACAGCATTTATAAACTAATCATAGATGTCACATATCGTAAGAGTATATTAACACCCTATATCAACGAACAGTCATTTTGTCTTCGATATCTTTTACGCCTTTTAAGAATCCATATAGATATTCTCATCCAAAGCTGCGTGTTGTGAGTCACGTAGGCATTAGTCTCTATTATCCCATAAAATATTCTAAGCACATGTTGAAGACTAGGAGGTTTGGCGTGACCGAGACTAGTACGCCACACCCTTAAGGTGGTTGATGCTATACCGCACCCAACAAAATAACAAAAAGGGGAGGAGCTACCAATAGCTAGATGAGCAGAAATTTTAAAGTACAATGTATTTGTAGGCGGAAAATAAGAAGCATGTCAATCATTCTCCTGTGTTGACTATGATACCTGTAACACTCTGCCGTGACTACGAAAGGGTGTTATTCGCTGAAGTTAGCTGTAGAAATATTTCTCAGATATAAAAGATCCAGTATTGTGCGTTAGCTATGCCCTTTTACGAGTGATTCAACTATTTCGGAAGTTCTGCATTCTTTTCTGCCGTATGAACAAAGACACATAAATCTAAAGGAATATTATGGTTGTGGATTTGATGTCGAAGCAGGACCGGCTAGCTTTCATTCAACGTATTACGAAAATTTACTGACATAAATTTGAATGCCGCAAGGGAAATAAGTGTGAAAAAAAGCGAGGTTCGCCAATTTTTGTTACGTACGGGATTTGAATATTTTGTTGACATGTGATTTTTAATTGTTGTATGAATTGAATGCCGTACGGGAATTAGGTGAGAAAAATATGAGGTTCACCACTTTTTTATTACGTAAGTGATTTGAATATTTTGTTGACGTGTGATATTTAATTGTATGAATTGAATACTGTACGGGATTCGGGAATTAAATATGAAAAAATAGCCACAAATCTTACATTCAATGTCCATTTTAATTCATCAAAATTTTGTCTTTCAGGAATGCCGAGCTCTGCAAGGACATTTCCAGTTAGGCTGGCCGCAAGGTAAGCTGCCATCTCTTGTAGAGACCAATTATTTATTTCTGCTATAATTTCAAATTGAGATAGGTATTCCGCGAAATCCTCCGTACCATTGTATTGTGGGGGTCTCATTTTGAGAGAATGTATAGGTGGGGTCCGCCTTTGAAACCCCAGATTGTTGTCATTTTGATTTGGGGCAGGTAACAAGCTGCTATTAAAATCTCCAATAGGGTAGGGAGGCCTGGTGTGGTTCTCTGCCGGTTTATTTTCCATGTCATCCACATGTCGTCTAAGAGCATGGAAATCCGTTCTAACTCCAAAAATCTCTCCCCTCATTTGAACTCTTATATCATCCAACCTCTGAGTCGTTTCCGCTTGGAATAGGCCCATTTATTCTCTTATTTGATCTAATATTGACTCATTTCCTGTTCTTTCAGGTAGTGGGCTTTCTGGCAAGCAGGGACTCCCAGTTATATCCGAGGACAGATGATCCACATTTCCCGTGCTCTCATTGTTTAAATATATTATAATTTCAGAATCTTTGTTGGCTGTTATATTGTCAATCTGAATAAAAGTAATTGGGTACACTCTCATTATTTTTTTTCCTACTTTATATCGGTACCTTCGATTGTTCCTAAATCTAGCCTCTCCATTCGGTATCCAGGATTTTGTATACTCCTATGCTCCCATCCCTAAAACTGTTAATTTCTTTGGCAAGCTAGTACAGGGTTCCCGCGGCTTCGTCAAACGTTTTTTCAAGGATTTTCAAGGAGAATTTTAAGACAAATTCAAGGATTTTCAAGGAATTTCTTAGCCTAAAAGTACAATTTTTCATCATAAAAGTAACCAAAACATTACCAACTATCATTGTAATCTCGTATTAAAAAGGAATTGAAGACATAAACTGTTTTTTTTTTAAATAAAAGATCGACTTTCGGCTCAACGGAAAAACTCCCAGAATTTTTAAAACAGAGTTATTTCCCTTATCGAATCAGACCACTGATTAAAACTAAAGAACGAATAAAAATAGTTCAGTTTATTGACGTTAAATTGCTGATTATTAATACCTCATATTGTTGTTTTAATAGTTTTTCAAGTTAAGCTATTTGTTCGTCTATTACCGAAATTTCGGTCTTTTTGGCTCTTGCTGCCCGGCGAAGGGCGCTCGACTCTATAATTAAATGTCATTGGCTTATCTTGTTATTACGTGACAAAACACAGCTGTTTATTTAGATCAGTTGATTGACAGGTATACGTCAGAGTTATTGTTAAGTATAACAAGCATAACTTTTAATTCTTATCTAAACTGGATTTCCATATCAACTATTTGTGGGGGACAGACGACAGTATAGGCGTATTTTTTCGCCCGATCGCAGCGATTTTGAAAAATTTAAATACATGATCTAAAAATAGCTGCCATTTTGTACAAGTCACTGATCGACAAATCACGTGGTCGGCATACTTACTCACGGAGAGACGATCGCTACGTGTGCCTGTTGTTATCTGCCGTAAATAATCGCTGAAGAATTTCTATCGCCGCGATCGGGCAGGAAAATACGCTCGTCTGTCCAAAATTAAGGATCTCAACTGAAATTCAAGGATATTTTCCTATTTCCACGAAATTCAAGGATATTCAAGACCTTGAAAATGAAATTTTAAATTTAAGGATATTTAAGGAATTTCAAGGACCCCGGGAACCCTGCTAGTAACTGGGGAGATTCTTGTTTGGGAAGCCTCGAAATAAATTTGAGTAATCCCACTTCTGACACCAATGTTGCGTTCCACCCAGGCATCCCTTCCCTTCCGAGACAATTGGTATGAAAATATTTTATACTTTGTTATTCTGTGGAAGAATAACCAAATTCCTTACAGTGTGACTATCTTAAACTTTAAACGGATTTCTTAGATTATGAACAAACTACTGAATAATTGTTATTAAAATCTTACCTGTGTGTTTGTAATCAACTCCCGTTAAATAAAATCTATTGCACAACTAATTATTACAACGATGAAAACCGGCACTCTCTTGAAAAATTGAAATATCAAAAACTTTTGGCAAAGATAAACAATATGGAAACTGGGTTACGTCCCTCTCTGGATTAGGGGTGAGAGCATAGTAAATTCAGGTAGAATTAGGACAAGAATCCATGAACACTCGGCCCAAAGACCACTCGGTCCCCCAAACACATAGACTACTCGGACCCAACAGAAAGAAGACTCGGACCAATAATAAAGTGTTGTTTTAATAAATTGATAATTGTGTTTGTTTTAATATGATAACTCGAACCAATAATAAAGTGTTATTTGAATAAATTGCTAATTGTGTGTGTTTTAATATGACGTACTACTCGAAATAATAATAACGTGTTGTTTGAATAAATTGATAATTGTATCCCAAATCGCAAAATATCGAGTACCACACAAGTCACGTTTAAAAAAAAGGGCCTATACACATCCGGTCTTAGGCGGATGACTTGGAAACGTGTTTCCCTCCATATATTAACGCAGGGGGCAGTGGGGTAGAACGGGGTGAAACCACTGGGGATACTGCGAATGTGGAAAAAGTTAAATTAGGCTATCAGACAAGAACAGTATACCGGTATATTATGTAGAAACTGTCAAAAGTCTGGACATACAGAGTCTCATTGCAAGAGTAAATAAGACAAATTAGATTGATATTTTTTGCGGCACCATTATTAATTAATTTTAAAATAATTGTTGATTTATTTTCCGTACACAAAACTGAACTAAACAACTCTAAATATAAGAATTCCGTATTAGAATTAGTTGCTTCTTTGTATTGTGATTTAATAAAAAAATAAATAGCATATTATCTAGCCTTATAGTTATAATACAATTTAATTGGTCCGACTGGTCTTCTTTTGGTCCGACTGGTCTTTGGTCCGAGTAGTCTGGATACCTATGACAATTGGCATTGAGTTTACCTTTTGAAATATTTTCATTTAATTATTTGATTAGCGACTCGTATGGGATAATTTACTTTTGAACACGCATGCCGCACAAACAACTATACATTCGTTTTATGGGCCTTATCACACTTCGGTCAAAACTGTTGAATCCGGAATTAATGTTCCGTTTCTTACGGGGTCGTACCGGCTTAGGAACATTATATTCCCACCCGGGCACCCAATAGGCACGCTGAGGGTTGTCGCAACACGCTTAAAGATGTTACTGAAGCGGTTATTATTCGATCGAAAGAATGAGTATCAAATTAAAAATACACTTAGAGAATTCGGAGGGAATTTAGCTACATGATCCTTGTTAAATTATTTATTAAAGAAGATAGGATATTTATAGTTTATATAATATTATGACTTTATTTTTACAAGTATCCGTGCAATCAGTGATATTTTCATTGTGAATAAAATTTGATAGACTGGCGATCAATGCGGTTTCCATATAAATCTCCTATGTAATTGCTTTCAATTGATATTTTTCGTCGCCCAAACCCACATGAGAGAGAGAGGGGGGGGGGGGAGAAAACAAGAGAGAAAATCCACGAGATAAGACAGGCGACTACTCCTTGCTACGTACAACCGGGGATTCGAAACATATGAATTACAGGCTTTATGTTTATGATACAGCGCGCACTTGCTAATCATTCAGCCATCCAGCCCCCCAAACGCATATACGATCAGAATGGTCCCGATGTCAAACTATCTTTCAGTGTTAACCAACCCCCGCAACAGGTATATTGGATTCGTCCAACACATGATAATGACATTGTTGACATTGACTGTCGAAATTACTAGTAAATTTTTTAATTTTTCAAGAGAGAACTTGTTTTCATAGTTGTAATAATTAGTTGTGCAATGGATTTGATTTAACGGGAGACGATAACAAACACACAGGTAAGTTTTTAATAACAATTATTCAGAAGTTTGTTCATAATCGAAGAAATCCGTTTAAAATTTACGACGGTTCACACAGTAGTTAGGTAGCTCATACCTTCAGCCAGAGCTGACTACACGTCAGTCTCATTCGTTCGTCTGTTAGGACCTAATAAACTAAAAGTAACATCCATGCCCTCGCACGATGCCATTTTGTTCCTGATGCTTTCATTTTTACTAGGTGGAAAAGGTGATTTTGAGATTATGATCATACATATGATTTTATTAGTTTTTCAAGTAGATCTCAGCATTCTTCTCACAAAACTTTTTACAGATTGAAAATCGGATGAAAATTTATTTTTTTATTGAGGCTCAAAGTTGCAACACATTGAAAAGGTCATTTTTGGTGTTTTTTGCAATACCATATTTAATTTCATATCAAAACTATCAAAAATGTAGATGTAAATTCATGAAATACAACTTTAAGGCCAATTATGTATAAATTTGCAAATTTGTGTAACAATTTTTCTCGTTTCCCCAGCAACCCCAAAATACCTAGGTTTTTTCAAAAATTTCATTTTGCCAACGTGATTTTGGTCAATTTTTTCATCAAAAATGGTCTTGTCTATGTTATATCTGAAATAATTAACCTGGTGGTTATGCATTCTAAGATCAGCAGCTATCAAGTAAGATAAACAGAAAAAAAATTAGCAAAAAAATCCATATGCCTTATCTCAAGAGCTGAATATATGTTCATTTTTGATCAATTGTCCGCGGCACACATTTGCCTAGTTTTGTGGCGTTTTGGGGCGATTAATAAAATAAGAAGGAATGGGGATACACAAGTGAAATTATGGGAATATGTCAAAAATTTTGTGAATTTTTAAAATTACATATTTTCAAACTGCCATTTATTATCAATTTTAATGGAAAAAATGCCATTTTTGACCGTTTTCAACGGTCTTTATCGTAACCCAAAAGATGATCACCAGATTTAAAAATAAGCATTTTCAAATATTTGAAACCTGTGTAATGTCAAATGATATGGATTGATATGAATGATAGCAACCACTTTATATTTTAAAAAAATGCATCATTTTCCGATAATTTTCTCATTAATATTAATTTTTATATTATTTTAAGACAGTAGCTACTGGGGAAGATTGAACAAATAAATACTAACAACATATTTATATTGCAATATCTTTATATACTGGAAAGGGGTTCACTTTGAAAAACATTCCGCAATAGGAAATAGCCCAATATTAGGCCTAAAAAATATATGAAGGAATTGAGATTTTCAAGTGAAATTTTGTGTACAGCGCCAACAGTTTTATATATTTTAAAATTACATATCTTTACCCTTGTATAATTTCATATAATGTTGTTATAGTCAACATTGACAGAGGAAGGCGTGCTAATTTATATTCTAATCATCCTGGGATGCACCAGTTACCTCCCCTCCCCTTAAAATAACATAACTGTTGTTTCCCTATTATTTTGTTCTCTAGCATTTATTGCTTACAATCTTACATGTTACAAGATGATTTCTATTTTGATACATTATTAACTAACAACATTGACCAATAAAAACAAATTATTTTTGGTGCATCTAATTCTAAATAATTCTCCCAAACTTAAAGACCCATGATGATTTACGGCAGTACGCTACTACTGTACACATGTATGCTTAGGCCTCGAAGCTATAGGCATATGTTTTTACAATGTAGGCCTACTTTACATTTGAACATTTTCATTATTGCTTTTAATACAACTCCCTTTTCTTATTCGTATATTTTCGTCAACAATATCAAATCTGGGCCTAATAAATTTAATAAAACCTTCACCTTGTCGCCCTGTACTGTAAACACTAAGTGACTAGGCAAAAACAGTGTTTGTCGGTCTAGAGATTCAATTTGGCCAATTTTTTTTTTTTTAGGTGTTAAATATTTCTCCAAAATCACATTGAATTTAACATAATAAATAATTAGTTTGAGAACCGATATATAATGATATAATATATTGAATAAACTGTGAGTGTGACTTTCATCTTTGTAACTAATGTAACTGACGGACGGCCATTTTTATTAGGCCTAATCTCAATCAAAAGTAAACGGAAATCCAGAACTTGAGCCATTATCTAAATTATTTTTTTAGGCTTTAATTCTTTTGCCATTCCAATTTTATTTTGGTATTACAATGGTCAGAAATTATATTATTATCACTACCTAGGAGTGCGGTAAGTTAAAGTCAGTTCAACCTTTACCATACGGTACCGGAAATGCTTCTCGAATACTCGTGCCGTATGTATTGATATTTTGCGATTTCATTTTCATTCGTGTGCACATTAAATACTATAAATTAGGCATGCATAACAAAGAATTTAGTAATTCAGAACATTGAAGTACGTGTCCATGTTACGCAATTTTTTAATTGTCGAAAAATATTTGTTGTTAAACGTCAGACGTGCGGTCTAGATCGTAGGAAATTTCCTTTCAACTCAGAACAGGAAGTTGACTGGATCTATTTTTAACGTTGAACTTCGACCCATTGTTTTTATAACTTAATTTTCGGTACGGGTCCTTTTATTGGACGATCCTTGTAAACATAATTATCATTGGTTTATTTTTCGCGGGGATTTAGCAATTGCACTTTGACCTGCCTTAGCAGTCACGTAGCACAATACATTCGTAGGTCCGCTTGTGGAGAGAAGAATGAATTGTCTTACTTTGATTGCTCTAATTAATATAGGAGTCATAATAAACCTGGAATAACTTTTTTTTTTGCAGGCAAGTCCTTTATTTATATAAAACACACATCACATGCCCTTGTTCACAATGTGACAACTCGGTCTAGATATTTTTCTCAACTTAACCATATTTCTTCTTTGACATTATTCGCTATGTCAGACGACGTCATGACGTCACAAAACTCGCACGATTTTCATTTTTTCCTATTCTGAAAAAATCACGTTGTATACCATTTTCAAGTGCAAAGTTTTTGAGCTTACTATGCTCCGATTTTGTTGATTTTAATAGCATTGAAACGACAATAAAACGAAGTTTCGATCGTACCTGGATGCGATATTGACAAATCGCCTCAAAAAAAGATTTTGTGAATTGAATTTTTAACTTTAACAAAAATGCCTGATATTTCGAAATGCTAACATCGCATCCAAGACCGATCGAAATGTCGTTCATTTGTCTTTCTAATGATATTAGAATGAAATAATAATATTAATTATAAGCTCTGCATAAAAGCACTTGAAGTGGGGTACCCCCATTTAAAAACGTGACAAAAAATTTCAGCGTAACGTCAAAACACGGGAAATTGACGTTTTTAAACTTACGTTTATGAAATAGATAAAATGAACACATACATAAAAATTATATCAAACAAAAGCACAGGATATCTGCTTCCAAAATATTTTAAAATTATTACAAAAGATTAAATAGCCAATGTATGACGTTAAGTTTAAAAGGGGTTACAAATCGGGAAAAAACGACTTTCTTCCAACGTGAGCAATGGAGCTGTGACACCTATTTTTACTTTGTGATTTCATTAATCGTTAGAGATTGTGATTCTATTCTTGTCCCTCCCCATTACATATTTATTTTACCATGACATCCTGTCATATAGGTTATTTGTAAGTTCTAGCGGCAAATTTGTTTACACATCTGCGCAGCACGCTGTGATACGCATGTCAGTAGGTAGTAAAGGTCAGTCAATACAGTTGGGTCATGCTCAAAAATGTACACCCCAAGTTGCGAGACCTCAGACTCGTAACACTGTACCAATTTTTTTACACTATTTGCGTACAAACAGCGGCCATTCTGTCTAGCAATTATGGTCCGATTGACCTCCCATAGGGTGTAACGGTGATAAAGTCAAACGTTTTTTTAAATTGGATAATAATTGTGACCTCCAGAGGGACCCCAAGTTAAAAAAGGAGATTTTTCGGACAATCTGGGCCCTGTTTCACAAAAACTTAAATCTCCTTAAAATCATTGTAAACTAAAATTTCATCCTAACTTACAATAGAAGCGTTTCACAAAACGATTTTAAGCATTGTAGCTAAAATCCACTAAAATAATATTGTAAGTTACAATTGTATCCTAACTTAAAATAGTGGCGTTTCACAAAACTATTTTAAGGACAATTTTAACTAAAATCGATTGTAACTTAGGATAGCTGTCACCCTCCCCTTACTTACAATCACGACATTAACAAACATTGATTAGAGCTACATTGTTTGATTTATTGCGACATACAGATATAATTGGCACATAATTTTAACATACAATCATTCACAACAACAATTTGCATTCAATTTCTTTTCATAGTAGGCCTATGGGATATACAGCTACGATCCACCCGTTTACTTTATTGTAAGGCAATTTAAGCATTGGATGGCGCCCCATATTAGAACTCCAAGAAAAAACCCACTAAAACGCCAGTAAACTACACACTAAAAGAAAATTTCTATCCAATGTCATGGAAAGAAGAGCCCTCTTATTTATAAAGAAAATATCTTCGTGTTTAATATGGCCAATCTCTTGGTATTAGAAGGCCTAAAGGCCTATAATACTAGACATGCCATAATATGTAGTATTTACTCATGTTTTTGGGGTTATGATGATTAGTATAAAGATAAATCAATAAAAACAAATGTGTTTATTCAAAAATGTTATAGGCCTATTTGAAATTAAATTTTAATATCATAAATTTATTATAATCTCTTAATGAAGTTACTTTAAAATAAAATAACATCAATAAAAAAAAATAGGCTCCAAAACTATTTTATCTTGGGAAAAACTCATTTAATTGAGTAAGATAGATAGACTCTAATCCTTGAGTGGCATTTAGCGATTGAATACATTAAAAAACACAACACAATTTATATGGAAATAACAATCACTGGTTTATATATATATATAGCACGACGTTTCGACAAGTATTCTCTTATCGTTATCAAGCGCAAATGTGCTTGATAACGATAAGAGAATACTTGTCGAAACGTCGTGCTATATATATATATATAAACCAGTGATTGTTATTTCCATATAAATTGTGTTGTGTTTTTTATAGATAGACTCTTTTGCATTTTTAAAGTAGCCTATCATTGAAATGGTCTATTAGAATGACATTTATAATCTAGGCATCGGAACATTGCCTATTTGGCGTATTAATTTCAAAGTTGATAAATACTTTTAAACTTTGAGTGACACATATCAAAATATGTTTGTGAAAATTCTCAAAAGTTTCTCTTGTTCAAATTACTATAAAAATTCGAAATTCAAGCGCTTTAGTTTATCGATACACATTACTTCTATTGAAGCCTGCGAGGAAATCAAATGCCAAGTTCAAGGTCAACCCACCAATACATTTCGAAACTAATAATACGCAATTAACTCATTTATTTCATCTCTCTACGACTTTCTGACCATGTGCAGACATTTCTACAACGTATGAAACTCTCCCTATTGATAATGTAACAGTTAATTCAGTTTGTCAACAGTTTTCAGTTTCGAAGTGTATTTGCTTTCACCGTAAGTACCCACAGCGGAAATCTGCACTGCGCGGGCGCAAGCGATTTTAACTAAAATCTATTAAAATTGCATTTTAAGTTACAATCGATCTTCGTGAAACGCATAAAATTTAAAATCTCATTTTGATTTTAGTTAAAATCGATTTTAAGGATTTTAGTTTAAGTTTTCGTGAAACAGGGCCCTGGGCCATAATTCAGGATTTTAGGTTCCTATGGGCGCAAATATCAAAAGGAATCAGGATTGGGTTATAAATATGCATGTCAAAATTTCATCAAAATCAGTTCAAAATTGTGACCTCTATAGGGTCCACAAAAGATAGGCTGGCACTGCCAGGCAGGATACGCCCACATTTTCGAGAGATGGATAGAGAACAAGCAATACCATAATTCAAAGGCCATAACTCATTAAGTTACAATTTGATATGCGCAAATATTGAAAGGAATCAAGATCTTTGAGTAATAAACATGCATTTCAAATTTCATCAAAATCGAATTAAAATTGTGACCTCTACAGGGTCCGCAACTTTGATATACCATATTATACACTATTCGCTTACAAATGATAGCCATTATGTTTGGCAATTATGGTCCGATTTTCTAGAAATTCAAACTCAACCTTCGGTAGAGTGTAACTGTGATATTGTCAAACGTTTTTTTTTAAATCGGATAATAATTGTGACCTCCAGAGGGACCACAAGCTAAAATAGGCGATTTTTCGAACAATCAGGGGCCATAATTCAGGAAGTTACGATCAGACATGCGCAATTATTGAAAGGAACCAAGATCTTTGAATTATAACCATGCATTTCTAGTTTCATCAAAATCAAATTAAAATTGTGACCACAACCTTGAAATACCATTGGAGTTAAACCTATTTTTCAAGTTTGGTCAAAATTGGGAAAGAATTGTCGGCGGACAGACGGAGAGACAGGGGCGACGACATAATGCGTCCACATGAAAATGTGGGCGTATAAAAACAATAAGCTATAAAATATGAAAGCTTAAACATGCATTATGCAAGAGCTAAATCTGCCTAGTGCAGGTCTTTATTTGGGCATGAAATGTTTTCTAAAGTATTAATTAGACATTAATTAACTGATCCAGGCCTTAATAAACTTTGGATGGCATCAGATTGCTCCGATGTTAAACAGATTAAAACGTTTCAGCGGTAATTAAATATGGCGCGGCTAGACGCTTCGAGTCGTAGCTTTGATCATCCAGGACCGTGGTTGAAATTATTGCACAGGTCGGTCAAATCTTTAAATGCCTATTTCTTCGCTTGCAATAGAGTAATTTGAATGAAATTTTCAAATTATTCATTTTACATCATCTACTTTCGAACTAGTATAGCAAGAATGGCTAGTTCTTATCTATATCTTGAAAAATGTAACTTTAATAATCTTAAAGATAGGTTGCCAGGCAATGTGTTCACGTGACCTCTATTTTTCGTCCCATCCGAGCAATAAGGCAGCTGTACTCGTCAGGCCCTCTGTTCTGCATCACTGACAAGGGGAAACCACGCCGGAAAATCGAGATGAACTTTCTGGGCCAATGCAGGGATTAACCTCACTTGACCTACAGACTAGCGAGCCAGAGCCTTAACCACTTAGCAACGTGATCGCTGGACGAATGGATTGGGCGACGACATTATACGACCACATTTCAATATGGGCGTATAAAAACAATAGTGTGAAACCCTAATTATAATTGATTTATCAATTGGCTTTTACAAACATCCAGCGTCTGAATCGGAAAATAATGAACTGATCAATTGCATGATAACTTCAACCTCTAGAGGTTTTTTGGACGGATGTGACAACAATATTTCAATGTGGGCATACAAAAATCACCTTTTTTACTACTGTGTACTCCGGATTCCTCATCTGATATGTCCATATCATTTTGTTCTTGTTGTAAATTAAGAGAGAGAATGTGAACAGGCATGGAGGGTGGGTGAGCATCATAGTTTGAGGGCGGAGGGGGGGGAGGAGGATCATGTGCTTGTGACAAAAGAGATGATGGTGGAGCAGGTCCTTCTTTATGTGCCATCCATTGTTTAGCCAAAGCTGCCCAGTCCACTGGAATAAATAAATATTGCAAAAGATTACTTTACCATTGACAATTTTCTAGTCCAAAAGCAATATAATCTATATAACAAGCCAACAGTGAGGCTGATGTCCCCCGCCGAAATCCCAATATAATAAGATGACACATTAATTAATCGAACATTTATTTTTTTCAAAATATTAGCTTTAGCTCAAAATATTAATTTGTTTTGTTTTTTTTTTAAATGTGCCTGCAAATTTGTTTTTTAAGGCAAATGTGCCTGCGCACGCCGTGCGCATGTGCGCGGAAATATCGATGCCTGGTTCAGCATGGTCAATTGAATTTGACAATTGAAGGTTGCGTGAACCGTTATCCATGCCATAGAGAGAAGTCTCCCATTGTTTTTATTCTACCGCAGTATTTCACACAAACTTCGCATTTTAACTAAGTTACAAGAACCCCTTGTTCTTCGAAGAAAAAAACATAAATCTGGATCATACTTTGCAAGATCTTCTTGCAGCCATTCGCCCACAAGCTGTCTTCAAGGTGCGACTTTTATTAGAATTAGTAGGACACGAAATGTCATTTTGCTTTGACGAGCCGAGACGACCTTCACCCTCGAGATATCTCGCTGACTCCTGCATCCGTTGACATGTCTATCAAGTTATAGGCCTACTGCGTGTATCATCCTTCAACCTTTTGAAGATGAAAATTTTTGCATAGTGCTAGACAACAAATTTGGACTGGATTGCGTGTTTTTAAGTAATTATAGTAAATACCAAGGTCGGGTAACTTGCATGGAATTTATCGTCTGCTCGAATCCGGGACCTCACTCTCGCACAAAATTTTTTACGTCTGACCTATTTGTTTCGCACAGATAGCACTGAGTAAAAATAACAGAATAACTGTCTGGGGTGATAAAGACTTCGATTCTCCAGATGTTACAATCTAGAACATCATGAAAGTGGCTACGATTCTACATTTCTTTTAAAAATATTGTGACGGACAAATTGACAGGAACAATAAAATTTGTGCCTGACATGGCGTAAAATTGGGACGGACAACGTCCGTGTCCGGCCGCATGTGTCCGGACTTGGAGAGGAACCAAGATCTTTGGGTTATAACCATGCAATTTAAGTTTCATCAAAATTCAAATTAAAATTGTGACCTCTACAAGGTCCACAACCCTGAAATACCATTTTTTAACAGTATTCGCGTACAAATGGCGGACATTTTGTATGGCAATTTTGGTTCAATTTTCCCGAAATTTGAACTCAATCTTCCTTAGGGTGTTACCGTGATATAATCAAACATTTTTTTAAAATCGAATAATAATTGTGACCTCTAGAGGGACCACAAGCTAAACAAAGGCGATTTTGCGTATTATCAGGGGCCATAATTCAGGAACTTATAATCCGATATGTGCAAATAACGAAAGGTACCAAGATATCTTTGGGTTATAACCATGCATTTCAAGTTTCATCAAAATCGAATCAAAATTGTGAACATTACAGGGTCCACAACCTTGATACTGTATACCATTTTTTAACAGTATTCGCGTACAAAGGGTGGCCATTTTGTATGACTATTTTGGTCTAATTTTCCCAATGTTCGAAGTCTACCTTCCTTACGGTGTAACGGTGATATAATCACAGAGTTTTTCAAATCGATAATAATTGTCATCTCCAGAGGGACCACAAGCTAAAATAGGTGATTTTTCGGACAATCAGGGGCGATATTTAGGAAATTACGTTCCGATAGGCACAAATATCGAAAGGAACTAAGATCTTTGGGTTATAAACATGCATGTCAAGTTTTATCAAAATCGGTTAAAAATGGTGACCTCTATAGGGTCCACAAGCTAAAAATATGATCAGGGGCCATAATCCATGAAGTTTTGATACGATATATGCCAATATCGAAAGCAGCCAAGACCGTTTGGGGATAAAACTATATTTCAAGTTTCGTCAAAATCAGGTAAGAATTGTGACCTGTAGAGAGTCCACAAACAATTGTGGACGGGCGGACAGGGGCGACGACAATAAACGTCCACGTGAAAATGAGGGCATATAAAAATAATCCCTGTATCATTTTGTATCTTACTACTGGCTGATGAAGGGCGAATAGCCTGAACCTAGATTATATTTTTCACAGATCGGTTCCTGCTCATCCCCAGATGTATCAGTGAGATCCAGACTTGCCTTCGCTGTATTAGGGAATCTTTTGCCCTCCTCTCTTTTTTTGAGTGTGGGGCTTTATCGTCCCTTGCTTGAATTTGATTGTATAAATATATTATGTTATGATAAAGTTTATCATAAATTCATACTAGTCACAATATTCCACATAAAGCTTCACTTGTACCTTGATCGTGTGGCATATTTTCAAAATGTGCTTGGTTTATTGGGGCCTTTTGTTGCCACTGCCATTGGTTATTGGACCACATTTCTACTTATTACCAGAAATACTCTTTTGATGAAATGTCAATCTGGCTGAAAAAAAAAAGATAAGTCTTTTAAACAGCTAAACCTAACCCTTACAGAACTCACCAAATTGTTCCCCAGACATTTCTATTCTAACATTGTATTCATTGTAGTTGTTCACCGAGATCAGAGGGGTATCTAGAAAATTTTGAGAGGTTCTAATCCAAAATTATAAAGAATGCATTCCCAAGAGCACCGTGCAGAAGGTGCTAAGGCTGCATTTTTTAATTTGGTTCCAAACAAAATTTCCGTCTGATGTTCCAGTTTATGACTGTGAAAATTGAGAACCAGCAGTTGCCAAGCAAGATATGACCATATTTTTCAAGAGATGGATGAATGTAATGGGATTTAATGTCCTGATGTTTTGCTCCTAAACTAGGCTAAGGTAGAGAAGAGATGGATAAAGAACAAGCTAAAAATAGGCTGGCGGCTGCCAGGCAGGATACGCCCACATTTTTCGAGACATGGATAGAGAACAAGCAAAATAGAAAGAGATTTTCCTACAATCAAAGGCCATAATTCACGAGAACAAGCTAAAAAGAAATAGGCCAGTAGCTGACATCGAATATCGTGTCACCTTTGCTCCATCGAACAGAAATGTAACATTTCAGAGCAAGAATATGTAAGTTATGACATTTTAGTTTAACGAGTGTTTTTTTCTAGTAGAATTATCGAGCTGTATTGATAAAATCCGTTTTCGAATTTCGCGCACTATATCTCCGCCCAATCAAACAAAAGGGGAGTTGTGACTCGGTCATTTGTTGACAAAACCGGTCATGTGACGTGATTCGACCAATTATACGCTGTTTATGTTAAACTCTAAAGATGGCGGACTAATTGAAAAAGTTTAGTTAAACATAGACAAAGCTGAAGAAAAACAAGCAAAAAGAACGAGAGAATGTATTATTCACGTCAAATCTACACCAGTGGAAGGGGCGAAAGCTTTTGCTTAAATCAGATGGGACAAATTTAGAACATGCGCCGCAGAATAGCTGTCATTAGACGGAGATGAAAAACTTGTTGTCCGATGACTTCGAAGAAATAAGATTAAAGATTGTAAAGAACATAGGTTTCCACCCGCTGTGTTATCGGAAATTTATCGACAAAACAAGACTTCAACTAGTTCGAAAGAGAGTCGAAAAGAAATCTGTGAAACCACCCTGTAGTAGCCGCAATGAAGAGGAAAAACAGGCAATATCACTAATGTTCAAACGAGTTAGAAATGCCTGATCTAGTTCGGCAAAAAGGCAGTTTGTTCTACCACTAGTACCAGAATTATGTATTGTTTGTAAGAAGAAAGATAAATATCTATCTGTTGCACATAAAAGAACGAAAGATAAATTAGTTCTGACTGAAACTAAAGATGCTGGTAAGTCTATCATAAATGTATGAATGATAGTTATATAGGCCTTGGCTTCACTAAAAAAAAACATTAATTTTTTTAAATTTAAATTTGGAAGTCATGGTTCGTGGCTTAGTGTGTGAAATGCTGGTTCACTAACCCGGGGTTGGGGATTCAATCTTGTTTGCTGAAAAAGTTCCAGGTGCTTTATCAATTACATGTAATTTGCCGGCCTTGGTTGTGGACTTGTGGTGCAGGAAATACATGTTCATGTCGGGGCGTCAAAGAATAGGAAAGCTAGATGGGATAATAGCGGAGATCTTGTGTACCCGTTGTTTTGCACATAGAAGAACCCTTGCTCAGACCAAATTTCCCCACATAGCACACTGTATTATTTCATCTACCGGTGGGCTAATCAGGGGGAGTGTCCAAACCCCACCCTGCTCAACTACATAAAATAAAATGAATACCTAGCATCAATAAAATTAAATCACAATGTGATCCTAAATCGTTATAAAAATGATTTCTCTCTTTAAAACGCTCAATTTGTATGTATGCCTATATAATTTGGAGACGACAATGCAGATTTCCATAAAAAGGAACCTGGCAGACTCCCTTCTGCAAAAAAAACTGGAATCCGTCGCTGGCTAATTTATAAAACATTAAAAATTGTATCAATGAAAGTATTCTTCATCGATTTTTCAGGTCAGTTAGTAAAGCTGTAAAAGTGAAAGGTGATGAGGATATTTTATTACACATTAGAGGAAAAGACTGTGTGGCTATAAAGAGGTCTGCTACCATGCATTATGTCGCTGCTCAAATTGTCAGAACCTTTGGGAGCAGGACAATCAATCCTAATGAAAACTGTGATTACAGTGATAGTGACGATGATATTGTGATAAAAACATTTCACCCTTTTTCGATAATGGTTTTTATTTGTGCCTTATATTCGCTTGTATTTTATGTCTTAAACTCTATTCTAGATTGTAATTAATTTGTGCTTTATTTTGCTTATTAAATTCTACCTATTTTTATTATCTTTTTTTACAAATATAGATTTAATTGGTGTACATGTACATGTAATTAACATTCTACTCCGGAGACCTACATGTACATGTATGACTGTAAATCCCTTTCAAAAAAGCCAGAACATATTTAGACCCTTAAGACTCAAAAGGAGAAACAACTATGGAAAATCATAGATAATTTTCTTGCAATGTAGTCGACATAGGGGGGGGGGGCACCAAATCCTGGGAAAATTGGGGCAAACAATTGTACTTTGTAAAAGTTGTATAAAAAATATTGTGTTCTTGAATGTGTCCAATTTAAACTTTCAAGCAGACGGGTAAAGTGAAAAACAAATTTTATTTCATCTACAGCAAATCGCGTTTCCGAAAGTCAAATAATCCAAAATTTTCTGGGGGGAGGGGGAATACAATATCAGCCCCGCTTCTTCGCCTCTCAAAGAAAACCGGCGGCGCTGTCTATAATCCGGAAATGTTTCGGGCATTTCTAGTTTTGCTTCCCTAACTGTCATCGAGGCCCTAATGAAACACTAATTTTACTCTTTTGTAATTGAATATCACAAATTTGTACTGAGTTGACTATGGATTAAATTATTTTGTCTGGAGCCACTGTACTTTGTGCGACATTTTTCAGGTATTGAATATTATTTGTGAATTGGATGGTTGGAATTCAGAGTGAGATTTTGGTTACAAAACCATTGGATAATTTTGGAGTTGCCTACACGGGCTAGAAAAGCCAAAAACGCATTTGCGGCCATTAAATTTTCTAAATTTTCTTTGGGTGGGGTGTGAGGCCCCCATACCGCGCGACTATTGATTGGTGGTTTGGGATTCGGGTCAGCCAGGTAGGCTATATTAGAATAAATTGAGGTTGCTGTATTCACTGACTGGAATAGAAGGTAAACGAGTTTGTGGCAGTTAAATTTTCTCCCAACGGTCCCCGATTTCCTGGACTGTTAGCAATTGATTGGAATTCAAGTCAGCCACCTTAATTACACTATATTAGACCACTTTTAAGTTGCTTTGTTCACCGGCTGAAATAGCAGGAAAACGTGTTTGGAGTCGTCAAATATTCCAAAATTGTCTTTGGCGGGAGGGGGGCATATAAACTAAGCTTCGCTTCTTCGCCTATCGAGGAAAAATCGACGCCGCTGTCTGTAAAACTGAAAAATGTTCGGGCATTTCGGGTTCTGCCTCCTAACTGTCGTCGAACCCATACGCCATGAGTTACAAATACATAAACAACTGTTTTTAGTTGTGTATGTTATAAATTTTATTTATTATTACAATTACAAGTAAATAAAATTTAGTTCTCTTTTATTGATGATTTAGAACTTAAGAACTTATTCATCTCAAAAGAGATATTGTAGAACCTGTCATGGGCCTTCAAATACATTCTTTTTTATATGGTAAAAACTGCTTTTTTTTGGCACCAAACACACACCCCCCCCCAGTCAAAAATTCCCCCCTATGCCTATGAAATTAGGTAAAGCATCCAGCCCAGGAACCCCACCCCAATCACCAAAAGAAACAGTGTCTAAATGTCTCATAGTCATTTGTACGTCCAATGCAACGATCTTGTAAAATTGGGTCAAATATATTTATCAAGCACACCAGTAGCACCCTTATTTTATGATTTAAACTATACTTCTTCGCATTAAAATGTAAGAACTACATTTGTGGCTATCTTAGTTCTAATTATACTCGGCAGACCGATAGAACTCGCGTTGTAGGGTTTTATTTATCTTAAAATGTTCCCATACAGTAAACGCCACATCTGTACGCATTCGCTATAGTGTAAACAAAACCACGTGCTATTTTTTGTTTACATACTAACGATTGGCTAATTAAGCACACGTGACCAATATCTATGTCCATATATGGTTAAAAGAGTAGCATTTCTCATCAAATCGTCCACCAATTTCTGATCGCTACATAAAAGATAGTAAGCTGGCACTGCCAGGCAAGATACGCCCACATTTTCGAGAGTGGTTAGAGAACAAGCAAAATTGAAAGTGATTTTTCCTACAATCAAAGGCTATAATTCATTAAATTACAATTTGATATGCGCAAATATCAAAAGGAACCAAGATCTTTGGGTTATAACCATGCATTTCAAGTTTCATCAAAATCGAATTAAAATTGTGATCTCTACAGGGTCCACAACCTTGATATATCATTTTTTAACAGTATTTGCGTACGAACGGCGGCCATTTTGTATGGTAATTTTGGTCCGATTTTTCCGAAATTTGAACTCAACCTTCCGTATGGTGTAACAGTGATAGAGTCAAGCGGTTTTTTAAATCAGATAATAATCGTGACCTCCAGAGGGACAGTAGGTGATTTTTTGGACAATCAGGGGCCATAATTCAGGAAGTTATGATCTGATATGTGCAAATAACGAAAGGAACCAAGATCTTTGGGTTATAACCATGCATTTCAAGTTTCATCAAAATTGAATCAAAATTTTGACCTATACTGGGTCCACAACCTTGATATACCATTTTATAACAGTATTCGCGTACATGCGGCGGCCATTTTGTATGGCAATTTTGTTCCGAATTTTTCCGAAATTCGAAGTCATCCTTCTTTAGGGTGTAACGTGGATATAATCAAACGATTTTTTAAATCGGATAATAAAGTGACCTCCAGAGGGACCACAAGCTAAACAAAGACGATTTTGCATATAATCAGGGGCCATAATTCAGGAATTTACGATCCGATATGTCCAAATATCGAAAGGAACCAAGATCTTTGGGTTACAACCATGCATTTCAAGTTTCATCAAAATCGATTAAAATTGTGACCTCTACAGGGCCCACAACCTTGATATACCATTTTTTAACAGTATTCGCTTACAAATGGCGGCCATTTTGTATAGCAATTTAGCTCCAATTTTTCCAAAATTTGAACTCAACCTTCCTTAGGGCATAACGATGATATAATCAAACGATTTATTTAAATCAGATAATAATTGTGACCTCCGGAGGGACTACAAGCTAAACAAAAGCGATTTTGCGTATAATCAGGAGCCATAATTCAGAAAATTACAATCCGATATGCGCAAATATCGAAAGGAACCAAGATCTTTGGGTTTTAACCACGCATTTCAAATTTAATCAAAATCGAATTAAAATTGTGACCTCTACAGGGTCCACAACCTTGATATACCATTTTTTAACAGTATTCGCGTACAAATGGCGGCCATTTTGTATGGCAATTTTGGTCCAATTTTACCAAAATTCGAACTCAATCTTTCATAGGGTGTAACGGTGATATAATCAAACGATTTTTTAAATCGGATAATTATTGTAACCTCCAGAGGGACCACAAGCTAAACCAAGGCGATTTTGCATATAATTAGGGGCCATAATTCAGGAAGTTACGATCCGATATGCGCAAATATTGAAAGGAACCAAGATCTTTGGGTTATAACCATGCATTTCAAGTTTCATCAAAATCGAAATAAAATTGTGATCTCTACAGGGTCCACAACCTTGATATACCATTTTTTAACAGTTTTCGCGTACGAACGACGGCCATTTTGTATGGTAATTTTGGTCCGATTTTTCCGAAATTTGAACTCAACCTTCCTTAGGGTGTAACGGTGATATAATCGAACGGTTTTTCAAATCAGATAATAATTGTGACCTCCAGAGGTACCACAAGCTTAAATAGGTGATTTTTCGGACAATCAGGGGCCATAATTCAGGAAATTACGTTCCGATAGGCGCAAATATCGAAAGGAACCAAGATCTTTGGGTTGTAAACATGCATGTCAAGTTTCATCAAAATCGGTTCAAAATTGTGACCTCTATAGGGTCCACAAGCTAAAAACGTGATTTTTCATACAATCAGGGGCCATAATCCATGAAGTTTTGATCCGATACATGCCAATATCGAAAGCAGCCGAGATCTTTCGGGGATAAACCTATATTTAAAGTTTCGTCAAAATCGGATAAGAATTGTGACCTGTAGAGAGTCCACAAACAATTGTGGACGGACGTCCGGACGGACGGACAGACGGACAGGGGCGACGACATAATACGTCCACATGAAAATGTGAGCGTATAAAAATACTGCAGGGTTAGGGAGCTAGAACTGTTCGCATTTTTAATCAGAATATATATCTTTATTAGATTACAAAAAATCTTTTACATTTCTTTACCCTGGAGCAAGATGTTTTTTCTGTTGATATTATTAGGTGTCGGCTACTGGCCTAAAAGTGATTTTACCTATAATCAAAGGGCCATAATTCATGAAGTTACAAATCGATATGCGCAAATATCAAAAGGAACTAAGAGTAAGATCTTTGGCTTATAAACATGCATTTCAATTTACATAAAAATCAGATTAAAATTGTAACGTCTACAGGGTCCACAACTTTGATTTTGATATACCATATTTTTACACTATTCGCGTACAAATGTCGACTATTTAGTCATGCATTTATGGTTCAATTTTCCTGAATTCAATCTCAACCTTCCTTAGGGTGTAACAGTGATATAATCAAACATTTTTTTTTAATCAGATAATAATTTTGACCTCAGGAGGGACCACAAGCTAAAAGATAGTAAGCTGGCAATGCCAGGCAGGATGCGCCCACATTTTCGAGAGATGGATATAGAACAAATATTATCAAAAGAGATTTTTCCTACAAACAAAGGCCATAATTCTTTAAGTTACAATTTCATATGCGCAAATATCGAAAAGAATCAAGATCTTTAGCTGATAAACATGCATTTCAAGATTCATCAAAATCGAATTAAAATTGTGATCTCTACAGGGTCCACAACTTTGACATACAAAATTTTTACACTATTCGCGTACAAACTGTGGCCATTTTGTCTGGCAATTATGGTCCGATTTTCTAGAAATTCGAACTCAACCTTCCGTATGGTGTAACGGTGATAGAGTCAAATGTTTTTTTAAATCGGATAATAATCATGACCTCCAGAGGGACCATAGGGAATTTTTCGGACAATCAGGGGGCCATTATTCAGGAAGTTATGATCCAATATGAACAGATATCGAAAGGAACCAAGACCTTTGGGTTATAACCATGCATGCATTTCAAGTTTCATCAAAATCCTTTTAAAATTGTGACCTCTACAGGGTCCACAACCTTAATATACCATTTTTTAACAGTACATGTATTTCGCATACAAACGCCGGCCATTTTGTATGGCAATTTTGGTCTGATTTTCCCGAAATTCAAACTCAACCTACATGTACCTTAGGGTGTAATGCAAAATGGTGATATAATCATCAAACGTTTTTTCAAATCGGATAATTTGTCACCTCCAGAGGGACGAGTTAGTTGGTTTTTCGGACGATCAAGGGCCATAATTCAGGAAAAAATTTGGGTTATAAACATGCATGTCAAAATTGGTTCAAAATTGTGACCTATAGGGTCCATAAGCTAAAAACATGATATTTAGAAAAATCAGGGGCCATAATCCTTGAAATTTTAATTTGATACATGCCAATATAGAAAGCAGTTGAGATCCTTTGGGGATAAACCTATATTGTTTATATATAAAAAAAACCTTATATTTCATGTTTCGTCAAGATCGGGTAAGAATTGTGACCTGTAGAGAGTCCACAAACAATTGTAGACGGACGGACAGTGGCAACAAAATTATATGTCCACATGAAAATGTGGGCATATAAAAAGGTGATTTTGCATATAATTAGGGCCCATAATTCAGGAAGTTACGATCCGATATGGGCAAATATCGAAAAGAACCAAGGTCTTTGGGTTATAACCATGAATTTCAAGTTTCATCAAAAAAGAATTAAAATTGTGACCTCTACAGGGTCCACAACTTTGATACATCGTCTTTTAACAGTATTCGCGTCCAAACAACGACAATTTTGTATGTCAATTTTGGTCCGATTTTCCCAAAATTTGAACTCAACCTTCCTTATGGTGTAACGGTGATATAATCAACATATTTTTATATCGGATAATAATTGTGACCTCCAGAAGGACCACAAGCTAAAAGATAGTAAGCTGACACTGCCAGGCAGGATACGCCCACATTTTAGAGAGATGAATAGAGAACAAGCAATACCATAAGTGATTTTTCCTACAATCAAAGGCCATAATTCATTAAGTTACAATTTTTTATGCGCAAATATGGAAAAGAATCAAGATCTTTGAATTATAAACATGCATTTCAAGTTTCATCAAAATTAAAATTGTGTCCTCTACAGGGTCCACAACTTTGATATACCATATCTGTACACTATTTGGTCTAAACAGCAGCCATTTTGTCTGACAATTATGGTCCGATTTTCGAGAAATTCGAACTCAACCTTCCGTAGGGTGTAACGGTGATATAGTCAAACGTTTTCTTAAATCGGACCATAGGGGATTTTTTGAACAATCAGGGGCCATAATTCAGGAAGTTATGATCCGATATGTGCAAATAATGAATGGAACAAAGATCTTTTGGTTACAACCATTCATACAAATCAAATCAAAATTGTGACCTCTACAAATAACAAAAGGAACCAAGATATCTTTGGGTTATAACCATGCATTTCAAGTTTCATCAAAATCAAATTAAAATTGGGACCTCTACAGAGTCCACAACCTTAATATACCATTTTTTAACAGTATTAGCTTACAAACGGCACCCATTTTGTATGACAATTTTGGTCCGATTGTTCCGAAATTCGAACTCAACCTTCCTTGGGGTGTGACAGTGATATTATAAAACGGTTTCTGAAATTGGACCAGAGGGACAACAAGCTAAAAAAGGTGATTTTTGGACAATCAGGGGCCGTAATTCCGGAAATTACGTTCTGATAGGCGCAAATATCAAAAGGAACCAAGGTCTTTGGGTTATAAACATGCGGTTTAAAATTGTGACCTCTATAGGGTCCACAAGCTAAAAAACGTGATTTTTCGTTCAATCAGGGGCCATAATCAATGAAGTTTCGATCCGATACATGCCAATATCAAAAGCAGCCGGAATCTTTTGGGGATAAAGCTATATTTCAAGTTTTGTCAAAATCGGGTAGGAATTGTGACCTGTAGAGAGTCCACAAACAATTGTTGACGGATGGACAGACAGACGGACAGGGGCAACGACATAATAGTAATACGTCCAGGGCTGGCCAGGAATAAATTGATGGCGAGCAGTTGACTGCTCACGCAAATATAGGTTTGACTGCTCACGCAAATATAGGTTTGGGCGAGCACAAAATATTGCTCACGCAAAATGTTGTTTGCTTGATCACACATTTTGTAACAATTTTTCAATTTAAAATCAATTTCTTGCCTGGATACTTTTGTTTAATAAATAATGATAGTTTGTAAATATAAATTTGTTCAATTCTTTATTTATATAGTGATAGTATGTGTGACCATCGCTTTCTGTTTTTCAATTGACATTCATGTCATACTCTTCTCTAAAACCAATTTCCGTATGGATTTCTTCACCCAATGACATAAATTTTGATAGGGCAATCAGGTTTCCTTTACCATTTATACGCTTAGATTGAAAATTATACAACTTTTTTTTCATGTAAAATTATACAACTGCAAAATGGAATAAAACCGAAGCTCTGATAAAATAAGAAATACCGGTGAATCGTACCACTTGTTTGTCATTCGGTTACTTCAAAGATAGTAAGCTGGCACTGCCAGGCAGGATACGCCCACATTTTCGAGAGATGGTTAGAGAACAAGCAAAACCGAAAGTGATTTTTCCTACAATCAAAGGCTATAATTCATTAAATTACAATTTGATATGCGCAAATATCGAAAAGAATCAAGATCTTTAGGTTATAAACATGCATTTCAAGTTTCATCAAAATCAAATCAAAATTGTGACCTATACTGGGTCCACAACCTTGATATACCATATTTTAACACTATTAGAGTACAAACGGCGGCCATTTTGTCTGGCAATTATGGTTCGATTTCCCTGAAATTCAAACTCAACCTTCGGTATGGTGTAACGGTGATAGAGTCAACCTTTTTTTCAATCGGATAATAAACATAACCTCCAGAGTGACCATAGGCGATTTTTCGGGCAATCAGGGGCCATAATTCAGAAAGCTACGATATGATATGCGCAAATAACGAAAGGGATCAAGATCTTTGGGGTATAACCATGCATTTTAAGTTTTATCAAAATTGAATCAAAATTGTTCCACAACCTTGATATACCTTTTTATAACAGTATTTGCGTACATGCGGCGGCCATTTTGTATGGCAATTTTGTTCCGAATTTTTCCGAAATTCAAACTCAACCATCCTTAGGGTGTAACGGTGATATAATCAAACGATTTTTTAAATCGGATAATAATTGTGACCTCCAGAGGGACCACAAGCTAAACAAAGACGATTTTGCGTATAATCAGGGGCCATAATTCAGGAAGTTACAATCCGATATGCCCAAATATCGAAAGGAACCAAGATCTTTGGGTTATAACCATGCATTTCAAGTTTCATCAAAATCGAATTAAAATTGTGACCTCTACAGGGTCCACAACCTTGATATACCATATTTTAACAGTATTCGCGTACGAATGGCGGCCATTTTGTATGGCAATTTTGGTCCAATTTTACCGAAATTCGAACTCAACCTTTCTTAGGGTGTAACGGTGATATAATCAAACGATTTTTTAAATCGGATAATTATTGTAACCTCCAGAGGGACCACAAGCTAATCAAAGACGATTTTGCGTAGAATTAGGGGCCATAATTCAGGAAGTTACGATCTGATATGCGCAAATATTGAAAGGAACCAAGATCTTTGGGTTATAACCATGCATTTCAAGTTTCATCAAAATCAAATTAAAATTGTGATCCCTACAGGGTCCACAACCTGGATATACCATTTTTTAACAGTATTCGTGTACGAACGGCGGCCATTTTGTATGGTAATTTTGGTCCGATTTTTCCGAAATTTGAACTCAACCGTCCTTAGGGTGTAACGGTGATATCATCGAACGGTTTTTCAAATCGGATAATAATTGTGACCTCCAGAGGTACCACGAGCTAAAATAGGTGATTTTTCGGACAATCAGGGGCCATAATTCAGGAAATTACGTTCCGATAGGCGCAAATATCAAAAGGAACCAAGATCTTTGGGATATAAACATGCATGTCAAGTTTCATCAAAATCGGTTCAAAATTGTGACCTCTATAGGGTCCACAAGCTAAAAACATGATTTTTCGTACAATCAGGGGCCATAATCCATGAAGTTTTGATCCGATACGTGCCAATATCGAAAGCAGCCGAGATCTTTGGAGAATAAACCTATATTTGAAGTTTCGTCGAAATCGGGTAAGAATTGTGACCTGTAGAGAGTCCACAAACAATTGTGGACGGACGGACGGACGGACGGACGGACGGACGTCCGGACGGACGGACGGACGGACAGGGGCGACGACATAATACGTCCACATGAAAATGTGGGCGTATAAAAACACATATCCAACTGTTATAATAGGTTAGGGTCGGGTTCAATGCAAATTGTAATATTAATTATTATTCAACTTGTAAGCAAAACAGATAAATATATAAATCTTACTTAACTAGGGAAGGTATGGGGATTAGCTGTATTTGAATATAGGTAGGGTTATGTGTAAGCTGTAGTGTTAAGTGGGCAGGCACAGCATAGTTTATAAATATGGGGAGTATCCTACTGATATATAAGGTGAGTTACAGTAACATTATAGCACCATACATCTTGAGAACATAAAAATGGTATATTAGATGTGTCTGTAAAATTGTATTAGGAAGGCCTGTTTTGGACAGATATATAGACATCGCAGTTAGTATCTACATTTAAGGTGTGCGATATATAGTTTCTAAATGAACACATTAGTTGCAGTGCTAATATACGAAAGCGAAAGAATATAAGAAGATGTCTATAGGTACAGGAACTTATAGTGATAGTAGAAACAGTAAATGTAATCATATTAGGGGTGAAAGCGCAGAATAAAACTCCAAACATGAGGAGGCCTTAGCTTTATCAGGGGTTAAAAGGAATAAAATCATGGTGAGCTCTAAAAGCTGCACCTGAAATTACAAATTCAGAAAATCACTCTCCTAAAAACCTGCACCCCAGATATTCTAGGAGAGTGTTTTTCAAAAGCAGATTTTGCTTATATTAAGTAAGTGCCCATATACTCTTGGAAGAATCAATTAGTAGTAGTTTTTGGGTTATAGGCCAACACCTTGGGGTATAACTAAATGTAGATTATAAATGAAACAAATTGTTTATCCATTTCAAAAATATTAATCTTTAATTTTTTTATAGTCATCAAAATAAACAAACAGCCATGCCTTTTATTATTTATATGTTGTTTTATAGGATTAATAAATACAACATGAACAGACATAAAAAAAAAAACTATTTAATCTTATTCTCTCAGATCTATGTTTTGAATGTTTAACCAGGTAACTTGTAAGTAACAAATATGTTAATCTCTTAATATCGAACTCCACATGCTTTCCAAATTATCTTCCTCAACAGATCAATGTGAATTTCAATTTCGGAATTACAATCACCACTTTCAATATCAACTTCTTTTGATAAAGCACACATTGATACATGTACTTCACTTGGAATAGGCCTAACTGTCACTGCCATCGTGATCAATTTGTCTTTTTCTCCTCTTACTCAAGAATTTGCCTACCGCAGAATTGATAATGACTTCTTTTTCCTTTTCAGTCCAGACTAGATCATTTATTTTAATAAGCAGCAAGTCAGCCATGCTCCCATGGCTTAAACACAATCGTCGGTCTGAGAGCATCCTTTTAAGGTGACTAAAACCAGCCTCAACTACCCCATTACTGGGACCAATGCATAAAATAATTTCTGCTAATTTACACACGTTAGGAAATCGTTCTCTCCTATGTTGAAACATTTGCTGCCACATATTACTAGCACTCCATCAAAGAAATAATTAATTGTATACTTGAGACTTGAAGTCTTTCCATTCAATTTTTAATTTGCAAACTTCAAAATTTTGATTTTCAAGGGGCACCTTAAAGAATGTATGTATAACACCATTCGAAAAAAAACTCATTTTCGGTTGTAAGATCTGTCCAATTATTAGCTGGATCTATCCAAAATAAAAGTTTAAAGAAATCTTGGTTGTCAAATAAGGAAAATCTTTTTTGCTGGCAGTTTATCAGAGACACAATTGCTAGTACTCTCAAACTATCCGATTTACTTTGGGCCATAGATACATATTTGATTCCATTAACACTTAAGACGGTTATAACTATGCACTTCAAGTTTCATCAAAATCAAATTAAAATTGTTAATTCTACTGGGTCCACAACCTTCATATACCATTTTTTAACAGTATTTGCGTTCAAACGGCAGCCATTTTGTATGGCAATTTTGGTCCGATTTTCCCAAAATTTGAGCTCAACCTTCCTTAGGGTGTAACGTTGATATAACAAAACTATTTTTTAAATCGGATAATAATTGTGACCTCCAGAGGGACCAGAAGCTAAACCAAGGTGATTTTTAGGACAAACAGGGGCCATAATTAAAAAAATTCAGGAAATTACGTTCTGATAGACGCAAATATCAAAAGGAACCAAGATCTTTGGGTTATAAACATGCATGTCAAGTTTCAACAAAATCCACATGAAAATGTGGGCGTATAATAAAAATGCATTATAAGTTGATTAATATTATTATTATTGCATTGAAAGGGTACAATATTTTAGTAATGTTACCGTCTTTACTTTACTATTGACTGTACATCCGGACATTATTCCCAAAATGTTGAACTGATGGGATTTACATATTTTTTTCATTGAAATGTTCAAGCAAATGGGGGCAAACTATTTTATATTACCTGTAGTGCAAAAAATGGTTTATTATAATGGTTCTGAGCGGGGGGGAGAGCATTTTATGTGGGCCCGTTTTCAAGCTGCTCAAGGCGAGTCACATCCTAATTACTATAGTATAGTAAAAGACATTCAAAAAATCATGTTTTGATGATTGTCTTAGAAAAAATGAAATATTTGCTTTAACAGAGATTAAATACGGAAATCCAAAACCATTATTAATTGTGTGTAATTATGTTATAGAAATAATGTTTAAACCATACAAATTTGAAATAACAATTATTCAGTAGTTTGTTCATAATCGACCACGAAATCCGTTTAAAATTGACGAATAATCAGACAGTCGACTAGAGGTTACATGTCAGCTGGACGATAAAGGGAATACCAGTCAATTCATCCTAAAGACAACTCATCCCAGACAACTCATCCCAATATAAAAGACAACTCATCCCAATAAAAGACAACTCATCCCAAGTCAAAAGACTACTCATCCCAACTTTAAAAGACAACTCATCCCAACTTTAAAACATAGGTTGCCAGACAACGAAACATACGCCCACAGCAGCTAAACCATCCGGGCAGTCAACAAGAGTTGTCGCATATTTTACTTTTTTCGGTAATGAGACATTTATAATACACTAAAATCTAATTAAAAGTAACAACTCATTATGTAATTATCAGAAAATCATTGGAATTTGTTTGGCTTTGATAAAGTTCTCCTCCATGCTGTTCAAGTTATCTAAATTCATTGAAACTCGAGGGCCATAACTCTGACAGTAATTATCGGAAATTGCTGAAAAACAATAGGCTTCTTCGTCTCATGACCTTAAACACTGTGTATAAATTTAAAGTCAATCGGTTATTCACTTTAGCCTCTAGAGCGACCACAAGATTTTTTTAAGTGATCAAGGGCCATAACTCTGACAGTAATTATCAGAAATTGCTGAAAATCAATAGGATTCTTCATTTTATGACCTTGAACACTGTGTATAAATTTAAAGTCAATCGGTTATTAACTTTAGCCTTTAGAGCGTCCACAAGATTTTTTGAAGTGATCAAGGGCCATAACTCTGACAGTTATTATCGGAAATTTCTGAAAATCAATAGGCTTCTTTGTCTCATGACCTTAAACACTGTGTATAAATTTAAAGTCAATTGGATATTAACTTTGGCCTCTAGAGCGTCCACAAGATTTTTTAAAGTGATCAGGGGCCATAACTCTTGACAGTTATTATCGGAAATCGCTGAAAATCAATAGGCTTCTTCGTCTCATGACCTTAAACACTGTGTATAAATTTAAAGTCAATCGGATATTAACGGACGGACGGACGGGGGCGACGACAATATACGACCACATTTCAATGTGGGCGTATAAAAACCACACTCATTCCAAGTTACAAATAAAAATCACAACAAATATTGAATTAATAGAAAAATTTATTACATCAACAATTTATTAAATAATACATTTTATTCTAATAATATCAACTAATACATAAATATGTTTCTCCTACTTATTTCTTCTATCGTTTTACTAGTACCTGGTATGTTTATTCTTTAGTTGGGTCCATATATCTCCCGCAGCTCTTTAGTAGCTGGTTGGGTGTGTTTTCCTCGTTTGAATAATAAGAGTTCCATAGTTGGAACAGTTGGAACTGGGTTGATCGGGTGTGTTTTTGTTGGTGTCGTCTCAATTTGCCCTCATAAACCATCTTAATTTGCATTGGTAGCTGTGCCGCTTCCTTATAAGGTCGAGTTAACAGAAGGTAAAATTGCAGATTCCCCTTTCTGGCCTTTTGGTTCATTCTATTATGCCATCCCTCAACGTCGTTGTTCATGCGAATACTCCATGTCGGGATGGTCCATACACTGTTTGTCATCCAATTTTTGAAAACGTAGTGCATTACTGCTTTAATCTGGTCTGTCGTGGCTTTTTCTTCTAATTTATTGAATGTTGGTAATATATGCTCTGCTGGTAAAAATGGTAAAGCAAGGTCTTTTAAAAAAAACCCTTATAAACCGAGTCCTTATGGTTGTAGGCAGTCTACAAAAAAATAATAAAACATGAAAAAATAATAAAACATAATATAACAATTGTGAATAATAGGCCTACCAAATATTGTTAATTATTTCAAAAAATGTGAATACTCTTAAATAAACATACCAATTGTGAATAATACCAAATAACATTAAAGTCTTACCAGTATTACATGTTCGATGGCGCCATCGTTCACAGCCGTCACACTGAACAGCCTCCTGTCTTGGGCGAACCATGGACTCCCAAACTATCAGACATTTTGAAAAATGATACAGAAATATTTGATTGTAGTATTTTTATACAATACCCCCAGCTTTTACACTTACTCCAACCATTGTAATTAACATTATGGTAATTTTGTTTGAAGTGGTTCATAATGAAAAAATAAAACAAACACATCTACCAATCCATTAAAAAAAACAAAGTACTTACACAGTAATACAAACAGGTAATCATCAATTTATTACAACAACAATATCATATTGAATAAAACAAACAGTAATAACCAATTTGATTAAAACAACGATTTGATTAAAACAACAATATCAATTTGATTAAAATAACAATATCAATTTGGTTTTGGTCTGAGTTTTGAAACAAATATAACTTATATTTGTTGGGATGAGTTGTCTTATAAAAAGATAGCAATTGTTTTGAAGCAAATATCACTTATATTTGTTGGAATGACTTGTCTTATAACCTGTATTAAAGTTGGGATGAGTTGTCTTTTGACTTTGGATGAGTTGTCTTTTGATTTGGGATGAGTTGTCTTTTGACTTGGGATGAGTTGTCTTTTGACTTGGGATGAGTTGTCTTATATTGGGATGAGTTGTCTTATATTGGGCTGAGTTGTCTTATATTGGGATGAGTTGTCTTATATTGGGCTGAGTTGTCTTCGGATGAGTTGTCTTTGGGATGAGTTGTCTAGAAACCGATAGAAGCTACAAATCAACACATCAGATCCAATGAAAATTTGATAAATGACCCAAAACAAAGACTAAAGAGATACCGTGCAAACTCACAACATATTATTTCACGCAAAGATGTTTTAAAACGGTTTAAAACCCAATAAAAAAAAGGGGGCAAAACCTATTTTCTGTTCTTACCTCTTACACTGTCATTTACATCATGGCGGAATTGTCATGACTTCCCACAATGCAGTTAAACCGGCGCTACTGCACTTTCGTACCTCTACCAGTTCCCGTTGTCGTACAGACTTTAAATTTCAGGGTATGTTTAGGAGAACTAGCAATGACCTCAGACCAAATTTCAGCCGAATCGATTAATACCTTTTTATTTTACCGACCTTTTTATTTCTAACGAGAGAGAACTTTACCGGCCTGTCGCCATTTTCTTTGTTCACTATTTAGACTCGAATAACAAGACACTGAGACGGACTCAGAGACACTGCGATGCCGAAGAGAGAGAGAGAGAAATGCGGTTTATAATAATAATTATAATAATAATCACGTCATTTTACAAGGGTAGCAAATTAGGCCTGAGGCCTTTTTCCAATTTGGCCCTTGGCACAGATCGTGCGAATGATTTCGATCATTACTGCAGTAGGTGTATATACACCTCTATGGGTTTAACGTCCACTCGACACAAACATGCAGTTCATAAAATTAAATAATAAATTTTCGTATATTTAAAATTTTGAGCTAAGCCACCAATTTCTATAAAATATTATTTGGCGTTTACCAGATGGATTGGCCGTTACGTGTGAATAGTCACGTGACCTTGACGCCAACTCTGACTACAAATTTTCTATCGAGTTCGGCATCTTTGTGCTTATAAGTGCTGCGCGCCTATTTCTTGCTGTATTATCGAGGTTACTGTCCGGGGCACTGATGTGAAAGCACGGAAGATGCCACCATAGAGGTGTATATATTGACATAGAACTAGAATACTAATACTAGTATTCTAGTTCTATGATATTGACTATAGTGTATGGTGGTCACGTGATCGCGTGCCGACTATGGAGGCTGGCGGCCATTTTACAACCGGTAAGATTTAGCCTACCTTGGCACCAACATGCCGGAGAGTTGTTGTTGTTTTGGTTAATTCAATGTCAGGCGAAAAGGGAGGGGATTATCATTTTATAAGTGAGTAGGATAAGTTAAAAGTGAAATAGTGATTTAATATAGTACAATCTTGATAATTGTGTAAAATAGTTTAATAAACACGGCGAGATGACGTCGAACACTCAATGTTTGTTTGAGGCCGGTAACCGGGCGGGTCTATTCACGCTATATAATTAGTACTGATACTTTTATTATGTAATCCTTACAAGGTCCGTGTGATTAGCGAACTTCTAAATTAATGTATATTTAATTAGTATGGAAATTGCGCATATTATATATATATATATACACACATCTGTCATTTTACGCAAATATCGCAGGGAGTTTAAGTCAGCTTTTATTGCCATTGGGGTGGAGTGTTTAGTCACAGACATGCACTTACTGGCTAGTAGTTGCTTTGTTGTCGGTTAGTTGTACTCCCTCGGATTTAATTAATCGACCAGACTCAATATGACCCCGAAATATTAACTTTTTTCCTCCGACAAATTAAGTTCTAAAACTTTTTTTTGAAGAATAAGAAAAATAAATGAAGGTGTTTGAAGTACATATCTGGATAAAAAGATATTCCATTTTTAGCGTAAATAGGTACAGCAGTAATCTTTTTGGGCGTTATCGACATCTTAATTTGTTGGTAAACATTAAGATGTGACGTCACCCATAGAAATATAGCGGTCTGACCTTTTCAAAGGTCAATCATCTTGGACATTGATAAAAGACGGCTCCCTTAACTCTGTAAAACAGATTGGGTAGATGCCCTTAACAAAAGATGATTGGGTCAAAGTCGTAGGTCAAGGTCATTTTACATAAAACAGAACTCAAACTTTTCAAAGTCAGTTTTTGGACTGACCTTGACCTACGACCTTGGCCCCATAATCATTTACAAAGCCCATCATCTTGGCTTGAACCACCGACGTTGCCCTGTCGCACACTGTCCGGTCAGAAAACGGTCAAACGCAGAGGGCCCCGTGTCCGAAAGGAAGTCAACGAGCGTGGCCAATATGAAAGGTCGTGGTGACCTTCACTAGTAAACGCTAAACAACCGTACCTTTGACCTTGCCCTCCAAACTTCCCGCAGATCTCGTTTATGCTTGCCGTGGCCTAGATAACAAACCTTATCTCTTCACCCTTCGTGGTTCGAGATAATCTTTGATGCCATTACCTCCAACGTTGCAAAGCCCGTTGTAGATCACTCCCGCTAAGATCACACAAAATTGACAGCATTTTTCATCGAAACAACGATTGATTATTGTTATTTTTATCACCGAATAGTGATACTAATTTTTAGTTCTTTTTCAAATATTATTTTAAGAATACATATTTTATTTCTCAAAACGTTTTATTCATGTATATAGACATTATAGCTAACATTAAGGTTATCATTCTTTATTTCTAATGTTAATATTTTGATTTAAACTTATTTAGAGTCTATAAAGTAATTGCCTAAAAGCTTGATTAGTCCCGAATGTGTTATAGAAGTAACAATAGTCACATTAGTGCCAATCAGTGTCGAAGCTTTTTTATGACTTACAGCTTAAACTAATTCTATTAATTATTCAACCAATGAAAGTACATTTTATTTAACTTCTTTTAATTTGATTCGTTAAAATATATTTTTATCCCTAAATTTATTTATCATCTAATTTGTTTAAACGATGTCCTTTTGTCTGTATGCAAACGAGTTGCTTTAAAATACCCATATATACAGACAAGAGTAGAGATAGAATGAAAAATATACAGATGGGATAAGAGTAGCCCCGAAACACGTTGGTGATATAATGATGGAGATGAATTCAATACTCGGAATTTTTTACATGCCAAGCGAGAACAACTGAAGATCTAATGGTTTGAACAAAGACATTCAAGAACAGATTCGAGATACAAGTGGTTTCCTAGATTTGGTTCATATGAGATCAGAGATTTGGTTTGGTAAGTTGAATCAACTTTTTCTTGTACCATTCTCGAAAATTTACATTGAGTGTGTGACAATATTTATCATTCCTTTGACAATAGACTTAGTTACTAGTTGATTTCAACCTATAAAGTCAGAATTATTAAGATGCGCCATTCTCACTCAAAGGAACTAGATAGTAATACCAAATCTTTGACTACCGATATAAATGTTATCGCTTCCCTAAATAAAAAAATTGTAAATGTAACTTTAGGCAATACTGTCGTAAAAAAAAGTCTCGTTGATACAGGGGCGAGCATATCTTGTATTTCCAAATCACTGTTAGATAAGGTTTTACCAGATCAGCCATTCCATGCTATCAGAACATCCAATCAAAAATTAAAATTTCAAAATTATTTTGTTTTTCGAACATTATTTGTATCCTAATATCACCCCCATAAATTATGCAATATGCCATCCTAAAATGATAACATTTTCTATAAATATTGGCCACCCGCAATCCTTGACCTCAAATGGCAAGTATGATATAAACATGATATTATGGAATAAAAATGGATTATACCAGGAACATTCTGTTACAATCTGGGTCAATTTTGAACAAATGATATCAAAAAGCTCATCGTCCACTCTGTTAAAAAAAATTGATGATGTGTTAAGCTGATGCCCAATTTTTCTGGATCGGAAAACTACCTCATTTTGATGGTCACGCGAGTCACAAAGCGAGTACATTTCTTTAATAGCACCCCTTTAAAATAACTTTATTTTTTGACAAATATTAATGATAAATAAGCATAGAAAGCCGAATATCTAAATGTATTTTTGTAATGCTATTTTAATTTTCAAGTGCAAAAAAACCCTACTTTAAGTCCTGTCACGCGAGTCACATGGCACACAAGTCACGCTAATTGTTCTGCTGAGACACGCTAATTGTTCTACTGAGACACGCTAATTGTTCTATTTTAACATTCCTTTTTAGTGACTTTAGTTTTAGGGCAGTAATTCAGTTTGCTATACGGCTTGTACCATGTTTTATTTCCAAGATAATCTATATATTCGGCCTTTGGATCCAGAGGAGTCCCGGTTAAATATAAATGATCTTGTTTGCATCATGTCTCAGTCAGTTTAGCTTAAACTTATACTATAGTAGAGGTCAACTCATTGTTAATGAGGAGAGCATATCTTAAGTCCTCCAGATAGTTGCAACTATGAAATTTAATTTGCAGATCCAAATGAAATCTATACTGACAAAGGCATGAAATTCTTGAATGAATATTCAATATTAATGAAATAGTTTTAACCATATTGATCTTGTATTAAATGTGTTCAGAGAGAGAGACCTGGGGTGGGTGGGTGTGACTAAAGAATTTATAATTTTTATCACAATGTTTTTTGAGCAAATTGATTCTTGATTGTTTTGACAATGAAATACAACCCAAAAATTAGTTGATTATATTGAAACATTAGTGTTTTTCCTACTTGTCACGCGAGTCACCTTTTCATGTCACGCAAGTCACATACAAAATCTCAGTTCATTTCAAAACTTAACAATAAAACACCACATTGTAACATAAGGATGCTACAGCTGAACAATTTAGCTTAACATATGTATAAGTCATATTGCTATATTTTATTTACCTTTCTACTAAATGGGGGATCAGTATCATTACCCATAAACGCACTGCAAATTCATATCACGCGAGTCACAACTCATTATGATAACATTGCACCAAATTTTGCCCAAGAAAGTAATATTTAAAGTGTTTCTCGTGTAACAGAACACAAAAACTTTACTTGGGAGTATTTTTTATGGAAACTGATTAATAGGTTTCATTATATTCATTTTAAAATATTTGTGATGACTAGAAATGTCACGCGAGTCACCGTGGAATGGCTGAGATGTAGAAATATCATCTTCAGATATAACTTACATTTCTGGTGTTCAAAAAAAGAGGTATTAGATAAAATACTTAAGTGCAAGGAACAAAGAAATCATCAAGTAGGATTTGTTAGGACCATCAAAGACATATCAATTGATCCTCAGTCAGAAATATTAATTCCAGCTAAAATATCCAAAATACCTTTAAATGAAATTGTATATATTGAACCCACATCGAGATTTCAAAAAAAGAATAAAATATTAGGTGGTAAAAGTATCATTAAAACAGATGTTAATAGAGGTTATGCTAGTTTTAAAATTCCTCAGACGAACAAATTAAAATTAAAGCTAATACTATAATAGCGAAAGCCCATATCATAAACACGGATCATATTTTAGACATAGAGCAAGATAAACAAAATCATGATAATTTTACAGTCTCGAATATCCAGTGTCCAGAACATGAATCGATAGAAGTAGCTAAGTCTTTAGGATGCAACATTTATATGGACAAAAGAATGTGAAGTTGCATTCGATGATCTTAAGAAGCATCTAATTTCACATCCAGTTTTGAAATTTCCAGCTTTCAGAAACAATTTATTATTTCAACAGATGCATCTAATGATTCTATTGGCTTTGATTTAGGGCAGAAGGATGATCAAAATCGAGAATATGTGGTTGCTTATGGAGGTCGAGCATTACATGGTGCCGAAAAGAAATGCTCAATTTCTGAAAAAGAAGGCTTAGCGTTAGTCGAAGCTGTAAAGACATACCGTCCATACATAGTTAACTAAGAATTTCTCGTATTTACTGATCATATTTCTCTCAAATGGTTAAAAAGCATAAACGATAAAACTAGCCGCCTTGGAAGATGGTCTATGCTTTTAGGAGAATATCGATTTGACATTCAACATAGAGCAGGTTCCAAGAACGGAAATGCTGATGGTTTGTCAAGAAGAATCTACCCCCATCAGACAATCCAAATAAGTTCCTTGGAGATCAGCCTGTCTATTGCTGCTAGGAGAAAAGGCTAGAAACAATCTACACATTCGAGTGTGAGACAGACCGATATGAAGTGCTGCATTCTTCGTACACTCTTCCACTTGTTGCTGCAGCCATGGATAAAGCTGTAAAGACATACCGTCCATACATAGTTAACTAAGAATTTCTCGTATTTACTGATCATATTTCTCTCAAATGGTTAAAAAGCATAAAGGATAAAACTAGCCGCCTTGGAAGATGGTCTATGCTTTTAGGAGAATATCGATTTGACATTCAACATAGAGCAGGTTCCAAGAACGGAAATGCTGATGGTTTGTCAAGAAGAATCTACCCCCCATCAGACAATCCAAATAAGTTCCTTGGAGATCAGCCAGTCTTTTGCTGCTAGGAGAAAAGGCTAGAAACAATCTACACATTCGAGTGTGAGACAGACCGATATGAAGTGCAGCATTCCTCGTACACTCTTCCGCTTGTTGCTGCAGCCATGGATGAAGCTGATGTTCCGGATGATTAAGGTAATCACAACTCTTGTACAATTTTAAACGATCCGAATTTAAAGAAAGTAATATACTATTCAAAAAAAGTAGGGGATATTTAATTTTAAAGTGTTATTAAAGTCACCAAATGAAACTGACGAAGAAGCAAATGACAAAATGAAATGAAGTTCACATTCATCGATTTATTCGAAATGATCGTTCGACTAAGTAAGGCACAGACTTACCATTATAAGGGTAAAATGATACCCGTGGTCAAACAGCAAAGTTACCAGAGTATCACAACAAAGTCAGTAACGGGTAAATCCTCCCCTGTTTGCCAAACAAGCATTGATCCGACGTGGCATACTTGAGACGTCTAAGGTCATTTTGGTCCAGATTGTCCCATTCCTGTTGCAACGCAGCAGCAAGTTCTTGGACATTGGCAGGACGTTGTTGACGTTGACGTAACCTCTGTCCAAGCATGTCCCAGACATGCTCGATGGGGGAGAGGTCGGGACTCAGTGCTGGCCAAGGTAATGTTCTGTTGTTGGAGGTAACCTGTGACGATCCTGGCCCTGTGACATCTTGCGTTGTCATCCTAGAAGATGAAACGGCGGCCATGACGTCGTGCGAACGGCACAACATGGACTGCCAAGATGTTGTCCCGGTAGTACTGGCCTGTAACACACCCTGCAACAACATGTAAAGCCGTTCTTCCAGCAACAATGATGCCTCCCCATACCATAACAGAACCACCCCAAATCGATCATGTCTGGTGACGTTAACGCCACACCCTCCTCATCTTCCTGAAGCAACGGTCGCGAGTTTAACAACATCTAAGCTGTATGTAGTTAAGGCGAGATCAAGCCTTCTATTGAAGATGCACCCTCCTACGTCTGTCCAAAAATCAACAGTGAACCTTGACTCATCTGAAAACATCCCATTGCTCCAGCGTCGATTATCCCAGTGTTGACGATCCCTACACCAACGACGTCTTGCCTTAATGTGATGATCTCTCAAACAAGGGATCACGCGAGGACGTCGGGCGCGAAGGTGACCCTTATGCAGTCGATTCCGAATGGTCTGGCCACTCACTCTCACACCAGTGTCTGTTTAAAGACGAGCGCTGGTCTGATTTGCTGTGATGACACGATTTCTCAAGGCCAAGGTACGGATAAATCGATCCTGGGCTTGAGTTGTCGCCCTTGGTCGACCTGAGCGTGGTCTGTCCTGTACAAATTGTGTATCACGGTATCTGGACCATAGCCTGCTTATGACAGACTGCGAATCATTCATCGTCCGCGCCACAACCGCCTGTGTTTTGCCGATCCGTAGCATGCCAAGGGCACGTAACCTTTCATTTTGGGTAAGCCGACGCATATCAAAATTTGTTTTCTGGTCACTAAAACAATTAAACTGATGTTTCCCCCGTGGAATTCAATGCCACAATGACAGTAACATTCAAAGTCAGAGTCGTGCAAATCTTGGTTTGGGCCCCTATGATGATCCCAAGCATCACCTGCTTTCCATGCGGTAGCTATTGGTGCGTTTGGGCGTCACATGTAACTGGAAATGTTTCTTCTGTTAGGTTCTATAGTGACTTTTTTCGTAGTCATTTGCATATTTAAGTATTATGCCCCCAAAATCAAATATCCCCTACTTTTTTGTGAATAGTATATTACACTGTGGTGGTGTACAGATGCAAGGTATATTTTACAACTTTGATGTTCCCGCACAAGCAGACGACGACAACGTATAAACCGTGACTTTGAGTTTGTTGGATGGCTATTTTACTCCACAAAAAAACACGCTATATGAAAGACATAATAATATGTTTAGAAAACTATATCAATTTCCTAATGAGACAGATGACCAATTTGTAACTCGGATTACGTTTGCGCGGCGACGCATGTGGGTTTGACCACGTTGAAGAAGAAATTCAGGATCAAGTTATTCACGTACCAAGATTTACGGAGGAAATGTTTGGAACGAGGGCAAGGATTACGTTTGACGATAGGCGTAGGAGCTGGATGACAGTTAGGGGGCAGAACCCTGAATGCCCGAAAAATTTTCGGGTTTAAAGACAGCTATTGCAGCCGGTGAACAAAGCAGCTTCAAAGTGGTCTAATATAGCCTAATTAAGGTGGCTGACTCGATTTCTAAAATTTTGAAAATGTAACTGCCGCAAACGCGTTTTCCTGCTATTCCAGTCTTGAATACAGCGACTTCAATTTGGTCCAGTATAGCCTACATGGTTGACCCAAATTCCAAACAACAAATCAATCGTCGTGCGGTATGGAGGCCTCACCCTCCCGGAGAAAAATTTGAAAGTTTAATCACCGCAAATGCGTTCTCTGCTATTTTAGCCCGTGTTAACAACTCCAAAAGTATTCAATGGTTTTGTAACCGATATTCTACTCTGAATTCCAACCATCGAATCAGTCTGTTGCATCTGTATTCACAAATATTTATCGATGTCCGAAAAATGTCGCACAAAGTCGAGTGGCTCCAGACAAAATATTTTAATCTATAGTCAACTCAGTACAAATTCATTATATTTAATTACAAGAAAAGTAAAATTAGTGTTTTATTAGGGCTCGATGACAGTTAGGGAAGCAAAACTAGAAATGCCGGAATATTTCGGGTTTATAGACAGCGGCGTCGTTTTTCTTTGAGGGGCGAATGACCCCCAAGAAAATTTTGGATTATTTGACGTCGCCAACGCGTTTTACTGCTAGTTTCTTCTGCCGTTTTCCGTCTCGATGCCTGTTTTTCGGGCAATACCGTTTTTTGGGCATATCTATTAAAGAGAGCTTCGGGCATTTTTACGGGCATTCAGTGGACAAAAAAAGACGAGAAAATACTTCTCGGGCAGTTTGGATCTCATAGAAATAAGTTAGTTATATTTTTTGTCTCAACGTTAATAGAAAAAAAAGGTCGTCCAAGTTTTCATTGCCCGAAAATAAATTCTTACCCCCCCCCCCCGGTCTCCTACGCCTATGCCGTTTGACTGACCTACAAACAATTGCCAGAACAATGGAAGCAACCCAGAGACAAGTGGAAAAGACCTAGATAAATAGAATTTTGTACAGATGAGGGAATTTTAAGGGACGTCCACCTAGATCGAACTGTAGACAGAGTAATTTTGAAATGAAGTGTTACAGATGCGGTAATGTGGGACACAAACAGAATGATGGAACTTGTCCAGCGATGCACCGTAAATGTGATAAATGTCATGACTATGGTCAGTTTGCTTGCTTTTGTAAAACTAGGTCAAAATTAACCCCGCAGCCGACACGTGGTAGACCATGCTACTACCAGCAATCTGGGGCAAGGCCCAATTTGTCAGGTCGAGGTAGTTACGACAATAAATACAATAATCATTCTGCAGACACGAGAAGCAAATACCGATTAAAATTGATTCAGTCGGGAAAAGAAAGAGATAGTGCAGATAGAATGACAGACGAATTTCGATATTTAAGAGTATGCGAAGAAGATGATTATATATTTAGTTTTGGTGATAATAAGAAGCCGAAAGTTTTAGTTGATATTGGCAGCCTTCCAAGTGTTGAAATGATTCCCGATTCAGGTGCCAGCTGTAATGTTATGGTTGAAGAACATTGGGAGCAATTAAAACATAAAAAAAGATTAAGTGTCGTGAATCATTTTCAAATAAGAAACTTTATCCGTTTGGAAGTGACAAACCTTGACACTGATAGGGCGTTTTACAACTTTGTTGAGAGTTGGAAATAAATTAACTGAAGCCACAATTTATGTAATAAAAGAAAAGTAAAGGGCCAGACTTTATTGGGAATATATACAGCTATAGAACTGAATTTTTTACAACTTTAATTATGTTAACTCTGTGAGTGGGAAGGTTGATATTTTTGATAAATATAGTCCATGTTTTGGCTCTTTGGGGAAACTTAAAAACTTTCAGTTAATGTTACCAATTGATAAAACAGTGAAACCCGTGGCGCAACAATTGCGAAGAGAAGGATTGCACCTTAGATCTAAAGTGGAAGCTAAAATATACGAACTTAAACGTTTAGATGTTATCGAAAAAGATCAAGGCCCAACACCTCCTTGGATTTCTCCATGTGTCGTTGTACCTAAACCAAATGACAAAATAAGACTGTGTATTGACATGAGGCAGGCAAATACTGCAATTGTTAGAGAGAGATACCCAAAACCAACTGTGGACAAAATATTACATGATTTAAATGAAAGTAATGTTTTTAGTAAGCTGGATATTTTATCTGCGTTTCACCAGATAGAATTACACAAGGATTCAAGGTCCATAGCAACGTTTGTAACCCATGGGACTCTATAGATACAAAAGATTAATGTTTGGTATATCGTGTGCTCCAGAGATGTATCAACGGGTTATTCAACAAGCTCTCCAAGGCTTGGAAGGAGATAGGAACATATTTGACGATATTTGCATGGTAAAACGGAAAAGGAACACAACGAGAGACCTGAAAAAACTTCGAGGAACTGGAACTTACCTTGAATAAAGGGAAATGTAAATTTAATATGCCACAGTTAGAATTTATGGGACATTTATTGTCAGCGCGAGGTTTAGGCCCTACAAAATCTAAAATTGGAGCTGTGACTAAAGCGAGACGACGTCAGAGTGCTTCAGAGGTGCGTTCATTCTTAGGACATTAAGAACTTGTCAACTATTGCAGAACCTCTGAAAAAATTAACTAAGAAAAATGAACCTTTTATTTGGGAATATGAACTTGAAGATTCGTTTAATAACTTGAAGCAATCTTTGGCATGTGCATGTACATTAGGTTATTCCAATAGGCATGATAGAACCTTTGTTATTAGTTTTAGTTTAAACAATATTTTATTCAATAAACTGAAATGGATTGAACAACAGGCAAATGCCTATATAAGTTTTCTCCAAACATATAAAATAGTTTTAATTTTTTTAAATTTTGGCTTAATTATTTCTTAATTGACAATGAATAATATTCTCTTTTCTATTTCCAGTATTATAATACAAGGGTGGTCTAATTAAAGGATATACACGTGAAAGGCCTGGTTTAAATGTACTTAACGTTTGTGAGTTTTTAATAAGTTCAGGTAGATCGTTCCAAAGTTTAATTGTACAGGGAAAGAAGCTATTAGAATACGAAGTGGTATTACAAAATGGTGGATTGAGGTTCTGATATTCACTACGAAGGTTAGAATTGGAAACTAATGGTTTAAATTTGTTAAAGACTTCAGACAGATAGCTGGGGCAAAGATTATTTTTTATTTTGTATAGATAAATTAATTTGTGTTTTTTTCTGCGATTGGATAGTGATTCCCATCCCAGTTCATTGTATAAATTAGTTTTAGATGTATTTCTTCTAAGGCCACTTATTATTCTACCCGCTTCAGTCTGGACACTTTCTAGTAGATCAGAATCTTTCATTGAGCAGTTATCCCATACAATATCAGCATATTCTAGAATAGGGCGAATAAAAGCAAGATATATTTTGTTAAGTGAAATTCTATTAATTTTATATTTTAGTATACGCAAAATATTTAGACGACCGCAAGCTTTCTGGTATATATTTGAAATATGACCATGATGCGTTTGACTGAAATGTTAATCCCAAATGACAATGACTATTTACATTTCAACTTTTGTATTTTCGAAGATAACGTCTGGATGAATTGTATTTTTCCTACTAAAAATAATATTTTTGGTTTTATTGGGGTTAAAAGTTACACACCACTGTTTAGCCCACGATGAGATAATATTAAGATCTTTATTTATAGTGATCGCGCTACTTACAGGATCATTATGGATAATGGTAAAAAGTGAGGTATCATCGGCGAATAGCCTTATATTGTTAGTTATATTATCAGAAATATCATTTAAATAAATTAAAAATAAAAACGGACCAAGTACGCTTCCTTGGGGAACTCCAGAATCAGTATGCAAATAATTTGATTTAAAACCTTCTAAAACTACACATTGTTGTCTATTACTTAAATAGTGTTCAATCCAATTACAAAGTGTTTGACTAATTCCATATTGTTTTAATTTAGACAATAAACCCATATGCCAAACTTTATCAAACGCTTTTGATACATCACAAAATACAAATCGAATTTGCTTTCCTATATCAAGATTACTTATTATGACATCATACATTTCTAAAAGTTGATTTATTGTGGAGTCGTTTGGTTGAAAGCCAGACTGATACTTATATAGCAGTTTATTTTCTTTGATAAAGAAATTGGTCTATAGTTGTCGGGGTAATGCGGATCACCCTTGCCTTTAAACGCTGCAATGATATGAGAAGTCTTCCAAATATCAGGTAATAATTGACGTTCCAATGAAAATTTTAAAAAATTAGTGAGAGGTTTTGTGATTGACAGATTTATCTTTTTTAGCACAGCTGGGCTGATGTTATCGGGGCCAGAAGGTTTTGAACAGTTAAGAATCAGTAGCTGGTCTCTTACTTCTTGTTCGCTTATAATAAATTGATGTAATTCGTTGTTACTACGAGAAGTAAAATTTGGGAGATCAGGTACTCCATTTAGTTTTGAAATCGAGGCGAAATAGGAATTGAGGATATTTGCCTTATCAAGTGGGTGTGTGTAAACGCGTTTTTCAAATATTAATGGAGAAGTGGCTATCTTTTCATTTTCCAAACTTGCTATAGATTTAGCTATTTTCCACCATTTATTTGAAGGCAGGTTGTTATTATTTATTTGTTGTTCTAATTTGCCTTTATAATTACTTTTAGCTTCCCTAATTAATGTTATTACTTCATTTCGTATTTTTCTAAATAATAGCCAATGATTAGGATTATTAGTTTTTTTTGGCGCGTTTGTGTGCTCTATTTTTTTTCGTATTTTTATACGTATAGTGTTATTCATAAATGGCTTATCATTTGGTCTTATAGTTACTACTTTTGTTGGGATATACTGTATTAATGCTTTATTTAAAACATCTAAAAAGCTATGGTAAATTTTATTAATATCATCATTATTAAAAACATCTTTTGACCAATCGACAGTTAATAACTCATTATTTAAACCTTCATAATCAGCAAGTTTATAATTTCTAATAGTTCTTTTGTATGCTATTTTTTTGTATGTTTTTATATTTAAAGATAATATTATTGGTGAATGTGTACGGCATATAGGGGCATTAACATTAGTATCTGATATAAGTGATTTTTTATTAGTAATAAAAAGATCGATACACGAGCCGTGTAGCGTTGTGAAATTTGTGGGAACTTTTATCAAGTTTTCGAGGTTTAATCTTTGTAATAGTTTTTTAAATTTAATACAATTACTTGAAGTACTTAAAATGTTAACGTTAAAATCCCCTGTTAGAATCAGAAAGAGGCCACTATCAAGTGCATTACATAACGTGTCACAAAATATATCCCAAAATGCAACCCTTGTATTTGGAGGTCTATAAATAACTCCGAGTAAGAATTTAGTATTATCAGTAAACATCTCTATAAAAATTAATTCAATATCAGGGTTTGTGAGATCATGCCTTATCTGAAAATGTAGGTTATTTTTAATATAAACAACAACCCCACCCCCATGCCTGTTTCTATCTAATCTAACAGGACTTGTATAACCAGGCAGTAAAATCAACGAATCTTTAATAGTGTTGTCAAGATGGGATTCAGTAATACATATTATATCATAAATGGAGAATTCAGCTTCAATTATATCTAATTTTGGCAATAAACTACATACATTATTGTGGACAATTGAAATATTACCTGTACTTAGTGTATTAAAAGGACCAGGGTTTCGTTCAACACAACCGATAATAAGCAATGTTTTAATTACAAGCAGTAGATGCATATTTATACCATAACAAAAGATAGGTTGTAAGATCATATATAAGGAATGTTGATTGTTCCGTTTAAGAGGGCACATATTATTCGTTTTGATCGTGACTGTCGTTAAGTAGTATTTTACGCTCACATGTAAAAACGGGACAATCAAACATATATTTATATCTATTTCGGTATGCATCTATAATAAGATCTGTTTTTAAATTAAAATTTTCGTTAAAAGTGAAATTAATACATTTTACACTCCTAGAAGTTAGATGAATGGAATTGTATAGAGGTGAGAAGCAAATATGCAATATATTACATAACAATAAACAAAACATAGTATGTACAGAACGTGTCAAAATTAGAAAAGAAACATATATACAAACACATGATGGACAACAAGTTAAATAACTTGTGAACAGAGTAATCCGTATTAATTACTCCTTTTGCAGAAGAAAGTTCAGTCGACAGGTAGGGATGTGTATACTGTGCTGGTTGCGTATATAATTAATTTAAATTAACTAGTATAATTAGTGCGGAAACTTATGATTACGTCAGAAGTAATCCTAGAGATATTCGATAACTTTACACGTAGCATGGTGAATATAATATGTAAACACAATGGCAAGAAGACATCATACTTGTTTGTCCTGTCTGTTTTGGCCTTACAACCTCGCATGACTTTAAATAATAACAATGAGTATAACACTGGGTAGCTTTACTGTGTTAGACCTATTGTATGCATACTAGTATTAAAGCCCCAATACAACTCTTGTTGTAACTGAATGATATGCCCCAATCATTATTCTGGTCAACAAATTGTACTACGTGTATTTCACAATATTCCAATAAATTGATGGTACAAATTTCATCTTAACACATCAAATTTAAAAAATTGGGAAGATTCAACTACATGGTAACAACATGGGTTGAAAAGTTTTACATAAACACTTTCAAGTGTAACTTGGATTTAAATATATTTTCAAACCCTCTTGACAAGTAAAATAGGATGTAATGGATAATTTACACAACCGGTAGGACACTTAAACATCTAGTAGTTAGCTAGGATAAGGCTATTTTTTTTAATTTTTATTTTCTTTTTTGGAACCTGTCAAGCCAGCAAGAGTGGTATTGTCCCTTTTTAAGCTTCGCAGGACTATAAATGGGGTTTACCCCCATTTCGACTACGTCCCATTTCGACTACACCCCATTTCGACTACAAATTTTATTACGCTCAAAACCCTGAGCCCCTAACTAATCAACAATGAACTGTTCCACTGATTAAGTGATCGGATTAAGGTAATGATTATTGTTAAAATAGCTTATTCATTATATATTTTAGCTTGCTATTTAATAACAATTAGTTTGTGTATGTTTGAAGTAGAAATATTAGTTTATTTATTAAAAATAACATTGTTTCATGTGTAGCCTACATGGCGGGACTTCGTGAAGTCAAATTTGTAATTTCTCAGAGGGGTAAGCCGCAAGTCTTGCTGGATGGATATGTGTATAGAAAGAACACCTTTTAAAATTGGAATGAACTGTACAATAGACAATAGATAATCGAACTAGTGCTTTGAAATTAGACAATCGAACCAGTGCTTTGAATTAGACAATCGAACCAGTGCTTTTAAATTAAACAATCGAGCCAGTGCTTTGAAAATAGACAATCGAATCAGTGCTTTGTAAAATATTAATATCTTGTTTTGTTATATAAATTTTTAAATCTTTTTTCCTGTTTGTTTTGATATAATCTGTTATACGCTGTAGTCTAAATGGGGTATGGAAGAATCTATTCTATCTATATAGAGGGTATATAAGTAGGGATTATAAAACCACCAGACCGTATAATCTGTTGTTATAAGCTGTAGTCGAAATGGGACGTAGTCGAAATGGGAGTACACCAAAATGGCAATACACAGGTATCTCAGTCTATATATATATTTATGCAGGTATCGTAGTATATAATTTATAATAGCTATATAAAATGGCAGCTATGTGGGTATAATGTCACCATGGATGTTTCTCATGCTAATATATATCTATATCTAAGGGTAAGCCATCTGTATATATCATACTCGGTAGTTTCTGGAATATTTATAAAATGGCGTGCTAAATAGTTTTAAATTTATATTAACGGCATTTGATAAATACAATTCCCAGATATATTTTAAGCAGATTATGTCTAACTGAAGTGTAGCTGGTTGGTGAGGTCTGTGTGAAAAAACATCACACTGGAATATACTATACGCGGGTAATACCATACGTAGACATTTATGTTATTATTAGGTACAACTTTCTTAAACAGATTATGTCTAACTGAAGTGTCGCTGGTTGGTAAGGTCCGTGTGAAAAAACATCACACTGGAATATACTATACGCGGGTAATACCATACGTAAACATTTATGTTATTATTAGGTACAACTTTCTTAAAACACACGATCATAGTTCTACTAAATTCATTTATCATGTCGCTACGAAATATATGAAAAGTAAGATAAAAGAATAAGTATTTTACGGTATTACTAAATATCTGCATAGTTTTCACTTAACATTAAGCCGAAATTACTTAACTAATAGGTCCAGAAGTTAGGCACAGTATTGGGTAACTCAAAGTAATGGACATTGAGTATGCGATTTTGATTGAGCAAGATTTGTAGATACTCTCCTGAAAATACAATGAGAATTTAATTATTTTTTTTGTTTTACAATTAAGAAATGTCTAACAGACTTTACAAGTTTACAGCATCAGATTCCATTTCATATCTATTTGAGTTTGGGTTTACTATTCTGACAGCTTCACTTGATGCCGCCCATTTAGGTGTTGATGTTAATCCCATATCCATCAGGGAGGGTTGGGGTGTTCCCATTTAGCCGGCAGGCTTTGATGTCAAATTTTGCCGCTAATCCAGAGTTAATCCTAGAACAATGGTATTATAAACTATAGTCCATATCTTTTTTAAGATTAAAACTGTATTGATTTTAACAAATTTAACTTTTATTAAATAACATTAACTAGCTAACACAGATAAAAATATATTGATTTTAACAAATTTAATATTTATCAAATAACATTAAAGGATTTACACATATAAAAATACATTACAATTTACACATTTAACTTTTATTAAAGAGCATTATATAATTTATAAATAAATGCCTTACAACATAACAATCATTTTACAGTCCCACTAAATAGGAAATATTTGTTCCATGCCGATTTACACTTAAAGAGTCATTTAATAACTGTGTTTTCAAATGTTCAATTCTTGTATCAAGTTGTCGATATTTCTTAATTCGAGACCTTTTGGTACCACCAAATAATATCTGTGAAATTGTGATTTCGACATAGGATTGTTCTTGTTTTATTAAGTTAATGAACTTGTAAATATTAGGATGGCATGCTGTCATTTTATTCAACTTAGAATGCCAACCTTCTACGTGGTTGGTAGTACGGGGCCCTGTTGTATCAAAATGGTTCCACACATTACGGCCATTGTTATCAACCCACTGCTCCGCCATATAATCAGCGAACCGCCCTACTTGTGGAATGTTTAAATCTACAGCTTCCAAAGCAAAGAACCAAAAATCCTCGATATCACACATTCTTATCAGTGGCAAAGCTGATGCGTGGCGTACAAATTGTCTTATAAGAGGGTTGTCCCGGAATAATGTCTGGAGTCCACAACGTTGAACAGCTTTCCAAATGGCCTGGCGAAAATGAAACATGCACCCTTTAACATCAGAATTATAAACAATCCTTGCGGCATTTTGTGCTGCGGTCTCAAAATCGGTAAATATTGTTGATGGGTTCAAATTTAAACCAATGTTACGGGTTCTATCTAATATTATCCGAAACATTTGTTCGTAGGTATCCTGTCGCTTATTTGCTAGCAAAGCATACACGAGCGGATACATTTTCCCATTTATCATTGAATGAATTGTATATATCTGGTAAAAAAGCTGTGGGCACATACTAAATGTTCCGTCACAAAAATACGAATCACTGCCAGCGTGAACTCGTAGATTTTCATCTGTTGCAAATATGCACATATTTCTGTCTTAAAAAAGCAGGAACCGGTCACCATTAGCTGTAGTTTGGTATGGTTCTATAAGTTCTATGTCCTGGCGTTCTTTAGGTAATGTTGGTAAAATTTTTGATCGTGAGCGGTATAAGGCGGAATGGATGGAATAAAAAGTTGGCACAGACTGTATAACTTCAGTAACTTCCTCAGTTCGTAGACCTGAAACAATATAAACAAATAGACATATAGATCTTACTCAATAGAAATAATATCAAAACATTTTATTTTCAGTTTGGAAATAAGGTTCAAGATTAAATGGCACAATTTACTTACTAGTTATTTGTTTTTGATAAATACTTGGCATTGGTCTGTGGTCAGTTTTTACCAAATCATTCATAAAAGAGATATCCACAGACTACCTCACGAAGTTAATCCAGAAAGCTCCAGCAAAATCATGTGAATTGGATGTATTACCTACATGGCTATTCAAGAAAATGTCATGTGCAAATACAACATATCTCCTTGGCCTTATTAATGATACAATAAACAGCTCAGGATTTCCCGAAGTATTTAAGACAGCTTATGTGAAACCACACCTGAAAAAACCGAACCTTGACCAAGATATACTGAAAAATTACAGACCAGTTTCAAATCTATCTTTCATTTCTAAAGTTATTGAAAAAATCAATGCGGATCAACTAAAAGAACACATGAATCAACATAATCTACTAGAAACATACCAGTCGGCTTACAGAAATCTGCATAGCACAGAGACGGCCCTAACAAGGGTTCACAATGATATTCTTCGAGCCATGGACAAGAAATATGTAACTCTATTCGTATTACTGGACTTATCGGCCGCATTCGACACCATAGATCACCAATGTCTCCTGCAGCGCTTAAAGCACAGAATAAAGCTATCTGATTCGTCATTCGAGCTTATTAGATCTTATTTAACATGCAGATCACAATTAGTGCGTGTTGGGGGCGCAAAATCACAACCAACAGCACTACAATATGGGGTACCCCAAGGATCAGTCCTCGGCCCAATCCTTTTCACAATTTACACGCTGCCTCTTGGCGATATTATCAGGGAATGTGATGCGAATTTTCACCTCTTTGCTGATGATACCCAGTTGTATCTCAGAGGCCCACCTTGCGATGTCCCAGAGAAAAAACACCAACTGGAAAACTGCATTAAAAAAATCGGCGTGTGGATGCATGAAAACTACTTGAAACTTAATTCAGACAAAACAGAATTTCTTTACCGAGCATACAAACCTCCACAGCAGATGCCAGTCAAATATCTATTGGAGATTGTATAATTCCTGTTGTTGAGTCAGCCAGAAATCTAGGTGTTATCTTCGATTCATCCATGAACTTTAATAAACACATTTCCTCTGTAACCAAATCCTATTTCCTTCAGCTGCGCCAAATAAGTAAAATTCGTAAATATCTTGATGTGGATTCAGCCAAAACTCTTGTCAATGCCTCCATAATTTCTCGCCTGGACTATTGCAACTCTCTACTTTACGGTCTCCCCACAACTTCATTAAATCGTCTACAGAAGATTCAAAACACAGCCGCGCGAATTATTACTAAAACCAAACTTCATGATCATATATCACCAATCCTTAGGGAACTTCATTGGCTACCTGTGAGGAAACGTGTAAAATTCAAGATTTTACTGTTGACATACAAGTGTCTTCATGCCACAGCCCCGAGCTATCTCCAGGAGCTAATTCAAATTAAATCACACCAAAGAACAACCAGGTCGTCAAATATACAACAACTTGATATTCCAAGAACATATCTTGTATCGTGTGGTGATGGGGCCTTCTCCGTAGCAGCACCAGTCCTGTGGAACAAGCTACCCCAATATGTTAAAGAAGAAGGAACCATTGCAGGATTCAAAAAGAGACTAAAGACTCATCTCTTTGATTCAAAATAACATCATTTATGTGACAGACAACTCAGCGCCATTGAGCAGTTTACTGGATAATAGGCGCTATATAAATTCATTATTATTATTATTATTATTATGACAAAAACGTATCAACTTTAATCTTTACATTATCTGGTTGATGATTGTGTTCGGATCCAACAGTGGTAAGAACATCATTCTTGGTGTTTACAGTAGCTGGACAAGTTTTTGTTGAACATTTCCAATGGACGGCATTTGGTCTGCTTGATTTTATACTGAACTTGTAACCATTGTGTATTAAATATCGGCCACCTCTATTATTGGAGATAAAGCGAATATTAACCTAAACGTTTGCCATTTTAATATAAATATAATTTCGACACAGATCGACCATCTATTTATATTAATATAGTGAATTGAATTCATGTTTGAAATCATAACGCCGGCATGAACTGTGTTCAAAATGTTATTAATTAGTTGGTTAATAAATTTTATTAAGAGGGATTAAGAGCTCATTAACGCTGAACACTAGTGAACAGTTCTTGAGTGACTACTTTTAAACAGACTATAGTTTTAAGATCAATCAAAGGATTAACAGTCTGCCGGCTAAGTGGGAACACACCGGAGGGTTGTCTCATATGATGCGTGCTGATATCCGCTAGATTATAGGTGTTATGTGGGTGTTCACGAGTAGCAGCCAACGCTTCAGGACGACCTTGGCCTTCACGCTGATCTGTGTGTAAGTATCGTCTGGGGTTAACATTATTTCTGAATGGTAGCAAATCATCTTCGCATGTAATGAGATGTTTTCGGCCGTCAAAACTACTAACAAATATTTTTCCGTCGTAGGTCCAACAGTTTTTGATAACTTTGTCTTTAAAGTGATTACGTGTTATTTTGTATAATGCTGAACGGGTCTTAGTTAGCGCCTCGTTTATGTATACTTTAGTTTTGTTCGTGATATTGTACTTTTTCAGATTTTTTTTATTTGCATATACTGAGGCCGTGTCACGGTAGCTAATAAAGCGTACTATGATATCTCTGTGAAACTTGCCCTGTTTGTCCCCAACTCTATGGGTACGCCCAATATGTGATTTATCTAGCTTGGTAGCACCATCAGGGAAAACATGATTGTTGAATAAAGAAAGAACAATATCATCAGTATTTTCGTCGGGTAACTCACTGATACCACTGTTGCAGATTGGGTTAGCTCCGAGATGCAATAATGGACTAACCCATCTGTGACGTTTATTTGTTTAAGCCATGCTGCACGTGCAGTTTTTTAGGGGTATTTAGTCCTGTGGTAGGTTAGGCTCATTCCACTTTTTCCTGACTTCGGAGAGCTATCGACGGAAAAGGATCACCCGGAATAATTGAGATTATACAGTATTGCACAAGTAGTGATATATTTAGTATATTTCTTGGATAGTTGTAATGTAAGTAGAAAGCTTTACTAATATTATTAACCACTGCTATTGCATGTGCCCGTAGCTTGATATAGTATTGGTGTATGTAGCTTTGCTTAGTGGCATGGGCTGTGCTTATATGTAGACTGATTATATATATGTGTGTCTATCAATTGTATTTATCGTCGTCCCGTCTTAACCCCTTGGCCCATATTGCCTTCCCACTCGGGCTCACACAGTTTAAGTGGTTAGCCCGGTGGGTTAGATAAGTATATAGACCCGAGTTTACAATAAATGGCGTTTTGCGACTTCGGACTTTAGCGTGTAGGGTTAATTTGGGACTGAAACATAAAGATAATCCCTTTTTGAATAGAGGGGATAGGTTATATATAAGGCCTAGCCAGCGTAAAAATTAAGACAATTTAAAAATTGAAATTGGTCAATTAGAATAGGTCATTCAATTGTGATTTGAATTACAAAGGGAAAATACTTATATAATCTAATATTTGAGCTATTACTGTAGCGAAACGGAATTTTAATATGTTTATAGGTTTTATTATGTCAAGTAATATAGTGTATAGAGTAATGTGCACCTTTAAACTAACAAACTGACACTAATTTTACTTGCAACTGGCCTATAATAACATCTCTCCTTTAACTTGGCTTGTTAACCTGTACTGTTTTCTTAGAGCCCAAATCTTGGGGTGAGTACAATTCTACTCCCTTGGTTACAAGCAAGTTTTCCTTCTAACTAAACCTCTCTTTGGACATCAGACTTTAGATAGATTTCGAAGTGTAAGGACAATTTGATACCTTTCATCAAATTGTTTAACTTTAGTTTTCAAATCTAGTTAGGTTATTTTCAGAGAATTGTTTCCAGTTATACTACTTCAGTATTACAGGTATGTGTGCTAATTCTCTTATTTTGGGTAATTGGGGTTTAGATAGAGTGGATGAAGGAATGATAGAAATTATAATATTAGTTAAAGCGGCCATTTGATTTAAATAGTAATATAGAAAATAACATGTAAAGATAATTAGTTTTGCATATATATAAATATAAAGTAGAGTATAAGGTACTACATTGAAAGAATATTGTATATATAATTAGACGAATGTTATTTTCCAGAATATATATAGTTATCTGAAGATTTTGTTCACCATCTTGGTAGTCTTCCTTAAAAACCCCTTCTTTGGGTATGTGATCAGTTACTTATATATTACTATTACATTTAGTAAAAACTTAAAGCATATTTAATATATTTATTATAATATATTTAAGTTAGAGATGTATTTTAGTTCGTAAATGATTGATGTATTTCATCATTAAGTACGCATGTATTACTATTATATTATTTAATATTAACCAACTGTGATATGTATACTAATTTTAATGTATATATTTTCAGGGTTTTTAATAAAGGTTTAAGAACGAAAGATAGTTTTTATTGATTTACACCCCCCGGTTACATTACAAGTGTATAGTCGAAACCGCGGGAAATTACCCACGTTCCCTTGGTAACGCATGCTTATTGCGTGCAGCTATTTGAGTGATAGGAATTTTTAGTAGTCATCAATGTTATGATATATGTGAGACAACTGAAGGTAGTTTAGGACATGTATTTATCAAAATAGTAGTCAAAAGAATTATATTTAAAATAATAGTAAGATTAGAAAATCTTCTGTAAATTTTTCCACGTTTTAGTCAATCACGTGGGTGTTAGTAGACTTAGGAATTTCCCGATGGGCAAAGTGGTTACCGGAAGTAAACAAACAAGATGGCTGACTTTTAACAAATATTTCTGAACTTAGACTATTTCTTTTAGATTAAGGGTGTTTGTGGACTGTAGGAAATAAATTTGTTATTTTTAATTGATTTGGTAGTATAGGCTCAATATCCTTGGTACCTGTAGTTACTCTAGTGAGATTTATAAATAACTTTAGACTGTTGTTTATACGGAAAAGTTAGACATGGCGGAAAACACAATTAAACAAGAATGGGGCAATGGTAAAGTGTCTGAAACTGAATTTAAAGAATATTTTAATAATTTGTTTACCTCATATAGACAAGAAACAGGGTTTAATTTACCCAACTTCCCCATAAATCAGGAAAACTCCCTTTTAGATCTTCCTACTATAGGTCAACAAAGCCAGGATGTTCGAAATAATGAACCGTTATTGACACCGGGTGACATTAATAAAATGTCTGAGGCACAGACCCGTGAGAGTTTCTTAAATTGGTATCTTCAACACAGTCAGGAGGCAGGAGTTAATGCCCTTAACCCACCCCTCCTAAAGAGGGGATACCTCCCACGGATCCTCATAAATTTAAACAAAGTCAGGATATTAGGAATAGGGAACCCCTACCTTACCCTCCTATCCTGGTACCCGAAACAGACAGAAGGGGGAGGGGAGAGGAGGATAATAATCAAATAAGGCAGACTCAGTTTAATCCTTCCATATTACCTAGGTCACTATCCTTCAATGGAAAGTCCGATGGCAGTTGGGATACGTTTAGTCATAAGTTTCTTAGGTTCGCCCTGTCCCAACCCTGGGGAGCTTATAGCTCAAGATGTATGGACTATTTTTGTTATTGTTTGACTGATAAGGCTGCAGAATATTTTACCGATTTAATGAAAAAATCTCCGGAAATGAATTTTGTTGTAATGTTAGACTTGATGAGGAAGCGTTTTGGAGGTCAAAATATACCTGAGGCAGCCCAGGTCGAATTTCAGACTGCGACTCAAGGTATGAACGAGTCAATAGGTGATTGGAGCGATCGTGTTCGACATTTGGCCTTACGAGCTTATTCGGGTTTGTCATCGGAGGATTTCATAGCAAGGCAGTCAGTATTAAAGTTAGTTTCAGGATGTAATGACCCTCAGGCGGGAAGATTTGTCGCCAATTTGCGTTTAGTTGACATGGAGGATGCCGTTGAACGATTGCGTTGGTATTTCCATGTCAATAAGGTTATTCCGCTACAAACCAACTCAAATTCTTATCGGGGTAGGACATATCCCGGGGGTGAGGGATTGGTAGGATCAATCTTGCCGACTGAGACACAACCTTTTCCAAGTACTTGTAGAAATGACTATGATTCTGCAGGGGCGGGGTCTCGACATTCAAGATCCCCCATGCGGAGGCCCATATATCCAGATTTACGATCTCCTCAGGTCAGTAGAGCTTATTATTACCCTGAATTAAGGTCACCCAGTCCCTTTCCAGTAAGATTTGCTGAACCACTGGTGTCTGACAGAACAACATTGGAGGATTATAGTCAAGTATATCCCTATGCACGTAGAACTAGTCCTTCCCCCAGACCCAGCCAATCCAAACAGCCCCGTCTGAAAGTTAAGGATACTCTGGAGAAACCGAAAGAAGAGACGGAAATAGGCCAAATAAAAACTGACATGACACAACTTAAAGATATGATGGCCACATTAATTTTGACTCTAAATAGGAGAAGGTCCTCACCGTCGCCTAATAGAGCCAATATAATATGTTTTGGATGCGGACAGGCAGGACATTATAAGAGCGAGTGTCCTTCGCGACCTTCCAACTCACGGACACCTTCCCCCGTAAGGATTAAGGAAGACATAGAGGCTTTAAACGATCAAGGGACGAGGCAATAGGCCTTCCTTCGATCCCGGTAGAACAAGGCCCAAACCTGAAACATTCGCCCCTCTCTATACCTGTAGACCAAGGTCATGTTGACCTTGCCCCTACACCCAAGGTTGGGAGGAGTGATAATGTTTCTAAGCCTGATGATGAAGTTTCTGTTGCTAGGTTACCCTCTACTATTGCATATAGAGTCCCCCTAACAATAGAAAATTTAGTTATAGAGTCTTTAATTGATACTGGTTCGGATTGTACAATAATATCGCCTGAGGTTTATGATCAAATTGAATGTAAGCCACCCAAAATAAGGGATATTACTATACATGCAGCAGCCGAAAATATGACATTTTCTGGTTTTTTTAATTGACCCCGTTTCTCTCCAAATAGGGTCTTTTAGGTTCACAGATAATGTGTATGTAGCCCCCATAGCTGATACCGCTTTATTGGGTTTAAATTTTCTGAAAAAATGGAAAGTTATAATTGATCTCTCACAAGAGTGTTTGATAGTTAATGACGAGACTATTCCCATAGTAACAGGACCAAAGCCTACCTGTAATACTTATAGTACCCCATGTACCGCTCAAGTCATGGTTCCGACGAAAACAATTATTACAGCGAGGTCAGTCACTCGTCTACCTTGTAAAATGGATAGGACATTAAAAGATTATGTAGTAGAACCTATCAAAAGTGATCAATTACTCATTGGCCGCACTCTTCATTCAAATACGGAATATCCTACCGTCTGTCTGATTAATGCGTCCGATGAAGTAATTGTATTGGAATCTAATGACATCATTGGACAAGCCTATGAGGTTGGAACGGAATCGATACTGCCTATTCCCGTAGGAGAATCGTTTCCGGGGTCCCCCACCCCAAACCCTCAAGGTTCCTACAATGGTGACAATGAGGTAATAGAAGAAGGTAGTCCCACCCTACCCGAACATTTAGTTGCCCTATATGAACGGTCAATAAAGCATTTGTCCCGCGTCCAAGCTAAACAAGTAGCGGAATTATTGATTGAATTTAGTGATGTCTTTGCTCAGACTGAATATGATATAGGAAATTTTACGGCAATAGAGCATGCTATTCCTACGGGAGATGCCCGGCCCATAAAAGAACGTATGCGTCGAACCCCTTTGCATTTTGTGTCCGAAGAGGAACCCCACTTAAAAAAAATGCTTAAGATAGGTGTCATTGAACCTTCCAATTCGGATTGGGCGTCGGCCCCCGTATTAATACGCAAACCAGACGGAAATGTAAGATGGTGCATTGATTATCGAGCCCTTAATGCAGTTACAACCAAGGACGTTTATCCCTTACCCATCATCGAAGAATGTCTAGATACCTTGGCCGCTAACCAATGGTTCTCAAAATTAGATGCCAACTCGGCATATTGGCAGGTTAAAGTAAAGCCCGAAGATCAAAAGAAAACAGCTTTTTTGACTAAATTTGGTTTATTTGAGTTTAAACGTATGCCGTTTGGCTTAAGTAACAGCCCTTCGACTTACTGTAGGGCCTGCTCCCTTGTGTTACAGGGCCTTAATTGGAACATCTCCTTAGCCTTCCTTGATGATGTGTTAATTATGGGTCAACAATTTGAAGATCATTTGAATAATCTTAAAACGGTCCTTGCACGTTTCCGTCAGTATGGCTTGAAAATGAAGCCTAAAAAATGTGAATTATTTAAGCAGGAAGTAGAATTTCTGGGTCGTATGGTGAGCAAAAATGGCATTAAAATGAGTGATAAACACTTGGCTCCGGTGAAAGATTGGCCGGTCCCTAAGACTACCCGGGAAGTAGAGAAATTCCTGGGGTTTGCCAATTATCACAGAGTGTTTTTAAAATGATACGCAGAAAAGGCGCTAGCCTTGTATTCTATCACAGGTAAAAAACCTTTTTATACGGGAGAAGAGCAACAAGAGGCGTTTGAAAAAATAAAGATTGCGTTAACTACTACTCTCGTTTTAGCATTACCCAATCAAAATGATACCTTCATCTTGGATACTGATGCAAGTAATTTAGCTGTAGCCGCCGAATTAAGTCAGGTCCAAGATGGGCAAGAAAGAGTAATAGCCTATTCTAGTTTTTCATTAACACCTGAACAACAACGTTATTGCACGACAAGGAAGTAATTACTAGCGGTTGTTCGATTTACCCGACAATTTAGGCATTATCTCTTGGGTCGTCCGTTTACGGTCCGGACTGACCATAGTAGTCTCACTTGGCTTTTGAAATTTAAGCGTCCCAACGGCCAGTTAGCTAGGTGGATGGAAGAGCTCGCCCAATATGACATGACTGTAAAATACCGACCAGGTTCCAAACATGTTAATGCAGACGCCCTGTCTCGGATACCCGTGTCTGGTCCTTGTCCTGATTTTACCCTGAATGTCCGTCCTAGTGATTTACCCTGTAAAGGCTGTAAATATTGTGTCCGAGCACATGAGAATTGGTACTATTATCAAAGGGATGTTGAAGAGGCTGCCCCTTTCGTTCCACCAAAAATTAATAGCATACCCACTCACAAGATAGACTTAGATCATTTTAAAGGGGAATGGCAGGATAAAATTAATGAAAATCTCTGTACGAATGATTTTGAGGGATTATTAACATTTCTCAAGGAAACCCCCAGGTATTGACCTTGACCCCAGACACATCAGGATTAGATCTATCAGGCAATTTAGAACAGGAAATCAAACAAGGTCAGAAAGATGATTCGGATTTGGCAATTCTGTTAAACTGGCTAAAAACCAAGATCGAGCCTGGCGAGGGTGAATTATTTCTGGCTAGTCCTGCGGCTAAGAGTTATTGGATAAATAAGAGTTTATGTTATATAGATGAAAATGGTATTTTGTATAGGAAAGATTTGGATGGTAGGTGTCGATTAGTAGTACCCCAGCCCTTAGTTTCGGAGCTTTTACGATTAAATCACGATGTAACCTTGGCAGGTCATCAAGGTAGGGATCGGACTGTACTTACAATTAAAACCCGATATTATTGGTATAGGATGAATCAAGCCATCAAATTGTATGTTGCCTCATGTAGACAATGCAACCAGAGCAAAAAGGCGGTTAGGATAGCTAGACATAACTTGATTACTTATCATGCAGGGGCCCCGATGGAGAGAGTTCACTTAGATTTCCTGGGTCCTTTGCCTAAATCCAATCAAGGAAATGAATACATATTGATGATGGTGGATCAATTTACAAAATGGGTTGAGTGTATTCCTCTACCATCTCAAACTGCCGAAATAACAGCCCAGGCTGCGGTGAATGAATTTTTTTCGAGATTTGGAGTTCCGTTCCATATCTTTACCGATCAGGGACGGAATTTCCAAAGTGATCTGTTTATTTCCTTGTGTGATTTATTGAAGATACATAGAGCTAGGACTACCCCCTATCGGCCTTCGTCGAATGGTCAAGTAGAACGGTACAATAGGACGTTGATGGACGCATTACGTTGTTATATGGGAGATACACAAGCAGATTGGGACATTTATTTGCCTCAATTAGCCGGTGCCCTCCGTTCGTCGGTAAACCGGTGTACGGGGTATACGCCCAATAGGTTAATGTTAGGGAGAGAAGGGAATATGCCTGCGGAATTAATGTTCGGATCGCCCTCAGAAGATCAGGAGACATGGCCTGATGAATATTTAAGAAATTTGCAGGAAAATATAACTAAAACCCATGAAATAGCTCGTAAAACTCTGCAGACTCGCCAGAAACGAATGAAAAAGGATTATGATGTTAAGATCTGGAAAAAGTCATATGAAATTGGGGATTGTGTGTATATATTAGATACAGCTTGCCTCAAAGGGAAGAATAAAAAATTGAGTCCCTATTGGAAAGGCCCAGGGGTGATTGATAAGGTGGTGACCCCCTACCTGTTAAGGGTTAAAACACGTAATACACAATCTATTGTACATCACGACCGAATAAAACCCTATAGGGATAGGGAAATACCCCCCTGGGTAGAGTATTATAGGAATAAAGTACTGAATGAAGATAATCCGACTCCAGCACGGTCTACCCGAAAAATTTATTGTCTATGTCGGAGACCTTGGGGCCGAGGATTCGGAATTCAGTGCGACCATTGCTTGGAGTGGTTTCATGGCCGGTGTGTAAATCTAACCCCAGAGGAGGCAGAGGGTATAGATATATACACTTGTCCTAATTGCGATTCCACAAACCAGGCAGGATAATCTGGGAGAAAATGGAATGATTTTCTCCCGGAGTATGTTTTATTTTCAGATTTTACAGATTTTTTTATATATAGATAAAGAGTAAACTTTTTCCAGGATGAGAAAAGGTTTCACAAATAGATTCCCCTGTTCGGAATCAGAACAGAATACCGTTGAGCACAGTTGGGATGACGAGTTATATGCACCGGAAATTTGTCTTAGCCCACCACCTCCGCAGGTGCTACATGACAGCTCTACCTCAATGAGTTCAGACTCGGAGTGGTCTTTGTTGTCGTCTCCAATTCGATTGGATGAATGGTCAAATATCATTAGGTCTCCTATCCACCCTCCTCCTGTCTTGAAAAGACCCCAGTCCCAGGATGCGAGAGTGATGGAGGGATCTAGCTCGGAAATGGATGAGTTGACCCTATTCATTTCCCCGACACAGAATAAGACTCAGCAGCCGCCTATACCTTTAGCCCGTTGGCAAATTAGGCCTACTCCTACGGGAATTACTCCAATGCCAGTTCCGCTTATGTCATTAAAAGTAGCACCACCGACTGAATACGCAAGACCATCTTTTTTGTCGCCTTTATTTACCGAATATGAAAGGCCTACAACTATTACGAGTTTTGGAGAGAGACAACCCGGGCCATTACCTGGAAGTAATCCGAGACTAAATTTTGATCAGTTTAGGGTACCGGAGACAGTGTTTACTACTAGGAGACCTCCAGCAGTAGGACAACAGCATATGAATATTGTTCCTGACAGGGGAGTAGGAAGAGACAGATATGTTCCGGAATCATCCGGATATGAATGTTCAATGGGGAGGGAGTCGTTGCCCATGAACTTAGGGAGGGGTAAAAGATTAGGTTTTGGTCCTCGCCCTATGAACATAGCCCCAGTACCCCCTAAGAAGAGATTAATAAATGATGAAAACTTTCAGGCGCCACCTTGCGATAGGCCAATGTCTAATATAGGGCCGGTGAATTTTTCTAATCAAAGTAATAGTAGGGTGCCAGCCTGGGAAAAGGTTAATAGGGAAAGATTAGTTAAGGCCTCGTTATGTCCGGTTCCTGGGTGTGGAGCCAAAAGTAATTCCTTAAAGTTTCATGTATTTAATCATCATTTGCCTCCATATTTTAGGATTCCAAGAGGTGGAATGTCAATCCCTAGCAGGGAAATAGTAAGCAAAAGGGTGTTGGCGTTAAGGGCTCTAGCAAGAGCGATCCCGGAAATAGGAGAGTCATTATGGGAGGTAATGGATAAGCTAAATAGGGATAGATTGATACCTACGGACAGTAAGGTGGATCCCGCCACCTATGGAGCATTTAGGGAATTGGCACGACAGTCGGGTTGGATTCCTATTAATGATTTTTCTCTACACCCTCTCCGTCCTCCGGCTTTACTAACTCACTGGAGGGTGTTGGCTACCTTATTGGGATACCTCTCCCCAGGAGATCAGAAAATTTTCCGGGATAAATTTAGGTAAATCATAGTGAATATTGTGAGTAGGAAATGGGAAATATCCCAGGGATATCGGTGAATGGAGTATCGCGGTTTCCATAAAAATAAAATAAAATAAGAAAATAAAAATTAAGTTAATAACAGTTAGTAATTGGTTGTGATGTTTTTTTTCTTTTCAGTATGGATAACCAAGAACAGTCTATACCCCCTCACACACTAACCCTGGGAGGGGGAATAGTGACTCAGGCACTCCCAGGTCCCTCTTAGACCAGTTTGAATGGTTTGGGGGCCTGGGGGTGAGGCCTCGGACCCGCAGGGGGCCGGTCCAGGCTCCTCCCACAGTTGAGAGGATGAGAGGGGAAGGAAGAACCTTGCCTTTTCCCCGTGCCAGGGGAAGAGGTAGGGGACGGACGACCGTCACTGAAGACCCTCTACCAGCCACTCCGCCCCCAGGAGTGGTGGAGGGTACTCCAGTTGGACAGGCCGAGTCTCTCCGGCCCTTACCTGTTTCAGGATCAGGTCCTGGACAGGGGAGGGTACGGAGAGGCTTTGATACAGGACGGGCTTGGGAGGATGGAGGGATGGTGGCCTCTGGGGGATCCAGTTGGGATCCTAGGAGGTTACCAGGACGCTCTGGGTTTATGGCGCCACCTCGCCGGGAAACCTCCAGTCAAAGGAGGACCCGAAAAAGGGAGGAGCGCCGTAGACGCCAGAGAGCCCGAGAGGCAGTGGGGCCGCCCCTGGAGAGGAAGAGCCTATCAGTCTCTCGTCACAGCAGTGGCGAGAGCTGTTAGGTTTGATCACCTCCAGGGACAGACAGAGGACAGTTAGATGTCCCCACTGCCGTCGTCCGATTTCTCCTTTCCGACGCTAGGGGTTTCTAGGGGTATTTTTTTAGTATTTAGTTCTTTTTCCTTGTGTCCCTGTTTTTTTTGTTCTTTTCGTTATGTTTTGTTGGGGTGGTGTTTTTGTTTTTTTTTTATTATTTTTAGGGAATGGCCGCTCTTACTATTTGTCTATCCTCTCCTGTAATCTGTCCTAGATATTCTATGTTTCATTTTCCCTGGTACTTTCCTGTGTTCTGTCTAGTTTAACTATTTTCTGTTTCCTGTCTAGATTCTGACTTTCATATTTTCTTCTGCCCCCTTTTTTCAGAGCTTAACCTGCCTATCCTAAGGAAGGGGGGATGGGAGTTATTTTTATCGGTTTTTGTTTTTTTCCCCAAGCAGGGTCCCTTTTTTAAAAGATGAGGGTGTGTGTTGCAGATTGGGTTAGCTCCGAGATGCAATGATGGACTAACCCATCTGTGACGTTTATTTGTTTAAGCCATGCTGCACGTGCAGTTTTTTTAGGGGTATTTAGTCCTGTGGTAGGTGAGGCTCATTCCACTTTTTCCTGACTTCGGAGAGCTATCGACGGAAAAGGATCACCCGGAATAATTGAGATTATACAGTATTGCACAAGTAGTGATATATTTAGTATATTTCTTGGATAGTTGTAATGTAAGTAGAAAGCTTTACTAATATTATTAACCACTGCTATTGCATGTGCCCGTAGCTTGATATAGTATTGGTGTATGTAGCTTTGCTTAGTGGCATGGGCTGTGCTTATATGTAGACTGATTATATATATATATGTCTATCAATTGTATTTATCGTCGTCCCGTCTTAACCCCTTGACCCATATTGCCTTCCCACTCGGGCTCACACAGTTTAAGTGGTTAGCCCGGTGGGTTAGATAAGTATATAGACCCGAGTTTACAATACCACTTTTTTTCAGACACGTACGCCGGGAATATTGCTCTAGTTCGTCAACTCTTGATTCCAAATGTTCAACTTTTTCATTAAATTCAGTTAATATTTGAGGTTTTATTGAGTTCATTAGGTGGTTAACAAACACATCTCGCTTTAGCAACTCAGCCAAGAAGGATTTTATTGAGTTATCATCCTGGAGCATAGTGTCTAAAAATTCGTTTATGCTGGTTGATGTGTCCTGATGACTTCTCTTTGACTTTTTAGCTTTATGATTCGTCATTTTTATTAAATTTATGTAAGAAAAAACACTGGTATATAAATCAGCGAAGACAGAGTTAATGAAGGACACTGTAGCACCCGGAAATGATTTCCTATGTGATGAGTAAAGTTTATCTGGCACGGTAAGAAACCTTGATAAATTTTCAATTTTAGTAATAGTATATCAATGTTAATTTAGTAATTTCCGTCATAAATTTCGAGACAGATAATTCTCAGTAGATCAAAATATATCGACATGACTGTCTGTAAATAAACACTCACCCACAATTGGACGCTTGGAAAGTAGTACTCAGGTAAACATGTTTTGACAGCAGAAATTTAAATTGACACAAACACTCACGTTTTAGCAAAATCGCATAATTGTAACTTGATAATTTACATCAGAAATGGCACAGCATAACATATCCATAACTATCATAAACTTATATGGCTCTATACATTAGATTATCACTAATAAATACATTTTTCTTCTCTGCCAGTCGAGTGTTTCAACCTCAAGCCGCCATATTGTTGTAACCTTTGTTATTACTGATGCTATTTCTGTAGGCTTAGGCGGAATTTTGATTGAAGAACAGCAAGGTGAACATAGGGTTATTTGTTATGCAAGTAGATCACTTACCGAAGTCGAAAAGAAATATTCACAAACTGAAAAAGAAGCGTTGGGTATAGATTGGGCATGTGGACGTTTTCATATGTATTTGTATGGTACCAATTTTGATTTGCGAACTGATCATAAAGCTCTAGAATTTATTTATTCTTAGCGATCTAAGCCAAGCGCAAGGATAGAACGTTGGGTATTAAGACTCCAACCATATACGTATTATGTTTAGTTAAAAGGTGTATTTGCTAGACTGAACTGGTTAGGAAATTCCCTACATTCTGGAGAAAAAAAATAAGTAGGTAAAAAGTGAACACTGCAACCTTGCAACATGGGAAAGTAAATAGTACCCAAAGGCACAAGGCAACCATGTGTACAAGGGAAAATTAATGTGTATGTAACCTGGAGAAACCATGAGTACATGGGAAAATTCATAGGTAAAAATAATCACTGCAACCTTGCAACATGGGGAAGTAAATGGCACCGAAGGCACAAGGCAACCATGTGTACAAGGGAAAATGAATGTGAATGTAGCGAAGAGAAACAAACCCTGCAACATGGGAAAGTAATTAGTGCCAAAACACTGAGCGACCATGTGTACACAGGGTGTGAATGGTGCAGAGACTCAGCACTTAAATACCAATGGAGTCTGACCAGTAAAAACATAATATATACATAAATCTATTAAGGCAATGACTAGCATATCATAACTTCAAGAAAATAATACAGGCAATTTATAGGTAACAAACAAGTGAAATAATGTACAAAAGTCCCCTAAGGCATAAGCAGACAACAGGAGAGTGGAGGGGTGGTGGCGGTAACGAGAAAACACAGAACGAAGCTTAGCGTGCTATCAGTACTACGGTTGAGACTAGAATGCTGCTGGAACAATGCTTTGTGCATATCTATTTTGGCGGCACTTGCCAGATATACCAGAGCGAGGCTGGCACCAAGTAGCAGCAGGGGGTCGGCACTGTTTGCAGACAACAGTAACAAGGGAGGTAATTCTAGATAAAGAGAAATGTTTTCGTGTTATAAACCAAGATTATGTGTAACATAAATCAAAAATTTATAAATACTCAAACAACAACTTTTAAGTTTACTATTTATTTTGGCTCAAGGGGACTTCCAGCTCGAAATGCAAAATAATACAAACAAAATTGATTATGCAATACATCACACACATAATACATAATAAAAGTAACAAATAAAACATAACCTTATCAGTGTATTATATAATACCTGGAAATAACAATGCGGAAGTTGTAGAAATGTATAAAAGATACATTCTATTAATAGCCTTCCTTCCCAAGGCAAAACAGCTTGGGGATATTGATTTACCAGTTTAGTTAAAAGGTGTATTTGCTAGACTGAACTGGTTAGGAAATTCCCAGATACAGGTGTGATATTGGTACAATGCACGGCTGTAGTCCCCAAGTTGTGAACAAAAATAGTAGTGATTGGAAATATAAAATAAAAGTAATGGAAACCCTCATCTGCTGTGTCTGCCTATACAAAATTAAATTGTGTGAAGTTTAAAATGACTAACTATACATAATAATAACGATATTCATAAGGTACTGTACATACTAGACAAAGGCTGTGTTACACAATTGATTTTGTGCTTGCTTAAGAACAACTGAGGAGGTATGAATGTAGCGAGTATAGCAATCTGAAGACCACCTACCGAGAGACTTGATTAAATGGTCTTCTAAACGTGCTAGGTGACCTGAAGTTGCCGATCCGAGTCTGAACGAGTGACCGTTATACAGCGTTGAATCTAGACCTAATTTTTCAAGCAAGGTTTTGACATGAGTAATGAAGTAAGTTCTAGAAACAGGTGTGTTATCTTCTGTAATGAAAAATGCTTGCCTATTATGGTGGCCGAAGCGCGCAGACTTTAATTTAAGATATCTTTTACAAGAAGCTACAGGGCAGATAGCAGTGCCATTACTAAATATCTGAATTGTGACACCCTGTCTGAAAGGGTCGGTTTTGGATTTTTTGAGAGTCAGTTCCAGTCTGTCTTCTAACACTAAGACATCTTCAGAACATAAATTAACATTCGGATTAAACAAATTATAACATGTAAATTCGCCACAGCGCAAAAAGCCAAAAAAGGCGATAAGAAAAGCTGAGTGTAACATAGTATTAACAAACATGCAAAAAACACCAGAATCAAGCAGGTTGCACATGTTCCGGACAATGTCTGCAGTTATTGGCAGGCGAGTACGTCGCACATTACACAATTGTTTCTTTTTGATGCCTGTTAAAATTGCATGTAGGCATGGTAAAGTTTGACCGTTTGATTTTTCTAGAGGGCTAAATCCCCAGTGTCTAAGGTAATGGAAGCGCACACCGCACAGATACAGTTTGATTGTTGTGTAAGGCAGTTTTAGGTCTTCACAGTAAGCACAGAACTTCATTAACAAATGTTCATCCACTGGGGGCATTTGGTCGGTTTTCCAGTTTGAACCATGAAGATGCAAAAAACGAAAATAAGTGTTAGTTCCTGTGCTGTATTGACGCTGAGTACTGTCGGAGATCGCATGATTCCATAAGCTGTCTACTTTCGAATCCAAATAAGTTGATCCACTGGGGGACACGGTGTAGGAACCAGGTCGGCTTCTGGGGCCAGACGTCGAAAGCGGGACATCTGAAAACGAGACAAAGAATCTGCTATAGAGTTTGATTGGCCTGGAAGAAATTCACTGTAAATGGCAAAGTTGTTGTTTGCTGCACACATAATTAATGTTTTCATCAGTTTCATAATTACTGGCTCTTTCGATCTACCTTTGCTAATAATATGCACAGTGGCCTGATTATCACAGTAAAACTTGATTCGCTTACGTTTCCAGTTATGACCCCATAGCACGGCTGCCACAACGATAGGGTACAATTCTAAAAAAGCCATTGAAAGAGAAAAGTCTGCTATATCTGGTAGATTAGTGGGCCACTGTTCGGAAAACCATTTTCCTTGGTAATAGCCTCCGAATCCTTTGGTAGATGACGCATCCGTAAATAGATTAAAGTCTGGAGCACTTGTAATGTGAGGCTCATAGAACAGAGAAATGCCATTCCAATTTTGAAGGAAATTTAGCCACATAGACAAATCGTCCCTACAGTCTCTGGACAAGTGTACATGGAAATAGCTTTCTTTAACAGAGGTCATAAGTCTGTATAAATAGGATACAAAAGCACGGCCTGGTAGAATCACTCGCATAGCAAAGTTTAAATGTCCTAAAAGTTGTTCCAAATCTTTACGGGTACAAGACGTCTTACGAAGTACTTGTTGAATAAAAGTTATAATACGTTCGACTTTGTCTCGAGGAAGTCGAGCTTCCAGTTTGCTAGAGTCTAAGATGATGCCTAGATATTCCAAAACACAGACAGGACCAACTGTTTTCTTTTTTGATAGTGGGATTTTGAGTTTGTTGAAAACCAGAGTCAGTAATGCCATGCTTCTATTACCGTCAGCGAGGGGTTCATCAACTGTCAGAAAATCGTCTAACAGGTGAAGAATGTTTTTGATTCCGTAGTTGTTGGAGGCGATCCAGCAGACGGCTTGCGATAGATTGTCGAAGAGTCTAGGACTGGATCTTGAACCGAAAGGCAAACGAACGTAATGGTAATACAGGTTATTCCACTTAACACAAAACAAATGCCATTGGTTTGGGTTTATAGGGATTTGTCTAAAAGCGTCTGCTATATCGACTTTGCACAAAATACTGTTACGGCCCAATGTTTTGATAAGTTCTGTAGCATCATCAATTGTAACATATGATAAGGAGCAAGAGTCCTTGTCCATTAAGTCATTGATGCTAGAATGATCAGGTTTATTATGAGGAGATGATAGATCTATAATTAGACGTTTTTTGCCTGAATACTTGTGAGTGGCAACACCAAGTGGGCTGACCCTATAGGTTGAAAAAGGGGGCACATCGAAGGGTCCATACAAAAAACCTTTACTAACCTCCTCCTGCAAGAGTTCATTCACCTTGATAGGATTGTTCCTGGCAGAAAGCGAATTTTTACATTCGTAAGTTGGGAGATCCGAATGAGACACCATAGTGTCGAAACCTTGAGCAAGGCCGTCACATAGCATTTTCACAAACTTTTGATCCGGATGATTTTGAAGTTCTTTCTCTAGGGCTGCGATGTCGATTGGAGTGGAAGCGTATTGTGGAAAACTGGGATGATTACTATGTGTGGATCTAATTAGTCATGGGTTTCTATGTGGGCGTTTGTTTGAAAAATCTGCTCGTTCTGCTTTCTGATTTGTGTCGGCTGCTTTTTGAGAGCAAGTGCTACGACCATGTGCTGGTGACTTGCAGATTTTACAAGTGTGACCAAAACCACAATTGTAACGGGAGCACCCTTTGAGACTGTTGAAATTATTACAAATTTGCTGGCCATTGGTATAAATTATCTCTCGGCCAAGGACATCGGCTGTACGGTTGGTAGGTGCGGTGAGGCGTTTCCCTCTGTCGTACCTCGAGGCCACAGGACACATAGCTGAAACATGAGCTGTGGATCTGCATGTGTCACAATTCTTGACTCTGGATCCTGCGCACACGAGTTGACGCAGGCCTGGGTCCCCATATGACCAGTCAATAATTTGGTTGCGCTGGTAGAGAACGGTGGCACATTTAGCACTAACAAGTTTGTGGTATTCATAGAATTTTTCAGGCCATATGTTAGCTGTTTCTATTATGTGCGCCATATAGTCATCCAGCTCCTGCGATCTATTAGCGAACCCTGCAACCATTATCCTTTTGAAACGACCAAAAGCCACGATAAACTCGTCTAGTGATAGGTTTCGGGATAGCCGTTCATCCAACTCCTTTGAAGGGCGCTTAGATGGTTCAAAGTTTGGCAGAAGTAGGATGTTTAAATTTACGTCTTTTCCTGACAAGATCTGCTGGCGGACTTCAGGATGGACCATATCAGTTATTGAGATGGAAGATGCAAGAATGCCACTCTGACTAGGTAATAACATAGCAGATGGTGGTTGAAATCCGAATTGGAACTGACCTGAATTCTGTTGTTGGTCTACTGTCGAGGAAATTGTAGCAGTACCATGACTATTTGCTTGTTGAGCGGCGTAAGCAGATTGCAGGTTGAAATCGGCTTTAGTTGGCTGGTTGGATGTAGAAGCCAAGCACCGCACAGTTTCTATAGACTGCTGGCATAATTTCAGTGTTGACATAATCATGGCTTCCATGCTGTTTATGCCGGAAGTAGATGGCATCTGATCATGCGCAGTCGATACGTCACGCCTGGCTGACGCGCATCTCTGGCTGGGGACGCTTGTTGACCCACTTTCTTCCTCGCTTGGTTGGTGGCCTCCGACGGTCGAATTCGCACCCGGCGGCAATGAAATTAAAATGTTCGATGGTTCTTCGGATGCGACCCTGATGACACTTGTAATATCCCGACTGTTCACAGTATCCGTTTCGACGGCAGACCTTCTTCTTCTTGTACTAGTTGAACTTTCAGTAGCGTTCTCCACGACATTCACGTTGTCCAAGTAAATTCTTTTTAATGTGCCGTGACTCAAATTGCCGTTCAAAATAATACCGATATCCCTCAAAGCTGACTTCAATTCGGCGACAGTTAGATTTGCAGGGTTGATGGGTTGGGTATCGTCGCTGCTTTCGATGTTGTCAACATTGTTGAGCCTTTTCCTCTTCGAACGCCTTTCTGCCATTATAATGATTATTATTACTTCACGTTCACAAATACGGAGCTTGGCGAGTACGACTGTTGACGGTTGATAACGAGTAACGAGTAACGAGAAAACACAGAAAGAAGCTTAGCGTGTTAACGAGAAAACACAGAACGAAGCTTAGCGTGCTATCAGTACTAGGGTTGAGACTAGAATGCTGCTGGAACAATGCTTTGTGCATATCTATTTTGGCGGCACTTGCCAGATATACCAGAGCGAGGCTGGCACCAAGTAGCAGCAGGGGGTCGGCACTGTTTGCAGACAACAGTAACAAGGGAGGTAATTCTAGATAAAGAGAAATGTTTTCGTGTTATAAACCAAGATTATGTGTAACATAAATCAAAAATTATATTAAGGGCTCAGATAAGAATAGTTCAACTGAAGATCATAATTATGTTAAATTTGTTGCAGAAATGTCTACACCAAAAGCTCTATCTACTCGTGAAATTGAGCGCTTTGCTTCTAAGGACGAAGAATTGTAAAATTAAAGGGACAGTCCCGATTGAACAGAGTCTCAAAAATAAAAGTCCGAGTACGTATGGAATTTTAACGCCAAAATATGGAAGAATTGTATGTGTATATATATACCCTGCCTCAAAATTTCAGCTCAAAATATTGAGTCGTTTTGACGTGAGCGTTAAAACAGCTTATCTGGACACGTAACCCTTTTATGATTTCGGGTCAATTCTTTCGTCGGGTGACCCGATAATCGATTCCCGTTCCTTAAGAGGTCTACACGGTGAATGGTCCATGTGCTATACTTGATAACAAAAAGTAAATTTCACCGACACGTTATTTTTATAAAATGAAAGTCTGGTTTTATCCAATCACCACATAATACAGCTTGGGACACCGGACTCTATTTCCAGATAAAAACTGGTAGGTTAAAACTGTTTGAAATCGTATCACATATATTGTGTTAGTTGCTCGGCCCTAAGGTAGGGGATTTGTAGGGATTTTAACACAAATTAAGCAGTTTTATTCTCCAAAACATTATCGGGATTGACCCTTTAAGAGATTGTATTAAACTGGTCAATGGCATAAACTTAAAGGGACTGTCCCGAATAGAACAGAGCCCCAAAAATAAAAGTCCGAGTACGTATGAAATTTAAATGCCAAAATATAGAAGAATGGTATATATGCCCTGACTCAAAATTTCAGCTCAAAATATCGAGTCGTTTGGAGGTGAGTGTTAAAACAGCTTATCCGGACACGTAACGCTTTTAAGATTTCGGGTCAATTCTTTCGTTGGGGGACCCGATAATCGTTTCCTGTTTCTTTAGAGGTCTACACGGTAAATGGTCCATGTGCTGTACTTGATAATAAAAGGTAAATTTCACCGACACATTATTTTTATAAAATAAAAGTCTGGTTTTATCAAATCACCGCATAATACAGTTTGGGACACCGGACACCATTTCAAGATGAAGACTGGTGGGTTTAACTTGTTTGAAAACGTATCACATATATTGAATTAGTTGCTCGGCCCTAAGGTAGGGCCGAGCAGTTTTATTCTCAAAAACATTATCGGAATTGACCCTTGAAGAATAAGTTTTATTTAGCAATTAAAAATGAACTTTGTGTAATATTTAATATTGAGAGGTACTAGAATTCTTGTTCCTAGCAAATTAATAGATACTGTATTAGCATTATCACATGAAGGACATCCTGGTATTGTTGTCATGAAAAGACATTTCAGATCTAAGGTTTGGTGGTCAGGTAAAGATAAAGATGTAAATAATTTTTGTAAATCATGTAATTCATGTCAGAGTGTTAGCTTAATAGGCCATGGCAACATATAGCAGCAGATTTGATGAACACATCTTTACCGTTGGGTGATCATTTATTTGTTGTCGTAGATTATTATAGTCGTTATATTGAACTGAAATGGATGAAGTCCATAACGTCTGATAAAATTATTGCCAGTCTTAAGGGAATGTTTCTTATGCATGGGTTACCATTATCTATTACCAAATGGCGAGGTTGAGCGACAGAATCGTTCATCGCTTAAACTACTGAAAATTGCACAAATTGAAAAACGAGAGTGGAATGAGGAATTAAGTAATTATCTTATGATGAATAGAACCACATCTCAGCGGAATTAATGTTTAAACGTAAACTTAGAACAAAATTGCCAGCATTAGATGATTTTGATTAAGCTGTTAGGGATTATGATTCCGAGCGATATATACAGACTGCAAGAGAAAAACTTGTGAAAGTAATGTTAAAGAGGGGGATTTAGTTTTATTGAAACAAAAGCCCGAGAATAAGTTAATGTCAAATTTTGAAGCTAATAGAATGTCAAATCTAAACACGGTAAAGTACTAATGATTTTAATAATGGTGGAAGTTCTACAATCTCTAATACAATGTTTGATTTTGATGATATTAATGTCGAAAAGCCAACTGGTCAAAATGATAGCAGTAATACTGTGTTAGATCAGAGTATTGTTAGTGAAAATGTTGTACATCAAGGTAGTATACCTAATCAAGATAGTACTCAATCTTCTACTGATTTACATAAAAAGAATAAGCCAGAACTTGAATGTAATTTACGCCCTACTAGTTCTAGATGACATCGCGCCTGGTACGTTCGTGCATTTTTATGCGCGAACTCTTAGTTTTCCTATTACTGGCACGCGCACGGGCACTATTTCTTTTTCTTTAGCATGTACCAAAATCTGGGTTTTCGCGTGGAGGTACTTTTGAAGTATTAGCCTGAGAAGCATAACACTTGCCACTGTACCTGTGTATCGCTAATTATAAATCGAGTGTTTGAAGACAGTTTATATAGATCACGAGTGTTATTTTCAGTACAGAGTTTATTCCCGCTCTATTATTTGCCGCTAAGCAAACCAATAGGACTATTTTCTCAACAGTGTATGAACGTGTCCATAAGCGATAATATCCTTACACCGAGAGAAATTATCTAGTCTCGGTGAAAAAAAATGATCATCTGGTGAAAAATTACTTTTCTATTTTTTGGAACGGAAAACAGTGTTTTTAAAAACAAACGAACCCGCCGCACATGAGGAAGTCATTATATTAATAATAACAGACGAGAACTCTTTTTGGGCACAGGCTTTCTTACTGAGTAGTAAATCGTCCACAAACAATCATTTATGATTACAGGAATTAGACTAGCGACGATTGTAGACAGTAAGTAGGTTATACACTATACGTTTGAGCCGAGATTACTTGCTTTGAGTCGAGATTACCAGCTTTCAGGTCACCGATAACCAATTATGTCAGAAATACCATACTGACATTCGGTTTTTCAAGTTGTACGCGAACTTACAATCGGCGCCCTAACTCAGTAACTGTCTTCGTCAGCTACTTTCAGTTTCACAATGGCGTGTACGACATTGCTAAGTGTTATGTACTCACCCGTGTTATTTGCTGATAAGGAAGCCCATCAAATAAGATTAATTAACAAAACAACTATAACTGAGTAGTGATTAAAATACTTCATTTTTTTTTCTTTCTCAAATAGTAAATGAGTTTGATTGACCGATGACTGCTAATGTTTTTTCGTGAATTAAACGGGATAATTGCAATCAACCCACGATCTTAAATTTTCCTGAAAAAAAAACCTTGCTTTGTTGAACGCACTATAATTTATCGATTGGTATTGCCATCTACGACCAGATTGTCGAGGAATGCGTCAACGCACAGCTTACGGATTATCGTTAAAGGGACAATAACACTCTTGCTGGTTTGACGGGTTCCGAAGAAAAAAATTAGCCTTATTCTAACTACTAGATGCTTAGGTGTTCTCCCCGTTTTGAAATTATCCATTATAACCTATCTTACTTGTCCAGAGGGTTCGAAAATATGTTTAAATCCAAGTTGCATCTGAAAGTGCTTACGTAAGGCTTTTCAAACCATGTTACGGCATGTAGTTGAATACTTTCAATTTTTTAAATTAGGAATGTTAAGATGAAATTTGTATCATTTATTAATTGGAATATTTTAATATAGTACAATTTGTTGACCAGAATAAAGATTGGGACATATTATTCAGTTACAACAAGAGTGGTATTGGGCCTTTAACAATTTCTAGGGGCTTGTTTTTGTGTATGTCATTTTCAGTATATTATTCGTTTTTAACAAATTTATACAACTTTTATGGGAAACTATGATTATCAAACAACCGTAAACCCAACTGATGTTTTATCGTTTGCTTGGGCCTTTTACGAACCACGTGTAAGTCATGAACTTAATAAATATTTTCTTCAAACCTAACTAACGTGACGAAATTTATGACGTAGCTGGCTTTTTTTTCGCATGTACACAGTGACTGGCCATTTTGCGCAGTAATCCCAGCCAGAATTTGGCTATTTTGTTAAAATTGCTATAAAAATTTTAATTTTTGGTTAGAACTGAAATAAATTAACTATTAGTCAATCCCCACACTAAAAACATTAAAATAATTGATTGTGTATATCTGAAATAGACCCGACCAAAACACAAAATAATTCCAAGATGTCAGCGCCCATGAGCGAAAAGTTTCGGGACGCTATACATTTTCAAAGTCGAAGTTAGGAGTTACAAACTTAAATAAAAGACAACTAATAATGTTTTCATTTCTTTATTATTATTCATAATCTGTCTTCGGCCATCATCTAAAACGAAAAAAGATAAGTTATTACTATTTCTACATAAATTCTTAGAAGTCCCAACTGTCGTTTATGTCGAGTACCGAGTCCCAAATAATAATTATTTAGCTTGGTCCGAGTGGTCTTTTAGCTTGGTCCGAGTGGTCTTTTCACTTGGTCCGAGTGGTCTATCAATTGGTGCGAGTGGTCTTTTTTATGGTCCGAGTGGTCTTTGGTCCGAGTGGTCTGGATACCTATCCCCCCCCTCTCGAAACATGTTATCAAGGCATTGCCTTGAAGGCAACCCCTCCAGGGTTATAGTTATTTTTCAGGCATATTTATGTTGCCTGCACTGTCTCGAAAACTTTCACCTTTGAAAACCTTTTATTTGTTAATAATATTTGATATCACAACATTTTTTTATAAAACACTATGCAGTCAATTTACGACAAACTATAATTTAAACTTTAATCTTATATATATGGTGAATTCAAACCTAATTCTAATTGAAAAAATATGTATCGAAGTAATAAACAAAGAAAAAAAGTTATGTAACGGATAGACATAATAAATATTTTTAATAGTACCATACATTATTGACGGTCTCCTGTAAGTGACACAAGACAAAAGACCTGCCAAGACAGATACCTAGTCATTCGCATGGGAAGAGCAGCTTGGGTCCTGTGTACACCGTGCCATACACGTTACAGATTCCGTTTCAGTTGATACTCATTTTAAGAGTAGGCTGTAGTGCCGCTGTCCAGGCAAAACCTCCCCCATATCACATTTTATGAGAATATAAACCCCATTACCTTTATTTCATCCTAACCATACCAATTTGGTGACTTTAAACTTACAGTGAAATAGTGTTACAAAAATCAAAATTAACATAATGATCGATAATAAGGTTACGACGAGTGATTAATTATAGTTTATTAACTTCGAAAACAAAAAATCCATTAAACCATATACAGAAATAGCAATTTTTTGAAATAATTAATATATCATTACATTATGACAATATGACCAGTCAGTGTCAAGGACAATAATTGCCTCAAACTTTAATATAAATCTTAACATATAAATATAGTGCAATTTTTAATGACTTTAACCTCAAATATAATAGTGTACAATAAAAAGAACTTAATTAATATAATAATTTGTAGACAAAATGGAATCAAACACTTTCAATTCATAACCTTCTCTGAGTGACAATTCTTGGACATTGTCCACAAAAAATAGGTTTCAAATGTAATTCACAAACCCCTCCCATGTCCCCATATTTACTATATTTAGTGATTAACCAACAAAACAATACAGATGTAGGTATGAAAGTTGTGTTAAATTAATTATCTGCAGAGAATTCTGCCTTTACAGGTTTACAATACACCTTTTCAATGTTAAAATTGTAAGAACACTGGAAGAACAAGACTAAAATAATGTATCGTGTTAAAATATAACTGGACAGTAAAGGCTTGTATACATGTAGCTCACTGAGATTTTCAGACGTGTTAATAGTTAAAGTCAATAATTGGATAACAGGGTCACAAACAGGGTCACGCACACCAAGTAATACACATGATTTGAAACAGATAGTTACTAATACTTCTAGAAATGACATTTAGTAATTGAACTGTAACACACTATATGTTTGTGTGGGTGATAGGTGCTGCTTAGTTCATTGGCGTGCGTCCTTTTTAGGCATTGCATATAGATGAACCTGTAGTTGTTATCCACAAATAGTGTTTAACTAATTTTAACTTTAAATCCATTCAGTATGGTAAAACACATCAAAACAAATCTAAAATCTCGCAATTTTATTGTCTATATCATATCATCAAGACTCTTTACGTGCCTCTGGCAACGGATAAACAAGTCGCTCAATATGAAGCAGCGATGGCAATTCTTACGTGACCATCTTCAGACTTTACATACTTATTCCTTATACCCTAATGATAATTCCTATTGCTTTTGGTGCATGCCCGACCCCCCAGGGGCAGAGCAACCCTCATAATTCATCCACTATGACTATATAAAATCTAATCTATTTTTAGTGCTACGCCTTGTTGACAGGTGCTTTCACCCACGTCCGCGCGCTTATGCAATTTGCAGTGACCGCGTGTTAGCAAGGGACACCACGCGTATACATTCATAGGTGTACAGTATTTTTATTGTGTGTTTCATGTGTTTTGTTCAGTTTGTGTATTTATAACAATCAAATGATATGAAAATATAACATGCATACTAAAATGACTGTCAAGGAGTTCTTCATTCAAATTTTATCTTGGATATATTCCCTGTCAGAATTGAATTATTAAGTTACCGGTACTCAAGAAACAACATTCATCAAACAACATAATGCAATCTCTAGTTTTAGGTGATCGATTGGTCACCTGGTTGAAACCTCAGGTGATCAGAAAATCGATCACCTGGACCAAACAATAACAGTTTTTGCAATGTTCAGTGACTATTGAAGAACAAATTTAAATTCAGTTGTACACTGTCTGTACTATGCCCTTCATCCCCATGTCTGCCATATGTACTTCCACAACACTTTTATGTATATATTTGCTAAAACATGCGGCGTTATATTTCACCAATCCGCATCAACTCCATCTGCTATCTTGCATACTCCCATGTGGTTCAAATCAAATTACCTTCCATTTACGACCACTGTCTAATAATAACATTCATCTTATGTTATGTACCTGACCTGGGTCAAAACTTCGACACATAACTCTTACAAAGTTCATCCAATGGCCAATTCCCCACTGTGAACATACTGTTTTTAATCATATTTAATCCATAACATGAAAATTACTGTCAAATTCTTCATTTGCATTTTGGCTGCTTTATATTTTTAATGCTTTGTTACTGCCTGTTATACTTTCATACTATTGCCTGTATATCATACTCATATACCACAAAAAAAAACATTTTATGTTCATCTGACTTCTTTTTCCCCCGCTCACTACTGAGCCCGTTTACAGTATACCTTATAACTTCATACCGCCCTGTGTTCTCCAAACCATCCCTATTACCCCCTTCTTTATGCACATGTTCCTATATATTAACGCAGCGGCAGTGTCCTCTCTGTGCTGTCCAGCACGCAAAAGTCATCATTTTCCACCTGATTCTCACCGTGTCTTACAAAGCGAATATTTCGGCAAGCCCCAGGCCTAATTTGTTACCCTTGTAAAATGATGCGATTATTATTAATATTACGCGCTCGCGTACCAAATGAGTTATAATTGACTTGTCATCCATGTGGTCGACGGTTTGCGGGATCTGTGGCATAATTGTATGCCTAGTGCCTAGTCTATCCAGTCAATCTGGACAGCTTTATCTTGCATCGCAAGTACCCCGCAAATTTAACTCAATCACAGTGCCGAAAATGGATCCCATTGCAACTGCAGCATGCCATACACCACCCTTCCTTCATTCCCAGTACCGCACAACGCAATTTCCTTCCGGTAGCTCTTTGCATAAAATTACCAACTCCCGTTGTCTACGTGACATAACATCTATTCCTCATCGCAATGCATTTCTTGGGTTAAGGTGCAGTCATGCGCGTCGCCCCCCCCCTTATTTTCCACATGTGGTGGGGCCGACATATACTCATCTCCCCTTTTACTTATTTTAACAGATATTATGATTATTTAACATTCTATCTGTATACAACTTGTACATATCCCAATATGTTAAACAGCACCAAGAATATTTCCATTTTGTGACAATTTCTGAAGAACCCCTACAACTGACCCCCCTCCCTTTGCGAATGACGGCCCTCCAATTAAAGTCACCTCCACAATAATAAACTTTAAAACGCCCCTGACTATCACAGTCATTACTACTGTTGTCTACAATTTTTATATTAACATATCAAGGGTATAGAACATCGTTGTGATAAATCAAAAATAACAACAACAAAAATTATTCTATTAAAATGAAGCGCTTGTGATGCATTTTCTATTGGTATATAAATCAATACCATCGCTCATTTCAAAATGTCTGATAATATCGAAAAATAAATTAATAAATGAAGTTTGGGTAGTGAATCAAAAATTTAAATTGCAATTTTCTCAAAATCAGGCATTTTGACTTATCACAAGTGTGTTCTAAACCCTCGATATGCAACAGTCATTAAAAAACGTCTGAATACGGCACCACCTGACTTAAACATGATACACGTTGTACAGGCCTATTCATTGCACTTTCATGGCATGTCAAAGGTTACTCGGGGATAGATGATAAAAACACCAATGAAAGCGGGGGGATCACGGTGGCTAAGTGGATAAGGCGTTGGTTCGCTAGCCTGGAGGTTGAGTGTTCGATCCCTGCATTGGCCGAGAAAGTTCATCTCGATTTTCCGGCGTGATTTCCCCTTGTCAGTGATGCAGAAGGCGGGCCTGACAAGGACAGCTGCCTAGTCGTTCGGACGGGACGAAAAACCGAGGTCCCGTGTACAAATTGGAGTGCACGTAAAAGATCCCTTGGCAGTTGGAATTCGATATAAGAGTAGGCCGTAGCGCCGCTGCCCGGGCAAAATTTCCCTCATAGCACACTGTTGGCGTATGCCCGTCTTCAATTAGCCCAGGTTAGGTGCTTAAGCGTAGGACGTTAAACGCCATTTCATTCATTCATTCATTCCAATGAAAGCGTCTATAAATCAAAACGCGGTTGATTCAACAACACGACTTCATTAGTTATTGAATACGTCCTTAACCCCGTATAACCTTTCACACGTTCAATCACAATATCGTGCAATAGGTGTATTAATTTGATTTTTAGGTTTAACGCCGCAAACAATGCCAAAATAGTGTTTTCACTGCTCATGCCTGACACATACTGTCAACATTGTATATTTTTCCGTTTCCGCCCTTCACCCCACAATATATATTCCACGGCTACGTTGCGACGGTACCAGCACACCCAGTTGTTGACACCCATTAAATCACTCCTGTCTAACAAATCATAAAGCTGTGGTGTTACGGTGGCGGCATAGTATTTCACCGTAACACCACAGCCACTCTAACCATTCATAATACACCTAACTATCACTCCCTACACATTTCCCCTCGACCTACTTTCCCAAACGTCAACAACACATCTCATACATCCAGTTCACTGATTAACCCTTGTACCACGTCTACTGGATTAAGACGAATGCCTAATAGGTATCAATATTTTGATATGATCAAATGACGATTGTTAATTTGTTTATTGCATGTTTGTATTTGAATAGTATTACAATATTCATTTACTGAAACTTTATATTTTATCACTATGCATGTACATGTAGTGTTTACATTTTAATCACAATATATGTTTTCAATTCTTTTTATTATTCATAGGTAAAACATTTATAGATTTAAAAGCAGTACATGTAGATTACTTTTAAAGTAAAAGGGGAGGAATTGTAGTGTCTGATGAATATGTATGTATTCCTTATAAGGTTAATCACGTGATCATTATTTCAATTGTTGTACCCCTCTATTGTTAATTAGAGTTGAGTGTGTATACTTTAGAAGAATACAACGTGTTTGATTAGATTCGTATGTTGATACTTATGGTGTGGCAGCCCAGGCCCTCGAACTCCAACGAAGGAGATACCAATGTTCACCGATAGCATTATTTAGGGGTCTTTTCCTGTACAATGAAAGTGGACGTCTGTCAACTTATATCAGGGGCCTGACCGCAGTAGCCACTATACACTGACCCCTATAAACATGTCTGGATCCAACGTTAGAGGTACCGAGTGAAACTAATTTATACATGATGAATGAGGTGTCTTAATTATAGGAACAATAATGGCAGACAACTTTGGGGGTAACAACCCCTTGACCGACATGCCCTGAAGGGGGGTCTCTGTTGGTTTAGATCCAAGATTGGAGATACCAACTAAAAATTGTGTCAGATTAAGGGCCATTTAATAGTAAATCATCTACTATCAACGACAGACATTTGAAACAGTACTTACCCCCTGACAGACGCCCTCTAGTGAGGAATATTTATGTTGGTGCCAGATTCAATGTTTGAGATACCACACCAAATTGATTTCCCCATCTTAAAATTGTTAGCGATGAAAAATAATTATTTTCCATATATAGGTCATAGCAGCATTTTAAAGCAAAATTTGATTTTAGATTCATACAAATTAAACTATGCAATGGGGGAAATGCAGCACAAAATTCAAAAATGCGTCTAGCTGGCCGAACATATGTAGCGAAGATTAACCTTGTCCGCATAAATTTGAATTAAATCGACCTTTTCCGCGATTCCGGGGGCGTTCAGTCAATAAACCCAGGGGATGCGCTACTTAAGAATTCCCATTTTGATCATCGGCTATCATGGTGCCTCTATTAGGCGTAGTGCCAATTTTGTCCGCGAGTTTAGAAACAACGACCAGCTAGCTCTTCCACTATATATAGACGTCATCTGCGACAGACAAGTATTTTTGAATTGTGTGCTGCATTTCTCCCATTGCATAGTTTCATTTGTATAAATCAAAAATCGAGGTGCAGTTTATAGAGTCATTATACAAGTTCTGGGAAATATATCAATAGTTTGCTTTTAGGTACCCACTAGAAAAAAGGTAGTAAGCTGGCAGCCAGGCAGGATACGCCCACATTTTCGAGAGATGGATAGAGAACAAGCAATACCGAAAGTGATTTTTCCTACAATCAAATGCCATAATTCATTAAGTTACAATTTGTTATGCGCAAATATCGAAAATAATCAAGATCTTTAGGCTATAAACATGCATTTCAAGTCATCAAAATCGAATTAAAATTGAGGACCTCTACAGAGTCCACAACTTTAATATACCATATTTTTACACTATTCGCGTAAAGACGGCGGCCATTTCGTCTTGCAATTATGATCCGTAGGGTGAAACGGTGATAGAGTCAATTTTTTTTTTTAAATCGGATAATAATCGTGACCCCAGAGGGACCATAGGGGATTTTTCGAACAATCGGGGGCCATAACTCAGTTATGATCCGATCTGTGCAAATAACGAAAGGAACCAAGACCTTTGGTTTATTACCATACGTTTCAAGTTTCATCATATACAGGGTCCACAACCATGATATACCATTTTTAACAGTATTAGCGTACAAACGGCGGCAATTTTGTATGGCAATTTTGTTCCGTTTTCCCGAAATTTGAACTCAACCTTCATTAGGGTGTAACGGTGATATGATCAAACGATTTTTTAAATCGGATAATAATTGTGACCTCCAGAGGGACCACAAGCTAAACAAAGGCGATTTCATGTATAATCAGGGACCATAATATTCAGGAAGTTACGATCCGATATGTGCAAATATCGAAAGGAAACAAGATCTTTGGGTTATAACCATGCCTTTTCCAGTTTCGTCAAAATCGAATTAAAATTGAGGACCTCTACAGAGTCCACAACTTTAATATACCATATTTTTACACTATTCGCGTAAAGACGGCGGCCATTTCGTCTTGCAATTATGATTCGTAGGGTGTAACGGTGATAGAGTCAAAGTTTTTTTTTAAATCGGATAATAATTGTGACCTCCAGAGGGACCACAAGCTAAACAAAGGCGATGTCGCGTATAATCAGGGACCATAATTCAGGAAGTTACGATCCGATATGTGCAAATATCGAAAGGAAACAAGATCTTTGGGCTATAACCATGCATTTCAAGTTTCATCAAAATCGAATTAAAATTGGGACCTCTACATGGTCCACAACCTTGATATGCCATTTTTTAACAGTATTTGCGTTCAAACGGCGGCCATTTTGTATGGCAATTTGGGTCTGATTTTCCCGAAATTTGAACTTAACCTTTCCCAGGGTGTAACGATAATATAATCAAACGAATTTGTAAATCGGATAATAATTGTGACCTCCCGAGGGACCACAGGCTAAACAAAGGCGATTGTGCGTATAATCAGGGACCAAGAGTTAAAATAGGTGATTTTTCGGACAATCAGGGGTCATAATTCAGGAAATTACGTTCCGATAGGCGCAAATATCAAAGGGAACCAAGATCTTTGGGTTATAAACATGCATGTCAAGTTTCATCAGAATCGAGTCAAAATTGTGACCTCTATAGGGTCCACAAGCTAAAAACGTGATTTTTCGTACAATCAGGGGCCATAATCCATGAAGTTTCGATCCGATACATGCCAATATCGAAAGCAGTCGAGATCTTTTGGGGATAAACCTATATTTCAAGTTTCGTCAAAATCAGATAAGAATTGTGGACGTCCACATACAATTGTGGACGGACGGACGGACAGGGGCGACGACATAATACGTCTATATGTAAATGTGGGCGTATAAAAAGTATACGCTGACTTATTGTCCCTTGCCTGTCCACTACAGCGTCATGACGTCACGACGTCGTGAAACAACGTCTTTCAATAATGGGGCTTTTAAAACAGCCCCAGTAATGCTTAGCATTTGGGGGCGTCTGTCAGGAGGTAAGCACCATTTAAAATGTCTGTCAACTACACTAACTTATTCAAACTACACTAAGGTAATATAGAAATCAATTTGGTGTGGTATCTCAAACATTGAATCTGGCTCCAACATAAATATTCCTCACTGGAGGGCGTCTGTCAGGGGGTAATCACTGTTTAAAATGTCTGTCGTTGATAGTAGATGATTTACTAGTAAATGGCCCTTAATCTGACACAATTTTTAGTTGGTATCTCCAATGTCATCCTCCTCGCAGTGTTCCGTTTGATTAGAGCTAAGAGCTTATCCTACTACTCCCTGCTGGACTGAGTGGGTATTATTGTCACTAATTATGACTGGTCAGTGGTCCTTTTACTGACCAATCACTGACTTCGTTACAAAGGTATTACCTTTAAAACAGAGCGTTTAATTAGGGCAACTGTGTTTACATAACGTTACGTCATGGCTGCACCGTTTTTTTGTGCTATATTAACCAGCTCATAGCAGGATATTGCAGCAAAACTAATTGCGTGACAAACGAGGCTATCGGTATTGACGTAAAGTAAACAATACTGTATGGTAACGAACAGACTTTCAACGTTTTTAATAGCTTAAATCTTTGTCCAAAATATTAGGGAAGACCTAAGATTAAACGACGGACTGTCATGTTACTGTACGTAAGTGGTAGATTTGATTGAACGAGAAGAATAGATACACTTACTTAAAAGTTCAAGAATCCGAACCGAATCCAGCAATGGCCAGCGAGTGATTTCTCGGGCCGTTGCTTCAGGAATATGCTCCAATGTTGGATCCAGACATGTTTCTTGGGGTCAGTTTAGAGGGGCTACTGCGGTCAGGCCCCTGATATAAGCTGACAGACGTCCACTTTTATTGTACAGGGAAATATCCCTAAATAACGCTATAGGTGAACTTTGGTATCTCCTTCGTTGGAGTTCGAAGGTCTGGGCTGCCGGTCTAATAGTGCGTTTAAGCGTCACGTATAACAAGTGACCAGAAAGAACGAGGCTAGGCATATTTCACAACACTCCTGTCAAATGGTAACGCCATATCTTATCTGGTGGGCATGCGCAGTAGACTGGAATAACCAGATGGTAGAAATTTCTATTCGGAACAATTGAATGTAAATCAGTTTATAAATAATCAGATTATATTATTATATGCGTAGCGACCCATCAGGGTCAATTTCTAGTTCCTTAATATTAGCGCTTTAGCTCCTTTAAGAAATAAATAAATCATTGCGAGCTTCTATCTGTAAAAATTTCTTGAAAAATGATATACAGTATTTTTTTTCCTTTTGATGATCTTTATCTTTATAATCACAAACAGACCAACAATTAACGGAATTCAGCTAATGAAGACAGGCATACGCCATACATTGTGCTATTAGGGAAATTTTGCCCGGAGAGCGGCACTACGGCATACTCTTATATCGAATTTCAACTGGCAGACAATGTAAATTCAAACAATCTTTTTCGATTATTAACCAATTGCCAATACAAACTGCAATGCAAAAGGGGGAAATGGGTAGTACGGATGCTATAACCCTACCAAGGGAAACAATTACTAGTTTTAATTCAGTAGTTTTGATGGATAGTTATCCGTTACCCTGGCGACCAATACAGATATATTGATTAGTGACATATTACGAGAGCTTGATAGAATGTGTCATTTCGTCTGTTCGTACATTAACTGGATAATACAATAATATTAAAAGCTACCTATATTAAAATACCCCTAAATTGTCTTTAAAAGATAGGCCATTAACCATAGTTGACTACAGGGATAATCAAGGTTTCAAGACATTTCTGTTAATTTGTTGAAACCAGTCGTGTTGTTTGTTTTTAATGCTGTGTGCTATAGTAGAAAATAACATGAATATTTAATACGTCTCAACCTATCCATATGCTTAACACTCACCCGCGCTTCTTGCCAGACAGGCATTGATTATTTTCTTCAAAACCATTCCCGCATAAAAGTATACAGCTCACTGGATAATTAAGACAATATCCAAGCTGTAAGATTAAGTGAAAGTATCCTATACGTGCCTGATTTTTTCATATCTGTGTAATTAATGGCGATTGTTTCACTATGGAAATATAGGATAAATAATTTGGCAGTACTTATCGTGATCAAGCCCTGGTTGTAAATGTGCATGTATTGGTATTACACTGTAAGTATATTCTTATTATCTCCCACTTTTCGATGATAGCAGGGGACTATCAGAATGGGTCATTTTTGTCTGTCCATCACACGTTTTGGAACACAAAACGATTGGATAAATATGAATGGAAACATTTCAAAATAAAACCTACTTGCACTTATACACAGCCATCTTGAATCATTAAATTTTGTATAACGGGAGTTGTTGGTATGGTACCCTATGTAAGTCTATTGTCTATATTGTATGTAGGGGGTTGAGATGGCCTAGTGGTCTAGAGTGTCATGCATCGTCCTCTAAATAGCCGGTCACCCCTTGCTTGCGGTTGTTGTTTCGATCTCTGGTGTGAGCTTATGTGGCTTGGAGATAGGGGCACCTTCCAACCTCGTGGGTTTACTCCGTTTTCCTACCACAGGAAAGACCCCTGCGCGTGCGCGAAGATAATGAAAATAAAAAAGGCAACTTATCTGTGATATCACCTTCGTTGGAGGCGGACGTTAAACACTAAAAACAACAACACTAAGAACAACAACGTCTATTGTCTATATTGTATGATAATCTATTGTATGGTAATTTTTTTCTATTGTGTGACGTGTCTTTGGTCTATTGTGATCCCGAGTGGTTATATTCTATTATTTGAACAGGTCTGTTTTGTTTTTTTGTGGTCACTGTATGGTTATTGTTTGAAAAATATGTATATTGTAAGGTGTATTCAAAGGCATAAGTCGCCGGTCTGTTAGGCATCTCTTTGCAGACGAATTATTTTAGTCACGGTACATGTATCTCGGGGACCCTTCAGCCACTCTAGGCTACGAAAGAATTAAAAATAGTATGAATATTGACTTTCAACATTTAGATAATTAAATATTACCCCAAACGAAAATCTGAATATTTAAATGTTATAATATTGAATTAAATATTGCATTGTATATATTTTTTTATCTGAAAACTCGATTAATTTGTCTCGTGGTTTCTAAAATATATAATTATATAGAATTATGAAATCATTAATTTATAATATTTCAAGAAATCGATATAATTTGTAATATCAATCTAAAACATTTGGAGAAATACACAGGACCTGAATATATTGTTGTTCTCTGAACAACTGAATATTAATGATGGGTAAATATCTGTTGAGTTGGGGATAAGCTGTTATGGAAACGTGTTATAATGTTCCAGTTTTGAATATAATCGATGATTTAATTTCTTACAGTTCACAATTCAATAACTAATGCAAGAGACATTGATGTAATGTGAAGAACTCCTACTTAATATATTTTTATTTTTGACTGGTTGCAAAGAAGGTGTAATATAATAACGCATATATAAGGCATTAAAAGAATGCAAAGGGTTTGTTTTACTTGTAAAGATTTCTTGGATATAATCAAACACGAAATTACACAGATAATACACACAAAAAAAATGAAATGAAATGGGGTTTAACGTCCTATTCTTTTGCACCTAACCATGGGCTTAGTGAAGACGGGCATACGACATGCATGATACAGTGAAAGAAATATTCTCCCGTGCAGCGGCACTACGACCTACTCTTATATCGAATTCCAACTGCCAAGGGATCTTTTACGTGCATGCCAATGTGTGCACGGGACCTCGGGTTTTCGTCCTATCCGAACAACTAGGCAGCTGTCTTTGTCGGGCCCTCCGATCTGCATCACTGACCAGGGGCCGCGGAGAGAACCCGATTTCGGGGGGGGGGGGCTACTGACAATAACTCACGCAATGTGGCCGCCCCCACTAAGCACCACACCTATACCCCCCCCCCCTCCCTAACCTTTTTCGCTTTTTTGAGCTTTTGGCGACATTTAATTTTTCACTATTAAAAATTATTGCCGGGGTTAAAGCCCCCTTAGCCACCCACCCCCCTCCCCCGGCTCCGCGGCCCCTGTGACTGACAAGGGAAAACCACGGCGAAAAGAAATATTTTCTGTCAATATCAACAAAAATTTGACGTATACATATGTCTCAATATATTATGCATCGGAAAATGAAAGGAATCAGCAAAGGCCATTTACTCAACATGAGTTAAATATAAATATACTAAACTATTATGCATACGTATATGGGGGAAAGGAGAGATGAAATGGAAATGTCGCACATATTTAGTTTGAGCAATAAACAAAAAGCGGTAAACCTGTGGTGCCTGTCATTTTGACTGCACTGATTTGTCTTTTTTAATGATATTATCAATACATGTCCGACACTAAGTTGAAAATGTCAGGTGCTACATTATTTTATTAGTGCCAGACATTTTGTCAGGTACATCTAAAACCGTTATTTCCAGGGCTGCCTAGTGGCCTAGAGTGCCACGCTTCGACCTCTGGCTGGACGGTCACCTCTGGCTTGCGGCTGTGGTTTCGATCCTTGGTGTGAGCGTATGTGGCATGGAAATAGAGGCGCATTCTCAACCTTGTGGGTTTCCTCCGGGTACTCCGATTTCCTGCCACAGGAAATACCTCTGCGCGTGCGCTAAGATAATAAAACATTAAAATTTAGACTTGTCTGCGATATCACCTAAAACACTAAGAACAACAACAACATTTGATGAATGACAAGTAACTTTACTGTATGGAATACATTGTCAGTTCCAAAACCGTTCCGTCGCGTTCTGCTATATCCAGATGCGTGTTGGGCGGATAGCTACCCTTCCCCTATAAATCCCCCCCCCCCAAAAAAAAACCCAACAAACAAATGTAGCACAAACAAATGTAGCACCATGAGTCTTCTGTCTGACGTGGAGAGCGGACGTTGGTTCAAAACCGGTCGCCACATCATACATTTAACCCATGCATATTGTTATTGCTACATATATCTGTTAGCCTTGTGATCGTCTAGAATTTGTCTCTAGCTGTCTTTGCTTCTCCTTCACGTTGTGTATTTTCTTCTATTGGTTTCTTAAGACGTCTGTCTTCTTCAATTATAACAATGCAATAGTTCGTTTTCACCTTTTATGTAGCATAGGTATACAAGAATAGTACATACAGCCTCGCTGGGCGAGTTTACTGATCGGAACTCTCACATCTTCCTCCTTCTGCAACCAAATATTGTCTGGCGAATTCTCACCAGTAGCATAATTTTGTATCTACTGGATTTGGACATTCAATTATCTAATTGGTCAGATATAAATAAGTATAGAGATTCGTCAAACACGTCGAATTGTGTAATGGTGATTTTCCGCCACAATCTATCCTTGAACTGAGACCCTCTTTTCTGCTATTCTCACAGTATTTCAAAACAAGTAATCTGCGTTTTAAATAAACTCATACCAAAGCCAATATACTGACAATAGAGAATAATTTGTAAAGATACAAATATTGGTTAAACCATCTTGCCAAATTAATGAAATATACAGTCATCATTAATTTCACCATTCCTTGCCTATAAATACAATGTCGTCACGACTATATTGCTACACAAACCGGAAGTGTTTGATAACGCTCAAATACGCCGAATATCCAACCAGGATAGGGATGCGTATGTGCCACCCCGTTTTAAAAAGGGACCTTCCTGGAAATGTGCCCTCCAATTACTTCAAATGCTCATGGGAATGCCCGCGCTAATGTTATCATAATTCTCATTGTCTTAATGCCAATTTTGCGCCTCCCTTGTTTCGACCAGATTCGGCGACAGTAATAAGAACCCATTGCGCTCGATGTACGTACATTCACAATCGATCACCCCTCACCTCTTAAAAGCTTTCTTCCTCAGTGGGACAGGGAACCAGTCTACGCTGCTGTTGATAGACTGATTGTGGCTAGCATTTCTCTGATTTCTGAGTTCTGAGTAGAACAGCCTTCCCTGGACCAAACGTGTTTGTCATAGATTTCTGGAGAAAACGACACTGGTTTATATTTTGGGATTTTTTTTAATTTCGAATCCATTTCCTACTTAGATTTCACAGCCGGATTAATATTTCCATAATATACAGAGTAAATAAATCTGTCTTTCTTTTATTTTTTTCGCTACATGAATGTAGAAAAATTAGAAATAAAACTGAAATTGCAACACGGGCATGCATCCTGTCATCATTACCTTCCAAGGCCAGGTTCTTAGGACTGCCTCAGTGGGGACACCTCACTTTCCTCACATCTATTGTTTAGAGTCCACCAGGCCATGCATAATTAATAAACAAATAAAGGGGCAAGTGAGGTTAAACCGTCTCAGTTTACTCTTAAGTGCCCCCGCCCTCATGTTTTCAAGAAAACACGCTCTAATGCTATCGAGGGATTTTTGAATAAAAAATGGTCATCGCATGGGAAAATATACACGGACGGGTCTCACCCTCCAAACACTACCAAAAGCTGCATTAGGTGTGGTCATTCCCGAATTTAATATTATCATATCGAACAGGCTACCAGATGAATGCTCTGTCTATACAGCAAAACAAAAAGCAATATAAACAGCCCTTGAGTGGTTCGTGTCATCCACCGTCCAAAGAGCAGCAATTGTGTCGGATTCCCTAAGCAGCATAAATTCAATAATGCATAACCCCCCCCCCCTCCCCTAGAATAGAAATTGTTCGGAATATTTGAACAAGTGTTTATTCCCTCCGAATGTGTCCGCAGACAACCTGGCTCGCAAAGGACTTAGCCTCTGCAAAACCGAATACTTTAAATATAGCGTTCAAGAATTCAATAGCATCGTCAAAACCAAAATTAAATCAGATGGAAAAATTGAGTTGGCCAGAGCAAATACTTTTAGATTCAATTTAAACAACGACCCGGTTGTAAAGACGGGGATTAATCACCCATCACGATAAATTTGTGGGTTAATCACAAGATTAAGAACTAATATAAGCATTTAAAGGGACAATCCCTAATTATACAGAGGCTCAAAAATAAAAGTCTGAGACTGTATGAAAATATAACGCCAAAATATAGGGGAATGGTGTATATTTTGGCGGGGTATCGGGTTCAAAATGCAATCTAGAGTAAAAAGTAGAAAATCAAAAGTAAAAAGAAAAATTCTTATCCAAAATGGACATTTTCGTGTGGGAAACATATACCGCTCGTGCTTTTCAACCTAATACGTCCACCTTTTCAACTTTAAGTCGTAAATATTCTACTTTCAACAACAGAATTTCTACTTTCAATAATCAATTTTTGACATTCGACTTTCAATAATCAATTTTTGACATTCGACTTTCAATAATCAATTTTTGACATTCGACTTTCAATAATCAATTTTTGACATTCGACTTTCAATAATCAATTTTTGACATTCGACTTTCAATAATCAATTTTTGACATTCGACTTTCAACTTCATATTTTCTACTCGAGATTTTCTCCTCAAGATTTTCTCCATGCATATTACGGAAATAAATTTAATCACGTGACTATTTCTGCATGTCATTAAAATACGGTATTTTCCCGGAAAAATAAACGATTGGGCAGAAATAGTCACGTGATCAAATTTATTTCCGTAATATGCATGGAGAAAATTTTGAGGATAAAATATCGAGTAGAAAATCTGAAGTTGAAAGTCGAATGTCAAAAATTGATTATTGAAAGTAGAAATTATGTTGTTGAAAGTAGAATTTTCTCTTTAGACTTTTGATTTTCTACTTTTTACTCTTGATCGCATTTTGAACCCTATACCCCGCCATAGTATATACCTTGTCTCAAAATTTCAACTCAAAATATTGAGTCATTTGGACGTGAACGCCAAAACTGCTTATCCGGACACGTAACCCTTTTAAGATTTCGGGTCATTTTTTTCATTTGGTGACCTGATAATCGATTTACGTTTCTTGAGAGGTCGATACAGTGAATGACCCATGTACTGTACTTGATAACAAGAGGTAAATTTTACCTACATATTATTTTTATAGAAAAGAGTCTGGTTTTATCCAGATACTGTATGATACAAAGGTCACCATTTCAAGAGGCAGACTGTCAGGTTTAAGTTATTTACAAGCGTATCACAAAAATCGGGTTAGTTGATCGGCCTTAGATAATGGGTTTTAAATGATTTTAACACAAAATTAAGCAGTTTTATTCCCCAAAAAGTTATCGGGATTGGCCCTTTAATTACCGACCATAAATTACCAGTGATGTGCGAATGTGGCCACAATTTGACCGTTAATCATTTCATCATTGCGTGAAAGACTCCCTGTACAAAGTTTAATGGAAAATGCCAAACTTCAATATACCCTACAGAATGTACCCCCCCCCCCTCCTCAAAATATGTCATATAAAATTTATGAAGCTATCTCAAATTTCACAGAAGAATCGAGAATTAACTGTTAATTTAGTTGCGCTAAAAGAGCACTAGTCAAAGAAAGATAACTGGTTGTATAGACCAGGTGGACTCAGACTAGTAATTATTTGCCCATTGACTTCAATGTTAAATGGGTGTAACATCACAGGCTGTAGCTTTTTGCTCAACATTCCGTTGGTTCCAATCTTTTTAGGCACAACGGGGACCACATTTGGCAATCTCCCCACCATAAACTTGTAGGGGGGTGTTGGTTTAGATTTTTGTCTACGGGGATTTGAAGTTGGCTGGGGTGAAAATCTCACTTCCGATACATTTCATTGCTCCGCAGAAAGACATTTTATATCCCCATCCCTCCGCTGTAATATCACCAGTATTACCCAAAACTGCTATAGAATTGCAAAATTGATCACTTTTCTTCTATTCTAGACCAAAAAGTCAACCCAAAAATGCAGGAAAAGGGGAGAAAAAAATTAAGGGAAAAATTGTCTATTAATAACTCGCATTTCATGAAAAATAGGCAAATAATTACTAGTCTTAGTCCAGGTCGGCCCCTAAGCCACCTGGGTGCTTTAATAATATCAGAAAAATAACGTTAACATAGGCAACTACATATCTAGTTACAAATGAGGGGACTATTGTTGTAGGACAGTATGGCGGGTCAACCTGCTACACGATTTAAAATAATAATATACAAGGAAAACTAATGACAAAATAAAGGAATAGGGACCTACACAACCATTATTAACAATGGCAGTGGCACACCAATCATGTTAATTTAACCAGAGTTTAAACATTTATTTATTCCTATAAATGGTTCATTTAGTCTTTTTTTGTGTGTGTATTGCTGCTGGCTCTTCTTTTTCTTTTCAGGTAACTTATTATCTGTGGAGAGCCGTACGCAAGTTAATCTCTAATGGAATGCCTACAACATTTAAACTTTGAAGTCCTGAACTCTCAGTTAATTTTTAACAACATGGAACTTATCGGACGAACACTTTAAATAAAACAAAACGGAGTACGAATAATCCAAACCATTAGACAAAATTCGAAGTCCTAAAAAACCCAAGCCAACCCCAAACCGTATAGGAAAAATAGTGTACTCAGGCAAAATAGTATAATCAGGATATGGACTGTTCGCCGTGTACACAATACACAACAAATAATCTACGGGTCCAGCTATGTGGTTTTACTGCAAGCACTTCGCTTTCCACATAAAGCCAGCGGATTCTTTTTCCCTACGGTTTTTTTTCTTTCTATCCAATCTGATGACGCCAAACATTAGTCATTTGAACCTCATGTTTAAACTTTATTATAACAAAGTGAGAAGATGATCCGCCTTCTCTTCTCATAACAGCCAATTTTTAAATGTGCTTCAAGGATCTTTTTGGTATCCGAGAACCCTTTAATTTTGCGTTTTTAACAATTTTGAAGTGTCAATAATTTAAATAAATCCACCTGTCCATAATATCATATTCAATCTATTGGACGTAAATCTGTAATAAACAACAACAACAACAACTCATTAGCGAACATAATCGAATGCAACTTTGTAAGGAATACCAGTCACTTTTGTTTTGATGTTTGTGTTTTCTCGTAGGTCGCTTAATCATAATCCCTCTACCAAATGTCAAGGTATGGTATGCCATGGCTCATAAACAAAAGTTTCCCGGCGCGAGACGCCCAACCCTCCTCTAAATGCCCTAAGAGTGGTCTGCCTACCCCTTTTCGGAGTATATCCGTAATAGTTAATGATACTTCTAGGAAATTACATTTTTTTTTCTGTAAATGGCATTGATTTTGCGTATTGGAAATTTGTGTTTATTTGGGTAAATTTTAATCAGGTTAATATCGATCTTAGTTTCTGGGTCAATGTAGTTTTAAAGATAAGTTACCAGACAACGAAACATACGGCCACAACAGCTAAGCCGTCCAGGCAATAAACACGGGTTGTCGCATATTTTTTCTTTTGACAGTAATGAAAACATTTACAACATACTAAAATCTGATGACAAGTAACAATATAATATTATAAGTAATTATCAGAAATCTTTAGAATTTGTTTCGATTGTTTGTCTCGTCACCTTAAGATTGTATATAAATTTTATATTAACTTTAGCCTATAGCGCGTTCACGATATTACACAAGTGATCAAGAGCCATAATTCTGGCAGTAATTATCGGAAATCATAGAAAGGGAATAGACTTCTTCGTCTCATAATCCTTCAAACACTGTGTATAAATCATAGTCAATGGGATATTAACTTTCGCCCCTAGTGTACACAAGATTTTTTAAAAGTGAGCAATGGTCATGCCATACATGTAACTCTGACAGTAATTATCGAAAATCAATAGGACTCTTCGTCTCATGAATCTAAACAGTCTATATTAATTTATAGGACCTAATTCCGTAACTCAAAATCCTCCAAAATCCGCCAAAATCTTCGACATCGAAATCACGAATTATTGATCAATTTAAATCAAAATTGATGATGTAAACTTACCGGGAAAAGATGAGCTTCTGATATCCTATATTTAAGATAAAAATATTTTTTTTAATATTGGTACACGAATCGTGTACCATAATGCGCTTCAGCCACAGTTGTATTGAGAGACTCGAGGGACGAGGCTAGACACATTGCAGCAAACTAAACGGAGTTATGAAGACTGGAATAACTAGAAGCTAGAAATATGCACTTGGTTGAAATTGTTGGCTTATTTCGCCGAACATAACTGATTTGAAATTGGAGTAAAAACGGAAACCATTGAATGTAGATCAGTTTATATACATTCATATTACAGTATTATATGCGTTGCGACCCACTTTTGTGAATTTCTAGGTTTAGCTCCATTTAAAGTCAATCGGTTAATAACTTTAGCCTCTAGAGCGTCCACGAGAATATTTAAAGTAATAATTATAAGGAAACCATTGAAATGCAACAGGTTTCTTCATCATAAACTTAAATACTAATTATAAATTTATAGTCAATCGGATATTAATTAACTTTAGCCCCTAGAGTGCCCACAAGACTTCTCAAATGATCATACTCATAGGCCATAGCTCTGGCAGTAATTATCGGAAAATTCCGTCTCCTGATCTTAACCACTGTATAAACTTAAAGTCAATCTGATATTAACTTTAGCCTTTAGAGCGTCCAAACGTGATTTAGGGCCATAACTCTGGCAGTAATTATCTGAAATTGATGAAATTCAATAAGCTTATTTGTCATATGACCATAAACAAAGTCAATTGGATATTAACTTTAGCCATTATAGCGTCCACAAGATTTTGCCAAGTGATCTGGCAATAATTTTCGGAAATCGATTTCAACAGGATTCTTCGTCTCATGATCGTGTATAAACCAAAAGTTACGGCTGGGCAAATGACACCAAATTTTTTTGATATTCCACGTGACGAGTGTTTTCTAAGGCCATTTTATGAGAAAAATAGTCATTTTTTGGCAGCCATTTTGAAAATGGGCACCGAACCAACCTAAAATGACGTCACAGAACAAAAATCTCATCTGATTCGGATTCAGCAGCAAAATGGCCTTAGAAAACACTTGTCACCAAAATTGTATTATTTCAGATCTAGAGCCAATAGTACAGCTTGAATATGAGTGATTGGGGTGTAGCTCTACTAGTAATAGTTATTTGTGCTTTAGCAGCAATAGCAATAGCCATTTTATTCCGTCTATTCGGTATCTACCACCTTGCTGCCTGTTTTGCAGACGACGAAGAAAAGATGGTTTTGACGAAACATGAACAAGGCAATGGCTACATGGTAAGTAGCCTACGCTTTCATTTTTCCTCTATGTTCTGACTGTGCATATTAGTCCGGCAGCAGGTCGACAAAACCTCAAAATACAGTGCACCTAATGTTTTTTGATGGATTACATATCTTCAGTATGCGAATGTTCAGGATTCAAATGATGTCAACCTGGCACCCATGGGGAAATTTAGTTATGAGGTATTTTATTGTTAATTACATAGTAAGTAGCCTACGCTTTCACTTTTCCCCTGTGTTCTGACTGCGCATATTAGTCTGGCAGCAGGTCGACAAAACCTCGAAATACAGTGCACCTAATGTTTTTTGATGGATTACATATCTTCAGTATGTGTATGTTCAGGATTCAAATGATGTCAACCTGGCACCCATGGGGAAATTTAAATATGAGGTATTTTATTGTTAATTATATTGTAGGGTAAAATTTGTGACAGCTTTTCTCTGACCTCGACTTTTTCTATTATGAATTCGATCCGCTGAATCCAATGAGGTTTGGTATTTCTACTAAAAATGACGGCCAATTATGCCAGGGGCCAAATTCAAAAGGGAGGCTCATTTTGGCGGGAAACTAAAAAAGTTCAACAAAAAGGTGTGTAATATATTTAAATAAAGGTTTTAGGTGGATTATATAAATTAGATTTGTCTAGATTCAGAATCCTTTTGCCGCAACCCTGCCACGCGTTGGGGGATTTAATTATTCAAGATGGCCACCATGAGGCATTTTCTGGTTATTTAGTGAAGTAAAATTCGTGAAAGATGACAGCTAATTCCGCTAGGGGACACATTAACTAAATGACCAGAAAATGCCTAATTGCGGCCACCTTGAATATTTTAATTTCCTAAAGGGTGTCAGGGTGGCATCATCCGGATTCAGAATCTACATATATTGAAGATACATAATCCACCGACAACATTTATATATTTCAGTATAATACACACCTTTTATTGGGAACTCCTTGAACTTTATGAGTTTCCCGCCAAAATGGACCCAATTTTGCATTTGGCCCCCTCGCGGGATTAGCAGTCACATTTTAGTGGAATACCATAGCTCATGGGATTCTGCGGGTCGAACTCCTACAGAAATGCCCAGAGAATCTGTCATGGAGTATACCCCACTAAATAACCAGAAAATATTTAAATTTCCCAAATATAGAAGATATATAATCCATCAAAAAACGCGGTTTCTCGTACAATCAGGGGCCATAAGTAAGGAAGTTACGATCTGATATGGCCTCTAGAGGGTCCACATCATAAGAGTAGGTGCTGCCCCCCCCCCAAAAAAAAACAATATAGCAGGAAACGTGTTTGCAGCCGGCAAATATTCTACAATTTTATTTAGGGGGGGGGGGGGGGGGGTGGAGGTTGCTGCTGTCTGTAAAGCCGAATTTTTTTCGGGCAATTTGGGTTCTGCCCCCCTAATTGTCATCGAGTTCCTACGTCTATGGTCCACAACCTTGATACGTTTCTTTATTGAAATCGGATAATAATTGTGACCTATACAGGGACCACAAGCTAAAACGCGATTTTTCGTACAATCGGGGGCCATAATTCTAGAAGTTACAATCCTATATGCGCGAATATCGAAAGGAACCAAGATCTATGGATTATAATTATACTTGAGGAACGTAATTGTAAAAATATGTACACTCATGCAATAACAATGTTGATGGAAATTATTCATAATTTTATTATATATTATTTTGTGTTGGCTTAGTCTATCCCTAGGATTGTTTAGAAAGACTGCACTTTACTGTTTTTAGGTTTACTTATCAATATATCACCTTGCACCTACACGTAAATTGGTGCAATTGGAAAGTTTGGCCAAATTTAACAAATTTTCAAGTAAAATTTGTTGCCGTTTGCCTGCAATGATCTTTAGTTGCATATAAAGGAGAACAATAGGAAAAGTTGCTCAAATTTCCACTTAAGCAGGACATTTCGAAGCCTTCATTTTCGATCAAAGATATCCATTTTTGTCATTTGGCCGTTTTAACAATTCTGTACCCTTGTACCCTTGTACAAAATTTAAATAACAATATGTGTACTATACAGCCACCTTTCAACGTAACTGTGGTCAACAGTCATGCTTAAAGGGACAATTACACTCTTGCTGGCTTGACAGGTCCAGAAAAAGAAATAGCCTTATTCTAACTACAAGATGTTTAAGTGTCCTACCTGTTGTGTAAATTATCCATTACAACCTATCTTACTTGTCCAGAGGGTTCGAACATATGTTTAAATCCAAGTTGCATTTGAAAGTGCTTACGTAAGGCTTTTCAAACCATGTTACGGCATGTAGTTGAATTTTTCCAATTTTTAAAATTAGGTGTGTTAAGATGAAATTTGTATCATTTTTTAATTGAAATATTGTAAAATAGTAGAAATTTTTGACCAGAATAAAGATTGGAACATATTATTCAGTTACAACAAGAGTGGTATTGGGGCTTTAAAAGCAGGTTAGAAATTCCAAAGAGCTTTTTCGGGATACACCTAGTCTCCATCATCCCAAAAAATATTCTTCGAATAGTAGTCTGGATGCGTTGTAAACATTTGAGAAAAATTGGCTAGATACAATGACGTCTAAGGGGGGTAACTCCTCTTAAAATAAGATGTTAACGCCCATGACTTGATTATAGTGACTGGACAATCAACCATATTAAAAACCAAACTCCCGGTTACACATGGGCAATGGACTTTACGTCAAATATTGAAAACTTTCCCAGACCCTCCGTAAATTGAGGATTAGGAGGTTCTGGGTGATCGAGACTACTTGGATCAGACCCCAATCACTTGGGTTAGTGGGTCCGTGCAATATTTACCGAACCACCGTTTTGATCTCATTTTACTCTAAAAATTACTTAAATACTCACATTTTTGTAAATATTTATCATTAGCCCTAAAGAGTTTTGTGGTTTTGATCGCGCTTGTTTTTAAATTGTTTTCTATCAGTATAAGTAAGCATCCTCTCAGTGTCTAGGGAACGAAACCCCTTCGAGGAAATCTCATTCGAAAGATTCCATAGGTACCAAATGTTTATCATTCTATGGTCAATAAAGTTATGGCGCCACCGGTTCCCCTTTGAAAAACAGCCTCGTTTCGTCCATACAAAACGCACATAATAGCCTATCCACTTCATACTTAACAAAAATATATTGCCAATTTACCGCCTTTACGCAGACGGTTGCCGTTAGAACTGGTCGCATATATATATTATTTTTTCTTGTATTCAGGTTCTATAGAAATATCGACTTAAATTGTCCTAACTTAGTAATTAACGCATATAATGTTTTGATCCCTATTTTTGACAACTACATAAAGCCATTAAAATTTACTTGGCTTATTACTGCATTTCACCAAAGATTTCTTGTAGCACAAAATCGATGAGTTGCTTCCCTTATTGTAGTTTGCTTTTCATTTCGAAATAGACTGTATGGGCTTGCCCCCGCATCCATTCACTTGATGTGAAATATATGTTGCTTGTTTGAGTTGTCTGTGTATATGGCTTTCTGTCTGTAGGTTTGTCTAGTGTAAATGTTTGTGTGCGGTGCAGAGACCTCCCCTACCCCACCATCTCCCTGCACTTACTATTCCAGTTCTCGAATTGTTATTTCACATTGGTACATGTTTATATCATTTAATTGGACATGGAAAATGGCATGTGCTGAAGAAGCATCGTCGATACTTAAAGTAAAATTTAATTACGAAGACAATTGATTATGGGTTCTTTAGAAGTGGGGATGCTTGGGGCTGGAAGGGAGTAAACCCTAGAGGTTGGACAGGCAATCCTTTTAAAAACCATGCCACTAGAATCACTGACATACCTTATAAATGAACTATACCAACTGCGTCGCCCCCCCCCCCCCGACACTTTACCACTATACAGATATTAGTTTACTGCCCATCATCAAATGATCGATATGTCGATGATTTTAATATGTTACTTTTAAATTCCCTAATAAGAACCTACCAGACGCTGCTCAATAACCAGGAAGTACCTGGTTTCCCTTGTCAGCTTTGTACATCGACACGAAAAACTTCACAGTGTTCGGATGGGACTAACAACTGAGTTTCACCCGAGTACCTGTTGAAGTGTGAACGTAATAGAATACAGTTGGAATTCGTTGAAGAGCAGGTGAAAAGTAGAATGCTTAACATATTAAATAAATGAATGAATGAATGAAATGGGGTTTAACGTCCTACTGTTATGCACTTAACCTGAGCTAATTGAAGACGGGCATACGCCATACAGTGTGTTATGAGGGAAATTTTGCCCGGGCAGCGGCGCTACGGCTTACTCTTATATCGAATTCCAACTGCCAAGGGATCTTTTACGTGCACTCCAATGTGTACACAGGACCTCGGGTTTTCGTCCCATCCGAACGACTAGGCAGCTGTCCTCGTCAGGCCCTCCTTCTGCATCACTGACAAGGGGAAATCACATCGGAAAATCAAGATGAACTTTCTCGGCCAATGCAGGGATCGAACACCCGACCTCCAGGCTACCGAACCAGCGCCTTATACACTTAGCCACCGTGATCCCAATATTGCATAAAGTATCGCATGTTATGCGATTGTATGGTTGTACTAATAATACTATCAGGTGGTATCACATTCATCAAATATTGGACTCAGGCCCGTCGGAGTAGGGGGGGGGGCTACAATAATTTGGCCGCAAGTACTCTTTTCTCCAGGTTATTGTGGTCCCTGGGTCCTCGCCTATTGGGACCTAGGATGAAAGCCCCCCCCCCCCCTCCCCCCAATCAAGAATTGTTTCCGCCGGCCCTGGGACGGTTGTTACTTAACATTTAACATTCACCAATTTCAGGTAAATTCAGATACTCAAGAATATATGTTAGATACAAGTGGTAAATTTATTCAGTGTGACACCTTGGGTTCAGAACCCAAATATACCAGTTTAGATACTAGTACTACTGCCGTCACCAAGCAACAATCACAGGAAGACAGCGCCCGGAGCAGTCCAGTTTCTATAGCAACAAGTTCTATAGGTAATGTATGGTAATACTGTTCGATATTTATTTGCTGAGACAGAAAGATATAGCATAGAGATAGACTCGCAAACCGACACAGCATTTTGTAAATCATTTAAACTAGTTCATAAATTACATATGTAGTCCGTTAATACGTGCGTAAAAGTGTGCAAAGTAAATTTCAAAATATACAGTACAGGTGATAGGATGAATCCAAAATTGCATCTTAAAACAAATTTAAGAAACATCCAAAGAACTGTCAAAATGATTCAAATGTTAAAATCCGATGATTATTGTTAATATCACGGCAATATTAAATAAAAACGACAACTTTGTGTTTAATCGGACATTTCGCATTATCTCAGTAACCGAAGATATTGAATCTTGGAAAAAAACAATCTAAACGAAAACAATAGTTTTTCATACAAGCCACGCAGTGTGAAACCCTAATAATAATCCGAACAAAAACAATAGTGTTTCACACAAGCCACGCAGGGTGAAACCCTAACTTTAACTGCGATGCAGTAATTACGGGTTTCACCGGTGCCATGTTACCCTTGAAGTTATGTCACTTCCGGTACCACGTAACCCTTGAACTTATGTCACACCCAGTACCAATGAATTCGTTAAACAGATTTTCACTAAGCATTGCATGCTTGCTATAAAAATAAATGGATGCAGAATCAACCAAATCCAGCAATATAAATTCGACATCTATTTGATCGTATTGATCCAGTTTATATGTCTATTGGAATCAAATATCATAATTTCAAACGAATAATAAATATAAATAAAAATATTTGTTTTTAAGGCTAAAAATACAGTTTTTGCCAAAATGTCATTACATCAAGTGATAATGAAAATCTTAAATTACTTATATGAAACCGTACATGACATTTGGCATCTCATTGTGAACAATTTATGAAACACAGATAATAATTGACAATTTTTTGGACCAAAAACCATGAAAATTGAAAATCAAAAAAACTAAGTGCGATTTTTTTTGCATCAGTGCTTTTGTAGGGGCATTTATCTTAATCTATCAGATTTTAAAAAAATAACATTTGCTAGCAAAATTGTGTCACATCCGGTGCCGATAGAAAACCTCACCGTTAATAACAATTGAGAATTTGCACGATGCGGCATAATATGAAATTTGTTTTACACAAAATGGTAAATAAATAATGAATATAGAACCCATAAACTAAATTAGCCAATAGTGGATAAGGGAAATTATCGAGAAAAAAATGTACACATTTTTGTTCAAATCAAATAATCTTTTAACCCTGGGTAAAATGATGCAAAAAAAAATCATTAATGAACATATTTTTCTTCAAAATTTAAATTTTAAAATTTGGCGTCTAATATCCCCAAAGATTCGCCGAAAATACAAAATCTAAAGAACTATAGATGCCTTTTCTTCGGCTATATCAAAATGAATCAAATAATACAATCCGACGATTATTGTTAATATTACGGCAACATTTCGGTGATTTCGGACATTTCGCAATAGCTTTAGAATTTAAGTCTAACCGACTTTCCCAGTAAAACAAGTACTTTCTGGATATGCTCAAATGGAATAATAATAATAATAATCATGAGAAGAAGAATCCGAAAAAAAACCAGTGTGTAACCCTAATAATCATTTTCTAGAGGGCAGAACATTCAGTCATTTTGAACACTCTGTGGCGCTTTGCTAAAAGATAATCACATAGACAACAAACACAAGTAAAACAACATTTCATACACAAAATATAACATAAATTTAATTTGGATAATTCGAAAAAAGTTTGTTTCAAACGTTTCTTTAAAGTTGATATATTAGGGCTACTTCAAATGAGAAGTTTTACAAACAGTAATTAAAATGTCTTATTTACAATTGATTTATATTACTTTGAAGAAGAAGAGAGTAGCTCTTCAAAACGTCGGTTAAATAATATCTGACGATGAAAACAGTGTCGTTGTCTTTTTTGTTTGCCTATTACAATTCTTGTGTATAAATTCAACATTAAACAAGACTTTCTTAACTATCAAACCAAGCCACGAACGTCCAACGACAAATTACTTTTCGGAGGTGTATTGCAAAGATCACAAATTAAATATTGAAACCGAAATACTTGACATCTCGTGTGCGAGCAATGATGATTATAAATTAAAAATAAACTGATGTTATGAAAAATTTGATTCTAGTCTATAATGTTCATTCAGATACTTTAAATCAAGGAAATATTCTAAAACCATTAAAATTAAATTTATTAAACCAGCTACTATATTAAAATTTGGAGAATATAAAGGTAGACAATTTGATGAAAAAACTGCTTATCGTGTATTTTTGTACACGAGGAGCAGTCCATTTGCTGATTACACTATTTTGCTTGAATACACTTTTTTGCCTATAACGTTTTTAGGACTTCGAATTCTGTCTTATGGTTTGGATTGTTCGTACTTGGTTTTTATTTTAATAAAATCCATATTTAATTGAAGTCATAGTATTTGTGAACATACCAAAGTTCGAATTTTCCAGTTTAAATATATACACAAAATTATTAATTAAATTTAAAGTAACATCCAAAAACGAAATATTTGTCAATTTAAATCAACATTGATGTTGTGATCTTACCGGGAAAAGATCGCCTTCTGATATCCAATATTTAAGACAAACTAAACGTTTACCATTAGTACACGAATCGTGTGACATAATGCGCTACAGACACATTTGTAACAAGAGATATTCCACCAAATAAACGGCTTCGCAATATTCTTATCTGGAGATCATGCGCAATAAAGACTATGTAGACTGGAGTAGCCAGACGCTAGAAATTGGCATTTGATTGTGACTTCTGGCGTATTTTGCCGAACATAACTGATTCGAAAAAAGTTTGTTTCAAACATTTCTTGAAAGTTGATATATTTGGGCTATTCTGTTCATATTTTAATGTTTTCCACAGATTTGGACCAGTAGTGATATATATTAATAAAACCTAAGATAAATTAGGACTGCCCATCTCTAAATGTTTATGATGCCCCTGGGCAACCGTTTGATTTGGGGGGGGGGGGGTAGCAGTTGTGCATGTGTAGAAGGGGGGGGGGTGTAAAGGGCGGGAAATGAGTTTCCGTTGATTTAAATGATGTTTTTCTTAGTAAAAACATTACTTTTTAATTCCGCTGCACATCTCTAAATATGTGTATAAGATTAACATTGTATGGGGGAGGGATGGGGTAAATGTATTTTGGGGGACAGAAACCACTGGGTTCAATTTGACAACATGTATTTTTATGGACAGAAATCATTTCGTTCATAATTGAGCTTAAAGTAGTACCTCGTTAGCGTTTTCGTTCAAAATATATATTAATATATAACATGATCATCATTTATGTTAACACAATTACACCCCCACCCCCCATTGACACACGCACATCTACACCTGCTACCCCGTCCCACTTCCCCGCAAATCAAAACAGTTGTCCAGGGGCATCATAAACACTTATTTAAAGATGGGGAATTCTGGCAATTTTTGTTTTATTAATATATTATGTCAACATAATGACAGCCACCACCCCTCTACACACTCATTGTAGACATTTTACACCCCATATCTCGAAAACGCTCCCTCAAACGCCTGATCACCACCCATATTCAGAATCTACACAAAAAAACTGGTCTAGAAAAACTGATCTCATAAATTCACAGCTCGGGTGGCGACCCCCCCCCCCCTTCAGTCACCGGACTATAACTAGCACTTAATGAAACGACTTTACGGATATCTTGAGATACTTTCTAAGTTGTCTACCCTTGGAGAAATTAGAGAAAATTGTTTTCATACTCCATATAAAGATGCCCAAACAGGGGTCGTCCGACAATTCGTTATTCAAAATGAGTTTAATTCAGGGCAGTCATTTTCGGTATTAAAAAAACACATTTTAAATTCACATTTCATTGATTGGGTCTTTCTATTCCAGATCATACTATATACGGAATATAATATTCAATAATTAGGCTAGCGGTTTAAGCCCATATTTTTTCCGATACCCCTACCTATGGTAGAACAAAGGTTTTTTGGTATGGTTGGAAAGGTAATTTTTTCGACATTATGAAATCGGTTCTTGGGCGATTTTCAAAACGGGCTATAACAGTTATTTCTCCTGGTTTCCATAGCAACTGTAAAAAATCATAGATATCAACTGTATGCGTAAAATTTAACTATTTAATCATTAAAAAGCATCGGATAAGCCTTATTTTGTGTTTTACTCCAGCACACTATGTGATTTAAATTTAAAAATCGCAAATAACACACGCAATATCATTAGGACCAGTAATTGACCCCCTGGCGCTACTGATCTTGTAATTGTTGTTCTTGTAAGTTGCGCTTTTCGAAAAAAAAGCCCCAGGCTCGGTCAATACATGCATATACGATTGACATATAACTAGGCATGGTGGTTCCTTGGACAATTGCGCCTCGATTGACGGATTTCGCGTTTCGATATGACGTCACAACTCCAAGATGACGTCATACTCAGTTTCTGGCCCATAGTACGCTACTATTTGATATGGTCGCACAAACACAACGGGGCCGTAGGCCATGTTTTGTATATAATTCTTCTGTGATTGAAATACAGAGTTAAATTTATTCTGTAATATATGCTCTGCTAATTAAATTCAGTACATGTGATATTTTTAAAGTAACGGTGCGCGATTTGAATATCAATTTTCCCATGGCCTAATCCACGCTAATGGGTACTAACATTGATTATTTAACAAAATCAATAAAATTATCAACGCTAGCTTTTCTCCCAGCTTGTATTCAATCGGATTATAAACAGAACATTTCGCGAGCACGTTAAGATGGCGGCGGACGTCACCCAACAACAATTAGCCTACCGTTGATTACAACTTACAATACATATGAACCTGTATTGTGTGCAGATTATGTCGAGCAAAAGAAGTAAAATGTAACATTTGCATGGGATTTCGCATGATGAAAATATGTCGGCCAATACCATGAATGGCATTTAACATTTTTCTTTGACTGAAATTCATTATATTTGTATGTTGCCATTCTTCGTATAAACGTTTAATTAGTAAATGGTACCCTTAAAATCGTTTTACACATTCTAACTATAATTATAACACAGAGATCTTTGATATTCCGGTTGATCCATAGATTGGAAGAATTGGTAAGTAACGCAAAACATAAGTTATCCTTACTGGACTGAAGTAGAGGGTGATTACACACACTCGATTTTCAACTGAAGACGAAGTATTGTTATACGACACTGTTGGCTGATATCTGTTCGAAAAAAACTATTCTTTAAAGGAATTGACTGTCATGAGGTAATAGACTGTCATGAGGTTTTGAACAATTCTCTACTTAATCGTGTTAATGTAATTGTTTCCTGGTGTAGTTTAGATCCTGTTTAATTTATTTAGCTGTTTTATATTTACTTTTACAAATCTGATGTTCTGTTACCACTATTAATAGTGTTACAGTATCTGTTATTGAATTCGCGTGCCCATATAAGTATTGGCGCCACATAAAGCCGAGTGACATTGGTTGGGCACCCAAGCAATGTAAATTGGTTAATAGGGGGGCCATAATAATATGATTTATAGGCCAGGGCGCCTTATAATAACAATATGTGATTGCTTGAACGCACATTATGCATAATGCCGAGTAAGATTGGTTGGAGCGCCAAAAACGACATAATTGGTATGGTGCCTTATTGCGGAGGGATGTCCATAATACCAAGATTGGTGGATTGCCCTCGACGACATCATATGAACGCCCATAATAATATAATTGGCGGGGCGCCCACAATGAGATTGGTTAGATACCCCCGAATGAATTAATCGCCCAAAACAGCGTGATAATCTTCAAAATGTGTATGGTGCCTCACCCCGGAGGGGCGTCCACAATGCCGAAATTGGTGGGTCGCCCAAGACGACACTATGAGCGCCCATAATATAATTAGCGGGGCACCCACAATGCTTAGGTGCCGATTGCGAACTTTTCGGTATTATAGGTATGTTAAAAGTCGTATTCCTTCCTTCAAATTTTTATAAGGTTCATATCAAATTCATATTGAAATTGTACGTCATTTTTTCCAAAATTTTCTAGGGCAGGCATGTCCACGATACCGTTCGCCGTGGACGGTCAAGTGTGGGTACATTAGCGCCCACAGAAGCCCCATCGGCTACGGGCCCGGTTAACCAACATAATATAAAACAAGAAGGTGTTTAAGTCGTACTAAAATTTTGGATAACAGCTAATATGTTCCGGTCACATAATATCTCCAAATGCGTGGATAAGGCGCTCGTTCGCTAGCCTTGGGATCGGGTGTTCGATCCCTGCATTGGCCGAGAAAGTTCATCTCGATTTTCCGGCGTGATTTCCCCTTGTCAGTGATGCAGAAGGAGGGCCTGACAAGGACAGTTGCCTAGTCGTTTGGATGGGACGAAAAACCGAGGTCCCTTGTACGAATTGAAGTGCACGTAAAATATCCCCTGGCAGTTGGAATTCGATATAAGAGTAGGCCGAAGCGCCGCTGCCGGGCAAAATTTTCCTCATAGGACACTGTATGGCGTATGCCCGTCTTCCATTAGCCCAGGTTAGGTGCATAATAGTAGGACGTTAAACCCCATTTCATTTCTCCAAATGCACCGTGACTTTGCATGCTCTTGGTCATATGCCGAAGTCAAACACTTCCTATCGCCACTATATATCATGCAAACAATTAAATATAGAAGACCCGTTACTTCCGAGGGGCCTGCTATAAGAGATTCGGTCACTGACAATTTTGATTCAATTGAAGAGACTCTAATAGTAGTATAAAATAATACACATTCCATGACTGTCATTCTTTATCAACGCAATGGTCTGACCACCTTTAAAAGTAATACATGTATACCAAGATGTTCGAGCAAAACCCGAGGTAATTAATATGTATCATGATTCGGAGAGATATTAAAACCGTTTGAACGCCCAGAAACCACTAGGAAGCGTACACAGGGTGTTTGCTGCATGCAGTTAACACTGTGAATAACCACCAGTCTCGTGTAATAATTAGAAGCGATGATACAGATGTCATTGTTCTGTACTACCAACTATATCAACATTGATACCTAGCATAAGTAGTACATGTTTTATTTGAGAAGGAATTTGTGAGAAAGGCTCATGCTAGACTGCTTGGTCATGTTTCAAGACATGCCTGGACGAGAGCCGACAACCCTGTAAATTGTTACCCGATTCCCACCACCAAATCGTGGACGACACCGGAGCTACGTTCGCCCTAGCGCCGGTCAGAGCAGACAGTGCAAAGACAGGCACAACACCTCGAGAGACGCGCTCGTCGTCAAACCACAGTCGAGACGAGGAACTCCTAGTCGGTCCTAACTAGCTACACACCGGAAGATACTGAGACCAATCCTTTCCCACGACCGTGCCCGTCCTTAATGCGTCAGGCGTCGCTCTTCATCGACGCTTTATTTAACGGTTTCCCATATGCAGGCACTCTAAATGTTATGCCGGCCGGTGCAATGGAAATATAATATCAAATGATGACATTTAAGACCGAGTTTTTGGTTAAATTTACTCATTTGAATAGCAATTGTAGTATTTATAGCAGTTGGAATTTCGTAAAATAACAAAAAGACGATTTAAGTTTTACTGTCTAAATATATTAAATATATTAATCCGTTGCAATGGATTATTAAAACTCAAAATCTGTGTTGTTAAAATAAGAATTCCGAAATTTAATTAACAAATTGCCCTTTAATTGATACTCTTATGACAATATGATAACAATGACGTCACTATTACATCACAATTACGTCATATATGCAAATTTTGAAGTTTTGACTTGGTCAGACATTAATCTTTCAGATGATAGTAAATTATTATCAAATTTTATTCAGCACCAAAGAACAAGAGCCAAAAGCCTATCCCTACCCCATCAAATCTATTATCGTTAAAGAAACCCTGCCCATTGGTAAAAGTGCAAAAAAAATATATTGGGCCATGTTGAAAATTTGCCCAAAACCAGTTTTGAGTTCTTGTGATGTGACTCTATCAAAAACTACCCAAAGTGTTTTGTTCTACCTCGGGTAGGGGTATCTCGCCATTTATAGTCCAGGCAAGATAACATAAGTGCGGGCAATTGCTGCAATAGAAATGCCAACCACGGTATATGGTAGGTCTAGACGTATATTATCACCCAAAAAAAGTCCCAGTCCGAAATCCGTGCCCAAATGGGTCAAATTGGCCAAAATCCAAAACGGCCGCCAGTTTTGGAGATAAAAATCTATTTTTCACCAATTATCATAATGTGATTGAGTTTGGTATCAAAATATATGTTTTCGGGGTTTCTGAATCCATTTCCATAACAAATTTCGTGATTAGTGATACCCATTTGTCTATACGACCAAAAATTCAAGATGGCGGCCAGTTTGAGTGGGAAAATTCGAATTTTATAAAAGGATCAAGTTTGGTGTCGATTTATACGTTTTCGGGGAAGCTGAATCCACTACATCACATATTCATGGATTGGGACGACCCACACTGTTATACGAACAAAATAAACTATATAACATTCATCAAAAGGGTCACAAATACAGCACCAATTTAAGTCCGGTAGCCAAACCCAATTTTTCGAGTGAACCTGGAAATTATATACTAAGATTTTTTTGTGATTGATTTTAGTAGCCTAGGGTGTCCTCTTTCAGAATCTGTTGGGTGAACCCCGGTCACCCTTGAGCGTTTTGAGAAATTCAAGATGGCGTCCAATATGGCCACTACATCAAATAATCCCATATAGCTTCCATAGTATTTATTCTAGGATGATAATATCGTTGTCTAACCGTATGTTTCTTGGGTAAAGGAATACACTGAACTCATTTATCGTATGATAGTAAAATCAAACATGCCAGACAATATGGCCCTTTCACTTATTAGTGGCTGTTGGGGGCATCTATTTCACCATACCAAACTATATCTAGAGACAAATTAAATATTTCTGGTCAAAGAAGCGTATGAGTGATAGGATAACACCACATACATCCCCATCAGGGGCTTCAGGTCCACATGGGTCGGTCCTGAAAAAGGAGGCACAAACTGATTGTTGATAACTTAAAAGAGCAAATTCTACCCACAAAACAGGAACATAACCTTAACAAAACTAGGTAATATCCATGTTTAATTCTTTAGTTATGTTTCTGGCCGCAACATGTGACAGCACAAGCGCAAAGTACCGTATATTCTAATAGTTAGTGCAGGGGGACTGCCCCACATATGATTTACATAAAGGACAAATAAAACAAGACATCATACTCCGAAACAACAAACAAACAAATAACATTCAAAAAAGAGAAAAAAGAGTTCACCTAGTGCAGCTAAAAGCACAAGTACCACATAGGCTGTCACTATTGGATCCACGTCTGATGAGCCACATGACAGACCCCGGAAAAAGTTGGCCGGTTGTAATTTTTTTCAATTTGGTATCCTCTCAGCAATACTGTTCAAGTTCAGATAGATCCCAATCTTCCAGTGAACGCCACACAATAGCTTGGTGATGAGCTCTTTTTATATTCTCTGCAAATGTATCATTGGTTGAGCAAGATTATATGGTTCAGGTGGGGAATAATGGCGATACATTTCCAGTTTTAGATGTCCACACCCTCCAACATGTTTAAGACATAGATTTTTAGAACACTGCCCATAACAAGCTACTACAAATACAGTGATCGGTGTTTGATTGTAAGCTTGTTTTAGAAAGAGCTCTTGCAAATCGATGACTGAAACACGCTGGAAGGTAAAGGCATACAAAACTGGAAATGTATCGTCATCATCTCTAGATTTAGTTTGGTGCGGTGAAATAATCGCCCCAACCGCCTGGAAGGTATTGGCATCCAAAACTGGAAATGTATAGACATCATCTCTAGATTTAGTTTGGTTCGGTGAAATAATTGCCCCAACCGCCTGGAAGGTATACAGGAATAAACTGGATATTACCTAGTTCTGTGAAATAGTAAAATTAATCATGCCAGACAATATGGTCCTTTCACTCGGAACTTGAAACTGGAATAATAATGCTGGGATAAGGATACCAAATTAAGAATATTACAAACGGCCAACTTGCTCCGGAGTCTGTGATGTGGCTCATCAGACGTGGATGCAATAGTGACAGCCCATGTGGTACTTGTGCTTGTAGCAGCACTAGGGATAACTTAGAATATACGGTATTCTGCGCTTGTGATGGCAGGGGTTGTGGCCAGAAACACGAATACAGGATTAAACTGGATATTACCTAGTTTTGTGAAGGCTATGTTCCTGTTTTGCGGGTAGAATTTGTTCTTTTCAATTATCAACAATCGGTTTGTGCCTCCCTTTTCAGGACAGACCCGTGTGGCCCCGAAGCCACTGATAGCGATGTATGTGGTGTTATCCTATTACTCATACGCTCCTTTGTCCAGAAATATATGAGTTGTCTCTAGATTTAGTTTGAGTAGGTGAAATCATCCCCCAACCGCCGCTAACGAGTAAAGGGCCACATTGTCTGGCATGTTTAATTTTACTGTTTCACCGAACCAAACTAAATCTAGAGACAAACTATATACCGGTATGTGGGGATGATGTCGATACATTTCCAGTTTTGGATGCCTATACCTTCCAGCATGTTTCAGTCATCGATTTGCGTTCATTGGAAGAACAGAATACAGCGGAACTTGAACTGGAATAGTATTGCTGGGAGAAGGATACCAAATTGAGAACATTACAACCGGACAACTTTTTCCGGGGTCTGTCATGTGGCTCATCAGACGTGGATCCAATAGTGACAGCCTATGTGGTACTTGTGCTTTTAGCTGCACTAGGTGAACTCTGTCATGTGGCTCATCAGACGTGGATGCAATAGTGGCAGCTCATATGTGGTAACTGTGCTTGTAGCAGCACTAGGGCGGACTTAGAATATACGATACTTTGCGCTTGTGATGTCACAGGTTGCGGCCAGAAACACGACTAAAGGATTAAACTGGATATTACCTAGTTTTGTGGAGGTTATGTTCCTGTTTTGCGGGTAAAATTTGTTTTTTAAATTATCAACAATCGTGCCTCCCTTTTTAGGGCCGATCCATGTGGCCCTGAAGCACCTGATAGGGATGTATGTGGTGCTATCCTATCACTCATACGCTCCTTCGTCCAGAAATATATAGTTTGTCTCTAGATATAGTTTAGTTCGGTGAAATAGATGCCCCCAACAGTCACTAATTAGTTAATGGGTCATATTGTCTGGCATGTTTGATTTTACTATCATCTAATCATCTCACAACACGATAAATGATTTCAGTGTATTCCTTGTCCCAAGAAACATGCGGTTAGACATCCAAATTATCATCCTAGAATAAATACTATAGAAGCTATATGGGATTATTTGATGTGGCAACCATCTTGGACGCCATCTTGAATTTCTCAAAACGCTTAACGGCAGATTCTGAACGAGGAGACACCCTAGGCTACTAAAATCAATCACAAAAAAAACTTGTATATGTTTTCCAGGTTCACTCGAAAAATTGGGTTTGGCTACCGCACTTAAAGTGGTGCTGTATTTGTGACCATTTAGATGAATGTTATATAGTTTATTTTGTTCGTATAACAGCGTTGGTCGTCCCAATCCATGAATATGTGATGTAGTGGATTCAGCTTCCCCGAAAACGTATATATCGACACCAAACTTGATCCTTTTATAAAATTCAAATTTTCCCACTCAAACTGACCGCCATCTTGAATTTTTTTTGTCATATTAACTCATGGGTAATACCAATCACCGAATTGGTTATGGAAATGGATTCAGCAACCCCGAAAACATATATTTTGATACCAAACTCGATCATATTATGATAATTGGGGAAAAATTAGACTTTTACCTCAAAAACTGGCAGCCATTTTGGATTTTGGCCAATTTGACCCATTTGGGCACGGATTTCGGACTGGGACTTTTTTTTGGTGGTAATATATTCCTTGACGAGCCATAAACCGTGGTCGACATTTCTATTGTAGCAACTGCACGATATGGTGCAAAATTGAGCTAAAATGCCTGGCCTATTAAAGGGACAATAACACTCTTGCTGGCTTGATAGGTCCAGAAAAAAAAATTAGTCTTATTCTAACTACAAGATGTTTAAGTGTCCTTCCTGCTGTGTAAATTATCCATTACAACCTATCTTACCTGTCCAGAGGGCTCGAAAATATGTTTAAATCCAAGTTGTATTTGAAAGTGCTTACGTAAGGCTTTTCAAACCATGTTACGGCATGTAGTTGATTTTTTCTAATTTTTAAAATTAGGTGGGTTAGGATGAAATTTGTGTCATTTATTAATTGTAGTATTGTAAAATAGTACAATTTGCTGACCAGAATAAAGATTGGGACAAATTATTTAGTTCCAACAAGAGTGTTATTGGGGCTTTAAGCCCCTTTTGGAGCCTTGGCCGCTAGTCTAAATATTCTTTTATAAAATTATTATGAAACAATATTTGTATTTAAGCTTCTACTGAATTGGAATATTGCCATGGTATACGGAGAGCTGAATCTTGTGAAAGTGTGGCATCCGATTCATCTGTATTGGAAATGCAACCTGACATGCCTCAGATTGGACAATTAGAGTTAGCTTTGGAATATGACAGGTATTATTAAAAACCTGTATACTTATACTTATTAATTAGAATTGTATAAACCAATAGGCTACAGTATAGGCTACCTTTTTATATACTAAAAGGCCAACAACCTCTTCTTTAATACAAGTGGCATGATATTTGTATTTAAATGTAAAAATCATTCCTTGAAACGTCATGGGGATGAGGAGGGTTGGGTGAGAGTAATTTTTTCCAGAAAGATAACCAGTGCACCTATAATTTTTCTGAGATAAGAACATGCGTTGTGGGATATTATTTGTCACTGTGAAATAAGTGTTTGCTACACCCGAATTCCCTCCGAAGACCGAAGCAGACAGGGAGATATTTCAAATGGAGTTTTATTTGACAATAAACTAGGTCCAAAATTGATTCAAATTATCGAACTCATTCTCTATTCGTTTGGATGGCTGACAGCAGGAAAAGTTTAGGACTTCTCACAAACAGTATTAAAATGTCTTACTTATAATTGATTTTAATTACTTTGAAGAAGAAGAGAGTACCTCTTCAAAACGTCGGTTAAATAATATCTGACGATGAAAACAGTGTCGTTGTCTCTTTTGTTTGTCTATTACAATTCTTGTGTATAAATTTAATATTAAACAAGACTTTCTTAACTATCAAACCAAGCCACGAACGTCTGACGAAAAATTACTTTTTGAAGAGTATTTAGGTAGACAATTGGATGAAAAAACTATAAAATCCATATTTAGTTGAAGTCATAGTATTTGTATACATACCAAAGTTCGAATTTTCCAGTTTAAATATATACACAAAATTATTAATTAAATTTAAAGTAGCATCCAAAATCTTCGACATTGAAAAAACGAAATATTTGTCAATTTAAATCAACATTGATGTTGTAATCTTACCGGGAAAAAATCGCCTTCTGATATCAAATATTTAAGACAAACACAACATTTTACCATTGATACACAAATCGTGTGACATAATACGCTACAGACACATTTGTAACCAGAGATGTTTAACCTAATTAAACGGCTTCGCCATATCTGGAGATCATGCGCAATAAATACTTTGTAGACTGGAATAGCCAGACGCTAGAAATTGACATTTGATTAAGACTTCTGGCATAATTCACCGAACATAACTGATCCGAAATTAGAGTAAAAACGGAAACATTTGAATATAAATCAGTTTATATACATGCATATTACAGTGTTTTATGCGTTGTGACCCATTTGTGTCGATTTCTAGGTCCTAAACATTGGCGATTTAGCATTATTGTGGTAATTAATTTGGTGTATTATTAAGTCAACAATAGCAATACTAATGAAATAATAATAATGTCGCCCGGAGACAGTAACACTTGTTTAAACAATAACTTTTATGAAATGACTTAAAGAACTCGTTAATTCTCAAAAGCCTGTGTATATATAATATTCCAGGGAACTGAGTCGATTGGTGATAAGTATCATCCAAGCCCGTGACCTGGCACCCAATCAGTATTCGGGAACTTTAGATACATTCATCCGGGGAGTTCTTTTAGCTGATTCTAGTGACAAGTTTCAAACAAAAGTAAGTATGATTATACAATTATTCTAGCAGGATATACAAACAACAACCACGGTAGTAGTCACCGCCTGTCTCGTAACTATACAACTTTCAAGACAAGTCCACTAACGGCTGTATCATACGACTGTCGGGACCATTGACTACAAAGTTATATAGGCAGAAGTTGCGGCACTCATCGTCTACTATTTGAGCTCTGGCCTGGTCGAGAAGTCGCCATGCGATATGCACCAGTAAAAGTTTTGTTCGAATCGACCATCCCAAATGTATTTGGCAACAGAGGTTGAACAAAATTGCGCGACTCACAACTCGGTACAAAGGATATAAAGTTCAAAATGGATCTAGAATCGAAAGGAGAAAATTGAAAGTAAAAGCGAAACTGAAGGGGATATATTCGCGGTGGAAACACATAAATTTAACCCGATAGGCTTTCAACTTTAAAACGTCAGAATTTTGCTTTCATTTATATAATTTTGACTTTCGTCTTTCTACGCTCAGATTTTCACCAATATAATGTTTTTTATCGACTGGAACATTGCGGAAATCCTCAAATCTGATTCTGTTTTTTGTTTTGTTTTAGACCGTATATTATTCTTAAGCAATAACCGTATTTTAATGCTGTTACGTGCTCTAATTTGTTGTCCCCCGCCATTCGAAGAAAGCAAGGGACTATTAATGACCTAAGTCCAAAACTCAAAATCCTCCAAAATCTTTGACATCGAAAGCCCGAATTATTGGCCAATTAAAATCAACATTGATGATGTAAACTTACCGGGAAAAGATGAGCTTCTGATATCCGATATTTTAGATAAAATAAATTTTTTAACATTGGTACACGAATTGTGTACCATAATGAGGAGCGAGGCTAGACATAAGGCACCATACCTTACGGCGTATATTGACTGGAATAACCAGACGCTATAGAAATTTGCACTACTGTCTGATCTATGGTAAATAATAAACGGGTTTCTTCGATTATGATCAAACTATTTAACTTTGGTTATTATAAACTTACCTGTGTGTTTGAAATCAACTCCGGTTAAATAAAATCCATTGCACAGTTAAATACCACAACTAATTTACTAGGTTCTCTCTTGAAAAACTTGACGTGTTTTCTACTATTTTCTACCAACTAAAAGACATTATGGCTACCGTCACGTGTTGGACCACCTATTCCCCTGCCCAAAAATAAGTTCATAACCTAACGTCCTGAGTAAAAAGTGCTAAAAATGCGTTTTTAGGTTTTTAATTTGTGATTACATGTAAAGTAATGGACATACGCTCATGAAAATTGGTCAGAATACTTCAGATGTTCTAATCGAAGTCGACCTCCTCATCAGCCGATAATGCCAAAGTTTCTATTACAACACATGCGGTAAACACTTGACGTCTATTTCTCTTTCCTTTGGAAGGGCTAGGTCAGTTGGGCGCTCGCTTCGTGGCGAAAACGATCGATATTTTTCATAAAACAAACGGCTTCACTCTTCCTTCATGTGGGCTGCCATGTGTAAAAAAACCTACGTCGATAATTGGCTAACTATTTTTTTTAGCACAATACGTTATTCTCTAACTACCTAGGCCGATTCCCGGTTTTTCGGTAATCCGTCATTATAGACTGTTAGTTAAATCCCTAAAATTCGGAAAAACGGTCTGACAGGGTTAAGATTGGTAAATAAATAATTAATTGAAACAAGATAATGCACATGCACGGATTTTTTCTATTTTTCTCACTTTCTCTTATATCGTGACAGTTAATTCTTTAGTTTTGAACAGATACCATATCCCCTTACAGTCTAATATTATTACAACATTTCGTCTGTTATCACTCTTACTTTCAGTCAGTTATGTATAAGGATTACTCGTGTTTTCCTTTACTTGCATCACTTTTGGTTTCGTCACATTTTCTACACATCTACCACAGCAATGTTAGTATTATATTTGGAATGTGTTTAATCAGTTCTATCACATATGTAATATTGACAGAGACCAATATTGTCTTTTAAATCCCTTGTTGTTGACATTGCATACCTATACACAATTTCCATTTCTTCTCCGTATGGTTGCTGCACTGAAAATGTTAAAAAAGAGCAAACCTTCAAATGATAAGTCTGTGTAATCTCAACAAACACGTACATTGACAATGCTGAAAAACTTTATGTAAATCTTGTGTTACCCCTAGACTAAACTCAATTCCTTATTATCTGGTTTTCCTCTTTCAGTAATTTATAAACTCCTGAAAGTACAAAAGTGTGCAGCTAGGGTAATAGCACAAAATAACCGGTCCTCTCATATTACCCCGGTACTGTAGGCTACTAGCTACTGATTCAATATAGAATTAAATAGAAATGAAATATCGGAGCCAAACAAAGGGCTAAAAACCCAAAAGTGTACGTGAATTACACGTGTCTTCTAATTAAGGTTAAGTAATTTTGTAATTAAGCGGGAAAAAGGAATTATTAAACTTTTTAATGGTTTGGTTTTTTTTCAGACCATTAAGAACAGCACAGATCCTATATTTAAAGAAAGGTTTATATTTAATGTTAGATCTCATGAAATAGAAACAAAAATAGCCCAGTTTCAAGTTTACGCGGTAGATAAATATGCTAGACAGAAAGTGATTGGTGAATCTGAAATACGAGTGGGTGACGTAGATTTAAATCAACCAATAAGAATGTGGCTTAATCTCCGTGACATATCAGAAGAGGTAAGATGATTGAATCTGCCAGGTAAAGAAAATACACACGTACAGAAAATAAAATTTATGAGCGCGATTTGAATAAAAGGTCATCAAGTAAATTCACCAAACCATTATTTGGATGGGGTCAAGGAAAACTTACCTTGTTTCCCAAAGTGGCAAAGCAAAATAAGTATATTTTTGGTGATGGTAACTTTGTGCTGTAAAGATGTGTATATATGTATAAGGAATCGACGATTTTAGTCGAAAATACTAAGTATACTTCGACAATTTTGTTAAGTATTTTTTCTGCTTCCATTTAATAAAATTGAAAAAAAAAAACGATTTAGTCTTTGTGTGTATAACAATTTTATTGTGAAACTTTTTTTGGGATATGGCGGCCATTAAGGGTAGAAATCTATTCTCGAAGAATAAAATAGGTGGATCTCTGTTTGAAGAATGGAATAAATTGTTTCAGTTAAATCCGTAGAAGTAATCTAAAGCCAATCTCGCTTATGTGTGCGCTTTCCTTTGACAGAAACCAACAGAATATGGTGATATGATGTTTTCTCTAAGTTATCTACCTACAGCTGAGAGATTAACTGTTGTTATTGTTAAAGCTAGGAATTTAAACTGGGCTGTCAAGAAAGATTATGGAGGTGAGGTTAATGCCAAAATTTCAGTATAAAAGGAAAGATGGCCCCAATAATTATAGGCCGATATCAATTCTTCCAAATATATCAAAAATTCGTGAAAGACTTGTTCAAAAACATCTTAACAGTTATTTAAATAAATATCAACTTTTATATAGTAATCAATCAGATTTCCGTTCATCTAGCTCTTGCCAAACAGCCTTAACACATATTACTGAAAATATGTATGATTAAATTAATAACAATCTCCTTTATTGTGGAGCAATATTCTTTGACTTTGCAAACGCGTTCGACTTAGTAGTAAATCAATATATTTTTTTGACAAATGTAAACATTGTAATTTTTCTAGATAATCAATGCTCTTTCTAGAATCATACTTAAAAACCGAAGTCGGTGTTAATGGCATACTATCTGAGAATAACCTATTTTCACGGTGTACCCCAAGTATCAATATTAGGACCATATTATTAAATATTCTTATAAATCAACTTAAAGTCAATACAGTATTAGCCTAGTGTGATAAAAAACAACATGAGATTAAATATATCGAAAACAAAAGCTATGCTAATTACGATGCTACAAAAAAGAAATCACCTCCCTGCTACTCTGAATATTATATTACGTAATGAACCATTAGAAGTCGTCTCCTTGGTAAAAATATAAGGTGTTTTCCTTAATCATAATCGAACTTGGAAAAATCATAACGAGTAATATCTAAAAATTAAGCCAGAAAGTTTATAACTCCGTCAAAGTAAAACATAGCCCCCAACTCCTTTCCGAATCCCTTTCTATAATGCCCACTTACAACCACATATAAATTATTGTTCCTCAGTATGGGACCGTAGTGACGCCAAATCTCTTGACCGTCTTTCCCGACAGCAAATACTGGCCTTAATTAATCTTAGATGTAAAACATACTGCCGACGTTTATCCTCGACTAGACAAATTGAAAATTCTGACAATAGTGAATCGACATATCTCTAATTAATGTGTATTTATCTATAAAATGATACAAAAACAACGCCCTGATCATTTATTTGACCTCTTACCTTATTATCAAAAACCTTATAATCATCTTAACAATAAACTTACCACTCTTAAGCCAAACATTAATATAGTTAAAAGCAGTATACGCTTTAAAGAGCCAAAACTATAGAATTCGTTGCCGCCCTCTTTAAAATCTTTAAATAACTTGAATCTTTTCAAGAAAAACTTTACTTCACCTTAAATCTACTCCAAATATATTATCCTACCCCCCACCCATATATTTCTTATTATGTGTATTTGTACATGTAATCTGTATATCTCCATATTATAAGCATAATGCATATTCTATATTTTTTGATACATGATATCCTATCTGGTATCAGGACATTTGCCAGCCCGACAAAAACCACCCGGACTTCTGCCACCGGATTTTCACCACCCGGACTGTTACCGACATAGGACATCAGTCACCCTAGGACATCTGCCACCCGGATTTTTACCACCCGGACTGTTACCGACATAGGCCATCTGCCATCCTAGGACATCTGCCACCCGGATTTTGACCACCCGGACTGTTACCGACATAGGACATCTGTCATCCTAGGACATCCGCAACCCGGTTTTTTATTTTACCACCCGGACTGTTACCGACATAGGACATCTGCCACCCTAGGACATCCGCAACCCGGTTTTGCACCACTCGGACTGTTACCGACATAGGACATCTGCCACCCTAGGAATCTGCCACCCGGATTTTTACCATCCGAACTGTTACCGACATAGGACATCTGTCACCAGGCCTTTCCACAAGGTTTTCCACATGTTTTAGTGGATGTTTTGGTAGGATACCCAAAGGAGATGTACACACACAAGGGCATGCGCCACATTCGTGCACACAGACAATTTCGGTTTTGTAGAGAAGAAAGAAAGAAAAAAAAGACAGAGAAATATGGTGGTGGTGGTGGGGGGGGGGGATGTTGCAGCTTCAAACAAAAAATCACTGTCATGAAAATGTTTGCAAGAATTCATTTCATATTTTCATGGGAAATGTTCATATATTTTCCAAAATCTAAATGGCAAAAATCTGGGGGGGGGGGGGTTAAACATACAGAAGGCAACTGTCCGGGTGGCAAACATCCAGGCGGCAATTGACCTAAGGTGCACATGTCCTATGTTGGCAAAAATCAGGGTGATTAACATCCGGGTGGCAAATTCCTGGTGTGACACATGTACCATATTGGCAAAAGTCCGGGTGGCAAATGTCCTAGGGTGGTACATGTCCTATGTTGGCAAAATTCCGGGTGGTAAACATCCGGGTGGCAAATGTCCTGGGGTGGTATAAATCCGATGGCATAAGTCCGGTGGCAAATGTCCAGGTGGGAAATGTCCTAGAATCCGTGAAATGTTAAACATAAAAAACTGTTGACAATTTTCAGATCCTTTTGTTAAAGTTTATCTTCTACAGAATGGTAAGAAAATCAGTAAAAAGAAAACAACGGTCAAACGCGGGGAGAAAAATCCAATTTTCAACGAGGCTATGATCTTCGCAGTACCTTCATCTGCCTTAGCGGTAAGTGATTATTAGGAAATATATTGGTGCTGAAAACATAATGAGCTTGATTTCGTAATACAGATAGGTAATGTGAAATGCTTCGTGTATTGATTATTCATGTCTCTAATTTACGAAATTGTTAAGAATAATTTGACGATAGTAATACACGGGGCACATAACTTTTGACCGATATTGAAGATTGTTATTATAAACAGACAATATTTATAGCCAGATTTATAGCCAGATTTAGAAAAGTCTTATCAATGTAACAAAAAAATGAATAAAATTCTACATCATCATACATACGTCATTCAAAAACCACGTGATAAGGCGCGGACATCAAGTTTAATTTCAAGCATAAACTTCTTGGCCACGTGTTCTGTGCTCGTGTGGCTTTTTCTTGATAGAATCGTGTCTTGCTTTAGATAGAACACCGCCGGTCAAGTTTTTTTTAGTTCTACTGTTTATTTCTACCTTTTTCGTAGTTGGTACAACTGCATGTACTGTTCTTCGTTGTCTGCTACGCCTTTGTCGACTCGACCGGAGTGTTTTATCCTGTTTCGCTAATCAAATTCTGTCGTTGATGAAGAAAGAAAGAAGATGAAGTACTTAGTGAGGGTACCCCCATTTCCACGTGACACACTTGCAAAATGGGCTAAGCAGTATTCGCAGAGTATGGGGTAGACTATTTCCAAGTTAGCCACAAAATCTGGCGGTCATCGCCGGTCTAATTCCGAAACACCAGAGCCAGATTAAAGATCATTCAGAAGAATGAGACGAGAAAATGTTCAGATACGGAATCGCCTAAGCGGGTTCCTAGAGTCTCTGCTCATAGATCCCCTTCCCCAAAGAGAATAAAGATCCTTCCCGATACCAGTTCAAGTTCGACATCAGATATCGGTCGTTCTCTTACTGATACTGATTCTCACGAAGTTCATCGAAACAGACAACCTCAAGTGTGTAATGTATCTGTAGCGGACAAAGAAATATATGATAAAAAAATTCTCGGGGCAGGAGAACACCTAAATTACTTTCATCGATAAACAGTAGTTTTGTTGAAAGAATGACTGATGATATTTTGAAGAAAACCAAAGAAAAATACCCAAGGCCTGAAAATTGTCCCAACAGTTAATGGGGAGATCCAACTAAACGGCAAGATTTACGTTTGGCCAATACTCAGAATCACTGGTTAAAGCAGCTACAGCAATTAGCTAATATGTGCACAAGATATTATAATATTCCAGAGGCCTCGTCCAAAATTTTAAAAAAAGCATGGGACTGACAAATTTGATGCACCTAAAGATGTTAGGGGGTGATTGATGCTGTTTCTTATATGGACAGAATGTCATGAACTATCTCTAAAAAAAATCCGCAGACTTGATTAAACCAGCTTTGAATAAAGAACTTGCAACCCTCTGTTCTACGTACTCGAGTACCAGTTACAAATGATCATCTGTTCATTGATGGTTATCAAAAATACCTAAAAGAAATCCAAGACTCAAAACAATCTAATTAAAATACAGATCTTTTAAAATACAGTTTCGTTTTTATACGCCCACATTGCTATGTGATCGTATATTGTTGTCGCCCCCGTCCGTCCGTCGGTCTTGTGGACGCTATAGAGGTCAGAGTTATGGCCCTTGATCACTTCAAAAAATCTCGCGTAAGCTCTGGAGGCTAAAGTTATCATCCAATTGACTATAGATTGATACACAGGTATATTGATTTTCAATGAATTTGGATAATAATTTGGACAGCTAAATACATGATATTAATTGGTTCTTATACTAAACATTAGCATGGAGGACAACTTAAAGGGACTGTCCCGAATTGAACAGAGCATCAAAAGTACGTATGAAATTTAAACGCCAAAATATAGAAAAATGGTGTAAATTTCAGCTCAAAATATGGAGTTGTTTGGACGTGAGCGTTAAAACAGCTTATCCGGACACGCAACCCTTTTAAGATTTCGGGTCAATTCTTTCGTTGGGTGACCCAATAATCGATGCCCGTTCATATAGAGGTCTACACAGTGAATGGGCCATGTGCTGTACTTGATAACAAAAGGTAAATTTCACCAACACATTATTTTTATAAAATCAAAGTCTGGTTTTATGAAACCACCGCATAATACAGCTTGGTTGGGACACCGGACTCAATTTGGTGGGTTTAAGTTGTTTAAAAACGTATCTCATATATTGAGTTAGTTGCTCAGCCCTGAGGTAGGGGATTTGAAGGGATTTTAACACAAAATTAAGCAGTTTTATACTCAAAAACATTATCGGGATTGATCCTTTAATCAAAGCCCAACAAATTCTCACTAGAAGTGCGATTTCCGGGGAGGTGTTTTTAATACCTCGTCAGGTAAGACAAAGATATTGTCCGTGGTAATGACGGCAAGAGAATTATCCCTGAGATACCAGGGTGTCCGCATCGGGAATTTCCTCGAGGCGTATGATCGGAGCATCGTCTGCCATTCTGACAATGAGAAATGAATGTTGTATCGTTTTATCCCCGTAAGTGGCGTAAGAACGACTCCATTTGAAGGATATGACGTCACGGACGAGTCCATTCATGGGTGACGTCACGAAAGGGATAAAAGCGAGCCACGCGAGATGTTCTGGCATTTTTGTGCTATCACCGAGCCGATCAAGATGAGTTTTACATTACGTCCCGTCGATAGAAGATACGTGGCCGACGATAGCTAGACGTATTTTTGTTAGAGGTCTACTTGTTCGGGAGCAGCCATTTTCTACTTATCTTTAACTGTTTACACAAGTCATCGGCGTTGATGAACCTATACTGGTACACGAACAAATTAATAATTAACTACAGTTTTTGTGGTGCATAACGTTTATTTTAAGGCCAACAGTTTATTAATTAAAGTATAAAATCCATGTCTACTCCGAGCAGGGACTAGGCCAGTAGGAAACGTAAACAAACTGGATCTACTCTTCAAATACAGACAGAACTCCTATTGTCATCTGGTAAACTAGGCACCAAAAAAGAGCAGAACACAACCACAGCAAAGCAAAATTACCAGTTTCATGTCCTCAACTACCCCGCTCGAAACCGATCCAGACAATAACACCAGTCTTGAATATCAAGAAAATACCATAGGTGCCTGCTCAACACCCATGACTGACACCTCAAATATACCCCCCCCCGCCGTGTCTTCATCTATAGCCCACTGACAGAAGAAGTCTTCATAAAGACATGAAATGCTATAACTCTTAAATTGATAAAAGCATTTCAAAATCCAGAGGTCCAAAATGCCTTCAGACCGATTGTAGAACTAATTCTGCATGAACAAATCCACCAACACATCACCCCACTTAAAAAAGAAATCTCAGATCTTAAACTTGAATTGGCATCAGTTTCCCTTGAGCTGAATGGTATCATCCAAGACCGTTGCGATGATCTCGAACAGTATGGCAGACGTAATTGTATCCACATCAGTGGCGTTAAAGAAATTGCAGATGAAGACGTTGAAGAGGAAGCCTTGGCTGTATTAAGCAATATAATTCCAGATATTACAACCAACGACATCGTGTTGGAAAAGTCGTCGAGGTTCAACCTAAACGTAACATCATAAGATTATCAAGCTACAAAACCAAGGTTACAATAATGAGGGGTAAAAAGGTTGTGAACGAGGCAAAAAATAATATATTACAAGGAACAGAGCTTTTGTATTCAGTATAGCGCGGAGAACCTTCAACGCTTGCTGGACCAGAAATTGTAAAAAATTTATCCGCAGGAGAAAACCTGATGGCTCCGATGGACAGACCAAACGAATATTTAGTGCAATTGAGATACCTGGTTATAAACCAATTCCAGAAGAACTTCCTCAGTTTAATATATCAAATGACATTACCACTGGCCCACTTGAAGTCAACAAACTCTCAAAACTGTGTCAGCACCAGTGTCATTTCAACTATTCATACAAAATAGATTGTTTTCATTTTTAATTCATCCCAAACAAATACCCCCCACCCCACCCCCCAAAAAATACCAACTGATTATTATCTAATCTAGACTGTGTGACAAATAAATTGAAAAAGCGCTAACAGCTGCATTTTCACTTACACCTAGAAAATATAATAGATTAAGCTTTTGTACATGAAACAGCTCTGACCATTTTCCATAACTTATATCCTTATGTGCAAAGGAAAATTTTCCATACATGGCACCTCAAAATGAATGTTCCATTTAGATACAAGAGTTAAACTCTAGCAAAAAAGTATCAGAACTGTTCAAATCAATGCAAATCTGTCTAACTAGCTGCCAGATAACAGCCTCTAATTATAGTTTTTGTATATCAATTTAGTAATTTCAAGCTTAAGCTCTTGTACATAAACTAGTTTTAAATAATACCCACTACTTATTTACAAGTATGTGAAAGTTGTCCCATATATGTTAACACAAAATAATGCCTTCCATTGTGATAGCTTTTGTCCATCAATGTTGCCAAAAGGAAAAAAATGACAGTGTAAAAATTGATAAACAGTGTTTTCAAACTCTATATCCATGCCACAGGCTTAAAATCTTGTGTTTACAAAACATTTACTTGAGATACAGGTCAATGAGTACCTACCACTAAGAAAAAATATCAAATATAAATATTGTACTATATTCACTGAAGGAAATTTAGACAATCCTTGATCAAATTCAATAGATGTAGATATTACTAGTGCTTGTTTCGTTAAAATGAAACGAAATAGACCCTATGGAGCCTTTCACATAACGGACTAACCAATATCTGAAAACAAATGTTAGCAAAAGATCGTACTTCTGTCCCAGTTTCAAAGCAGTTCCCTGTTGATGTTCTATACACTGACTCCTTTTCCCTAAATCTAAGAGCTAGTTTAAAAGCCAGCTCCTGTAACTTAAAATGTAGATTAACACCCTTTCTACTAGGAACCATAATGCTACGTAGCCTATATTGGGCAAATTTCATGTTTATTATATATACTTGCTGTGTCAAAATCTGGTACAAGGAAATCCAGTAGACATGGTACAAGGGTTAATCAGCGAAATGGATGTATGAGATGTGTTGTTGACGTTTGGGAAAGTAGACGAGGGGAAATGTGTAGGGAGTGATAGTTCGATGTATTATGAATGGTTAGAGTGGCTGTGGTGTTACGGTGAAATACTATGCCGCCACCGTAACACCACAGCTTTATGATTTGTTAGACAGGAGTGATGTAATAAGTGCGACATATTTCTGATTTTATTGTCGTCTTTTCCCACTTGCACTGGTTGTACGCCATTTTGAAACTAGCTGACGAAGACAGCTCGCGCGGCGATTGTTCGACTCCGGGCTGCTCTGTCAGTATCTAACAAACGCATTTAGTTCGCGTACATCTTTTAACGAGAGTTGCCAGGCAACGAAACATACGCCCACAGCAGCTAAATCGTCCGGGCAATAAACAAAAGTTGTCGCATATTTTACTTTTTTCGGTAATGAAACATTGATAATACACTAAAATATGATTATTAAAGTCAACCGGATATTAACTTTAGCCTCTAGAGGGTCCACAAGATTTTTTGAAGTGATCAAGGGCCATAACTCTGACAGTAATTATCGGAAATTGCTAAAAAAAACAAACCCAATAGGCTTCTTCGTCACATGACCTAAACACTGTGTATAAATTTAAAGTCAATCGGATATTAACTTTGGCCTCTAGAGCATTCACAAGAATTTTCGAAGTGATCAATTTTAAATATATTAACTTGATACATAAAATACATTGTGAACTAACGAAAACTAACAATTCCTCATATTATTATATCATACCTTTGTTAACAACTAAACTTACAACAAGCAACCAATATCATGAACGTGGAAACAAACACTTACAATATTGTTGTATGGGTTGACAAAACTTAGACCAGAAATAAACACACTTATTGTCTAAGAAGTTCAACAATTTATTCTTTTATCAGAACGATTACAATCTCCATAAAGCAACGTTTAAGTTATTTCCAGCCCTCCACATCGTAAAGTCGACCAATGTCCTCGTCTATCTCAACTGGCTTGTGAGATTTGGAGATAATTGACGATTGTACACTGCACAGGCCTTACCATACCCAACATTACTTACTAAGCAGTACTTTCAAATAGATCTTCACCAATATTTCCACGAATAAGAGTCTCTATATTTTCCATTATGTATCCTATATTTTCTATATTTATGTAATTATGTATATATATTTATTGTTATAACGTGTACATGTATCTAAATCAGAGAGAGGGGTTACACATAGGCATAGCCTGTTCCCCAATCAAAATTCAGATTTAATGAATACAAATATTGTTTAGAAAAAAAAGATAGAAGATGCAGTCGCTTATTTAGAACCGAATCGCTATGTGTGGACATAGACCTTTTGGAAGATTGGTCCCACGCCCCAGTCGCTAATGTGCCACAGCATCTACACAACACCTTTGAGGCCATCATTGAGGAAATTCGTCAAATCTTGGAGGCCATGAAAGTGGCTACGTTAGAATTGCCATAAGTCACCCGGGACTCAAAACACCTATCTGGTTACCGTTTCGTGAGTATCGTGAGTATTTGTCACGTGCCCCTTCCCGTTTGCAGAGGTAGCGGAACAAACGTGAAAAAAAGACACAGCGTCAATTTTGACGAGTATTTGAAGAAAAAGAAATGCCTCGTCACCATTAACAATAACGATGACTTATGTTTCCAGCGAGCCATTGTCGTCGCCCGTCACTATGCGAACAAACAGGACACACCTGAATGGGAAAGAGAGAGGAAGAGATTAATCAGGACAGGACCCCATTCGTGGCAGACGAAGAAAACAGAAGCTCTCATCGATGCCGTATTTGGGAGAACAAGGATACCAACTCGACGTTTTCTCTCAAGCCATTTTTGGTAAGGCAATTTATAGAGGAACAAAACACGTCACCGGAACACAAAAAAATCTGAACCTGTATTTGCACAGCAGACATTATGAAGTCATTACTTCCATGCCCGCCTTTGTGGAAAGGTCGTATTTCTGCGACACCTGTCAAGTGGGATACGATCATGCCGAGACACATTCGTGTCACGTCATGTGTCAAGGATGCAAGAAAGTGGGTCCACCCTGTCCACCTGATCCCAACACAAAGACGTGTTACCGATGTCATCGCGTGTTTATGATCCGGCAGTGCTTCGATAACCACCTTGTCACTCGTTCCAGAGTCAACGGCAGTGCATGTCATCGTTGGAAGAAATGCGAAAAATGTCAGAAGGAGTGGGACGTCATCAAAGCCAAGCGAAATTTAGAAGAACATTGATGCGGAGAATACAAGTGCTCCATCTGCCGAGAGTGACACACGGCCGAAAAACAGTTTTGTTATATATAACCGCTAAAATCACCCATCGACATGGAGAGAGACAGGAAGACACAAATCGACAAACAACAGAAAACAACGTTGACTCGTTTCGTCTTCTTTGACTTTGAATGCCAACAAGATACCGGTGAACACATTCCCAACCTATGTATTCTACAAGTGTGCTGTCACTTTTGCATCGATAACAAAGAACCCCATGAGCACTGTGATCAATATTGGAATCACCAGCAAATTGTTTATAAAGGCCCAGACACACTAGATGATGTGGGAAAATGGTTTTTGCAGCTCGCCGCACACGGTACGGTGGTAGACAGTCGGAAAAATGACAGTCACGAAACGAGTCCCGTGATTACCGTCGCTCACAACTTTAAATGTTACGACGGATTGCTAAATTTACAGACGCTGCACAAACATTCCCTGGCGCAACCGGGAGTCATCATGAATGGTGGGAAACCGATGACCATCACTGTCGGCACGGTCAAATTCATCGATTCCCTCAACTTTTTACCGATGGCTTTACGAGACATGCCCATAACCTTCGACCTGCAAGAACTGAAGAAAGTTTTTTTCCCTCACCACTTCAACAGACCGGAGAATGAATATTACGTGGGCGTCTATCCTCTCAACATCGATTACGACCCGGATTGCATGAGTGTGTCGGAACGAGAGAAGTTTCAGGTGTGGTACGAGCAGCACAGTCACGACATTTTCGCCAGTAAATTTTGACCTACTGTCTTGTGCTGGTATTGTGGCGTTTTTCGCGAGATATTCCTCATGGACACGGGAAGCGAACCCTTTGAGATGAGCCTGGCCTCAGCCTGCAGCCGCGTACTACGCACAGTCCTCGAGGCCTGATGCAAGAGCCGAAATCGGGTTAAAGACTGACATCGCTTCCAGCCTCGACAACAGACAGTCCAACAAAGCACTCTACCAAACATTCGACACCCGCAACGGTAGTGAATGCCGAGTCGGCCCTTACAGTTTGGATGGTATGGACACGACCACGGGTGTATGAGTTTCACGGCTGTGCCTTTCACGGTTGTCCGAAAAAAAAATTCTGGGTCCCGTCCAAGACGATCAACATAAACTTCCCTACGATACCTCACGCAGTATGCGAGACTTGTATCAGAAGACCCGTAAACGTCACCGTCGACTTAAGGAGCAGTACGGTATGCAGACCATGTGGGAGTGTGAGATGGAGGAAGAACGACACCATGATCCTGAGATGGACGAATTTCTCAGAGCATTGGAAGATCAGCAATGGCCCACCCCGAACCTCTGATGCCCCGCAACGCTTTCTTCGGCGGGAACGTCACCGTCGACTTAAAGAGCAGTACAGTATGCAGACCATCCGTGTCATGTGGGAGTGTGGGATGGAGGAAGAACGACACCATGATCCTGAGATGGATAAATTTCTCAGAGCATTGGAAGATCAGCAATGGCCAGCCCCCCGAACCTCTGATGCCCCGCAACGCTTTCTTCGGTGGGAGAACCAATGTCTTTTAACTGTTGGTCAACGAGTCGGCCGAAGAAATGCGCTACATCGACGTGGTGTCTCTCTACCCTTACATCTGCAAGTACGGTACGTTTCTCATCAAGGCACCTACGATCGTCACACAGCCCGATCAAGACCAGTGGCAGCAGTACGAAAAGTTGATCCAGTGTTCGGATTTACCGCCTCGTGGCCTGTACCACCCTGTGCTCCCATTTCGACGCAAGCAGAAATTGGTGTTTGACCTGTGTCGAAGCTGCGTCGACGAACACATGCAACAAGGGGAGATTGCAGAATACCAACCTTGTGATCACACCGACGAACAGCGAATCTGTGTGGGTACGTTTGTCACCCTAGAACTCGAGAAGGCGGTGGCCCTGGGATATCGTGTATTGAAGGTGTACGAAGTCTGGTACTGGAAACAATTCAGCACCTACGATCCCGGACCAGTTATTCAAGTCTACATAACTCCATTTGAATTAGTGCAATGTGTCTAGCCTCGTCCCTCGAGTCTCTCAATACAACTGCGGCTGAAGCGCATTATGGTACATGATTCGTGTACCAATGTTAAAAAAAATATTTTACCTTACATATCGGATATCATAAGCTCATCTTTTCCCGTTAAGTTTACATCATCAATGTTGATTTAAATTGACCAATAATTTGTGTTTTCGATGTCGAACATTTTTGAGGATTCTGAGTAACGGACTTGGGTCCTTTAATGTAACTATTTAACTCGTAAGATATGGCATTTTGCAAAAAACCCCAAAAACATGCTTGGTTAACGGCAGCCTATATTCCAAGCACTGACAATAAAGCCGATTTTGAATCAAGGAAAACTCAGAGGAAAATATCGTTTTCAAAAATCGATGAAAGGTTAAGATGTTAATCTTAATATGGATCTTTTCACGTCAAGATTGAATTACCAGTTCATACCATTATGTTTCATGTGTGACCCAGAATCTAGTGCGATGAATGCTTTTACTATTTGCTGGAAGCATTTTATAGTCTACTCATTTCCACATTTCAGTATAATTCCGAATTGTCTACATTCTTGTTGTACATTACTGGAAAACATAAACCTGATTTCGAAAATTAACAAGAATACTAATCCTGAATCCTTCTTTTACGTCAAGGGAGACAACTACTAATATCTACAATAACTCAAAACCTACCCCATTCTTTACACAAACATCTGCATCTGTGCCATATCTCGGGAAATCCCTCGAAAGTCAAGGATTATGAAACACAGCTACAACCAGAAGGAAAAGCACAACAAAACATTTCAAAACTTACTTGGCAGAGTGGGGAAATATTGCGATACTACAGGGATTAATCCCAAATGTTGAACTGAAATGGTATTAATTTTTACGAACACTCCACGATGAAAACATAAGCTACAGTGCTATCAATACAGCGGCATAATGCCCTGACAACAATAATTCTATTATGTGATGGCAAAATTTTTGGGAGTCCCCCGCTTGCTTGTAGATTCTTAAAAAGAATAATTAATTTTAAACCAAGTCTACCCCATTACCATTAACCTGGGATCTTAATGTGGTTGTTCAGTCTATCCAAACGCAGACCCCGACTGTTGTAGAATCTATGAACAAACTAAACCTAATTCTCATGTGAAAACATTAGAATTATTAGCATTAAAGGAGGACAACCCTGCATGTATCGTTACAGTTTTAATGAGTATATTAGACGCACAACTTGCTTCAGAAAGCTGGAAAAATAGTTAACCATCAGTTATTTAACGTTCAGTAGACACCATCAATGTAACCAATGCTGGTACTGATACATCTGTATTTGCAGCACTCAGTACCCGGTCTGCAGAAACCCAAAACGCGAAAGTATCAGACGTCCATGTTGACTTTTATTATAAGTGCTGCAAGGTTGAGTATTTTTCTGAAATTTTACTTTAAAGACATTTTAAAATTAGTGATTTTGGTTCTCAATTGCCTAAATCCTCGGTTTTTACAAAACATTCATAGACAGTTACATGGCCAAGTTAGGCTATATCATTGTGTGTCTGCCTTTTTGTAGCATTTGTGTAATAAATGTTAAATATGCCTTATGTTATTTCGAATTTATGGCGTTATCATTATTTCCTCTGAAATCCCACGTAACTATGATGATGTAGAATTTAAGAATTAAACGAGATTAAATTTATTGAAGGCCTCTTCTAAATAACTGTCACTGTATTGTCAAATCGAACAAAATAATAAGCAAGAACCAGTGAAGACCATAAAGCGCTGATGCCTCTTTAATACATTAAAGTGGAAATGTCATTCCTGTTTAAAATACAGATGTGGGGTCATTCTTTGATGTTGGCGTATCATTATTTCCAATAATCGTACATTATCTATACTACTAGCTGAAATATCGGACTCGCGTGACGTTTTTCATTGAAAAGCACATGCGGGATAGTGTCTGTATTTTAAGTTGTTTAATGGTCTCGAGCTAAAGACATTGCGTAATAATAATATATGGAAACAACACTCGCCTAATGCCTTTAATTAATGTCTCGCTCTAGACCATTAAACCACACATTAAGTTGCGATATTGTTCCGTATTGCCACCTGAAGTAATTTTAGTGACACGACTTGGGTGAAGACACTTTTCCTCTAACGGATAAGTTAATTATTCAGTGTTCTTAGTTCCTGGTTCTTAATTCCTAGTCCTTAATTCTTATTTCTCCATTTGTTGTTGTATTTCGACATTTGTACAGGAACCTTAACATTTGTTTCTTAAAATCAGACATTTGTTTTACAAATCAGACATTTGTTTTACAAATCAGACATTTGTTTTACAAATCAGACATTTGTTTTACAAATCAGACATTTGTTTTACAAATCAGACATTTGTTTTACAAATCAGACATTTGTCATATCAGATTTGTAAAAATGTATTTTTGTTAAACTTAAACATGCATTATTCAAGAGCTAAATCTGCCTAGTGCAGGTCTTTATTTGGGCATGAAATGTTTTCTAAAGTATTAATTAGACATTAATTAACTGATCCAGGCCTTAATCAACTTTGGATGGCATCAGATTGCTCCGATATTAAACAGATTAAAACGTTTCAGCGGTAAATCAAATATGGCGCGGCTAGACGCTTCGAGTCGTAGCTTTGATCAACCAGGACCGTGGTTGAAATTATTGCACAGGTCGGTCAAATCTTTAAATGCCTATTTCTTCGCTTGCAATAGAGTAATTTGAATGAAATTTTCAAATTATTCATTTTACATCATCTACTTTCGAACTAGTATAGCAAGAATGGCTAGTTCTTATCTATATCTTGAATAATGTAACTTTTATATAAAGATGTTTATTTTTTAGAAATTCAAAACATTAGTCTACAATTACATTTCATCAGAAAACAAAACGGAAAACAAAATCTCGAACCAAAATTTTTCAAATACAAATCTTACAAAACATTTTTTCTAAAAATATTTCTCCAAATACATTTCTCTAAAAACATTTCTCGAAATTCATCGAACCGGAACATTATGGGGACATGGGCGGAAATAAACCTGGCATACAATAAGTCATCATACAATAATGGGAATAGAGTATATGCGCTCGTACAATAAGAAAAATCGCTCGATGACCGCGACCCGAGTGAAACCTTGTGCGTAGTATGGCTAATCGGACCGGGTCTTCGAAAAAGATAATAAATTGAAAGTAATCTATTTTCAGAAATTAAAGTTTGTCCGATAGCTACTTATGTCTTTGCTCAAAGAGAGAGAGAGAGGGAGAATGAATGAATGAAATGGGGTTTAACGTCCTACTGTTATGCACTTAACCTGAGCTAATTGAAGACGGGCATACGCCATACAGTGTGCTATGAGGGAAATTTTGCCCGGTCAGTGACGCTACGGCCTACTCTTATATCGAATTCCAACTATCAAGGGATGTTTTACGTGCACTCCAATGTGTACACAGGACCTCGGTTTTTCGTCCCATCCGAACGACTAGGCAGCTGTCCTTGTCAGGCCCTCCTGCATCACTGACAAGGGGAAATCACGTCGGAAAATCGAGATGAACTTTCTCGACCAATGCAGGGATCGAACACCCGACCACCAGGCTAGCGAACAAGCGCCTTATCCACTTAGCCACCGTGATCCCCCGAGAGAGAGAGAGAGAGAGAGAGAGAGAGAGGGAGAGAGAGAGAGAGAGGGTGTAACGTCCACTGGACACAACTAGGTCATTTCGGGACTAATACATGGTTCAATCTTATTTAAATAATTCACTTGCGCCTAGGGGACTTTAGCAGTGGGAGGAAACCGGAGGACCCGGACAGGCGACCCTACTCCATGTTACGTACAACTGGGAAATATCGAAACCACGCCAGTTGACTAAATGACAAACCTTATGATACAGCGCACGTGCTAATTATTCGGACATGAATTCTGGGAGAGCGATATCCCGTAATTAGAGTCTTTCAGTGGTGAGAGGATAATAATTTAATTTTAAATTCCCCAAACACAGGGTGATTATGCAAGCGAAATGTGTCTAAAAATCAAATTTGACAAACATTAATCAAAAAAATGTAGTTTTCATTTGATGGCGAGCAAATTTGGTAATATAATAACATTAATAAAACAAATAGGCTATAGGGCCTACCCATAAATTTCGTAATAAAAGGGTAGCGATAATCTCTTAATTAAGATATGACTTTTGCTATGTCTTTTATGTGATTCCCAGCACTTAACAGAGTTTAACATCATTTTTTATACGTCCACATTCATAATGTGAACGTATTATGCCGTCGCCCCTGTCTGTGTGTGTGTGTGTGTGAGTGTGTGTGTGTGTGTGTGTGTGTGTGGGTGTGTGTGGGTGTGTGTGTGTGTGTGTGTGTCTGTGGTTCGCCTACAGGGCGCAATTCTTCATGGATTTTCTTCAAACTTGGTATACTTATTCCTTATACCCCAAGGAAGATCCCTATTGTTTTTGTTGCATGCCCGACCCCCCGGGGCAGAGCCACGCCCATTTCTAGTAATTGTTTGTTTGTCGTCTACAGGCCACATTTCTTAACTTATAATCTTGAAACTTTGCATACACATTCTTTGTACCCTAAGGAACATCCCTATCGTTTGGGGTGCATGCCCAACCCCCAGGTGCAGAGCCATGCCCATTTTCATTTCGTGTGTCTTTGTGTCGCCTACAGGGCGCAATTCTTATTGGATTTTCTTCAAACTTGGTATACTTATTCCTTATACCCCAAGGACGATAGTAGTTAGGTAGCCTGTCTGACTACGCTCGTGCGTGCATGCGCAGACGCATTTACGTGCATGCACGTGACCTTGCACGTGTTTGACCTTGATGACCCCTAGCACGTGTGTGACCCCTTGCACGTGTTTGACCCCTTGCTGACCCCTTGGACGTGACCTTGCACGTGCACATGCAGAAAGAGAGGGCGCGCGCGCGCGGAAGAAGAAAGAGAGAGAGAGAGAGAGAGAGAAGAGGGAGAGAAGGAGAAGAAGGAGAAGAAGGAGAAGAAGGAGAAGAAGGGGGAAGAACTCTTTTCCATTGATTAAGTTGGCCCTGAAAAGGGCCGTTTGGTCAGACTAGCAAGTGCGGTTTAGCAGGAGCATTTCGGCTTTTCTGTCAAATACCTTGGCCGCTTCTGGCATTTGATAAGATGCTTGTATCGTCTATAGCATGTGTTAGACACATCTACCCAACACCAGAAGCAGACTAGGTAATCGGCATCTGGCCGATTACCCCTAAACAAAGGGTGATATCCCCCGCAAGTCGTACAAAATCTCTTATCGATAGAATCCATTTTGTTTGTGACTTCTTTTGGCTTAGACATTCCTATTTATAGCTCGGGACGGGACGAGTCTAATGTGTTGGGGCGATACCAATTTCCACCAATCAGAATAGCATGACGTCACATGACGTCACAAAAAAAACAAACACGTAATATGTTGTCGACATTTTATTGAATACATTTACAAAGCATATTATTGAACACAAAATTGAACTTGAACACAAAGGCATTGAACACTAAAAAAACATATTTACAGAGCAAAAAAGCATCGACACCGTTGTCCCTTCTTCTGGTCTGGTTGCAAATCGGGGAAATGATCCCTGGCCCATTGTTCGACTAGTATATCGTTTACACGATACCCGCGACCGAAAACGGAGAGGGCGTGTGTGGAGGGCACGTGGAATCGATGACATAGATAATACAAACAATAATGTCCGCACACAACACTGCCGAGTCCTTGAATCCATCGGGGTTGGTAGTGGAGTTGTAGATCTCGGACGAAACGTCGAAAGGCTTCTCCGTAGACATCAGGGTGACAACCGTACGAATCGAAGAAGGTAACGTGATCTGGTCCTTCGCATACAAACACGGTCCAGTGTTTGCCGGGTTGGTCTTCGTCGTCCGTGTTGATGACGTAGGCTTTAGGGTACGAGGTCGGGCGTAGTATATCCAGATGATTACGAGCCCATACACCCCCGAAAACGTTACCAGGGAGATGTTTTCTAAAGCCTGTGTCAATTGTTGATTGGAGAGAGCCTCACCAATCTGTGATGACTTGTCGGTTAGCGTCGATTTCCAAGACATTGTCGTATTCGGCAAACACAACAAGAATGAGGTGATTGGTCGGGGCCGCACCGAACCTGTGTTCCAAAGACAGGTTACCCGCCGCTTTGGGATGAAAGTAGTTACCATCGGCTCCGTGGTCGTTGGTTAAATCGAAACAATACAAGGTGTACCCATTGATATAGTCGTGGAAAGGGAGGTCCAGGTCTTCTCGGGTGTTTAAGACGGCCACCCTTTTCATCAAATCCAGGTAGGGATTGATGGCTTGTTGCTGGGGAAAGTTGACGTCGTATTCGTCTACAATTTCACCGTTCTTGGTCAATTTGATGTTTTCCAATTGATTGTGTTGGAATTCGAAGGGATTTCTGTTTTTTCTTCCATCGTAGGCTGTCGTAGGCCGTGTTACGTACCATACCCACGATTAACCTCTTTGGTAGGCTTTCGTTGACAAACAGATTGTCTAAGACGTGACTGGTACGATTGTCGGGAATGACCATGTCGCGGACCACCACGCGCTTCAGGGGATACTTGGCGTTGGACGATTGAAGTTGCGCAGCCACCCGTGTATAAGTGCTGGGAGCCAGAGTGACGAAAGGGATATCCAGGTAGGCTTTGGTGAACTCGACTTTGTAGTCTTCTGCATCGTTGCCTTCACCGTACATCAGAAAAAATTTCGGGGATTGCTTTTCCAATTTCAACCGCAGGTCTACACCGTCAATCAAATACCGATCTTGTAAACACATATCCAAGTGTAGACGCGACTGCAATTCAAAGGTGCGACTGACAGCGATGGTTTTCTGGCGTTGTTCCAATCCTTTGTTATTCGGAGCCTGTCGTCCACCAACCCCGGCGGTGGCGACGGATTTCGTGGAATTGAACTGTCCGGCGGTATCTGTTTCCCACAGGACTTGTTTCGACAGGTGGTCGTTCTTGGCTCCCTTACCGAAACTCAACAAATTCTCCAAGTAAGCCCGGTAGGGATAGGTGGGCAGAGAAGTGGTGACCAAAGTTTCGGCATCCTTTCCCAGGCGTAATTTGACGTCTTTAAACAATGAATGAAACAAGTTGTTAATGGGTGCGACTTGACTATCCGCATCCAGGTCACCCCCGTCGTTCTTGGTCACCTTCAGGGCCACGTGTAGTGTCATGTTGGCCAGATCGATGAAATCAGTGGTGGCATTGGAAATATAAAATTCGATGGGACCATCGTGGTTCAGGTCGGGTGTCAGTGGATACTTTTTAATGTGGGTCACCTTGTTTATGGCCGTCTGCGTGTCGGGTACACTGAACAAATTCTGCAATTCGTCTCGCGCGCAGGGACAGGAATCATTGCGCATTACCTGCGTAGCCATGGTCGAAGATATCTAGTTTACGTCGTTTGTGAGAGGTGACCTGTGGCTTCTTCTTCCTCTTCGGACGATGTGAAGTGGACGGGGTTCGTGAGGGGTCTTTTATAGGTTCCAGGTGGGCGACCACGTTCTTGAGTGTGTCGGACATCGTGTTTGACAACGCGGGGCGAAGCGTGTCCTGGGCGACTTTCTTCCAGTTCCATTTTTCACGACCACTGACGGCGTCGAGCACGCTTTGCCCCACTTTGGGTAACATTTGGGCCACATTCTTTTTCACGGCCTCTTTGCCCGCCGACCACAGGGTCTTCCCGACCGATTTGACGGCATTCAACAACCCCGACCATCGACCGGCACCCTGTTGTCTCAGAATTCCCCCCTTGTACACTACCAGACCATTGCCAGCCCCTCGCTGTCTGAGCACTCCACCTTTGTACACTCGAATCATCATCGGCGGCGAAAATGAAGTTGGACCACCACCTTACCGTCGAGAAATGGCACGGCTTTCCCCTGGCGGGGCGGTGATACAATCGTCGACTGGGCATCACGTCCAACAAAGTAGCCTTCACGTCGCCCACGATCTGGGGTTCGATAATGTCCGTGTAGATGTAAAACAGATCGAACTGGATTTGAAGATTCGGGGTGTGGTGGGCGTAGAAATACCGTAGACTTTGGCCATCTTCGCCGGTCATTTCGATTGACTGCAGGGAAATAATCATTTCGTTTCCAGTCCATCCCAACATGGACACCATGGGACCACACAGACGAAGTTCGATTTTCGGCAACACGTCCAACCAGAAAAGCGTCTGCACGTGATTGATCTTCAGATACACTTTATCGTTAGTGTTGTCTTTCTTGAAAGACACGAAGGAACCTCTTGATACGGCCCCTTGACGCATCATCTCTCGAGTTTCGTAGTCGTTTTGCTGTTTCTTCTCTTCGTCGGTCATTTCCTTGTTATTGGGATCCAAACGTTCGGGTTGATGGGCCAAATGATCGTAGATGGGAGTCAGGTTCCACAAATCATCCAGTCTAGTGTTCAGGACATCCAGGATGTGTCTCAGCGACTCGTAGTCGTCACTCTTGATGTGCGTTTCCATTTCGATCGATCCCTTGATCTCACCACCCTTTACACCGTTGAAACAATTCGACGGGTCAATCCTGTGGCGGTCCCGACATATCTTTACTTCGGACGCCGTGCTCGAGGGCGACCAAGGATGAATGCGTAAGCCGAGCGTGTTGTCTCGTTGATCGGTGTTTTGCCAATGGTCAGGTAACGTGATCATGGACAGACCCACTTCCCAATCCCGATGATCGACAAGAAGTGGCGGTTCCAGGTGGGTGTGATACGTGGAGACTTTGTTGTTGGGATACCACGACATGGAACTGTCACTAGGAAGCGTGAGGTAAAAGGGTCGGTCGTTGTTCATTATGTTTGGTTTTCAAGGTCGGTGAAGGTAACAGGTAACCCAAGGTACTGAAGAGTAAAGCCGTCCACAAGGTAGTCTGCGATCCGTCGGGTTTGAAGGCCAACTGGGACAAAGAAACACCCGCCACGACGTACCCTAAAATCACTTGACAGAAAAAGACGATTTCCGCTTGTGGCACACGTTTTCCCAAGAGCGACCAATTGTGGGCACTCGCGGACGTAGACGTGATTTTGTCTTGCATGTTGACTGAGGTTGACGTCTCTCGCTCCTATTTATACGTTTTGGAGACTGGTCCTGTCGATCCACGAATTAAAACTCGCCGGATAGCCCAACCATTTCACCAAAACTTTGTCTTTTTTTCTTTCGAGTACTCTTTCGATGGGAAAGATCTCATCCTCGTTGACTTGGACCGCTTGCAATTCTTCGGGATAGAAGGTGCCCTGTATTGGTTCACCTCTTTCGTCCAAAAGTTTGTAGCCGGGACCGATGTCGGGTGTAACGTTGATTGTTTCCAGAGTCCAGTTTGGCCAGTAAGCTTTATCAAAAGCCCCATGTTTCGGTAAAGCCAAACGTACGGTCGTGCCGGTGTCCATGGTTTTCTTTTTCTTTTTGGTGGGACGTGGAGGTGTTGTCAACATCCATTCGTGTTCGGGACGAACGTCTTTGGGTGCCATGCCAATGGTACGATGTCGTCTAGCATTATAAGCCCGAACCAATTCGTCTAGCACATCGATGTACCGTTGTGTTTGTCGATGAGTAATGTATCGCCACATACGCTCTTTCAATGTCCGTTGAAATCGTTCCACCACACTGGCCTTGGTTTCGACGTTGTGTGTCACGAAGAAATGAATATTTTCTTTTTCAGGTACGTTTGCATTTTTCGATCGAGAAATTCGGTACCTTTATCCGTTTGAAGTCGTAGAGGTTGTCGACTTTGAAAGATTCGACGAAAAGCGTCCACCAGACTGTCCCCCGTCTTGTTTTTGAGAGGCAACACCCATGCGTACTTGGTAAATACATCGATGACGCACAGCAAAAACCTGTATCCCTCATTCTGTTGGGCCAAGGCCGACATATCGCTCAAATCTTCTTGCCATTGGTGATCTATCCCGGCCACCACCGTGGGGGACCAAGGTGTTTTAGACGTGCCCAAACGTCGTAACAAGGGGGCGTCCTTTTTCAAACGTTTGATTTCTTTGTCGGCCACAGGAACGTTGCGACGAATCAGGTTTCCAATACACTCACACACACCGTCGACGATGGGCTGGGTCTCGAGTAAAAGAGGACGGTCTTTCGGTGCAGTGTTCAATAGATACCGCAGTGTCTCCATGACTGAGCTCGGGGTCGTGCACCGGTTCCCTTTTTATACCTTTCTGTCCCACAGGTTATCCACCAAATAGTTTCTTGAACTCGGCAAACCCAGCGTTCGCTCTCTCGCTCCTTCTTGTCCAGGGATGTTTACCACCCTGTTGTCCTCCCAATAGTTTAGATACCAAGGGGGCTAATGCTGGAATGGCCATAGCGAGCAAGGCACCGATAGCACCGCCTTGTTGTTTGAGAAGCCTTTTTTTGACGTTGGGTGATGTTCGTGGATTAGTCAATTTGCGAAGCAATGCTCGATGTTGATTCAACTCTTTGGCACTCAGACCCTTTCCACGCTGAGCGGTTCGTCGACCGAATTTATTTCGTTTCTTGTTTCTTTCCTCTTGCAGCCTTTCCTTCCATCGCAGCAAGATACGAATCAACACGCCCCCGAAAAATCCACGTCCTCCGGGTTTCATGATCAGAGAGAGTTTTTCGGCCGTCGGCATGTTTTTCTCCGTCAATTGGGTCAACACCTGGCGATTTCGTTCCACCCATTTCTTGTGTTGTGCATACAGGGGTTGAATGTTATCATTCAGCAAATGGTTGGCCGCCAACTTGAACCACTGCAACAATCCAATACGCGCCCTGCCCGTATTCTTGGTCAGCTGTCCATAAGCCATATCGGGAGTCAGTTGTTGTAACTTGCGAATGAACGCCTTCAATCCTTTTATAGAACTCTTCTTTTCTCTTCATGGTCTTCGAAAGATCGGCGAGGGAGACCGAGAAGGGGAACGTGGTGACATGGGTCGTGGGGGTGTGACTGGGAAGATAAAGCGTGGTGGTGTGAGCGGTAAGGGAGACATAGGACTCGTGGGTGGTGTCAACGAGGGGGTAACCATTGGGTTTTGGGGGCCCTCATGTTCGGACGAGTGCGCCTTCGTACCGTGGGACCACGAAGGTCCGGTGCCAAGGTCGGGAACGTCGCCCGGGGAAGGGTCGGAGGTGGGTGTTTCCGCTGCGTATTCTTCGTGCGAGCCATCGTGACAAACAGAATCAATTCGAGGTACAGGTCCCCCTTTTATACTTTTTGGACGTAGACGATGGGTGGTTCCTCTTCAGGTAAAATGTTGCTTCTCAACCGCAGAGTCTCGGGTGTGTCGGGCTTCAAATCAACTCGTCGCATCCTTGAAAGCTTCCTCCATATACTTGGTATGGGAAGGGTACATCTGACGGGACAACACACTAATTTGCGAGGCGTCTCGAGAATTTTTGAACAAAACCAAGTAATGGGCATTCAGGCTGATGGTGAGCAATGTAAATGACACTCGTGTCGTTGTGATGACTTTTTTTCGTAAACCACTGTTGCAATATCTCCGTGTCTTCCCCCATCAAATCATCCACGATTAAACATTGGGGCCCTTTGACTTGCCCCATCACGTCGTCAATATCCGTCAATCCTTTGACATAAGTGTATGGAAAGCGTTCGTAACTCTCTTGCCATTCCCCGTAGGCCCACACGGTGCGTTGGGGAGGGATGTCGAACAGAGACGCTTGGAGAAATGTCTGTACAAAGTCCGTCTTGCCAACCCCCGTTGGACCGCTGACTAACATGGTAAAGGGGTGTTGAACGCCACATCCATCTTGCACTGTCCCCCAATCCCCTTCTCCCCTGCCTTTTATACCTTCGCGCCCACCACAGAACAACGACATGGAGTGAAATAAGAACAGATTTTATTTTACAAAAAATACAAATAGAGCATTCAAAAATACATTCAATACAACATATAGTACAAAGGAAAAGAAAAAATGTTAGTTAGCGCGTTCTCTCTTCAGGATCTCTTGTCTCAACCAGGGTACGTTTCTCAGGACACGAGGAATCCAATACACTTTTCCCAACAGCTTCTGCATCGTATCGTGTGGGTGCCAGTCTTCCACTTCAGCAAACGTGACGACAACGGGTACCTATTCGCTCATATCGAAACAGGGGGGATACGCCAAGACTTCGGTCATATCTCTCGGACCCGCATACTGGATGAATGCTCGGGCAAAACTTTCTGCTTCCTTCTCCGCCAACAAGATAAAAGCCGGCTTCGGGGTTTCGTCAGCTTCACTCGTAGTCGGGGAAATAACTGGTGGACTAACAGGCTTCTGTTTTCTGTTTTTCTTTGTAGCGCCTGTAGAATTCGAACGCTTCTCCTGACCAGTACCAGTATCGCTGACTGCGGGTGTTGTCTCTGGGCATATCGACGTTGTTGTCGAACATGCGACTGGCAACGGCTTCAAAGTTGTTTTCTGTTTGGATTTCTTTTTCGCACTCGAGCAGGCCGTGACCAAGCTGTCCACAGTTGAGACATTTGTGGTTGTCGTCGGTGGGTCTCTTGATTCCGTAACACTTTCTTTTGACGTCTTCTTTTCTTTCTTCGTCACTTTTCGATTTTTGGGCTTCGGCTCGTTTTCCACACTGGGGCGCCCAGTGTCCTGGTTCTCCACAGCGGTAACATTTTCCATAGGAACCATAGGCTGATCTGTCTTGTCTTGGTTGTGGATTTCGTTGCTGCTGTTGGGAACGAGCAGGGCAGTCTCTATACCAGTGTCCGACATTGTTACAGGAGAAACAAACTTGACTAGCCATCGAGAGTAGAATGAAATTTTATTCTGAGACTTTGCTTCTTATACCCTTGGTTGTGACGTCACTCTCTTTTGATTGGTTCTTTCTTTTCCTTCGTTTCTATTGGTCCGTGTCTAGTCTATGATTTCCAGGCTTTCCACGTACCTTTGCACTTCTTCCCAATCAATGACAGCTTCACTCACGTGACAGGCCTCTAACAATGTCATCAGGTTGGCTCGATTACCATGTCTTTGTCGCCACTGGTTGAACACGGTGAAAATTTGCATGCGCGCGTTGTTAGGATGACTCATCTTGGCTTGACTGATCCGTGCTTCTCTGATTCCCAGATGTCTGCCAATACATTCCCAGCCTTCGCCCAGTTTACCGGACATGACGTTGATATCCATTTGATCCAGGAACCATCGTTTCTTTTTCTCTGGTAGCTCGTCCATCCACCGACGCATGGGATTCTCTTTGGGTTCGATGAACTCGTCTTTGCGTTTGATCAACACCGTCTTAAATCCCGGAACCACACTCCAAAACTTTTTCAAGGCTTCGTCCACGCCTTCCCGCCATTGTTGTTCGTCCATCCACGTCTTGACTCGGTCGCGTGGGTTGTCCACCATACTGCCTAACACGCTATCGACGTCTTCTGGTTTCGGCTCGTCCAACCAGAGGTAGTGATTGTAATCGTCGACAGGGTGTGAGGCTCGGTCCGTTATGGAACACACGCCCAATCCCAGACACGAATGGTATCTCTGACTGGGGTGATCGTACTTGCATCCAATACACTCCTCGTGTTGCTTTTCCTCTATGATGGGTAGGTAACATTTGCAGACCCGAAAGTTGAGCCATCGTCGTCTTAGTTTCTTGATCAAATCTGTATTTTCTGTCGGTTCGTCTCCATTGCTGTTCGGTCGCCATCCTCCCGAGACACGAAAGTCAGTATCCATAGGGGTAAGTGTTGATCGGTTGGCCATTGTCATTGAATTGAACTAACGCTTGTCGTACACGATTTTATACTTTTTGTTCTCGGGGCGTGTCCAGAGACGTCGATCACGTGATCTAAAAATCTTAAACGGTTCTTCCTATTTCTGCTCATGTTGCAATCGGTATTGTACAATAAAAAAAACAGACATAAACTCGTTTTCATTGGTTCTTTCTATTTCTTCCCGTGTTTCAATCGGTATTCAAGGTCGTCCACATACGGTATCAGGTCGTCCCAAGCGATGACGGCTCCACTCGCGAGACAGGCTTCTATCAACGTCACTAGATTGGCTCGCTTAATGTTTCCCTGCATTTCTTGTACCAACAGCCAACGGCCAGCTTCCTTGCCGTACATTCTTCGCCACTGGTTGAACATGTTAATGATTTGATTCCGTGTGTCGTTTGGGTAAATCTTCTTGGCGTGACTAATATGCTCTTCACTGACCCCCAGCTGTCTGCCAAGAGATTCCCAACCTTCTATCACCATGTCAGAGATCTTTTCGACAGCCATTTCATTCAGTTCCCAATATAACATTCTCTCCGATGTCTGTTCCATCCATACGCGTATGGGACACAGTCCATTTTTGCGTTTGATCACCACCATCTTAAACCCAGGAACGATCTCCCAGTACTTTCTCAAGGCTTGCATGACATCTTCCTGCCATCGTCGTTCGTCTTCCCAGGTCTTGACTCGATCCAGTGGATCGTCCACCATACTGTCTAATACTTTATCGACGTCTTCTGATTTCGGCTCGTCCAACCAGAGGTAGTGACTGTAATCGTCAACTGGGTGCGAGGGTTGGCCCGTTATGGAAGACACACCTAGTCCATGACACGGATGGTATCTCGGACTGGGGTGACCCACACGGCAGCCGATACACTCCTCGCGCTGACTTGTTTCTATTATTGGCAAATAACACTTGCTGACACGAAAGTTGAGCCATCGTTCTCTGAGTTGTTCGACCATATCCGTATTCGTTGCTGCTGATTCGCCATCTTCTTTGTTCGGTCGCCACGTTCCTGACAAATGAAAGTCAGTATCCATAGGGGTAAGTGTTGATCGGTTGGCCATTGTCATTGAATTGAACTAAACGCTTGTCGTACACGATTTTATATTTTTTGTTCTCGGGGCGTGTCCAGAGACGTCGATCACGTGATCTCGAAATCTTAAACGGATTGGAGATGACAAGCGGTTCGTTTTGATTGACGTGTCGTACGTTCTCCTTCATGATGACGTAATTCAGTTGTTGGGAGGCACGATAATTCAAGGTGAATCCCGGGACTTTGCATACCGTTTTTCCATCGCTTTGCCTGTACGCATAATTCTTTGGTCCTCCGCTCACAAATTCCTTAATGGTGACGTTCTCGGGCAACTCGTTCTTCCACTGGCCTAAACTTGAACCTTCCGGGGGATTCCATGATTTAGGATTATATTGGTAGATGACGCTATCCGTGTCAAAATAGCATACGCGCTCTCCCAACTTTTCCAAGACGGAATAGAGTTTCAAACGGGCCTGGGCCGTGACGAAGGCGGCGATAACCACATTGGTGATGGGACAGGGTGCGACATGTTCTTCTTTTTTCAACGTTTCCATCAAGACCATGTTGTCGTTGACTAACTGTACATCTCGCACGGTCTGGGTCACGTCCAACATTTTTTCAAAGAAGACACTGGGCTCTGTGATATATTCTGTCTTGGGAAAGTTGTCTCGCTGTCCGAATTTCCCCCAAGCCGTGTTGAGCTGAAGTTTACTAAACGCCCGCATCCCTTTGTTTGGTTTTATCGATGCGGGATCCAGACGAATACCTTCGGTGTCGTACACGTCGTTCACGAAGCGGATCTTGTCTTCTTCGGTGTGACAGGTGTCGGGATAGCCGCTACTTTCCATCTTCTTCTTTAGGTAGTGATTAATGTACCCCGTAAACAGACCACCCGTTTTGGCCTCGGGATCGTAGGTGCTGAATTCTTTCCAGTGCCAGACTTCGCACACTTTTAATACGCGGTATCCCAGGCTCACCGCTTTCTTCAGTTCCAGAGTGACAAACGTACCCACCCAGGCTCGCTGTTCGTCGGTGTGATCACAAGGTTGGTATTCTGCAATCTCCCCTTGTTGCATGTGTTCGTCGACGCAGCTTCGACACAGGGCAAACACCAATTTCTGTTTTCGTCGAAACGGGAGCACCGGGTGGTACAGGCCACGAGGTGGTAACACGGAACACTGGATCAACCCTTCGTACTGCTGCCACGGTCTTGATCGGGCTGTGTGACGATCGTGGGTTCCTTGATGGGAAAGGTACCGTACTTGCAGATGTAAGGGTACAGGGACACCACGTCGATGTAGCGCATCTCTTCGGCCGACTCGTTGACCAACAATTGAATAGCATTGGTTCTCCCGCCAAAGAAAGCGTTGCGGGGCATCAGAGGTTCGGGAGCGGGCCATTGCTGATCTTCCAATCCAATCAGAAATTCGTCCATCTCGGGATCATGGCGTCGTTCTTCTTCCATCTCACACTCCCTCATGACGCGGATGGTCTGCATACCGTACTGTTTCTGGAGTTGACGGTGACGTTCCTGGGTCTTCTGGTACAAGTCTCGCATACTGCGCGATGGATCGTAGGGATGTTTATGTTGAACGTCTTGGACGGGACCCGGAAAACATTTGGGACAACCGTGAAAGGCACAGCCGTGAAACTCGTACACTGTACCCGTGGTCGTGTCCATACCATCTAAACTGTAAGGGCCGACTCGACATTCACTACCGTTGCGGGCGTGTCGAATGTTTGGTAGAGGGGTCTGGTTCCGGAAAGCGGCCATGGTCTGTCGATGTTGTTCCCATTCCAACCAACGAAGTGCTTTGTTGGACTGTTGTCGAGGCTGGAAGCGATGCCAGTCTTTACCCGATGTCGGCTCTTGCATCAGGGCTCGAGGAATGACGACGAGTGTGTCTTTCTCCAGGTAGTGTGTGCGAAGTACGCGACTGCAGGCGGAGGCCAGGGTCAGGCTCTTCTCAAAGGGATCGATGCCCGTGTCCATGAGGAATATCTCGCGAAACACAACACCGACGCAAGACATCCACATCGCTCTTACAGTAGGTCAAAATTTCCTGCGAAAATCAAAGACGTCGTGACTGTGAAAGTTGAGGGAATCGATGAATTTGACCGTACCGACAGTGATAGTCATCGCTTTCCCACCACTCATTATAACTTCAGGTTGCGCGACAGAATGTTTGTGCAGCGTCTGTAAAATCAGCACTCCATCGTAACCTTTAAAGTTGTGAGCCACGGCGATCACGGGACTCGATTCGTGACTGTCATTTTTCCGACCATCTACCACCGTACCGTGAGCAGCGAGTTGTAAAAACCATTTGCCCACATCGTCCAGTGTATCACGACCTTTAAACACAATTTCCCGTTGGTGATTCCAGTACGTGTCACAGTGCTCGCAGGGTTCTTGGTTATCGATACAAAAGTGACAGCACACTTGCAGAACACATAAGTTGGGAATGTGTTCACCGGTATCTTGCTGGCATTCAAAGTCAAAGAAGACGAAACGGGTCAACGTTGATTACTGTTGTTTGTCGATTTGTGTCTTCCTGTCTCTATCCATGTCGATGGGTGATTTTAGCGGTTGAATGTAGCAAAACTGTTTTGCGGCCGTGTGCCACTCACGACAGATGGAGCATTTGTATTCTCCGCATCGATGTTCTTCTAAATTTCGCTTGGCTCCGATGACGTCCCATTCCTTCTGACATTTTTCGCATTTCTTCCACCGATGACATATACTGCCATTGGCTCTGGTACGGGTAGCGAGATGGTTATCGAAACATTGCCGGCTCACAAACACACGATGACAACAGTAACACGTCTTTGTGTTGGGGTCGGGTAGACAGGGTGGATCCACTTTCTTGCATCCTTGACACATGACGTGACACGAATGTTTCTCGGCACTATGGTATCCCACTTGACAGGTCTCACAAAAATACGACCTTTCCACAAAGGCGGGCATGGAAGTAATAACGTCATAATGTCTGCTGTGTAAATACAGGTTCAACTGTTTTGGTTGGTGTTCCAGTGACGTGCTTTGTTCCTCGATAGATGGCCTTACCAAAGATGGCTTGAGAAAAAATGTTGAGTTGGTATCCTTGTCCTCCCAAATACTTGGCGTACAGTTCCCACGTTTCCATCCCCGTACAAGCTTCCTTGGTTCCACCGGCGGCATCGATGAGTGCTTCTGTTTTCTTCGTCTGCCACGAATGGGGTCCTGTCCTGAATAATCTCCTCCTCTCTCTTTGCCACTCAGGGGTGTCTTGTTTGTTCGCATAGTGACGAGCGACGACAATGGCTCGCTGGAAACACAAGTCATCGGTATTCTTTATGGTGACGAGGCATTGCTTTTTCTTTAAATACTCGTCAAAATTAGCGCAGTGTCTCTTCTTGACGTTTGTTCCGCTACCTCTACCATCGGGAGGGGACACGTGACAAATACTCATGGACATGCGTTGATCGAGTCGAAATTCCTCATTGCTCTGTAAGACGGCAGCCACTTTCTGTAAAACATCTTCGGCTTTTAACAGACGATACTCTCGAAACGGTAACCAAATAGGTGTTTTGAGTCCCGGGTGACTACTGGCAATTGGTACGTAGTCACTTTCGCTGGCGTTCAAAGTTCGGCGAATTTCCTTAATGATGGCCTCAACGGTGTTGTGTAGTTGCTGAGGCACATCAGCGGCTGGAACGTGGGACCAATCTTCCAAAAAGTCTATGTCTACACATAGCGACTCGGTTCTAAATAAGCGACTGTATCTTCTATCGACGGGGCGTAATGTAAAACTCATCTTTCTTCGTTCGGTGATAGCGTGAAAATGCCAGAACCGCTCCCGTCGCTCGCTTTTATCCCTGTCGTGGAGACGAGTCCATTCATGGACTCGTCCGACACCCCACGTGATATAACGTTGTACATACGTTGTATAACGTTGCATCACATCTATATTTAACCTCCAACGTACACCCTACGTTTTATAACGTTGCATCACATCTATATTTAGCCTTCAACGTACACCCTACGATGCATAACGTTATCCTAAGCGCTGTAACGCCACTCTATAAATGGACTCGTCCGTGACGTCATATCAAATGGATTCGTCCTGACGGTTATAAAACGATACAACACTCATCTCTCTTTGTCACAATGGCAAACGGTGCTCCGATCATTCGCCTCGGTGAAAACCCCAATGCGGACACACTGATGTATCTCAGGGGTGATACTCTTGCCATCATCACCCCAGACGATATCTTTGTCTTACCTGACGAGGTATTAAAAACACCTCCCAGGAAAAGACCCCCTCCCGAATTAGTGGAGACCATTAGACGAAACCGAAATAAAGTACGGCGTACTCTGGCATTCTAGTCTGACCAAACGGCCCTTTTCAGGGCCAACTTAATCAATGGAAAAGAGTTCTTCCCCCCTTCTTCTCCCCTCTTCTCCTTCTCTCCCTCTTCTCTCTCTCTCTCTCTCTCTCTCTCTCTCTCTCTCTCTTTCTTCTTCCGCGCGCGCGCCCTCTCTTTCTGCATGTGCACGTGCAAGGTCACGTCCAAGGGGTCAGCAAGGGGTCAAACACGTGCAAGGGGTCACACACGTGCTAGGGGTCATCAAGGTCAAACACGTGCAAGGTCACGTGCATGCACGTACATGCGTCTGCGCATGCACACACGAGCGTAGTCAGACAGGCTACCTAACCACTACGATCCCTATTGTTTTTGGTGCATGCCCGACCCCCAGGGGCAGAGTCACGCCCATTTCTAGTATTTGTTTGTTTGTCGTCTACAGGCCACATTTCTTAACTTATAATCTTGAAACTTTGCATACACATTATTTGTACCCTAAGGAACATCCATATCGTTTGGGGTACATGCCCAACCCCCAGGGGCAGAGCCACGCCCATTTTCTTTTCGTGTGTCTTTGTGTCGCCTACAGGACGCAATTCTTACTGGATTTTCTTCAGACTTTGTATAATTACTCCTTACATGATCCATATTGTTTTTTGGTGCATGGCCGACCCCCAGGGGCAGAGCCACACCCATTTTCTTTTCGTATGCCTTTGTGCCGCCTACACGGCGCAATTCTTACTGTATTTTCTTAAAACTTAGTATACTTACTCTTTACACCCTAAGGATGATCCATATTGTTTTTTGGTGCATGCCCGACCCCCAGGGACAGAGCCACGCCCATTCCTTGTATTTATTTGTTTGTCGTCTACAAGCCACATTTCTTAACTTATCATCTTAAAACTTTAAATACTTATTCTTTGTACCATGAGGAACATCCCTATCATTTGGGGTACATGCTCAATCATGCCCGACCCGACCCCCAGGGGCAGAGCCACGCCTATTCCTTGTATTTATTTATTTGTTTGTCGTTTACAAGCCACATTTCTTAACTTATCATCTTGAAACTTTATATACTAATTCTTTGTACCCTACGGAACATCCCTATCATTTGGAACATCCTTATCATTTGGAGTAGGCCCTACGTGCTCGACCCCCAGAGGCGAGCCACGCCCAATTTTTGTGTTTACAGGTCGCAATTCTTAACGAAACCGCTCGGTACTTGGCATATGTATTCCTTATTGTCTTAGGGAGTCCACTATTGATTTTGGTGAATGTCTCAACCCCCAGGAGCAGAGTCACGCCCACTTTTTGCCTTTGGAATGTGAAAGGCACAATTCTGAATGCATTATCTTGGTATACTTTTAAGTTATATCTAAGGACAGGAACTATTGATGTTGATGCATGACCCTCAACGCTAAACAAACCAAAAGCCTAGCCTTGTTGACAAAGTACCTTATCAATCAAATAAGAATTGGAATGTGGACGTATATTTTAGCGTTAGCGTTATGTTTTTTTAATTTATTAACCTTTTTTGATAAAATAATGAATGCTAGCAATAGGCCACAATAACCCACATGAATCTGACCTTCTATCCGTATATTTATTCAGACCTCATGTCGTACCAGACAATATATAACAAAAAAAGAGCAGGAATGCAATGCCTTTTAAAGACTCGATTTTACCAGCTCTCGCTACGGCTGTCAACGAACAGGTTGTCAGCTGGATCGGTCGAATAGGTCGCTAGTCGAATAGGTGTAAATTTGTGTTCAGTGTTTTGTGTGACGTCAGCGCATGGAGTTGGGGACAAAATGGAAATGGACGAAAATAATGTAAATATTGGAAACAAATGGCTATGAGTATTAATGCAATTCAAAACGACTAGATTGAAGAATAAACACATCTGAGGTTTGATTGCCTAACATTACAAATTGTTGAAAAAAAACCCGACCCGAAGCGAGAGCAGGTAAAATCGAGTCTTCAAAAGGCATTGCATTCCTGTTCTTTTTTATTATATATTGTCTGATACGACATGGTGTGTGCATATATATATACGGATAGAAGTTCATTTAAGACCATCCCACACACTTCCCATCACTTAACAGAGTTTAATACGGTAAAACTTTTAAAGTTATTTTCTGGCACATTTAAATTTACATACCTTGAAAAAAGATCAAAGTTTCACGGTACTAAATTTCATTAAGTGAACATAACACGCTCGTGATTTCACTAAAGTCACGGTCATCGAGCGATTTTTCTTTTTGTATGTATGCCTGTTCCATTCTCCTTTATTGTGTGGTGACTTTTTGTTTGCCTGGTTGATTTTGGCTCATTTCGTCATAATGTTCCGGTTCGACAAATTTCGAGAAATGTTTTGGGAAAAATGTTTTGCAAGAATTATATTTGGAGATTTGTATAATTTGTCGTTCTAGATTTGTTTTTCGATGTATGTCTATGATGAAATGTAAATATAGACTAATGATTTGATTTTCTAAAAAAAAAAATTATATTAAGATACAATTAAGTTAAACAAAAATACATTTTAAAAATCTGATATGACAAATGTCTGATTGGTGAAACAAATATTGATTTTAAGATACAAATGCTAATTTTAGTTTAGTGTAAACATGTTAATTTGAGTGTACAAATGTCGAAATACGACAAAACTCAACCTTTCTTATTTTCAAACGTTCTATTCTTGTTCTATACGTTTATTAATTGTGCCAAATTCCCGTGAATTGGCGGTAGTGAAACCCAGACAACCATTTTAATAGCAATGGATAATGTAGTGTTTATCGATTATCGCACGAAAGGAGCAACCATTTACTGTTTGATCAAGTATATCCATTTACTGGTTGGTCACGTTAACTGTGTAATTTAAATTATTATGTAAGTCTTTTACAAACTATGTTCCATCGATTACCATATTCGTATATTTATCATGTAATAGGTTTATTGAACTAATTTAAAGTTGATCATAAACTATTGACATTGTTCATTCATTGCTTGTAATTTTAATTTTCAGACAGTTCAGCTCAGAATCACCGTTGCGGAATTACTTCCAGATAATCGAACGCCATCCCTGGGTCATGTGATTGTTGGTTCCCAGACCTCTGGGACAGAGTTGTCGCATTGGGACCAAATGATGACATCCCTCAGGAAACCTGTAGCGATGTGGCATTATTTGAGGAAGTAGCATCTGAAGAGATTTGTCAAATACAGCTCATCGTTAATGTTGTGTCTAAAATGAGGGATGGAGGTGGATAGCTGAGCCGGATACAATTGCTTCTGTTCTCTGATTAAGAACCCATATTTCTATTCGAATAATACACTTTGAATGACCGAATTATATTAGTGAATTTTGTGTTATTGGTGGATGCAGCCTTATGTTAATGAAACTTTTCTGATTAACTACGGAAGCCTTTTGCGGCCATTTGATAATAAAGTCGACTTCTCGCCGAAGCAGTTACTTTTTAATTTCTCGAAAAGCTGTCTGTTGAGACACTATATCTGACAAATTGAATAAAACCATGTGCTACAATATAATAAAACAAAAGTAATAATGTACAGTTTCCGTGTAAGTTTGCCCCCCCCCCAACGCATAAAGCAGCTAAGGAGTAGCCTACAATGCACATACATACAATACATCACAAAATAAATATTATAAATGCATATATATGAACGATAAAGTTGTAATAAATAAAATGAATTGGAGTACAGCCCAAACATGAGGAAGAGGAATATTTTTGTAATTCATACATTCTATGATAATACAACTTGCAGCGTAGGACTGAGCAGATATATTAAAGATATGCGAACTTTAAGAAAAATAACAATAAACTATGCGTTCTATCATTTCGAATAAGTTTTCTTCTGGTTGGGCGGTCGAACGAATTAATAATCTCGTTTAAACGAATTAATATTTCGATTGTGCAGAAGCATGAAAGGGACATGTAGAAATTGTGTTTCAAGTAAAGATAATGATTTAATACGCGTAGGTTCTTTACTTTTACTAGCGTTACCCTCAGTAGAAGGAACTACACTTGTGAAAAGGGGAATTAGTATAGAATACTGTAGAAGTACACTTTTCGTGTATCTTCTGGAATCTTCGTTGTTCAATAAATGAAGACAAGACTGCTGTTGGCTTTTAATATTTCTATATATTCTTTGGTGAACAATGAATAAACACAATTTATAGCAGTCAATTATTATAACGACTATCGGTTCTATGCTTAATAACAGATAAGCTTCAATATGGATATGGTAAGTGACAAACTTATGTCTCCAAATATCCAAATACAGGTATAAGGTCTGTCCTTAGGTATGTGATCTAAGTTGATCTCCCAAGACACGTCTCTCTAGCAAGCTTCTCCCTGGGTCTATATATCTGCATGCATCGCCTAGGGCAATAATCCTATAAATCTATCGTCTATACAAAAAATAAAGATTGGCAACTAAACGCTTAGCCCATAGACGTTAATTATAATTTATAAACACAATTTAAACTTTAAAACAAAGAATACTGGAGACAGATGATTAATGAAATATATAAGACAATATGAAGTAGATATAAATGGTGGGTAATTAAGATGGATTAAGATCCGTTAAAGTATACTCTTCTGAATACTGTGCGGATTAGCACGACGTATTTAACATTTACTATTGGGTCGAAATTCACCCTACTATAATACCTTTGAAATTATCCAATTTGTTTAATGTTAGCCTGAGTTAGCCACAGCAGTGTAGGGAAGTAATTGTTTTATAGCATGTATCTTAAAAATACATTACGATAGGTATATGTATGATATTGTAAGGGCGTGGATTTGAAATGCACCCAAGTAAGAAATGAAATGGTACTTTGTGCCTTAGCTGAATCTGCCCATTGCAGGACATTTATTTAGGTCTTAAATGTTATATAAACTATTCATTAGACATGTATAAACATATTTAAGTGCATTACAACGGTTCTGTCATTTAATGATTTAATTGAAAAATGGCAAAGCGATACTAAGCTTCGAACAATCAGTACGGTGGTTACACTCCGTGCACCTTCAACGGAAATGGTCCCTAGAATAAATTAATTTAATGAAAATTTCAATACATGTATATTCATTTTGCATTATCTTTTTTTGAACTATTATAGCAAGAGCGACCAGCTCTATCTAAATCTCACATAATGTATCTTTTAAACTGTAGAGACGTAGATTTGAAACGCACCCAATTAAGAAATAATTACGCCTTAGCTGAATTTTCACTAACTGTGTGAACAGAACTACAGGTATACGATTGGGTGTCAACGGGGTTTACATAATAATTGAACTTTGCAGTAAAGGATTATCGCAGAGTAAATTTATCCCTTGTTGCATTGCAATACAACGGATGGAAGGGGATTTGGATGAGTTTCTAGAGCCTGGTGTTGCAATGCGACGCTGCTATTGGTCGACTTGATCGAGAGATCAGGGAATGTGAAATCGAGAGCCGCAAGGTGAACCAAGAGGTGAAGGCCTCCGTGTCGGCTTTCGTCGGTAATCAAGGATAGAGTGGCCAGAACAGCCGATCCTCGCTTGAGCCAGAGTTCCCCTCTCCAACCCCCGTCTTCAAGTCCTCTGTCCTATCGAGGATGTCGGCCAACGACAGCGTGGCTTCAGCGCACGGTTCCCCAGTGGTAGAGATGCGACGTGCAATGCGATAAATTTTGCGGCACTACTACGCATGCTATATGCGCAAAACTCACCTAAGGCAATCAACACTGGAAATAAGTTCATCTGGCAACAAAAACATTAAACCTTAAAGGTACAATAACACTAATGCTGGCTTGACAGGTCCAGAAAAAAAATAGCCTTATTCTAACTACTAGATGATTAAGTGTCCTACCTGTTGTATAAATTATCCATTACAACCTATCTTACTTGTCCAGAGGGTTCGAAAATATGTTTAAATCCAAGTTGCATTTGAAAGTGTTTACGTAAAGCTTTTCAAACCATGTTACGGCATGTGGTTGAATTTTTCCAATTTTTATAAATAGGTGTGTTAAGATGAAATTTGCATCATTTATTAATTGGAATATTGTAAAATAGTACAATTTGTTGACCAGAATAAAGATTGGGACAAATTATTCAGTTACAACAAGAGTGGTATTGGGGCTTCAAAGGACCCAAGTCCGTAACTCCCTCCAAAATCTTCGACGTCGAAAACACGAATTGTTGGTCAATTTAAATCAACATTGATGATGTAAACTTACCGGGAAAAGATGAGCTTCTGATATCAGATATTTAAGATGATAATTTTTTTTTAACATTGGTACACGAATCGTGTACTATAGTGCGTCTTAGCATCGATTGCAATAAGGCACTGAGAGAACTAGTCTCGGTCACCCAGAACCCCCTAGTCTTCAACGTACGGAGGGTCTGGGTCCGTTGTCAATTTTTGTCGAAATTTACTGGATTATCTACCACATAAAAAAAAACTCTCGCAGAGTAAATTTATCCCTTGTTGCATTGCAATACAACGGATGGAAGGGGATTTGGATGAGTTTCTAGAGCCTGGTGTTGCAATGCGACGCTGCTATTGGTCGACTTGATCGAGAGATCAGGGAATGTGAAATCGAGAGCCGCAAGGTGAACCAAGAGGTGAAGGCCTCCGTGTCGGCTTTCGTCGGTAATCAAGGATAGAGTGGCCAGAACAGCCGATCCTCGCTTGAGCCAGAGTTCCCCTCTCCAACCCCCGTCTTCAAGTCCTCTGTCCTATCGAGGATGTCGGCCAACGACAGCGTGGCTTCAGCGCACGGTTCCCCAGTGGGAGAGATGCGACGTGCAATGCGATAAATTTTGCGGCACTACTACGCATGCTATATGCGCAAAATTCACCTAAGGCAATCAACACTGGAAATAAGTTCATCTGGCAACAAAAACATTAAACCTTAAAGGTACAATAACACTAATGCTGGCTTGACAGGTCCAGAAAAAAAATAGCCTTATTCTAACTACTAGATGATTAAGTGTCCTACCTGTTGTATAAATTATCCATTACAACCTATCTTACTTGTCCAGAGGGTTCGAAAATATGTTTAAATCCAAGTTGCATTTGAAAGTGTTTACGTAACGCTTTTCAAACCATGTTACGGCATGTGGTTGAATTTTTCCAATTTTTATAAATAGGTGTGTTAAGATGAAATTTGCATCATTTATTAATTGGAATATTGTAAAATAGTACAATTTGTTGACCCTGGACAATGGACCTTTTTGACGAAAGTCTCGGTAAGTGATAGATATTATGAAGCCGGGCCGATTTCGCTAGATCCTATAAAGCGAGACAGAAATATATCCCACAATTCACTTGGCACATCTATTATTAGAAACAATAGAGACGAAAAAATAGCATGAATCGCTACGAAGAATTAAGAAGATTGTGAGAAGCCATACGTCTGATTCATGACGAGAAAAAATTACCATTTCAATTAAAACCTTTACAAACAAAATTTCAGAGAGTGTCATTGTTGACAAGCGAGATGTTTTGATAGATTCAGTACGTGGTAACCTAAAAGACTGGATAATCCTGACAATGACCGACTTTCCGTCAAATTTTGGGTAAGCGTAATTAAAGATGGTGCTAGATGAGACCGATTTTTTAGATTATGCTGAGCGAAGCAGATGTAAGCCCCGCCTCTTTCTTGTTTAAGTCCCTCCCATTTTATTTGAAGGTCGAGTTTAGAAAGGAGTATTTATTGTTATTATTAAAAGATATATCAAGTGCTACTACATTTACGTACACCTAGTTGCTTCCGTTGTCCTAGTGTGTGATCATCAATTGTCGCTCTTAAAGCCCCAATACCACTCTTGTTGTTACTGAATAATATGTTCCAATCTTTATTCTGGTCAACAATTTGTACTATTTTACAATATTTCAATTGAAAAATGATACAAATTTCATCTTAACACACCTAATTTTAAAAATTGGAAAAATTCAACTACATGCCGTAACATGGTTTGAAAAGCCTTACGTAAGCACTTTCAAATGCAACTGGGATTTAAACATATTTTCGAACCCTCTGGACAAGTAAGATAGGTTGTAATGGATAATTTACACAACAGGTAGGACACTTAAACATTTTGTAGTTAGAATAAGGCTAATTCTTTTTGGGACCTGTCAAGCCAGCGAGAGTGTTATTGTCCCTTTAACACTTCCTGGAAATTTCAAGTCTCTACGACCACAGGAGGTACTAACACGGTACGAAAATTCAATAGCAACAAAATGTACTCTCCCTGACCTGCTCTACTGTGTACTCGGCGTATAAAATAAGTAGCTATACCATTAGTGTAGCGTACTCGTAGTGCGATGCATTCCGCTATTTCTGTGATATATTATAAGATGCTATTCTTAATTTATATAATACAATCACTCAAATATTATTTTTCTATGAACATTAATTCATAGAAATACTTTATAATCTTTCATATTTAAAAAAAAGTCCCACTGCTAATCGAGGCCGATTGGGTTCAAAGTGTGCTGACTGCATATATAGCTCTAGGTCGATTAGACTGTAGCCTATACGCGGTATTGGTTGATGCATTCCACTGTTCAGGCTCGGTGGAGTATAGGTGCTAGCCCCCCCCCCCCCCCTTCCCCAATAATTTGGCCACAGGTTCTCTTTTCTTGAGGTTATTGCGGCCCCTGGACCCTCGTCTATAGGGACTTAGTATGAAAGCCCCCCCCCCATCAAGAATTGCTTCCGCCGGCCCTGGTGTGTCTGAGGCTGATAGTATAATGTCCTTAATATACGTAAAAACGCTCGAAAAAATTGTGATTATTTTAGCAAAGTCAATCGAAAACATATCCCCAAATCTTTTAAACATAAGAAAAAAAGCTTACTGCTAAGCAAGGCCGATTGTATACTTCATGTGGTATAGTGCGATGAATTAGATTCCGCTATTTCCTGGTCATTTTCAATTTTGAGTGAAGTCTGTTGTGTTACTTCAGACCCGGGACTGTACAGCGCAGTGGACGCGTACGGCTAGCCCCCGGATCCATTCACTCTTTTTTGAATTGTTTATTTGTTTGTTTGTTGTTTCGGAGTATGATGTCTTGTCGTTATATTTGTCCTTTATGATTATGTAAATCATATGTGGCGCAGTCCCCCTGCACTAACTATAATAAGGTACTATTATAAAAATATTTAAAACTTGATAATATAAAGGCAATTTGTTGAAAATTACAGTCAAATTGATCCACTATGAACCAAAAAATAAGCGTTAAGCGACCGAAAGTTCTGCATAGCCTCGGTCATCGTTACTAAAGTCGATTAGACAAAAAAACAGTCTCGATTATCCACTTATGCAGCAAATCGGATAATAACCCAACAAATATCTCAGGCGAAGCCGAATAGACTCTATACGCGGTATTGGATGGTGCATTTCCGTGTTTCTGGGACATATAAGATAGTGTACTTAATATACGTAACACATTAGAAAGAAATATCAATATTTTATGGAAATCAATTGAAAAAATATCCCCAAATCCTTTAAAGGTAAGAATGAATAAAATGGGGTTTAACGTCCTACTATAATGCACCTAACCTGGGCTGATGGAAGACGGCCGGGCATACGCCATACAGTGTGAGGTAAATTTTGCCCGGGCAGCGGCGCTACGGTCTTCTCTTATATCGAATTCCAACTGCCAAGGGATCTTTTACGTGCACTCCAATGTGTACACGGGACCTCGGTTTTCCGTCCCATCCGAACGACTAGGCATCTGTCCTTTTCGGGCCCTCCTTTTGCATCACTGACAAGGGGAAATCACGCCGGAATTTAAACGTAAGAAAAGGACTGACTGCTAAGCGAGGCCGGTTATAGTGCGATGAATTCCGCTATTTCTGTGACACTACTCTTACTCAGAGATGCCAACATTTGATGATACCAAAGAGGAGTCACCTCCATTGAGCACCGAAGGTGCGAATAACGAAGCGTCGCGAAGCGACGTTAGTGCGTAAAACTGGATGGCGAGGGGTTTTCCAAAAATTTTTTGGAAAAAAGGATTCATTTCCTGCATTCTGGTGATATTTGCAACAAATTTTTAAGGTTTATTTAAGTTTTATTTTTTTTATAGCTTGTTCAAAAGTCATAATCCAATGTGACATAAAGACAAAATCAAAACAATACAAAGTTTCCGTCTTTAAAATTTATAAAATATTTTCATCATCTGTGGAGGCCAGCGATTTACAAGTCAATTCAAATGTTCATTTTATTCTTATACTTATTTAAGTTTTATTTCTTATGGCACATTCAGCAACATTTACATTGTAGTTATTATATACATTCTACATTTTATGAAGAGATTCATAAGTAGCTTTTTTGGCCTCTTTCAGTGTTTCTGAAGAGGGCTTCAGCAGGAGACTTTTATCATTTTGCATTGCTATTTTGTGGGTTATGACTGCATTTAGGGTTTCAGTAGACATATTTGGTCTGAACTTTGTTTTGACTTTTGTAACCATGCTGAAAGCCCTTTCACAGTCAGCATTTGAATGAAAGATCACTAGTATGGACATTACTACTTTCAACAGCAATGAATATTTGAAATTGCCAGTGACTGGGTCTTTCATTTGGCCAATAATGTGCCAGGCTTTGTCAATTCTGTCCTCTTTAATTACAGAATCACTTAGGTCATCTACTTGATAGGCTAAAAATTGACTCTCTAATTCATCCATTTTACCATCAACAAGTTTTGTTAAACATACAGAATTATTTACAAAAAATTTAAGTGAGGAAAATTTAACTGTGTCTCTCTTTGCAATATCGGCCACAACTGCATTGAGTAATACTTTATCCTGTAAAGGAAATTTCTTTTTCATATAATTACACACAGTAATGAAATAATGTCTAATAGCAGCATAAAAAGGTTTCAGATCCATCCCTGGGTTATCTTCAATAAAGTTCCTAGAATCTGCACCAATATACAGGTCTCCATCATCTTTTTGGTGTTTTACATCTTCAAAATTAATTTCCAGTAGGGAGGTTGATTTATTTACAACAGATGGTTTTACAAATCGGGTAAGTAGGTCTTTAAACAGTTTTTCTAAGGTAGGTAAGAGAATATGTATACAAGGTTTTTCACTCTGCAATAACTTGTTGGCAATCTCGAAAATTGGTATAACACTATTCACAAATATGCAATATAAATGAGTGGTTCGACTTTTCAAAAATTCATTAATTTTGACAACCTTTTTTTCAGCTCCACTAGAATTTTTACTACTGCCAGTAACTGTTTCCTTTGGGGATTGAATACAAGACTTTTGTGTTGGTTTACTTTTGGGTTTTGGCTTGACTGCTTGAACCTTTGGGGGGAATGAATGAAATGAATGAATGAAATGGGGTTTAACGTCCTACGCTTAAGCACTAAACCTGGGCCAATTGAAGACGGGAATACGCCAACAGTGTGCTATGAGGGAAATTTTGCCCGGGCAGCGGCGCTACGGCCTACTCTTATATCGAATTCCAACTGCCAAGGGATCTTTTACGTGCACTCCAATTTGTACACGGGACCTCGGTTTTTCGTCCCATCCGAACGACTAGGCAGCTGTCCATGTCAGGCCCTCCTTCTGCATCACTGACAAGGGGAAATCACGCCGGAAAATCGAGATGAACTTTCTCGGCCAATGCAGGGATCGAACACTCAACCTCCAGGCTTTTTTTTTTTTTTTTTTTTTTTTTTTTTAACCTTTGGGGGGAATAAAAAATCAACACTGACAGAGGCAAAACTTTTAATCCCTTTTTGTAATATTTCAGACTGTGTGCTTGAAGATTGATCAGTGGGAGCTGAAGATGAGCCAACATCAGATGAACTTGAGGTAGATTGACCAGAGGTTGAGGAAGAAGATAGCCCCACAGTAGATGAGGTAAGTGATTTTGATTTACTTTTTTTTCCATTCTTTTCACCCTTTTTCTGTTCTGATTTGAAAAAGTCACATAAAGGTTGCCACTGACTCAAAACTCTTTGCAAACACATTCCCATAGACAACCATCTTGTTGATACATGTTTTAATATCTTTCGGATTTCCACATTATGTAAGGCCTGAAATTCTTTCAATTCTTTTTGTCTTTTAGAACTTTTATCCAAATAGTAGTAGATGGTTATGAGAATATCTTCCATCGATACAGGTAATGAACTTGCCCCCTTCTCTGCTGCTAGGTGAATCAGATGACAAGGACAACCTGAAATGAGAAAGGCAGGAAATGTTGAGTATTGTATTTTATCATATCCTGACATTTTTCTGTCATCGCCTATGATCTATGAACTCATAAATATTGTGTTATATATGTAGGCCTATTCAATTAACATGCAACTGCGTTAATTTCAGATTAATTTTTGACCAGACGGGTTACTATTCATAGTTTATATAATACAATCACTCAGATACTATTTTTCCATGGAAATTATTTCTTATAAATTCTTCATAATTTTTCAAAAGTTAAGAAAAAGTCCCACTGCTAATCGAGGTCGATTTTATACTTCGTGCATAGTGTGGTCGATTAGGCACTATACGCGGTATTGGGTGATGCATTTCCGTGTTTCTGGGATACTTTTCTTAAAATACTTAAAACGCTCAACCGATATATATTTTTTTTTTTATGAAAATCAATTGAAAAAATATCCCCAAGAACTTTTAAACATAAGAAAACGTCCCACCGCTAAGCTAGGCCGATTGTATACTTCATATTATGGTATAGTTCAATGAATTTCGCTATTTCTGTGATATATAAAGTACTATTCTTAATTTATATAAAACACTCAAAAATGATTATTTTATGAAAAAAATATCCCCCAATCTTTTAAAACATAAGAAAAGGGCCCACTGCTAAGCGAGGCCGATTAGATACTTCATGCATGGCGAGGCCAATAGACTATATACACGGTATTGGATGGCGCATTTCAGTTTTTCTGGGGTGTATCGTATAATTTTCCTAATACATGTATACTTAAAACGCTGGAAAAATATCCCCCAAATCTTTTAAACGCAAGAAAATATCTTAATGCTAAGCGAGGCCGATGGTATACTTCATATGATATAGTGCAATGAATTCCGCTATTTCTGTGATATACAAGACATTACTCTTAATTTATACAATTCAATACAATCACTCAAATATTATTTTTCTATGAAAATTAATTGAACAAATTTCCCCTAAATCTTTTAAACATAAGAAAAGGGCCCACTGCTGAGCGAGGCTGATTGGACACTTCATGCATGGCGAAGCCGATAGATATACGCGGTATTGGATGATGCAGTTCCGTTTTTCTGGAGTGTATAGTATAATTTTCTTAATATACTTAAAACGCTCGAAAGATATATGATTATTTTATGAAAATAAATTGAAAAAAATATTCCCAACATCTTTTAAACATAAGAAATTGGGCCATTGATAAGCGAAGCCGATTGGATACTTCATATGGTATAGTGGAATGAATTCCGTATTTTCTGTATTATATAAGATGCCATTCTTTATTTATATAATACAATCACTCAAGTATTATTTTTCTATGAAAATTAATTCATAGAAATACTTTATAATTTTTCAAAATTAAGAAAAAGTCCCAAAGAGGCCGATTGTATACTTTATGCATAAGCGAATGAAATATGATTATTTTATCAAAATCAATTGAAAAAATATCCCCCAAATATTTTACACAAAAGAAAAGGTTCACTGCATATTGATGTCGATTGGGGGTTATATTAGTACAGTTCGATGAAATTCACTATTTCTGAAATGTATAAAATTCATAGAAATACTGTATAATTTTTCAAAATTAAGAAAAGGTCCCACTGCTAAGCGAGGCCGATGGTAAACTTTATGCATAAGCGAATGAAATATGATTATTTTATCAAAATCAACAACGGTCTTGCTCAGTACTCTTTATCGTTTACCCAAATTTTGAGGACCCATCCAGACTAATATTCGTAGAATATTTGTTTGGATGATAGAGACTATGAGAGAACGAGGGTAAAATATTCCACAAGTCAATGCGACAGAGAAGATTAATAAGCAACCCTCCGATAAAGAAGTAAAGAGGAATATGACACACACGGGTCTACAAGTGAAATAACAGTGTGGGACTCCTAGTATTACGATGATTGCCAAACCATGGTCCGTGGCCAAACATGACACCACTATCTTAACTGAGGAGCATGCGCAAAAATACACCCTTAGTAGACTGGATAACCAGACGCTATAAACGCCCATTGATTGGAATACCTCGCGCATTTCTCCGAACATAACTTTATTGAAATTAGAGTAAAAACGGAAACAATTAAATGCAAATCAGGTTTACATATTCATATTACATTAATATATGCGTTGCTTCCCATTTGTGTCCATTCCTAGGTCCAATATGTTAGCGACTTGGCTCCTTTAATATGTAAACATTGCTTATAAGCAATTGTATCTTTTATAAATTAGCCAACGACGGATTCCAGTTATTTTTGCAGAAGTGAGTCTGCCAGGTTCCTTTTATGGAAATCTGCCATCGTCGCCTCTAAATTACACAGGCATACATGCAAATTGAGCGTTTTAAAGAGAGAAATCATTTGTATAACGATGTAGGATCACATTGTGATTTAATTTTATTGATGCAAGGCATTCTTTTTAGTTTATGTTGTTGAGCAGGGTGGGGTTTGGACACTCCCCCTCTGGATCCGCCCCTGATTAGCCCACCGGTAGACGAAATAATACAGTGTGCTATGTGGGAAATTTGGTCTGAGCAGCAATTGAATTTGAACTTGTCTAGGGTTCTTCTATGTGCAAAACAACCCTGATAACATGCAATGAGGGGTACCATATGGGTACCATGTGTCATGTAATATGGGGCCATGATGGGGAGCCCATATCGGATCCCGACATTTTTGCACCCAACATCCATATGGGATCCATATGGGCTCAACCATATGGGTACTAAATGGGGTTTGTGTGGGGCCTATATGGGTAAGTCATTTAAAATAATATGGGTGCTATATGAGGCCTGTGTGGGACCTATATGGCCATGTTAAGAAATATACTAGTAATATGGGTACTATATGGGACTCATGTGGGGTACAAATAAATGATATATGGGCATAATATGGGGTCCACATGGGTACTAAATGGGGCTGGTGTGGGTTCTATATGGGTAAATCATCTAAAATAATGTGTGTAATATGGGACCTATATGGTCTTGATAAGACATGTAATATGGGTACTATATGAGACTCATGTCGGAGTACAAATCAATGTAATATGGGCATCAGATAGGATCTTGGTGAATATTGGGGCACTAAATGGATTTCCTGTGGGATTCTAAGAAATACTGTACTGAGCTTAATTGTGGTGACAGTAAACTATTCAGACCAGACATTATAGTCGAACTAAGACTATAGACCAGTAAATCTATGGAACAGGCCCACTATGACCTGGAATAAATTTGCAGAAAGCTGGATTAAACTGTTTTTGTATCTAGGGTACTTGCTTTTCAAAATACCAAAAGTCTTCAGAGATGTCTGCATATGAGACAACCTTTGATATATTTTGTGAAGATGTGATTAGAAAAAGAATTATTTCCACAAAGAAATTCTGCGAATGGCCAAGTTATTAGATATGTTTATTATGGACCGTAACTCAAAATCCTCCAAACTTTTTGACATCGAAAACACGAATTATTGGCCAATTTAAATCAACATTGATGATGTAAACTTACCGGAAAAGGATGAGCTTCTTATATCCGATATTTTAGATAAACTAATTTTTTTAACATTGGTACACGAATCGTGTACCATAGTGTGCTTCAGGCCCAGTTTTAATAAGAGACTTGATGATCGAGGCTAGACAAATTGCCCCTTACCATACGGCGTATGTTGACTGGAATAACCAGACACTATAGAAATTTGCACTAGATTGAAACTGCATGGCTTATTTTGCCGATCATAACTGATTTGAAATTGGAGTAAAACGGAAACCATTGAATGTAAATCAGTTTATATACATTCATATTACAGTATTATATGCGTTGCGACCCACTTTTGTCAATTTCTAGGTCCCAAATGTTAGCGATTTAGCTCCTTTAAGATGGCAAAGGACATTTAACAAGTCGATATTTCAAATTACCGGTAATAATTTGTTATTTCTGTACATTGTTTGTGTCCTTCATTATTGTTGAACTCCATTTACTTCAAGCATTAATTATTGCACAACTGTTACAGCAAGATTTAAATAAATTATTGATATAACAGTTATTAAAAATTTAAAAAATGTTTTCTGTATTATAAAAAAAATGTTGATTGAAATGTTGTTGTAAATTGCAATACACAGGCCTAATTTATATATATTTAAACCTTTAATACTAGTAATTAAAGATAAGAATAATGTTTTAAAATTTTTTTCATTCTTTGTTAGGGGATATGCCGGGTTTCCGAGGGGGAAATTTGGTCTTTGTTCAATATTTGTAGGACATTTATAATACGAGTTATCTCCCCTTATACCCTTTTACCTGGAACCCCTATTTGAAATATCACGTTTATGCATTGTTTTTTGGTTGAAATCGAATATGTCTATGCAATTATCAAATTTATGTATGATTTCTGATAATTAATTAAATTCAATATCTATTCAATGACGCTGTATTTTCATAAATAGACAAAAACATGCTACCATGCGCAACATTGCTGCTTTGTGGGCGCTTATTATTGGCCCTGTGCATATGCAAATTAAGATATTTCCATAATTTTTTTTTCAAATGTTGCTATGCATATTGGCAGTACACACGAAAAAAAAAATCATTCACCTGCAGTAATTTTATCACCCAAAATCACGACGTCAAAATCATGTTAGACCTGCATGATAAATTGACCGAGACCCTGGGTAAATGGGTAATATTTTAAAAACCGTCATTATCTGAAGGTGGGAATATGGATTTTCCATCACAAGAAACCTTGTTCTGTACGAACATGGCAAAAAAATTTAGATCCAGGGGGGGGGGGTGCAACAAAAATCCATTTCTAAGCACATTTTCCCTATACAGTCTAGTTCTGTTCATTGAGCTAGTGAACTTTCAGCTAAGGCACAAGCTACCATTTTATTTCCTAATTGGGTGCATGTCAAATCCACGCCCTTACAATATCATACATATTCTTGTCGTCATGTATTTTTAAGATACATATCATAAAACAATTACTTCCCTACAATGCTGTGGCTAACTCAGGCTAACAAAGGGCGTACACTTATTAAATCATTATCTTTACTTGAAACACAATTTCTGCATGTCCCTTCCATGCTTCTGTACAATCGAAATATTAATTCGTTCAAACGAGATAATTAATTAGTTTAAACGAGATTATTTATTCGTTCAAACGAGATACTAATTCGTTCAAACGAGACACTAATTCGTTCAAACGAGATAGTAACTGTTATACATGTACTTGATAAATCTTTGGCTTAAAGGAATAAGGAACTTGAACTCGTCCAACGAGATAATAACTCGATTAAACGCGATAATTAATTCGTTCAAACGAGATAATAGCTCGTTCAAACGCGATAATTAATTCGTTCAAACGAGATATTAATTCGTTCAAACGAGATATTAACTCGTTCAAACGAGATAATTAATTCGTTCAAACGGATTAATATTTATTTTTTCTTTGGTACTAATGGGGCCTTCATTTTTAGGCTATGCAGATACTGTTTTTTTTTTTCATTCAAAAAGTTCCATAAAACAGCATTTTTTTAGTATCTGTTTTTCGCTTTCCACCGAGAAAGATTACACAGATAATGTTTTGATTACATTTGCAGCTACCGTATACATACCATGCGCGTCTTCAAATGAGGAAATTGTATTTTAAAACCCATGGCCAGTCTTTATATGTTCACCTACCCATCCGTCCGCACAGTGAAATAGAAAAGCTAACAATTACTTTCAGGGTTATTGTCCTTGGTCACTTTTAAAATCTTAGACTACAGGCATCATCTAAATGATTTGAAATTTATACATTATGTTTATGTTCACGCGACGACGATGCATGTTGGTTCTAAATATTATTGCTGGGGATATTGGCCCTTGGTCTATTTGCAAAACAATCCTCTGGGGGCTAAAGTTATTATCCGATTGTACGTCTTCATGAGACACGACATCCTATTGAATTCCAACGATTTACAATAATTACTGTCGGAGTCCTGACCGGTGATCATTTATTATCCGAACTGTAGCATGTATAGCACCCATAGGATTATCGACAATTGGGAGGGAGGGTAACCCCGGAACAGAAAGGCACTGAACACTGAATATCAATAGAATTCGTTTATCCATGACCCAAATGCTTCCTTACAAATTTGAAAATGAAATCAACTAAAACACTATAGTCTGCAGTGTATCGCGTTAAAAATGTTTTCGGAAAATGCGGCATATATTATCTACTGTTCGCTGAATATCAATAGGGTTTGTCTTCATGACCACAATGCATCACATGTGAAAAAAAGAAATCTGTCAAATAATGTATCTTCTATTGAGTTCACAATGTTTTCCGCAAAGTAGTGTGTGTCTAAGAACAGAACACCGAATATCAATAGTGTTCATCCTTTCATGACCCGAATGCTTCACACACCAAATGTTTTTAGAAATCTGTTGAAAACTTTAGCCTGACTTTGCGGAAAACATTGTGAGGCTCTATCGCGTTAAAAAGTGTTTTCGACAAACAGGGGGGGGGGGAAGATTACTTCGGAACAGAAAGTAACGGAGGGCTGAATATTAATAAGATTCATTCTGTTACAAACTAAAGCCGTTACCGCGTCGCAGAACGCCGAATATCAATAGGGTTCGTCTTCACGACCACAATGCATCACACCATATTTGAAAAAAAATATCTATTAAATACTGTAGCCTTTATTGAGTTCACGATGTTTTCGAAAAAGGGGTGTGTGGTCTGAGAACATAACACTGAATATCGATAGTGTTCATCCTTTCATGACCCGAATGCTTCACACCAAATGTTTTTTTAATTTAAATCTGTTCAACACTGTAGCCTCTATCGCGTTGAAAAAAGGTTTTCGGCAAAGAGAAGCGGAGGGGTAAGGTTCATTCTCTCATAACCCAAAACGCTTCCCACCAACCTTTAAAAAAAAAAAAATATGTCACAAACGATAGCCTTTATCGCATTCAAACGGCGAATGGAAAAGGGGGCATAACTCTGGTACGGAAGGAACGTCCATGCTGCACATAATTTGAAATAAATTGTCAAAAATTGCAGCATTTATCGCGTTCACAATTTAATTTACATTTCTTTGCATGTACCAGATTTGATTCAAAATCATTTACTTATGTTCTTTATCTTTTTTACATCGCAATACTATGCTATAATAACAATTTTCTTTTATAGAATACCGGTACAGTAAAGCGTTTTCAATTTCAACTATCTTCGACATTTCCCCGAAAACTTTAAACTAGACGGTCCCGGTGTTAACTGAAAATGTATCTCGGGATTTACCAGCATTGGTGCAGGTCAGGGCGCCCGTAATATAACCCCCGACAGTTGGAATTCGAAATAAGAGTAGACCGTATCGCTGATGTCAGGGCAAAATTTTCCTCACCCTATTAGCCCATTTGATGCAGAAAAAAAGGTTAATCAACAATGCCGTAGTTTAAAGGGGCATTAGGTAAAGTAAGATAAAGTGTTGACAGTTCTCGTTACAATATTGAAAAAAATAGATCAGGAAAACAGAATATGCTGAAATTTCAATCCAATTGCTTCGCTCTTAACCGAGGTATTACTAGTATTAGTTCTTCAATTTTAGGATAGCCTCGAACGTCATTGCTTATTCTGGTGCGATAATAATGCCAAGTCTCGATTATCCAGTTTTACGTTTTAGCATTTATACCTTGAAATGTGGTATATATTGTCATCACCCCGTCCATCTTCCACAATTGCTTGTGAATATCGTGTCACCTTTGCTCCAACGAACAGAAATGTAACATTTTAAAATGAATGAATGAATGAAATGGGGTTTAACGTCCTACTGTTATGCACTTAACCTGAGCTAATTGAAGACGGGCATACGCCATACAGTGTGCTATGAAGGAAATTTTGCCCGGGCAGCGGCGCTACGGCCTACTCTTATATCCAACTGCCAAGGGATCTTTTACGTGCACTCCAATGCGTACACGGGACCTCGGACTCGTCCCATCCGAACGACTTGGCAGCTGTCCTTGTCAGGACCTCCTTCTGTATCACTGACAAGGGGAAATCACGTCGGAAAATCGAGATGAACTTTCTCGGCCAATGCAGGGATCGAACACTCGACCTCAAGGCTAGCGAACCAGCGCCTTATCCACTTAGCCACCGTGATCCCCGTAACATTTTAGAGCAAGAATGTGTAAATTATGGCATTTTCGTTTAACTGGTGTTTTTTCTATTAGAATTATCCAGCTGTTTTGATAAAATCCGTTTTCAAATTTCGCGGACTATATCTCCGCCCAATCAAACAAAAGGAGAGTTGTGGTGCAGTTATTCGTTGACAAAACCGGTCATGCGACAGTATTCGACCAATTATATGCTGTTTAAGTTTAAAGATGGCGGCCTCCTTGAAAGTTTAGTTAAACATGGACAAACATAAAGAAACAAAAGCAAAAAGAATCAGAGAATGTATTATTCACATCAAATCAACGCCAGTGGAAGGGGCACAAGCTTTTGCTATAATCAGATGGGACAAATTTGGCTGCCATTAGACGGAGATGAAAAACTTGTTGTCCGATGCGATGAGTATTAAATGCGAAGAAATAGAACATACCGTGTTTCCACCCGCTGTGTTATCGGAAATTTACCGAAAAAACAAGACTTCAACTAGCTCGAAAAACCACCAAGTAGTAGCAGCAATGAAGAGGAAAACAGGCAATATCACCCAAAAATGTTCAAACGAGTGGTTCGTCTTCAACTAGTTCCTTTAGGAACTGTCTTTGAGCGAACAATGTCTCGCTAATTCAACACTATTTTCATGTAGAATTCGACGTTAGAAAAAGATAAACAAAATCGTTCAAATCTGGCCGCCATGTTTGTTATCTGACGTCAGCGCAGACCTGTCTTTTTCTAACATCGAATTCTACACGAAAATAGTGTTGGTTTATTATAAATTTGTCTTGGTTGTGTCAGGAAATGATTTCTTTTGGTGATCAAAAAAGTTTCACGGTGCAAATTAGACGGTAAGGATCTAAAATAGCCTTAGAACCGAGATGGGGTAAAGCTTTATTTTCATACTAGTTGATAATAAGGCCCGTGAGGAACTGTTAGCGAGACATCGTTCGCTCAGAGACAGTTCATAAAGGAACTAGTCTTCAACATGTGTAAAGGCCTCATCTAGTAGCTCGGCAAAATTTAATTATGTATCGTTTTAATTATGTATCGTTTGTAAGAAGAAAGATAAATATCTAACTGTTGCACATAAAATAACTAAAGATAAATTAGTTCTGACTGAAACTAAAGATGCTGGTAAGTCTATCATACATGACATATATGTATGAATGATGTATATGTTATAGGCCTAGTTGGCTTCACTAAAAAAAAAAAATTATTTTAAATTTAAATTTGGAAGTCATGATTGATGGCTTAGTGTGTGAAATGCTGGTTCACTAACCCGGGGTTGGGGATTCAATCTTGTTGGGTTAGAAAGTTCCAGGTGGTTTATCAATAACATGTAATTTGCCGGCCTTGGCTTGGTTGTGGACTTGTGGTGCAGGAATACATGTTCATGTAGGGGCGTCAAAGAATATAGGCAAGCTAGACGGGAGAAAAGTTGAGATCCTGTTTACCCGTTGTTTTGCACATAGAAGAACCCTTGACAAGTTCAAATTCAATTGATGCTCAGACCAAATTTCCCCACATTGCACACTGTATTATTTCGTCTACCGGTGGGCTAATCAGGGGCAGATCCAGAGGGGGAGTGTCCAAACCCCGCCCTGCTCAACAACATAAACTAAAAAGAATGCCTTGCATCAATAAAATTAAATCACAATGTGATCCTACATCGTTATACAAATGATTTCTCTCTTTAAAACGCTCAATTTGTATGTATGCCTGTGTAATTTGGAGACGACGATGGCAGATTTCCATAAAAGGAACCTGGCAGACTCACTTCTGCAAAAATAACTGGAATCCGTCGTTGGCTAATTTATAAAAATTGTATCAATGAAAGTATTCTTCATCGATTTTTCAGGTCAGTTATGTAAAGCTGCAGAAGTGAAAGTGAAAGGTACACAGAGGAAAAGAGGATATTTTATTACACATTAGAGGAAAAGACTGTGTGGCTATAATATAGGGCTGCTACCATGCATCATGTCACTGCTCAAATTGTCAGAACCTTTGGGAGCAGGACAATCCTAATGAAAACTGTGATTACAGTGATAGTGAGGATTGATATATTGTGATATAAACATTTCACACTTTTCGATAATGGTTTTTATTTGTGCCTTATATTCGCATGTATTTTATGTCTTAAAGGGTCAATCCCGATAATTTTTTTGAGAATAAAACTCTTTAATTTTGTGTTAAAATCCATTAAGATCCCATACCTTAGGGCCGAACAACTAACTAAATATATGTGATACGTTTTCAAACAACTTAAACCCACAGTCTTCATCTTGAAATAGAGTCCGGTGTCCCAAACTGTCTTATGCGGGGATTTATGAAAATAATGTGTCGGTGAAATTTACGTTTTGTTATCTAGTAGAGCACATGGACCATTCACCGTGTAGACCTCTGAAGGAACGGGAATCGATTATCGGGTCACCCAACGAAAGAATTGACCCGAAATCTTAAAAAGGTTACGTGCCCAGATAAGCTGTTTTAACGCTCACGTCCAAACGACTCAATATTTTGAGCTGAAATTTTGAGTCAGAGTATATACACCAGTCTTCTATATTTTGGCGTTTAAATTTCATACGTACTCGGACTTTTATTTTTGAGCTCTGTTCTATTCGGGACTGTCCCTTTAAATTCTATTCTAGATTGGAAAATGGAAGTTAATGATGATGATATTCTGATATCCATGTAAACATTTCTACTTTGGTTGTAATTAATTTGTGCTTTATTTTGCTTATTAAATTCTACCTATTTTTATCATCTTTTTTTATCGAGTCCAGTCCTCTCATCTGCAATTTGTACAAAATAGATTTGATTGATGTACCGGTACATGTAATTAACATTCTTCTCGGGAGACCTACATGTATAACTGTAAATCCTCTGGCTTTCAAAAAAGCCAGAACACATTTAGACCCTTTAGACTCAAGGAGAAACAACCATGGAAAATCATAGATAAATTTCTTCGGGCAAGCTGACTTTTCGGGCATTTCTAGTTTCAAAGAAAACTGGCGCCACTGTCTATAAACCGGTAATTTTTTGGGCATTTCTAGTTTTGCTTCCCTAACTGTCATTGAGGCCCTAATAAAACACTAATTTTACTTTTCTTGTAATTGAATATCACGAATTTGTACTGAGTTGACTATGGATTAAAACATTTTGTCTAGGTATCAATTATTATTTGTGAATTGGATGGTTGGAATTCAGAGTGAGATTTTGGTTACAAAACCATTGGATACTGTTGGAGTTGCTTACACGGGCTAGAATAACGGAAAACTCATTTGCGGTCATTAAATTTTCAAAATTTTCTTCGGGTGGGGTACGAGGCCCCCATACCGCACGACTATTGATTAGTTATTTGGAATTCGGGTCAGCCAGGTAGGCTATATTCGACTAAATTGAAGTTTCTGTATTCACAGACTGGAATAGAAAGAAAACGCGTTTGCGGCAGTTAATAATAATAATAATAATATCCGTGGACTGTAAACAATCGATTGGAATTCAAATCAGCCACCTTTGTTCACCGGCTGAAAAAGCAGGAAAACGTGTTTGGAGTCGTCAAATATTCCAAAATTGTCTTTGGAGGGAGAGGGAGGGCATATAAGCTATGCTTCGATTTTTCGCCCCTCAAGGAAGACCGCCGCCGCTGCCTGTAAATCTGAAAAATGTTCGGGCATTTCGGGTTCTGTCCCCTAACTGTCACCAACCCGTACGCCACGAGTTACAAATACATTTAAACAACTGGTTTTATTTGTGTATATAAATTTTATTTATTATTACAATTACAAGTAAATAAAATTTAGTTCTCTTTTATTGATGATTTAGAAATTAAGAACTTATTCATCGCAAAAGAGATATTGTAGAACCTGTCATGGGCCTTCAAATACAATATTTTTTTTTATTTGGTAAAAACAGAATTTTTTGGGCACCAAACACCCCCCCCCCCGTCAAAAATTCACCCGTACGCATATCAAATTAGGTAAAGCTTCCAGCCCAGGCACCCCGCCCCAATCACCAAAAGAAACAGAATCTAAATGTCTCATAAATAATTTAACGACATCGTTATATTTAAAGACTGTAGAAGTTTGGTGTTCATCGTGTCGTTAAATTTAACGCACGGTTATGTCATCGTTAAAATGGTCCATATTTAACCCACCTAGCAGGGCATCGTTAAATGATCAACCTGTCGTTAAATCAGTCAAGGTGACTGCCAGACAAGTTCTCATGGTCATGTTTCCCAATTTAAACATCCAACGCCGGGAGCGAACCAATGACACTTCCAGGCTAGCAAGCCGGCGTCTTACTATGCCACTGTGGGGAACTTTAATAAGTTCAAGTTTAAAAGATTCCTTCTGAGTTAACATCTTGATACATGCCATGCTTGAAGAAAAATTAATTTACCAATATGCATTATCGTTTTGACATTCACATAAAAACGCAACTAATAATCAAAGAAAGGAAGCAGCAAGTATTCATTGCCATGTGCTTTTATGCAAGTTGGTCCTTTCTCTAAATCAGTGACGTTGTGCACAAATAGCCCAGTTTCCCCCATTGTGTGGTAATCGTGACCCAATGACATCCGAACGACTACATATGTAGTCGCTTTTAGAAAGAAAATAAACAGATTTCTTCAGCATAAATCAAATTCAAAGTTCACAAAGATAAGTAATTAAAAATTTACATGCATTAGGATTTATTGTCAATATTGATTGTACATGAATATTTAGAACTTTTTGATCTTTGTACAATATAACCTCTGCCTTCTGTTAGACCTCCTGTGTAAGAATCATGTAACTTCTTTATATACGCTATATCCGTATGTAGTGTGTAAATTTGGAAGTAGAGATTGGTTCACTTGAAGATAGGCCTAGGTGTCACTTTGTAACTAATACGTCTATGTCCTTTAAATATATAACTCAGGGTATCGTAGCACAAATCTGAAATTTGCACGGTTCTCATTGATAGAAGAGTATGGTCGACTTGACAAAAACAACAACGTTTAAACTAGCAAATAACCGCCTATAAACATTAGTGTCTAGACTCTAGGCATACAAGTTTTCATTGTCAAGGTCAAGGATCTTCGCCACCTCAAAAGTAGGCTAGGGTGATAAAAATCTTCAAGAAATTCTGCAAATGTCCATCACACTTTTTTTAAATTTCATCGTACACCCAAACACTTCCCTGAAACACATAAAACAGTAGAAAATCAGTCACAAATTAATTAAAACCATTTGGAGGCCTAACTAGGCACTGTCTATATATAGGCCTATACTAATTATTATAGTACGGTAGTATAAATATTAGGAAGCTGTTATTGACATGACGGTCGTGCCCCGAATGGTTATTGTTAGCACTGCGGACCCGACAGTCGTTTCTGCAATGCAGGCTCCCTTCATTGCGGAAACTACGACGTCGTGCCAACAAGAACAAAATTTGGTGTTGCGTACCCGACCATGCGTGAATATAAAACATGGACCGGAACAACCTGAATACGGCTTACTGACCGTCGTGCAACCTAGGCCTAACCCTAACCCTTTCCCGCCATGTTGTTTCTTTTACTGATCACGTGGGGTCGGGTAAGGCTAAACAGTGACCGCTTGTTGGGAGACACGCGCTTGGCAAACCGGTGACGTCACGGTCGGGTAATGCTCTTACAGATTATGGCGCTGCAGACACGATCGACGGTCGGATAATGCTCTTACAGATTATGGCGCTGCAGACACGACGGTCGTGTCAATAGTCACTTCGTAAATATTATAGGCCTACACAACTTTGTTCTGTTTTTTCGCAGCATCACTAAGCATTACCACCTAATTAATAAAATCATTAGTGTCAAGAAAGGCCTTGATAAGATGAAAATATGAGTATGGTAGCTGAATACGCCTCATATATACATGTTATATGGAATGCCAAAATTGACACTTCATTTTCAATTCTTTTATGTCGTTTACAAATCACATTCATAAGACTGTAGACATCACGTACTGACGTAGCAACCACTGTCCACTGTGACTGAGGCATCGCATAATTTTACAGGGCTTTTTGATGGATGTAAGCCTCAAACAACTTTTGTCTGAACGGAAACTAATAAAAATAGTGTCAAGGGTCTGCTAAACTGACTTTAAAAGCTAAAAAATAACAAACTTACCACACTTTGACGTGGAAACAACTATTTACTGGAACCAACTACCAGATAAAGTTGTGCATGCAGGTTCTGTAGAGGCATTTAAGACCGCTCTACAAGAACACCGCCAATAACATCGGCGCTCTCCTCCAGCGTGTATAAAAGCCTAAACAGGATTCTACACGTACCACTACAGATACAGATACAGAGGGAAACTTTACATTCGAAACAATTTTTGTTGTCAAGAGTTACCCTTTTCCAGTCTCGATTAGCAGGCCACAACCATGTCATTGAAGATTGAGGATATAATTTGGTTTTCTTTTGCCCCCTCCCCCCATCCCAAGCAGTGTCATCCATCTTGAATTGGTTGCCAGTAAAGGGAATTATGGGATACTTGTTGCATGATTAAATTTTAACCATAATATCGGATAATAACTTCCTGAATTATGGCCCTTAATTGTCAAAAAAATCCCCAATGGTCCCTGTGCATAACCGTAGGACGTTAAACCCCATTTCATTTATTCATTCAAATGGTCCCTTTGGAGGTAACGATTATTATCCGGTTTAAAAAAAAACCGTTTGACTCTATCACGGTTACACCCTACGGGAGTTCGAGTTCAAATTTCTAGAAAATCGGACCATTATTGCCAGTCAAAATGGCCGCCGTTTGTACGCGAATAGTGTAAAATATGGTATATTAAAGTTGTGGACCCTGCAGAGGTCACAATTTTTATTCGATTCTGATGAAACTTGAAATGCATGTTTATAACCTAAAGATCTTGATTCTTTTCGATATTTGCGCATAACAAATTTTAACTTAATGAATTATGGCCTTTGATTGTAGTATCATCAGGGGTTTATGGACCTGCTTCTAATCCAACCTTCGATGATGGGTTGGATGTTCAATCTAGTGGGGGTGTACGATTGAACATACAATAACTCAACAACTCACTTCTTCTTGGTATACTATTATATTCTGTACAATACTTAACAATGATAATATGTTACAATAATGATCCACAGGCTAGGTAATCTAATAAGGAACAGCATCTAAGAAGTAACTTATCAGAGACCCATAGGCGTACGAGGCGGGGGGGCCGGGGGGGCCCTGGCCCCCCCAAATATTTTCATGAAAAAAATTTAGAAATCTGAAAAGAGCTCAGAATTGTGAGATCGGTCATTATTCGAGGAGTTTTTGAAAATGAGGTGGGGTAGGGGTATGTCCTTGTCGGGGAAGGCTATGGTCTTGTCGGGAATGAATGCTCAGTTTGTCGGGAAGCGTCGCGCCGTCTGTCGGGTTTTGAATATTCTTAATAATATAGAAGCGTAAAGAAAGCAGGCTAGTCAATGAAGAACACGTACGCCATCTGAATAAAACTAGCACGCACGCATGACCTTTCTCGGTTCTTGAGTACTGTGTTCCTGTATATTATGCCAAACTCAAAAAAGTGTCGTCGATTGATTAATGGATTCGGTTACAGTACAAAATAATTGTAAATTTTGCCCATCGTCTTATAGTAACTCATTAATCTCATTTTCAATTTTCTATGACTTTGTTAAACTAATCAATTTCTATGAATTAAGTTCTCGCGCGTTTTTGTCAAGTTAGTTGTAGCGGTACCGTGTTCATACAATCAAGGGACACTTGGTGAGAAAACTGTCAAAATTTGTAAAAACTGTTTGTTGTCAAAACTGTTGGGATTGAATCGAAGTACAGTCCATATTTAATTTGTTGTCAGGGCGGACGCACCGCTTATAGAACTCCAATGGTATGAGTGTACACTTTCTATTGCTGATATTCAATATCAATTCGATAAAAAAAAATCAAAACTATTTTCAGTACTGATTTAAATACTGCTAGCATATAGAAGATTACTAATGCTTTAGCAGTACTAAAATCAGTATTGAAGATTTGAAAATGTTCTGCAATACTGCCATGAAAATTGAAGGAAACGTATCTACTATGAAGTCACAGTCAAATAACCGAAAGGAAGATCATGGCGGTGAAATAAAATGTACGTCCTACCAACAGATAATGGCAAAGGACACTTTAAATTGCATTGCAAGAGAAAGCATGGTCACAACACATCTGACATTAAATTCACTAGGAAATTAGAGAGTAATCAGAAAACGTTATCGTCATTTTTTTTCTGCTACGAACCATCAAAATCCGGATAACGATTCTACTGATAGCGCATCTACTGATAATCGTTTGACTTGTTCTTCTTTTGGTATAATATTACTAGATGTAAATAAACTTGAACTAAAATAGTCATTTACATATTAAAAAGTCTTCTATCTTTATTCTAGATCTAACTATCTCAGATATGGATAAAAAAATGTGAACTGTCATATTATAAAGAAAAACGTGGCAAATGTAAATCGTAATACGAAATATATATAGATTGTAAATTTGAACTCTTTTAAAATGGTCATTCATATATTAAAAGTAGATAAAGATACAAGTCTTCTATACATCTGAGTCTCATAAAATGAAAAATGTGGCAAAAGTAAATCGTTCGACTTGTTCATGTTTTTATAGTAATAGAGTTTGTATTCTAAAGATGATATTTCACCAGTTTTTATGCCGCAACTGACATAATTTACTACCCACTCCAAATTACTAGAAAGTATTCGAAATGCCTGGAAAACGCGTCTATGGCCGTCTGGTTTTCAAAATTTTCTCTGGGAGGCCCCCCAAACCCCCCATCGAGTGCTTCGCGCTCGACTTGTTCATGTTTTCGTAGTCGTAGAGTTTGTACTTTAAAGATGATTTTTCACCAATTTTTATGCAGCAACTGACATAATTTACTACCCACTCCAAATTACTAGAAAGTATTCGAAATGCTGGAAAACGCGTCTACGGCCGTCTGGTTTTCAAAATTTTCTGGGGGAGGCCCCCTAAACCCCCCGTCGAATGCTTCGCGCCTGCGGCGCTCGCGGGCGGACGGCTTCGCCGCCCGCGGCTCCGCCGCCCGCGGCTCCGCGGATTCTAAAGAAATATATTTTGTCGGGAAAATATGATGGCCCCCCCAAACAAGTTTGGTCCCGTACGCCTATGCAGAGACCTGCCCTATAGTATGTCCTGTCACCTGCCTGTGGTCAACTGCTTAACATCTACAAAGTTCCTCTAATATATCTAGAGGTTACTTAGTAACAATAAACAATATAAAGATACAATAAACAATACATAGTAATTATATACATTTAAACTTAATAATATTTTATGGTTGTTAATGGGTAGTATTTAAGTGACATCCATTCATTCATTTACTAAGTTGACTAATGTTTCTAGATGGATTATCTCATTACTACTATAGTCTCTAATCCCATTCATAGCTGACATTGATAACTTAATTACTATAGATAATCCATCTTGGGAACCAAGTTAAGGTATTAGTCTAGTGGGTGAATGGCTGACTTAAATACTACCTGGTCATAGTAGGAAAAATCACTTTCGGTATTGCTTGTTCTCTAACCATCTCTCGAAAATGTGGGCGTATCCTGCCTGGCAGTGCCAACTTACTATCTCTATTATCTCAGCTCACTCACAGGGGTCTTTCCTGTGGGAGGAAACCATGAGGTTGAGAAGGCGCCCCTATCTTCATGTCACATACGCTCACACCAGGGATCGAAACCACAGCTGCAAGCTAGAGGTCAAAGCGCGGCACTCTAGACCACTAGGCCATCCCACCGCCACCCCCAAATTTACTAATTTTTATTATAAAGTCACCTGCACCCTAAATTTCGGGCAAGCTGACTTTTCGGGCCGACGGGTCAAGTGAAATTTTGATAAAACCAGACTTTTATTTTATAAAAATAATGTGTCGGTGAAATTAACCTTTTGTTATCAAGTACAGCACATGGACTATTCACCGTACGGGAATCGATTTTCGGATCACCCAACGTAAGAAAAGTCTGGCTTTATCAAATGACCACATAATACAGTTTGGGACAGCGGACTCCATTTCAAGATGAAGATTGTGGATTTAAGTTGTTTGAAAACGTATACATATATTGAGATTTTTGCTCGGCCCTAAGGTAGGGGATCTTAATTGATTTTAACACAAAATTAAAGAGTTTTATTCTCAAAAACATTATTGGGATTGACCCTTTAAATAATCACTTATTCTAAAATTTTATTGTCGCGCTTTGAGCATAAACTTAGTTTGTGGATATATCGCATTATAAATGTTCATATTATTATTATAACAAAAGTGTGGCCTGGGTGTAATTCTGCAGACGAAGTTAATAACCATTATTGTTTCATATGTCCAGCGTACTCTGCCACAACAACAATTCTCAAAAATAATCTACACCACCTTAAACAAAATGTTATGTAACAATTGACCTGATTTTATATGGCAACCCCGCTCTTTCAGATGATACGAATTCTAACGTATTTGAAATAGTGCAAAAATACATAAAAGACAGCAAGAGATTTTAAAACTTTAGCATTTAAAACTTACAATAATACACTCAAAGAAATATATAAAGAGCAGCTTTAATTTATTATTCACCATATAATGGCATTATTTATGAATAGTCCTAAGGCGGACGAAAAGTACTTTAAAATGTCAAAAAGTTATTAAACCAGTGTTGAAATCAGTTTGTGTCGGCATACCTTTTCATCTATTCATCATTTATCGTGAAACAAAGTAGTGCAGCTTTGCGGTTGTGCTAATAATTTTGGATATATATATAGGTCGGCATACCTTTTATCTTTTCATCGTTTACCGTGAAACAAAGTAGTGCAGCTTTACGGTTGTGCTAATAATTTTCGATATATATGTGTGTGTGTGTGTGTGTGTGTCTATAACTCACTTACTCACTGCCTGTACACATGTCCACTTCTGTATTGTAAACATAAAATTGACTATTTTATATGTTTGAAGAGAACTAATATTATGCCTTAGCCTGTTGTTCAATCCAATTCAGTTTATTGAATAAAATATTTTAAATTATTTTTTTTTTAAATTAGTACAAGCACATAATTGGTATCAAACTGTGTCTTGTAACCCCATGAGTAAACATAGATCCACAGGATTAGTCAATTTGGGGGAAATACTAATCTTTCCTAGTCGTCAATTTTGAGAACTAATCCACTTTTGAGTAGGTCAAAAGTCACCAGTCGACCAATGTAGGCCTAACTATTCCTGGCGATACGCTTGGAACCACAATCCCACTCTTACTCACCTGAATTCCCAATTTTGCGAAAGAAGGGGCACAAATGAAAGGAAATTTAGACGGCCGCAAACTCGTTTGCCTGCAATTGACTTATGTAGCTTTGAAACCTGGGAATGCCGCAACCTGAAAGTGGTCTAATATAGTCGATTTAAACTCAACAAATCCATCTTTCAGCAGTTGCATTCACATGACGCCAGAAATTTCACTAATGAAATGAATGTTTTATACATTAGTCAATTTAAAGAAATTTCGATTCCCAATAAATTGATAGCACAAATAATATGACCGATGCCCGAAAACTGTCGCCCAACGCAGAGACCAAAAACTCATAGGATTTCGGGCACTATATTTTGCCGATTAGAAGGTAAAATTAGTTGTTTTTCCATAAAATATGATCTGAATTTGTTTTCCACTTCACCCATCAGTACGAAAAATTGACGAAACTGATAATGTCCGAAAACTATCGCATAATGTCGACTAGAAGACCCCCCCCCCCCGTCCTCGACCCCAATAATTATAATCCATGTTTTTACTTTATTTACTTGTTTGCCCCCAAAATCTGAATTTGGTGGTCGTGGTGATGGTGGGTGGGGTAGGGGATGCTCGTTCGAACGTCTATGGGCAAATGGTACCAACTAACACCGCGCTATTCAACCGCAGGTGTCCTCCCTATCAGCATTTTCTACTCTAAATATTTGTCTTCGACCTTACCTCACCCGCGTGTCCCGAACCCTTAAAACTACATCATGGGAATTAAAATAAAACTAAAAAAAAATTAAGGTACCGCTTTTTGATTTCGTTTAATTTGTGATACATCTACATTAAAACTTATATCCGAACCATGATTTAACCATCAGTTAAGGGTCCAGTTGTATGATTCCACCTGTTCCTTTTTCAACAGTTTTCCGTTCTTGGGTTGTAATTGTTATTACTTTTACGGGCTCATCTTCTCGTATAGCATGGACAGTGTTTGGCCGGGCGGAGAGAGGCCTCGAGCACGGCCGTGCAGAACCTGTACGTGTCTGTGATCTGTTTTTAGCAGAAACAGGACGACAAGGTGATGCTCGAAGTGGTTGCGAAGTTGATGGTGGTATGTTTGAAGGATACGTATCTTTACGCATGGCTTTCATGCCTTTAGGCGCACGTTTTTTTTCCGAATGTATACATCGGCCCTTGTAGATGATACCATCTGCTCCCAGGACGTCTGCCTCTTCACCACATTGCTGATAGGTTTCGGGTATATTGTTCTGCTTCATATCCTCCTCACTTACAATTCTATTGAGTCCAGTAATACGGATAGTTCTTCTATGTGGGAATGTCATCGTATGAAGACCACCACAAGCCCTCGTCCTTGCGTAGTAATCACTGACTTCTTGATTTCCAGCAAAAGCAACGCTTTTTCTTAATCCCAGGGACTCCAGTTCATTGGAATAGTGAACGACGAAGGCTCGTAGGTCTGATTTCCGGATTCTGGCAAGTTGCCTCTCTAGTAGAGCGCGTTCAAAATTCATAATGTTCTGGTTAATGATTCCTTTAGACGCATGTTGCCTAATTTGATTTAGTTCAAATATAGTGTATGGCCTCGGTGATCGCGTATTTGACATACTGGTCTGCGATGGCAAAGAAGGTATTGGATTTTTCGGCATAATATTGATACTTTTATCACAAGAAAGACAATGGAATCTTTGAATCAACTGCTTACGTAAACCTGCCGCATCATCATCAGACCAGTCGGGTTGTGACTTGGCAATCTTCTGGTTTAACTCTTTTAACCGGGATTCCACCCAACCCTTTAATGGGTCCATTTCTAGCCTATCAAGTTTGCCGTCCACATCTTCTGTTAACTGATGAAAAAGATTATTCATGGAGCTTTCGTTTCCTTCCAATTTAACTTCAACTTCTTTAATCATCTTGTTGATTTCATCTGTAGCTTTGTTGAATAGACTATGGTTGACTTTACTTTCTAAATGGCGTTTATCGGCCTTTACGTCGAATTCGCCTAAAACATATTCTTTATCTGCTTTTCCCTCATACAGTTCTTTGCTTGTTTGTATGATATCTTCAATCTGGTGTTGTCTTAGAGTATTGGTTCGAATGATGTTTTGTGTCGTGGCTTGGAGACGATCAATTTCACCTTGTAATTCCAATATAGCATTTTGCGCACGCTGTAGAGTTTCTCCATCTAAAATAGTAGCACTCTTGGCATAACTTGTGCTTTGTTCCAATTTGGGTGTACTATCAGCACCTTTAATTCGCTGTATAGCAAGTTCGACTTCTCTTGCCATTAATTTCAAGTCTCCATCCAATCCAGATATCTTGTCTCGGACCATAGTAAGTTGATTATCCAATATCCAACCTAAACGTATTAGTCTTTCTCTCCCCGGCTCATCGCTACCATTCTGAACTGTATCTGCTAACATATCCATGATATCACGAGTGACGGTTCCTTCTTTTGCCTGGTCAAACTTAGCTAAAACTTCTGGTCGTTCACTAGAATAGGCGCTATCTCTCACTTTAAGTGATTCTTGGAATATTGATATCTTATTTTCTAATCCACAAACTCGCTCCATCAGTTCTACAAAAGCATGCGAATCAGCCAATCTTTCTTCTACCAACGAATCTAAACCAAGCGTCGTCTTACTCTCAATTAGTTTGTCGATGTTAGGAAGTGATACCTTGGTGATTTGGGGTTCTTTTGTTGCTGTAACATTAACACAGTCTTGAATTGTTCCTATTTCTTTTTGTAACCCGGTTACCTGTTCCACGAGGTTATCTAAATCCGACTTCTCTAATTTCTGATTTAGCGATTCTTCTAGTATTGTCACTCTTTCGTTTAATTTGTTTAAATCATCCATTTCGGCCTTTTCTTTTAATAGTTCATCGATGGATTTCACAAATCTTATCAACTTGTTATGCTGATCATACAGTGTTCCAAGACGATCTAAAATATCCAGCAGATCTGCAGAGGGGCCGATGCTCATAGAGCTAAAGAGTGTCCCTGGAGTACTGACTCGTGAACATGGGCGACTAGCACTTGTACCTGGCCTGGAGGCGGAATTGGTATATGAACCTGGGGTTTGTTCTGGTGGAGTAATGGATACTGCTGTTGACACTTTTACTTCGGACTGTAACGAAGGTGGAGTAATTTCGATTTCCGATTTCCTTGAGACCGATTGTTCCGGTTGATCTGGGTCTACATAGGTTGCGAGCGCTGTTTCAACTGCCCCATTGTCATCATACATCAAAGTCTGACATTCTTTGATTATAATCTTTTCAATGATTGTTTGTAAGTCTTCGGAAATAAGCGGAAGCTGTTTTTCAGATAAACGCTCGTACGTTTCTATCAGTCCGGACTTTGCGGCTTTCTCAACAAATCGTTCACGTTCGGCGTGATCCATTTTTTCAAAGATAATTCCGACACCTGGCAAATAATCTTCAACATACCCATTTCTTATAACACTATCAATGGAGCATTTCCGCTGTAGTGATGTCATTTCTCGAATACTTTGAAATTTGGAAGGGAAATATTTATGCAATTTACCTATTTGCAAAGAGTCTTCTATAATCTTTATTCTTTCTGCCAGCTCCTTTGTCTCAAAATTGTCATCCAACCCTGGCAGATAATTTCTTAGAATGCCAGACAGAGTGGTCTCTTCTATAAAATTTCCGCGCTCTTTCGGGTTCATTTTGAGCAGATCACTTCCATGCCTCGCCAAAAGATCTTGGAATGTACCCTTCTCAATCGAATCTTCGATAACTTTCTTTCGATCATCGGGTTTCAGTTTTACAAAATCGGCATCTATTCTTGGTAAGTATTGGCGGAGAGTGTCAGACGCTATTGCCTCTTCTATAAAATTGTGTCGTTCTTCTGGATTCATTCTAAGAAGCTGCGAGCCATAACCAAATAGATTTTGTCGTAGATCAAACGACTGGTTGTATGGCAGACCTTTGAAACTATCTTCTAATATATTCCACGTTACAAACTGACTCAAGTAATCAGGTTGATTTATTTGATTATAGCGATCATTTAGCATGCCTAATGCTATCTCTATTTCATTGATCTTGTCAAATAAGTTTTTAAGATTCATATCCCCAATTTTGTCAAGTACATTTAGGTTGCTTGTGCGTAATTCATCTATTTTTTTCATTAGATCTGCTGCAATGGCCAATAACTTGTTAATTCCATCTTCGTTAGCTTCTACGCGTTTCTTCAATTTTATATACTGCCACATTTCTGACAAGGGCTTTTCACCATCTCCATGGGTCCGAACTTGTTCACTCAACTCCATCGTCGTTGGCAGTGCGCAAAGTTGTTCAAGCTGCTTTGTGATCCATAAAACCTTTCTTTCCAGCTCATGATATGGTGACGATGTAGGTTGTGTGGTATCAGTAGTCAACGCCAAAAGTTTTGAACAGGTAAAATCTTTATCAAGATCATGTATACGCATTTCATAATCCACCAGTTCTAATTTTCTCAACATAACATGAAGAAGTCGATATAATAGGTTGAAATTTACGGCGCCTACTTCTGGTGTTCCAATAGCCAGATCCAGGAGCTTGGACAGAGTTATTGCAGCCATTCCCCCGTATGACTCTTTGGGACCAGCTCCTCTATTCAATGGTTGAAAACACTTTATATAATCCTCTTAATACAAGGTATTATAGTTATTACCTAGCGTATAGTGATATCAAGTTAATATTCTGATTGTGACGTTACGCCGTTTTTGTTGACGTCATAATAGATTACGTTCTTCAGCCAAAAAATCAACTATTCAATCGGAAAAGGCAGAAAGTATTAAAACATGTTGCCTTGGTTGGGGCAATCCTAAATATATCGAATCATTCTGTGTTTGAGTTTAATGTCATTAATCAGGGGCTTTATATACACTCGTGACCTTTCCAGATGGGGACATCAAAAATAAAATAATAATGGATACCCCCCCCCCCTTTATTATCACGGATTGTTTCAAAAAAAAGAAAACAAAAATGAATACAAAAATATTAATTTTATTTATACAATAATTAAAAAATAGAAAATATAGTAAGTAAACATATATAACACTTCTCTCAGATAAGATGATCGAATATAATCTCAGGGGAGAAAATAAAAAAATAGTGACTGTGGTCTGAAAACTTTAGAATCTTTATATACAGTTGATACGGCACTTGTACACTCCATTGAATAAACCACTATTAAAGAATTTTGTTCATCGCCCCCCCCCCCCCCTCCTTTGTAGGCCTACATGGTGCAGAGCGGACTGCCTGCCAAGAAACAACTAGATCGGAAGAAAAACCGAGGTCCCGTGAACGGTCTGATTTCAAAACAAGAATAGGCCGTAATGCCGCTGTCCAGGCGGTAAAAATCTCTTAATAGCACAAAGTGAATATACATTATAATATAACCCTCATGTTGTAAGATAGTGTTCATTATAAACACAAATATAAATTTGTTTGTTTTGTAATACACGTATTTTTCCCTAGATAATTCAGTGTAATATAACAACCCCGGTTGTATTATTAAACAAGAAGTTGAGTTTTGATGCGCATCAAAATCAAACACATTCAAGGTCTTTTAATCCTTAAAAGATTTGTCAAATTTTATCTGAATCTGACAAACTTTGTACATATTCGCGAAGTCCTCCGTATAGTATGGTGGCTGATTGGTATCATGTCGTGATGTCGTGGTGTCGCCCTTCATAACGCGACAACCCGACACCACGACATTTTAACGCGACACCACGACATTTTTAACCCGACACTACGACATTTTCACCCGACACCACGACATAAAAAATGTCGTGGTGTCGCGTGAAAATGTCGTAGTGTCGGGTTAAAAATGTCGCGGTGTCGTGGTGTCGCGGTGTCGTGGTGTCGCGTTGTCGACTTTATTTATCAATGTTGAAGCGGCCAAGAAATCAAGTTAGCCCTCACTATCTCTACCCTTCAGTAACTGCGAATCAAACTGGGTAACACTACCAAATTCGCTGGTTGACCATGACTTGAGCAAAACCATGTGCTCGGTATGGGCTATTCCGAGCCGTCGATAAATAAAATCAATTGAAAGTAGTCTATTTAAGTAACCCATTTCTTTGCTCAAAATAAAAATGCTTTTATCTCTTCTAAAGTATGTAATCATGAATGTGTCGGAAAAATAAAAAGTATATTTAAAGCCCCAATACCACTCTTGTTGTAACTGAATAAAATGTCCCAGTCATAAAATTGTACTATTTTACAATATTCCAATTAATAAATGATACAAATTTCATCTTAACACCCCTAATTTTAAAAATTGAAAAAATTCAACTACATGCCGTAACATGGTTTGAAAAGCCTTACGTAAGCACTTTCAAATGCAACTTGGATTTAAACGTATTTTCGAACCCTCTGGACAAGTAAGATAGGTTATAATGGATAATTGACACAACAGGGAGGACACTTAAACATCTAGTAGTTACATTAAGGCTAATTTTGTTTTTCCGGACCTCGACGCGCAAGCGAATTAATGAGGGGGGAGGGTAGGGTTATTCAAAGTAAAATTCCAGATATCATGTTACATATTACTGAAGAGCGCGTTCACTGTTGTTGTTTTTTTCTTCAAATATATAAATAATTTTCTGGCCATTTATATTTACTTGCCTTGAAAGGTGATGGGGGCAGGGGTATTTGAAATAAAAATTCTGTATATCTATACATGTACTGAAAAGTAAAGTTAATCCTCTCTTGAAAAGTATCTATTATATTTTCGGCGGAATGCATATATACTGCTTAAAATTCAAATTAAGTTAGGTAGCCTTCGCTGGCTGAATTAAAGACAAATGAAATGAAATGGAGAGAGAGAGAGAGAGAGAGAAAGAAAGAAAGAGAGAGAGACTTTATTTATCAATATCAGCGGCCACGAGATCAAGTTAGCCCCCACTATTTCAACCTTCACTAAGAATACCTACCCTTCACTAATTGCGAATAAAACTAGCCCTCAGAGAGTGTGAGAGGGAGAGGGAAGAGAGAGAACGAAAGAGAGAGGGAGAAGAGAGAGAGAGATCGGGTTTAACGTCCACTCGACACAAACTAGCGCATCGGGGTCTTTAGCAATGGGAGAAAACCTGAAGACCTAGAAAACCCACGAGGCTGGACAGGCGACCCCACTCCTTGTCATTTACAACCGGGGATTCGAAACCACGCCAGTTGACTCAATGAAAAACGCCATAGGCACTGTTCTGCTGGTAAACTGGGCTAATGAAGAAGGGCATACGCCATACAGTGTGCTATGAGGGAAATTTTGCCCGGGCAGCGGCGCTACAGCCTATTCTTATAACCGCCAGGAGATTATTTACGTGCACGCCAATGTGTACATGGGACCTCCGTTTTTGGTCCCATCCGACGAACTACTAGACAACTGTCCTTGTCAGACCCTCTGTTTTGCATGAACTTTCTCAGCCAATGCAGGGATCAAACACCCGACCCCCAGGCTAGCAAGCCAGCGTCTTACCCACTTAGCCACGTGGTCCCCCGAATTAAAGAGAGGGTGGGTCGAGTATTTAATGGCAAAATACGTTAGTGTCATACATCACCGGAAAGTAGGTTTCTATGGCTCTTTAAATAAACTTGTTATTTTCGGGCACATTCATGATTACAAACTTTAGAAGAGATAAAAGCATTTTTATTTTGAGCAAAGAAATGGGTTACTAAAATAGACTACTTTCAATTGATTTTATTTATTGACGGCTCGGAATAGCCCATACCGAGCACATGATTTTACTCAAGTCATGGTCAACCAGCGAATTTTGTAGTGTTGGCCAGTTTGATTCGCAGTTAGTGAAGGGTAGAGATAGTGGGGGCTAAATTGATTTCTTGGCCGCTTCAACGTTGATAAATAAAGTCGACAACGCGACACCGCGACACCACGACATTTTAACCCGACACTACGACATTTTTACGCGACACCACGACATTTTTTATGTCGTGGTGTCGGGTGAAAATGTCGTAGTGTCGGGTTAAAAATGTCGTGGTGTCGCGGTGTCGCGTTAAAATGTCGTGGTGTCGGGTTGTCGCGTTATGAAGGGCGACACCACGACATCACGACATGATACCAATCAGCCACCATAGTATAGTCTGCATAGGTTGTTGCATATTATGAGGGTATTTAGAAAACACTAAAAAAACCTTATACCAAGAATAACAAATATTTAAGTAACGATTAGAAATAAAATTTGGTTGGTTTTAAGTCTCATAAATAATGCTCATATTTATTATCAGATGTTAAATTAATTTTTTCGATTTCAATAGGATTCTTCGTCTCATGAGCATAGCCTCTAGAGCTACCACAATATTTTAAGAGTGGTCAATGGCAATAGCTCCAAATAAAATTACCAGCTACTTCATTTCAGTATGTATAAATTTCAAGTGTCCACAACACTTTTCAAAATAATCAAGTGACAAAATCCTGACTAATTTTCGTCGATCGCTGACCATCAACAGAATTTTGTATTTCGAACACACTGTGTATCAATTTCAAGCCCATCGTATAATAACTTTAGTCTTAAGAGAACCCATAAGATTTTTCAAATCGATTAAAGCACATAACTCTGAGAGTAATCATTGAAAACCGATATAGGCCAGTAGCCGACACCTAATAAAACATCTTGCTCCTGGGTAAGGAAATGTAAAAGATGTTTGCTTTTTCTAATAGAGATATATATTCTGCTCAAAAATGCGAACAGTTCTAGCTCCCTAACCCTGTAGTATTTTTTATGTAGCGATCAGAAACTGGTAGACTAATTGATGCGTTATGCTACTGTTTTAACCATATTTGGACAGAGATATTGGTGATGTGTGCTTAATTAGCCAATCGTTAGTATGTAAACAAAACATAGCACGTGATTTATTTACACTATAACGACATTCGGCAAACCTCGACAGATTCCGGTACTCTCCGTAACCTACATCTAGACTCGGATGTATGATAGTCATTGATATGTACCTACGACCATACATTTGCGATGCGGCTTATCGACTACCGATTTACTCTAACAGGAAAACGTTCCGCTTTTACAAAAAAGTCCCAAAATCTGGTTAAGCTGGCCACACCCGTTGGTGGAGTCGTCCACACGACTTAGTATAATTTCTGTACACATAATGTATTTGTAAATAGTATAGTTTTTCTGCGTGGTCACCCTTTCTATCGGTAAATAAACAACAAAGTAAATAATTTCTGGATATTGTAATACGTTTTTTGGAGTCGTCAACACGATGTACTTTTAATTAGTATAGTTTTTTTCTGCGTTCACCTTTCTCCCGGCAAATAACCAACAAAGTAAATCATTTTATTCCATAAATAACAAATTCATTAACAAATTCATAAACATATTTAGTTGTGGACGACATCACTAATAGTTGTTGACGACATCACCAATGCCTTGTGGACGACTCCACCAACGGTTGTGGACGACTTCGCTTGTGGACGACTGGACTGGCACCCATCTCTTGGGGGCAACCTTGTTTATCCGGGTCCTTTAAAATAGTTCCAAAATGGCGGACTTCATCATACAGCCGAGTCTAGATGTAGGGCACCGAAATCTGTCGAGGTTTGCCGAATGACTATAACGAATGCTGGCAGATGTAACGACATGCGTTTACTGTATGGGAACATTTCAAGATAAATAAAACCCTACAACGCGAGTTCTATCGATCTGCCGAGTATAATAAGAACTAGGATAGCCGCAAATGTAGTTCTTGTACATTTTAATGGGGAGAACTATAGTTTAAATCATAAAATAAGGGTGCTGCTGCTGGTGTATCGCTTGATAAATATAATATATTTATTATTTGACCCAATTTTACCAACCTGGGGCCTGTTTCACGAAATTTTAACTTAAGATAAAATCCAAATTTTAGTACATACTTAAATCTGATTGGCTAAGCGCTAAAATCAATCTAATACTATCCAATCGAATACTAAAATCGGATTTTATCTTAGTTAAAATTTACTGTATGGGAACATTTCAAGATAAATAAAACCCTACAACGCGAGTTCTATCGATCTGCCGAGTATTATAAGAACTAAGATAGCCGCAAATGTAGTTCTTGTACATTTTAATGGGGAGAACTATAGTTTAAATCATAAAATAAGGGTGCTGCTGCTGGTGTATCGCTTGATAAATATAATATATTTATTATTTGGTCCAATTTTACCAACCTGGGGCCTGTTTCACGAAATGTTAACTTCAGATAAAATCCAAATTTTAGTACATACTTAAATCTGATTGGCTAAGCGCTAAAATCAATCTAATACTATCCAATCGAATTACTAAAATCGGATTTTTATCTTAGTTAAAATTTCGTGAAACAGGCCCCAGGGCCCAGTTGTTCAACTTTTAGTTAAATTTAACCATGTGGTTAGTATAACCATGGGTTAAATATTTAACTAATCGTTACATAACCAGTGGTTAAATTTGTGTTGTTCAACTGAATTTAACGACGTTGTTATCTGACCATATAAACACAAATATAAATTTGTTTGTTTTGTAATACACGTATTTTTCCCTAGATAATTCAGTGTAATATAACAACCCCGGTTGTATTAAACAAGAAGTTGAGTTTTGATGCGCATCAAAATCAAACACATTCAAGGTCTTTTAATCCTTAAAAGATTTGTCAAATTTTATCTGAATCTGACAAACTTTGTACATATTCGCGAAGTCCTCCGTATAGTCTGCATAGGTTGTTGCATATTGTGAGGGTATTTAGAAAACACTAAAAAAAACTTATACCAAGAATAACAAATATTTAAGTAACGATTAGAAATAAAATTTGGTTGGTTTTAAGTCTCATAAATAATGCTCATATTTATTATCAGATGTTAAATTAATTTTTTCGATTTCAATAGGATTCTTCGTCTCATGAGCATAGCTCTAGAGCTACCACAATATTTTAAGAGTGGTCAAGGGCAATAGCTCCAAATAAAATTACCAGCTACTTCATTTCAGTATGTATAAATTTCAAGTGTCCACAACACTTTTCAAAATAATCAAGTGACAAAATCCTGACTAATTTTCGTCGATCGCTGACCATCAACAGAATTTTGTATTTCGAACAAACTGTGTATCAATTCCAAGCCCATCGTATAATAACTTTAGTCTTTAGAGAACCCATAAGATTTTTCAAATCGATTAAAGCACATAACTCCGAGAGTAATCATTGAAAACCGATATAGGCCAGTAGCCGACACCTAATAAAACATCTTGCTCCTGGGTAAGGAAATGTAAAAGATGTTTGCTTTTTCTAATAGAGATATATATTCTGCTCAAAAATGCGAACAGTTCTAGCTCCCTAACCCTGTAGTATTTTTTATGTAGCGATCAGAAACTGGTAGACTAATTGATGCGTTATGCTACCGTTTTAACCATATTTGGACAGAGATATTGGTGATGTGTGCTTAATTAGCCAATCGTTAGTATGTAAACAAAACATAGCACGTGATTTTATTTACACTATAACGAATGCTTGCAGATGTAACGACATGCGTTTACTGTATGGGAACATTTCAAGATAAATAAAACCCTACAACGCAAGTTCTATCGATCTGCCGAGTATAATAAGAACTAAGATAGCCGCAAATGTAGTTCTTGTACATTTTAATGGGGAGAACTATAGTTTAAATCATAAAATAAGGGTGCTGCTGCTGGTGTATCGCTTGATAAATATAATATATTTATTATTTGACCCAATTTTACCAACGGGCCTGTTTCACGAAATTTTAACTTAAGATAAAATCCAAATTTTAGTACATACTTAAATCTGATTGGCTAAGCGCTAAAATCAATCTAATACTATCCAATCGAATTACTAAAATCGGATTTTATCTTAGTTAAAATTTACTGTATGGGAACATTTCAAGATAAATAAAACCCTACAACGCGAGTTCTATCGATCTGCCGAGTATAATAAGAACTAAGATAGCCGCAAATGTAGTTCTTGTACATTTTAATGGGGAGAACTATAGTTTAAATCATAAAATAAGGGTGCTGCTGCTGGTGTATCGCTTGATAAATATAATATATTTATTATTTGACCCAATTTTACCAACCTGGGGGTTTCACGAAATGTTAACTTAAGATAAAATCCAAATTTTAGTACATACTTAAATCTGATTGGCTAAGCGCTAAAATCAATCTAATACTATCCAATCGAATTACTAAAATCGGATTTTATCTTAGTTAAAATTTCGTGAAACAGGCCCCAGTTGTTCAAATTTTAGTTAAATTTAACCATGTGGTTAAATATTTAACTAATCGTTACATAACCAGTGGTTAAATTTGTGTTGTTCAACTGAATTTAACGACGTTGTTATCTAACCATATGGCTAAAATTTAACCATTCAATAACCATATAATATGTGCAAAAAACGTAAGGAACTAACTTCTTTGGGTTATAACCATGCATTTCAAGTTTCATCAAAATCGAATTAAAATTGTGACCTCAACAGGGTCCACAACCATGATATACCATTTTTTAAACAGTATTCGCGTAAAAACGGCGGCCATTTTGTTCTGTTTTCCTGAAATTTGAATTCAACCTTCCTTAATGTGTAACGGTGATATAATCAAACGGTTTTTCAAATCGGAAAATAGTTGTGACCTCCAGAGGGACCACAAGTAGAGTGCCCCACCATAAATAAATATGCTCAAATATCTCGACAATTACTCCACAATATTTATATATATACCAGGCCTTAAATCAGTTCCACACAATTATAGTCACTAAATAAACGAGAGAAGAGAGAGTGAGGGGGGAGAGAGAGGGAGGAGAGAGAGGGAGGTTTAACGTCCACTTAACACATCTAGGTTATTTCTGGACTAACATATGGTTTAATTTTTATTTCAATAATTCGCTTGTGCGTAGGGGTCTTTAGCAGTGGGAGGATACCAACGGTGTTCCGGAAGAAACCCACGAGGTTGAGAAGGTGCCCCTGTCTCCATGCCATATACGCTCACACCAGGGCTCGAAACCACAGCCGCAAGCCAGAGGTGGTCAGCCGGCACTCTAGCCCCCCCCCCCCTAAATAAACGACTTTGTTGAACTTAATAAGCTATGGTTCCAAGTGTCTTCCATAACATCCAGCACTTTTGAGTAAAAGATAGGTTACGTGCCCTTGTTTTGACCTTAGTCTTGCTTAACCAGTCTACCGATCATTCTACGTTTGATTGACAAATCGGGATAATCAAGACTACATTTTTACGAAACATTACAGAAATGGAATTTAGAAATTGTGCCCCCCCCCCCCTGGATCCGCCTCTGCAACACCTGTTTTAAGAACGGAAACTTGTAAAAGTAAATTGAAACTGCTGCTAGTATCATGTTCCGGCCTAACCCATGTGTTTCAGAGATATTATTTCTACTAAACCAAACGATAGCACTCTTAACGGTACAGTTAATAATAAAGCAGTTTAAAAAATAAAACGAATGTAATTTCTAAAGCTGCTGTAATAACAAAGAAGCTAAATTTTACTGCTATTCCAAATCGTCAACAATAGATTTTTTTAAGGCTCTAACAGCTGAAAGATTTGTAGAGAATTGCACGTGCCATGGCTAATTATAGTCACATACACTCCTCCGCTGACCTATTGTCATAGTTCGAGACACAACCACTGAAGCGTGCATTTGGCCGTGTCAAGACCAACTTTATGTAGAGCATGGGGCACCCTACCACAAGCTAACCAAAGGTGATTTTGCGTATAATCAGGGGCCATAATTCATGAAGTTACGATCCAATATGCACAAATATCAAAAGAAACCAATATCTTTGGATTTTACCTATGCATTTCAAGTTTCATCAAAATCGAATTAAAATTGTGACCTCAACAGGGTCCACAACCTTGATACACCCTTTTGTAACAGTATTTGCGATTAAACGGCCACCATTTTGGTCCGATTTTCTCGAAATTTGAACTGAAATAGTTCGAGACACAACCACTGAAGCGTGCATTTGACCGTGTCAAGACCAACTTTGTGTAGAGCATGGGGCACCCTACCACAAGCTAAACAAAGGTGATTATGCGTATAATCAGGGGCCATAATTCAGGAAGTTACGATCCAATATGCACAAATATCGCGAGAAACCAATATCTTTGGGTTATAACTATGCATTCCAAGTTTCATCAAAATCGAATGAAAATTGTGACCTCAACAGGGTCCACAACCTTGATACAACTTCTTTTAACAGTAATTGCTTTCAAACAGCGGCCATTTTGTATGCCAATTTTGGTCCGATTTTCCCGAAATTTGAACTTAACCTTCATTAGAGTGTAATAATGATCTAATCAAACGGTTTTTCAAATCGGAAAAAAATTGTGACCTCCAGAGGGGCCGACCACTCACCACAAGCTAAACAAAGGCAATTTTGCATATAATCAGGGGCCATAATTCAGGAAGTTACAATCCGATATGCGCAAATATCAAAAGGAACCAAGATCTTTGGAATATAACTTAATCCAACAAGTTAGATGTTACTCTTTTGATATGCTGACAACGTAACATCTAACATCCGAACGGTCAAAAGCTCGCCGCAGAATTTGATAACTAGTTTACTTCTTTCAGCGTACGGCAAAACTCCCAATTTTCAGTTATCTGCAACACTAACACATTAAACTTACATATCATATCCATCTACTTTCCACAAAATCTGTTTTCTTGTCTATTTTAAGAGATTTCACAAAAATACTCCGAGATACCAAATAACAAACGATAAACCGGAAATCGCCTATATTGGCGAGAGGTGAAGGCCGGCAACATGGATATTAGCAACAGGGTTCAACACGAAACGAAATCAAGAGTTTATTTGAAGGCAATCCTTTTAATGTGCAAGTCATTGATTAATAAGACATCAATAAACAAAAATCATGACATGTTGTTGATGTCATTGTTTTTATTTCGATTCTAATAAGATTTAGTGATGTTTTTTTTAAAAAAAACTAATTTTGAGGCTCATGGGGGCTCTTCCACGTGGCTAAGTGGGTAAGGTGCTGGCTCGCTAGCCTGGAGGTCGGGAGTTCGATCCCTTCAAACACTATTTTACTTTATGTGCAACTCCTATCTACAAAAAAAATTCATACCTATTCCATAGAAATATTTTACAATAATGCATTTCGTTTCGCTAAAACAAGTGTTCTTATTTTTTAATGGAGAGGATATGACGTCAAAAAAAGGTCAAATTATCCCAACTTGGCAACTTTATGAAATGTTATCGGTATGATATTGGATAAACCGGTTTCACTGAACAACGTTTGTTTGTCAGTAAGTGTCATTGTTGCTCAAGGAGGATCATACAATAAGGTAGGACATGCATTCAGATTTTATCGACTGGCGCCTTTCAGCTCGATGCTTTATCGACTGAAACCTTTCAGTTCGATGCGCAAAAAATTCAGTCGGACGGTGCTCAATGGCTGAACTATTACTGGCACCTAGAGGTTACGTATCAACGAAACCTCTAGACACCCTGGAGTAGAATATAACTCTGCATTTCAAGTTTCATAAAAATCAAATAAAATTTGAACCTATACAGGGTCCACAATCTTGATATACCATTTTTTAATTGTATTCGTACAATCAGGGGCCATAATCCATGAAGTTTCGATCCGATACATCCAAAAATCGAAAGTAGCCGAGATCTTTTGAGGATAAAGCTATATTTCAAGTTTCGTCAAAATTCGGTAAGAATTGTGACCTGTAGAGAGTCCACAAACAATTGTGGATGTCGGGACAGACAGGGGCGACGATATAATACAGAAAGTTACGTTATGATGGCCGCAATTATCGAAAGGAACGAAGATCTTTGACTTATAAACAGGCATGTTAAGTTTTATCAAAATCGTTTCAAAATTGGGACCTCTTTAGGGTCCACAAGCTAAATACGTGATTTTTCATACAATCAGGGGCGATAATCCATGAAGTTTCAATCCGATACATGCCAATATTGAAAACATCAGATAAGAATTGTGACCTGTAGAGAGTCGGTGGAAGCTGACATTGAACAATAAGAACAACAACACAACAGAAGTATCACATATTGTACTTGTTACAGACAACCCAGTGATGTTTAAGTATGGACTATCTGTAATTATTATCAAGTATTTACATGTTAGTGACATCAAATCTTTAACGTTCAGGAAATTGGCGATAATTCATTGAATATTCAATAAATTTTTGAACCAGTTACATATTTGAGTAGCTGACATGAATGCAATTACGAGGTCCTGTGTACACATCGGTGTGACAGTAAAAGATACCTTGGCAGTTAGAATTATATATAGGAGTAGACTTGCGGCGCTGTACGGGTATGTTTAGAGGTGTTTTTCTCAAAAAGGTTGTGAATTTTTCAAAATTTATTTTTCGATTCCCTTCTATAGTTATGCACATGCAAAGAACATGTCAATATCCGAGTTATGCAATTGTGGGTTTTTTAGGGGGGCGAGTGGTGGAGTAAATCTTTGTCATGCATATGGCGACCATGTGACACCCTGACTACAGTGAAAGCCTTCAGTCTTGCAATCAAGTCTAGTTCGGTGGTTTTTGTTTTGTTTTTATAAAATCTAATTTAGAATCGCTTCCTTTGAATACAAGCCCCCGGACTGCTTGATCAGTATTCTTATATGATTTGAAGTGTGGACTGCAAGAGAGATTTGCAGGAAGAATGTAATCAAAACAAATTTATGATGCAGTCTATCAAACGGACTAATGGTCGAATTATTTGTCTCTTTATGTTCGTACCGATTACACCACTGGATAATTATACGTCTCATCTCTTACCAGTCAAATATTACTTTCAACCTTTCAAAAAATCATCAAACAATGCTAATACATAATACACTTTTTATTATTAATATTACTTATATATACAACAACGTATCTTCATTTCCTTGTGTAAAAATGTCCAATGATGCATGGCAAATGAATCATGAGTTTTTAATCTGAAACAAAAAGAAATTAATAAAAACATGTCTTTTGATTTTTGTCATTATAAGACTTTTTGCTTGGTATAGTCACATTTAGATATCTCTTATCCATTCTTGCTTCACATTTTATTCAAATGACAAGAAAAGGTATTGTTGTAAAGGCTCTGGGGCAGGTAACAAGCAGTTGCTATGCAAGATATGCCCACATTTTGCAAGAGAAGGAAGAAGAATGGCGAAAATTATTTCACATTTTGAATAAAAGGCATGGGACATAACTCTGACATGCAAGATCCGATGTACATCAAAATTGAACTTATCTTAGAACATTTTACTGTTCATCTAAATCAGACACAACCTTGGTATACATATTAATACATGCTTTTACACTACATGTATTTTAGCGTTAAGGGCAGTGGCCATTTTGATGGGAAGCTTCACTATGATTTCAAGAAACTTTAACTAAACTGTGAATGTGGTATAACAGTTATATATTTGAACGGTTTTTGAAAGCCAAGCGGCTGTCCGGCAGGATACGCACACATACAAGAGTTGGATATAGAACAAGCTAAAAAGAATGTGATTTTTCGTATAATCAGGGGCCATAATTCAGGAAGCTATGATCTGATATGGGCAAATATCAAGAGGACCTAATATCTTTTGAGTTTATAAACATGCATATCAAGTTTCATCAAAATTGGGTAAAAAATTTGACCTCTAAAGGGTCCACAACCTTGATATACCATACTTTTACACTATTCGCGTAAAAGGGGAGGCCATTTTGTTTGATAAAATTGGTCTGATTTACTCATTTAGGAGATAAACACCGACTGAAAAATTTAAGCGGTATCAAATAGACAATAACAGTCCGATAAATTATAAACAGGAGGAGTTTAGCGATATTGCAGCCCAAAATAATTAACATTTTTAATGGGATTCTTTCTTTTGTGATTGTTGACTGTCGTTTATTGGTTTAAATGACGTAAAAACCAAATAAAACAATTTTGACGTCATGAAAACATCCTTGACGTAACAATTGTAACACCATACTCGCTCAATTTGGTTCACTTAGCGACTGGTTAATTGTGCCTGTTTGAAAAAGGAGGTCACTCTACAATCATGTTGAAGATGGCTACAAACATCGTAAGCATATTAAGTCTGCACTTTTTAAATAATTGTGAACGCCAGCAGTGACTACATGTAGGTTCGAAATAAATTACATATCATGTTGGATAAATGTCTGAACACTTGTGTGATCGTGTAGATATATGCTGTGTAGCGTACGCATGCGGTTGCTATGCTTGCTTGAAACATGTCATTTCAACGGTGTGATTTTATTTCTTCGAAAAAAAAACCTGTGTATGAAAATTAGTGTCTGTCCTATTCAAATCTTGTATATTTTTAAAAAATATATCCCCATCTGATATTTACGGTCCTTATGGAGTTCAATAAGTTGTTGTATTTTTATTCTTTGATTTTGACCAGTCTGCTTGTGACAGAATGACCATAGCAACTATTCTTGTCAGACCAGCCTTCAAATGAAATTTACTTATTATCTTTCAAATACACCACTAACTTTGTTTTTTGTGTGTGTTTCAGGTGTGTGTTTCAAAAAACCAATGGTTGAATTTCATTGTTGATGACTAACAAGAAAAAAATCATGAAGATTTCCTAGAATAAAGTTTTGAGGTGCAGAATTGTTGGCCACTGCAAACAGAGTCCTCCAAGTTCTAAGAAAATATTCATTCGCAGTGAGTCGCCCAAGAAATTTAGAGGACCGCTATACTCATTCAAAGCCACTTTTCGACCCATCAGAATCCACTAAATCTCCATTTAAGGCTACAATACAGTGTAACAGTGACCTAATTAAACGTTTTTTTAAATTGGGTAAAAATTGTGATCTTCAGAATCAGATGGAGCACAAGTTAATAATGGTGACTTTTTCGTACAATCAGGGGCCATAATTCAGTTATGATCCGATATGCACAAATATCAAAAGGAACCAACATCTTTAGGTTATAAACATGCATTTAAACTTTCATCAAAATCAGATTGATATTGTGACCTTTACAGGGTCCCCAACCTTGATATACCATATTTTACACGATGAAATAATCAAGCTAAAAAATTTTTTTTTTTGTATAATCAGGGGCCATAATTCGGGAAGTTACAATCAGATATGCGCAAATATCATAAGGAATCAGGTCTTTGGGTTAAAAACATGCATTTCAAGTTTCATCAAAATCGGTTTAAAATTGTGACCTCTATCGCGTTCACAAGTTTAAAACGTGATTTTTTGTACAATCAGCAGCCATAATCCATGAAGTTATGGTCCGATAAATGCCAATACCGAAAGGAACCGAGATCTTATGGTGATAAACCTATAGTTCAAGTTGTATTGAAATCGGATAAAAATTGTGACCTGTAGTTTGTGGATGGACGGATGTCCGGTCAGGGCCGATGGCAGTACATCCACAGGATGCCTACTGTAAATATTTGTGGATTTTCAACACCTGAAAATGTGGACGTATCAAAATGTGTCCTCTAGAAGAAGAAGGGTCCACAAGTTACGGTCCAATACACACCAATATAAAAAATAGTAAGCTGGCACTGTCAGGCAGGATATGCCCACATTTTCGAGAGATGGATAGCGAACAAGCAAAACCGAAAGCGAATTTTCCTACAATCAAAGGCCATAATACATTAATTTACAATTTGATATGCACAAATATCGAAAAGAATCAAGATCTTTAGGTTATGAACATGCAATTCAAGTTTCATCAAAATTTAATTAATAATTGTGACCTCTACAGGGTCCACAACTTTGATATACCATATTTTTACACTATTCGCATACAAACGGTGACTATTTTGTCTGGTAATTATGGTCCGATTTTCTCGAAATTCGAACTCAACCGTCCTTAGGGTGTATCGGTGATAGAGTCAAACGTTTTTTTAAATCGGATAATAATCGTGGCCCCAAGAGGGACTATAGGGGATTTTTCGGACAATCAAGGGCCATAATTCAGGAAATTACGATCCGATATGAGCAAATATTGAAAGGAACCAAGATCTTTGGGTTATAACCATGCAATTCAAGTTTCATTAAAATCGAATTAAAATTGTGACCTAAATAGGGTCCACAACCTTGATATACCATTTTTTAACAGTGTTCGCATACAAACGACGGCCATTTTGTATGTGAATTTCGGTGGAATTTCCCGGAATTTGACCTCAGCCTTCATTAGTGTGTATTGGTGATATAATCAAACGATTTTTTAAATCGCATAATAATTATGACCTCTACAGGGACCACAAGCTAAACAAAAGCAATTTTGCGTATAATCAGGGGCCATAATTCAGGAAGTTACAATCCGATATGCGCAAATATTAAAAGGAACCAAGATTTTTTGGTTATATCAATGCATTTCAAGTTTCATTAAAATCAAATTAAAATTGTGACCTCTACAGGGTCCACAACCTTTATATACCATTTTTTTTAACAGTTTTTTTGGTCTGATTTTTCCGAAATTGGAACTCAACCTTCCTTGGGGTGTGACGGTGATATAATCAAATGATTTTTTAAATCAGATAATAATTGTGACCTCCAGAGGGACTACAAGCTAAACAAAGGAATGAATGAATGAAATGGGGTTTAACGTCCTACTGTTGCTAAACAAAGGCGATTTTGCGTATAATCAGGGGCCATAATTCAAGAAGTTACGATCCGATATGTGCAAATATCGAAAGGAACCAAGATCTATGGGTTATAACCATTCATTTAAAGTTTCATCAAAATTGAATTAAAATTGTGACCTTTACAGGGTCCACCACCTTGATATACCATTTTTTAACAGTATTCGCGTACGAACGACGGCCATTTTGTATGGTTATTTTGGTCCGATTTTTCCGAGATTCGAACACAACCTTCCTTAGGGTGTGACGGTTATATAATCAGATAATAATTGTGACCTCCAGAGGGACCACAAGATAAAATAGGTGATTTTTCGGACAATCAGGGGCCATAATTCATGAAATTACGTTCTGATAGGCGCAAATATCAAAGGAACTAAGATCTTTGGGTTATAAACATGCATGTAAAGTTTCATCAAAATCGGTTCAAATTGTGACCTCTATAGGGTCCACAAGCTAAAAACATGATTTTTCGTACAATCAGGGGCCATAATCCATGAAGTTTCGATCCGATACATGCCAATATCGAAAGCAGCCGAGATCTTTTGGGGATAAACCTATATTTTTAAAGTTTCGTCAAAATCGGACAAGAATTGTGACAAACAATTGTGGACGGACGGACAGGGGCGACAACATAATACGTCCACATGAAAATGTGTTTAAAAAATTATAAAACGGCTGCCACTAAAACCATCATTATTTTATTAAATTATGGATTAAAATAATATTGGTTTTAGTGGCAGCCGTTTTATAATTTTTTAAACACTATTGTTCCTGCCATATGTATCTAGTTCCAGAACTGAGATCACCATTGACATCTTCATGATTGGTTTTTGTGTACAACTTTTTATATTCGGATATTTCACATAAAAATGTGGGCGTATAAAAATCGCTGAAAATCAATAGGCTTCTTCGTCTCATGACCTTAAACACTGTGTATATAAATTTAAAGTCAATCGGATATTAACATTGGCCTATAGAGTATCAACAAGATGTTTTGAAGTGATCAAGGGCCATAACTCTGACATTAATTATCGGTAATCGCTGAAAATCAATAGGCCTCTTTATCTTATGACCTCATACACTGTGTATAAATTTAAAGTCAATCAGATATTAACTTTGCTTGTGGACGCCGGACTGACGGGGGCTACGACATATACGACCACATTTCAATGTGGGAGATAACAAATAAAGATATTTTGAATATAACTGTTGATTATTGTGCAACAATTACAAATTTGAACACTTTTTAAAATAAATAATGTTGATTTATGTAGAGGGTCCACATACTAAAAACATGATTTATTATACTACCAGGTGTAATAAACCACGAATTACAGTCCAATATGTGCCAATATCGAAAGAAACAGATCTTTTGGGTATAAACACTTATTTTAGTTCAACAAAATAGGATAAAGATTGTTAGCTGGCACTGCCAGGCAGGATACGCCCACATTTTCGAGAGATGGATAGAGAACAAACAATACCGAAAGTGTTTTTTCCTACAATCAAAGGCCATAATAAATTAAGTTATATTTTGATTTGCGCAAATATCAAAAAGAATCAAGATCTTTAGCCTATAAACACGCATTTCAAGTTTCATAATGTGTTTAACCAGCTTTATCACATATGTGATAATGACTGGCCCAATATTGTCCTTTAAGTGCACGCCAATGTGTATACGGGAACTCTTTGGGTTATAAACATGCATGTCAAGTTTCATCAAAATCGGTTCAAAATTGTGACCTCTACAGGGTCCACAACTTTGATATACCATATTTTTACACTATTTGCGTACAAACAGCGTCCATTTTGTGTAGCAATTATAGTCAGATTTTCTAGAAATTCGAACTCAACCTTCCGTAGGGTGTATCGGACAATCAGGGGCCATAATTCAGGAAATTACGTTCCGAGAGGCACAAATATCGAAAGGAACCAAGATCTTTGGGTTAAAAAAATGCATGTCAAGTTTTATCAAAAATCGGTTCAAAATTGAGACCTCTATAGGGTCCATAAGCTAAAAACGTGATTTTTCAATCAATCAGGGGCCATAATTCATGACGTTTAGATTCGATACATGCGAATATCAAAAGCAGCCGAGATTTTGGGGAGATAAACCTATATTTCAAGTTTCGTCAAAATCGGACAAGAATTGTGACGGACGGACAGGGGCGATGACATAATACGTCCACATGAAACTGACGGGTGGGCGTATAAAAATTGAGACCTAACTCCAAAACAAACATGAAGCGGTGGGGGAGGGAAGGGAAGAGAGAGAGAGAGAGATAAGGTTTAGTGTCCACTCCACACAAACTAGGTCATTTTGGGACTAACATCTGGTTCATAGACATACATGTAGCGAGATTTTGTAGTGGGAGGAAGCTGGACATAACCAACAAGGACATATTTTCCCTTACTTTTCTCTTATCGTAACTTAAGCAGACTTTTTCAAAAGCCAGTCAAGAATCACGTGTGAACAAAATATATTCAAATTCATATGTAAAAACAATTTTAATCTTCTTCATGTTAACCACGTGTTTTCTGCACTGCACCTCGTTATATTTCATGTTTAAAACCCATTCGGTATTCAAATTTATGTCAATAATATTCCTACATGTACAAAATTACATGACCTCAAACTCCCCCAAAATGACCGTATTTTTTTCAGCAATGTCCGACATTTGTCTGATACTGCATTTCCATTATATACAGAAAGTAAAAAAATGACATTCAAGCCGTAGTTTACGTCACTCTAATACAACGAGCGAGTAACACCAACTGCTAAATAATTGCACTCGACTGTAGCACCTGCTATCATCTAAAACAATTAACTACTTATGTCATTCCCATCAAAATATACGTCAACATTTCTTAGCGTGTTTATTTACTTATTTAAAAACATAAATCTCATCCAAAATATGATAATAAATCCGACAATGTGCCATCAAAATTTTATCTTTTCTTGGACATCAGGCTATCGGCGATTATCAATGCTCAATAGAGTTCAAGGGTGAATGTATTGTACGACACTCAAGGTCTATTTTTAGCGCAATCTATTGCTCTACAGGTGCTATACATCTCTTTATTTCTCGAGGGATTTCTACTTTCATTTTAATAACTGAACTATAAGTGCGTGCGTGAAATATCTTTATTTAACCTTCGGCTTCCATCGAAAAATATATCACAGACAAGTTATAGGATACAAGAATGTTGATTTGAGGTGTTATATACTATCAGGATATGTGACATATATGACTAATTTCTAGTGTTATTGTCCGACACAACAAAGGCATTAAAACGTGAGACAATGCAGAAACCATGTGTTTATGATTAGATTGATGAACTGTCCGACAAAGGAATAAGTCAGTCAATCAAGGCAGATTCAGTAGTTAATCAAGGTTGGTTTATAGTCGGTATAACACGATAAATACGTTAATCACTTAATTACCGAATCAATCCAGCCTATTGTCAACGATAATCGGGTTGAGTGGTAGTATACTCTAAGTACTAGTCAGTACACTATATTAATTTTGGAATTGTGAATATTATTCACCATGTCTTGATGTCCGAATGGGCATATTCACGGTCAGACAATATAGTGCGTCAGTCAATCAAGGCAGATTCAGTAGTTAATCAAGGTTGGTTTATAGTCGGTATAACACGATAAATACGTTAATCACTTAATTACCGAATCAATCCAGCCTATTGTCAACGATAATCGGGTTGAGTGGTAGTATACTCTAAGTACTAGTCAGTACACTATATTAATTTTGGAATTGTGAATATTATTCACTATGTCTTGATGTCCGAATGGGCATATTCACGGTCAGACAATATAGTGCGTTTGGAAAATCTTTTTGGACACGTCCGGAATATACAACCAAAATCCCAACACTCGTTGTGACGTTCAAGCGGGGAAATGAAACCACACCACTTGACTCAATGACACACATTATGATTTCACACACACATATTAAACCACCTAACCTCCCAAATGAGACTGGACAAAACAGGATAACCAGCTGCTGCCAGGCAGGACACGCCCACATTTTCGAGAGATGGATAGAGAACAAGCTATAAAGAAAGTGATTTAGATAAGAGAACACGAGAAAAATAGTAATAGTTCGTACATTCCCATGTTTATATTCACTCTTTACCTTAAAAAACATGTTAATGCACTGACTTTTTATGTTTTTCTTTTGTGTTGTCTTATCTAATGACATTTCATTACTTTATTGAATTGTCAGATATCCCCTTACAGTCCCATATAACAACTGTTGGTCTTCGAAGGAATTATAAGTGAGCAGAAATTTAGCCGTGTGTCTTATCACTTGTCGCTTCAGTCAGTTAAAGAGAGCAGTCACCCGTGTTTTCCTTTTAATTACGTCACTGCTGATTCGGGTAGCGTGTAATACTCAGCTATCGTAGCAATGACCTCTGCGGTAAAAGTATATTTAACCAGCTCTATCACATATGTGATAATGACAGGCACCAATATTGTCCTTTAAGTGCACGCCAATGAGTACACAGGAACTTGGTTTTTCGTACCATCTGAACGACTAGGCTGCTGTCCTTGTCAGGCCCCCCGTTCTGCTTCACTGACAAGGGGAAACCATGCCAGAAAATCAAGATGAACTTTCTCAGCCAATGCAGGGATCGACAGGGCATCATTTCTGTAAAACATGCAAGAGTCACAAACAGCTCTTGCACTTAAATTTCCAGGATTACAGGCGCAGATGGGCGCGAGCGTGCTAACGCCTGTTAAAAATGATGCCCTGGATCGAACACCCAACCTCCAGGCGAGTAACCAGCGCCTTACCCACGAGATCCCACACCTCCAGAGGGACCACAAGCTAAAATTAATGATTTTGTGTACAGTCAGGAAGTTAATATCTGATATGCGCACATATCGAAAGGAAGGTTATAAGCATACATTTCAAGATTCATCAAAATTGGATTAAAATTGTGACTCTAAAGGGTCCACAATCTTGATATACCATACTTTTACACTATTCACTTACAAGTGGTGGACAGGGGCGACTGCATAATACGTCCACATGAAAATGTGGGCGTATAAAAAGAAGAAAACTAAAGACTTGTCCGCGATATACCCTTTGGTGGTACCCAACTTTAAACAAGTTTCAGAAAGCAGGACGGACAGACACGTTTCAATATCCCACACTAACGCACGGTATAATAATTTATTTTCTGGTATAGAGATTACATAATTATAAATACCTTAACCTGTTGCTCCTGCTAGACATAAATTCCAACCCATAAAAGAAGAAACATAACTCCAAATCCCATAAAAATTGAAGCAAAGAGAGACACTAACAACTCCTTAAATACATCTCTTGTGAATTTAGTTGCTGTAACTTCATATCTAAGATTTAGTCAAAGTGCTATAATATGAATTATTTTGAAAGGTATGTATACTAAGATGAACAGGGACAATATTCACCTTATCCCTACTACAGAAAAGGCTAGGTTATTACACTGAAAACTATTTCAAAATCGTTCTTGTCTGACACATACTGAAAATGAAGGATAGAGAACAAGCAATACTGAATGTGATTTTTCCTACAATCAAAGGCCATAATTCATTAAATTACAATTTGATATGTGCAAATATCGAAAATAATCAAGATCTTTAGGTTATAAACATGCATTTCAAGTTTCATCAAAATCTAATTAAAATTGTGACCTATACAGGGTCCACAACTTTGATATACCATATTTTTACACTATTCGTGTACAAACGGCGGCAATTTTGTTTGGCAATTATGGTCCGATTTTAACTCAACCTTCCGTATGGTGTAACGGTGATAGAGTCAAACGTTTTTTTAAATCGGATAATAATCGTGACCTCCAGAGGGACGATAGAGGAATTTTCGGACAATCAGGGGCCATAATTCAGGAAGTTACGATCCGATATGCACAAATAATGAAAGGAACCAAGATCTTTGGGTTATAAACATGCATGTCAAGTTTCATCAAAATCGGTTCAAAATTCCTCTATAGGGTCCACAAGCTAAAAACGTGATTTTTCGTACAATCAAGGGCCATAATCCATGAAGTTTTGATCCGATACATGCCAATATCGAAAGCAGCCGAGATCTTTTTGGGATAAACCTATATTTCAAGTTTCGTCAAAATCCGACAAGAATTGTGACCTGTAGAGAGTCCACAAACAATTGTGGACGGACAGACGGACAGGGGCGACGACATAATACGTCCAAATGAAAATGTGGGCGTATAAAAATATAGAACGGGCAGCCGGCGAGTTAACAAACTTACTGCACGTCCATCAATAAACAGCGTCACGTAGTACTGTAGTCTGTAGCCCTAGCCACGTTAAAGATAGTAAGCTGGCACCGCCAGGCAGGATACGCCCACATTTTCGAGAGATGGTTAGAGAACAAGCAAAATCGAAAGTGATTTTTCCTACAAACAAAGGCTATAATTCATTAAATTACAATTTGATATGCGCAAATATCAAAAAGAATCAAGATCTTTAGGTTTTAAACATGCATTTCAAAATCGAATTAAAATTGTGACCTATACTGGTTCCACAACCTTGATATACCATATTTTAACACTATTAGCGTACAAATGGCTGCTATTTTGTCTGGCAATTATGGTCTGATTTCCCTGAAATTCAAATTCAACCTTCCTTAAGGTGTAACGGTGATATAATCAAACGATTTTTTAAATCGGATAATAATTGTGACCTCCAGAGAGGGACCACAAGCTAAACAAAGATGATTTTGCGTACAATCAGGGGCCAAACGTCTTTTTATTTGTGACCATCTTAACTCGGATGGAACGGAATGGCTCTACCAGTATTCCATTTTTGAAAAGTTCTCACAAACACGGTCAGGCAGCAATCCGACGAGCCATAGCATTTTTAAACATAGGTTGCCAGGCAACGAAACATACGCCCACAGCAGCTATTTTGTCCGGGCAGTCAACAAGAGTTGTCGCATATTTTACTTTTTTCGGTAATAAAACATATAATACACTAAAATCTTATTAAAAGTAACAACTCATTATGTAATTATCAGAAAATCATTGGAATTTGTTTGGCTTTGATTAAGTTCTCCTCCATGCTGTTCAAGTTATCTAAATTCATTGAAACTCAATATACTTGTTCGTCTCATGACCTTCAACACTGTGTATAAATTTAAAGTCAATCGGATATTAACTTTAGCCTCTAGAGCGTCCACAAAATTTTGAAAGTGATCAAGGGCCATAACTCTGACAGTAATTATTGGAAATTGCTGAAAATCAATAGGCTTCTTCGTCTCATGACCTTAAACACTGTGTATAAATTTAAAGTCAATGAGTTATTAACTTTAGCCTCTAGAGCGTCCACAGGATTTTTTGAAGTGATCAAGGATTATAACTCTGACAGTTATTATCAAAAATCGATGAAAATCAATAGGCTTCTTCGTCGCATGACCTTAAACACTGCGTACAAATTTAAAGTCAATCGGGTATTAACTTTGGCCTCTAGAGCGTCCACAAGATTTTTTAAAGTGATCAAGGGCCATAACTCTAACAGTTATTATCGGAAATCGCTGAAAATCAATAGGCTTCTTCGTCTCATGACCTTAAACACTGTGTATAAATTTAAAGTCAATCGGATATTAACTATGGCCTCTAGAGCGTCCACAAGCAATTGTGGTCCGGCCGGCCGGACGGCCGGGGGCGACGGCAATATACGACCACATTTCAATGTGGGCGTATAAAAAGAACAGACGAAGATTATAAATAGATACTGCCAGTCACGTGATGCGTACTATTCTTATGCGCAATTGTAATTTGAAACTCAGTCATGATCATACAATTGCAGGCTCTGCTGATCAGACGCCATTTTCATGAAGTTTTGATCGGATACATGCCAATATCGAAAGCAGCCGAGATCTTTGGGGGATAAACCTATATTTCAAGTTTCGTCAAAATCGGGTAAGAATTGTGACCTTTCTTAGGGTGTAACAGTGATATTATCAAACGGTTTTTAAAATCGGATAATAATTGTGACCTCCAGAGGGACCTCAAGCTAAAGTAGGTGATTTTTCTGACAATCAAGGGCTATAATTCATTAAATTACAATTTGATATGCGCAAATATCAAAAAGAATCAAGATCTTTAGGTTATAAACATGCATTTCAAAATCGAATTAAAATTGTGACCTATACTGGTTCCACAACCTTGATATACCATATTTTAACACTATTAGCGTACAAATGGCTGCTATTTTGTCTGGCAATTATGGTCCGATTTCCCTGAAATTCAAACTCAACCTTCCTTAAGGTGTAACGGTGATATAATAAAACGATTTTTTAAATCGGATAATAATTGTGACCTCCAGAGGGACCACAAGCTAAACAAAGATGATTTTGCGTATAATCAGGGGCCAAATGTCTTTTATTTTGTGACCATCTTAACTCGGATGGAACGGAATGGCACTACCAGTATTCCATTTTTGAAAAATTCTCACAAACACGGTCAGCCAGCAATCCGACGAGCCATAGCATTTTTAACCAGCGGCTGCCAGGCAGGATACGCCCAAATTTTCGAGAGATGGATAGAGAACAAGCAAAACCGAAAGTGATTTTTCCTACAATCAAAGGCCATAATTCATTAAGTTACAATTTGATATGCGCAAATATCGAAAAGTATCAAGATATTTTAGGTTATAAACACGCAATTTAAGTTTCATCAAAATCGAAATTAAAAATGCGACCTCTACAGGGTCCACAATCTTGAAATACCATTTTTTAACAGTATTCGCGTACAAACAGCAGCCATTTTGTATTGTAATTTTGGTCCTATTTTTCCGAAATTTGAACTCAACCTTCCTTAGCTTGTAACGGTGATATAATCAAACGATTTTTTGAATCGGATAATAATTGTGACCTCTAGAGGAACCATAAGCTAAACAAAGGCGATTTTGCATATAATCAGGGGCCATAATTCAGGAAGTTACAATCCGATATGCGCAAATATCGAAAGGAACCAAGATCTTTGGGTTATATCCATGCATTTCAAGTTTCATCAAAATCAAATTAAAATTCTGACCTCTACACAGGGCTCGACATAAATCGCGAACGGTCGTGTAGGTTAGGCGGCGGTCACGACGATTCAGTTTGGTGGGAACGGACGCTCGTTCCCGAGAAATGGAAATTCAAAAAATAGCAAATTACTTAAAACTAGGAGGCATCCATCTTATTTTTGTTGAAGGAAATCTCTGGCTCGCTCTATTGAAGAGTTCTGCACGTTCTCGATTTATAGATTCAAGCGGAAGTTCAATAAACAAATTGGAACAGAGTTCACACAGGGATAGAAACTAACGCTCGCCCGTGCCATGGCGAGTGAAAGTCGGTACGGGCGAATGAAACTCAAAATCAATTAGCCCGTGTGGCGACCTGATATTTTGGTAGATCTAATATTTGATAATTTGTACTTAATGAACACTGTCATCATAGAACTGTACACGAGCTATGCTGTCGTGAAACTAATTTCCGAAAATCGTCGCCATATAGCCATACCGGTATGAAATCTAGAAAGCGAGCTTGCTGATTGGTTATCATACAGGCTCGAAGAATTATGAAGCGAAAGTCGATATAAATAAATAACTTTTCAGTCATATTTCAAGTTAATTATCATAAATCGTCTACCAGTAACATAATCGTTGATACATGAAGCAAGTTAGCGAAGAACATAGATGTTAAAAGGTTTTATAACAACGATATATAACGGCAATGAAGACACTCGTAAATACACGTGGTCTGCTATTGCTAATCTATAAATAACTTCATCACTCGGGGACAACTTATAACTTATTATGATATTAAATTTTAAGGACAATACATCATATTATTTTGCACCTCACAACCGAATTTATAAAAAAAGGTCAAAACATGTCCATATAATTAATATCGTAACCTGTAGGTTATGAGCCTTGGTTTACATGGAACCTATACATAGGTTTCGATGCATCCCCGATATGTTGAGGCCTGTCTACAGGGTCCACAACATTGATATACCATTTTAAACAGTATTCGCGTACGATGGGCGGCCATTTTGTATGGCAATTTTGGTCCGATTTTTCCGAAATTCAACCTCAACCTTCTTTAGGGTGTAACGGTGATATAATCAAACGATTTTTTAAATCAGATAATAATTGTGACCTCCAGAGGGACTACAAGCTAAACAAAGGCGATTTTGCGTATAATCAGGGGCATTAATTCAGGAAGTTACGATCCTATATGCGCAAATATCAAAAGGACCCAAGATCTGTGGGTAATATCCATGCATTTCAAGTTTCGTCAAAATCGAATTAAACTTGGGACCTCTACAGGGTCGACGAGCTTGATATACCATTTTTCAACAGTATTCGCATACGAACGGCAGCCATTTTGTATGGTAATTTTGGTCCAATTTTTCCGAAATTCGAACTCACCCTTCCTTAGGGTGTAACGGTGATACAATCCAACGATTTCTTAAATCAGATAATAATTGTGACCTCCAGAGGAACCACAAGCTAAACAAAGGCAATTTTGCGTATAATCAGGGGCCATAATTCAGGACGTTACGATCCGATATGCGCAAATATCGAAAGGAACCAAGATCTTTGGGTTATATCTATGCATTTCAAGTTTCATCAAAATCAAATTAAAATTGTGACCTCTACAGGGTCCACAACATTGATATACCATTTTAAACAGTATTCGCGTACGATCATCGGCCATTTTGTATGGCAATTTTGGTCCGATTTTTCCGAAATTCAATCTCAACCTTCTTTAGGGTGTAACGGTGATATAATCAAACGATTTTTTAAATCAGATAATAATTGTGACCTCCAGAGGGACCACAAGCTAAACAAAGGCGATTTTGCGTATAATCAGGGGCCATAATTCAGGAAGTTACGATCCGATATGCGCAAATATTGAAAGGAACCAAGATCTATGGGTTATAACCATGCATTTCAAGTTTCATCAAAATTGAATTAAAATTGTGACCTCTACAGTGTCCACAACCTTAATATACCATTTTTTTTTAACAGTATTCGCGTACAAACGGCGGCCATTTTGTATGATAATTTTTCCAAAATTTGAACTCGACCTTCCTTAGGGTGTAACGGTGATATATTCGAACGGTTTTTTAAATCGGATAATAATTGTGACCTCCAGAGGTACCACAAGCTAAAATAGGTGATTTTTCGGACAATCAGGAAACATAATCCATGAAGTTTTGATCGGATACATGCCAATATCGAAAGCAGCCGAGATCTTTGGGGGATAAACCTATATTTCAAGTTTCGTCAAAATCGGGTAAGAATTGTGACCTTTCTAAGGGTGTAACAGTGATATTATCAAACGGTTTTTAAAATCGGATAATAATTGTGACCTCCAGAGGGACCTCAAGCTAAAGTAGGTGATTTTTCTGACAATCAAGGGCTATAATTCATTAAATTACAATTTGATATGCGCAAATATCAAAAAGAATCAAGATCTTTAGGTTATAAACATGCATTTCAAAATCGAATTAAAATTGTGACCTATACTGGTTCCACAACCTTGATATACCATATTTTAACACTATTAGCGTACAAATGGCTGCTATTTTGTCTGGCAATTATGGTCCGATTTCCCTGAAATTCAAACTCAACCTTCCTTAAGGTGTAACGGTGATATAATAAAACGATTTTTTAAATCGGATAATAATTGTGACCTCCAGAGGGACCACAAGCTAAACAAAGATGATTTTGCGTATAATCAGGGGCCAAATGTCTTTTATTTTGTGACCATCTTAACTCGGATGGAACGGAATGGCACTACCAGTATTCCATTTTTGAAAAATTCTCACAAACACGGTCAGCCAGCAATCCGACGAGCCATAGCATTTTTAACCAGCGGCTGCCAGGCAGGATACGCCCAAATTTTCGAGAGATGGATAGAGAACAAGCAAAACCGAAAGTGATTTTTCCTACAATCAAAGGCCATAATTCATTAAGTTACAATTTGATATGCGCAAATATCGAAAAGTATCAAGATATTTTAGGTTATAAACACGCAATTTAAGTTTCATCAAAATCGAAATTAAAAATGCGACCTCTACAGGGTCCACAATCTTGAAATACCATTTTTTAACAGTATTCGCGTACAAACAGCAGCCATTTTGTATTGTAATTTTGGTCCTATTTTTCCGAAATTTGAACTCAACCTTCCTTAGCTTGTAACGGTGATATAATCAAACGATTTTTTGAATCGGATAATAATTGTGACCTCTAGAGGAACCATAAGCTAAACAAAGGCGATTTTGCATATAATCAGGGGCCATAATTCAGGAAGTTACAATCCGATATGCGCAAATATCGAAAGGAACCAAGATCTTTGGGTTATATCCATGCATTTCAAGTTTCATCAAAATCAAATTAAAATTCTGACCTCTACACAGGGCTCGACATAAATCGCGAACGGTCGTGTAGGTTAGGCGGCGGTCACGACGATTCAGTTTGGTGGGAACGGACGCTCGTTCCCGAGAAATGGAAATTCAAAAAATAGCAAATTACTTAAAACTAGGAGGCATCCATCTTATTTTTGTTGAAGGAAATCTCTGGCTCGCTCTATTGAAGAGTTCTGCACGTTCTCGATTTATAGATTCAAGCGGAAGTTCAATAAACAAATTGGAACAGAGTTCACACAGGGATAGAAACTAACGCTCGCCCGTGCCATGGCGAGTGAAAGTCGGTACGGGCGAATGAAACTCAAAATCAATTAGCCCGTGTGGCGACCTGATATTTTGGTAGATCTAATATTTGATAATTTGTACTTAATGAACACTGTCATCATAGAACTGTACACGAGCTATGCTGTCGTGAAACTAATTTCCGAAAATCGTCGCCATATAGCCATACCGGTATGAAATCTAGAAAGCGAGCTTGCTGATTGGTTATCATACAGGCTCGAAGAATTATGAAGCGAAAGTCGATATAAATAAATAACTTTTCAGTCATATTTCAAGTTAATTATCATAAATCGTCTACCAGTAACATAATCGTTGATACATGAAGCAAGTTAGCGAAGAACATAGATGTTAAAAGGTTTTATAACAACGATATATAACGGCAATGAAGACACTCGTAAATACACGTGGTCTGCTATTGCTAATCTATAAATAACTTCATCACTCGGGGACAACTTATAACTTATTATGATATTAAATTTTAAGGACAATACATCATATTATTTTGCACCTCACAACCGAATTTATAAAAAAAGGTCAAAACATGTCCATATAATTAATATCGTAACCTGTAGGTTATGAGCCTTGGTTTACATGGAACCTATACATAGGTTTCGATGCATCCCCGATATGTTGAGGCCTGTCTACAGGGTCCACAACATTGATATACCATTTTAAACAGTATTCGCGTACGATGGGCGGCCATTTTGTATGGCAATTTTGGTCCGATTTTTCCGAAATTCAACCTCAACCTTCTTTAGGGTGTAACGGTGATATAATCAAACGATTTTTTAAATCAGATAATAATTGTGACCTCCAGAGGGACTACAAGCTAAACAAAGGCGATTTTGCGTATAATCAGGGGCATTAATTCAGGAAGTTACGATCCTATATGCGCAAATATCAAAAGGACCCAAGATCTGTGGGTAATATCCATGCATTTCAAGTTTCGTCAAAATCGAATTAAACTTGGGACCTCTACAGGGTCGACGAGCTTGATATACCATTTTTCAACAGTATTCGCATACGAACGGCAGCCATTTTGTATGGTAATTTTGGTCCAATTTTTCCGAAATTCGAACTCACCCTTCCTTAGGGTGTAACGGTGATACAATCCAACGATTTCTTAAATCAGATAATAATTGTGACCTCCAGAGGAACCACAAGCTAAACAAAGGCAATTTTGCGTATAATCAGGGGCCATAATTCAGGACGTTACGATCCGATATGCGCAAATATCGAAAGGAACCAAGATCTTTGGGTTATATCTATGCATTTCAAGTTTCATCAAAATCAAATTAAAATTGTGACCTCTACAGGGTCCACAACATTGATATACCATTTTAAACAGTATTCGCGTACGATCATCGGCCATTTTGTATGGCAATTTTGGTCCGATTTTTCCGAAATTCAATCTCAACCTTCTTTAGGGTGTAACGGTGATATAATCAAACGATTTTTTAAATCAGATAATAATTGTGACCTCCAGAGGGACCACAAGCTAAACAAAGGCGATTTTGCGTATAATCAGGGGCCATAATTCAGGAAGTTACGATCCGATATGCGCAAATATTGAAAGGAACCAAGATCTATGGGTTATAACCATGCATTTCAAGTTTCATCAAAATTGAATTAAAATTGTGACCTCTACAGTGTCCACAACCTTAATATACCATTTTTTTTTAACAGTATTCGCGTACAAACGGCGGCCATTTTGTATGATAATTTTTCCAAAATTTGAACTCGACCTTCCTTAGGGTGTAACGGTGATATATTCGAACGGTTTTTTAAATCGGATAATAATTGTGACCTCCAGAGGTACCACAAGCTAAAATAGGTGATTTTTCGGACAATCAGGAAACATAATCCATGAAGTTTTGATCCGATACATGCCAATATCGAAAGCAGCCGAGATCTTTGGGGGATAAACCTATATTTCAAGTTTCGTCAAAATCGGGTAAGAATTGTGACCTGTAGAGAGTCCACAAACAATTGTGGACGGACGTACGGACAGGGGCGACGACATAATACGTCCACATGAAAATGTGGGCGTATAAAAAGAACAGACGAAGATTATAAATAGATACTGCCAGTCACGTGATGCGTACTACTCTTATGCGCAATTGTAATTTGAAACTCAGTCATGATCATACAATTGCAGGCTCTGCTGATCAGACGCCATTTTTGTTCTAAAGCCAACGTTTTAAAATAACAATGCACGCGACTGGCCAAAATTGGAACTGTCTAGCCAATCACAACGCTTCACACAATACTTGACACAAGACGAAATATATGTCAGCTTGTTCATATTTATGTATTTTGTCATGCCTTACAAAGCCATACGTGACGTACACACTTTAATGGAGGTTGGGAATTAGAGGAGCGCTAAAAAAAGCACACCTCGATTGAGAATAAGGCCTGCGGTAGGCGCGCAAGAGCAATAGCGCGCCTTATAAATGAAGCACTGCATTTTGTACGTCAATTTTAGTCCGATTTTCCAAAATTCGAACTCAACCTTTCTTAGGGTGTAACAGTGATATTATCAAACGGTTTTTAAAATCGGATAATAATTGTGACCTCCAGAGGGACCTCAAGCTAAAATAGGTGATTTTTCTGACAATCAAGGGCTATAATTCAGGAAATTAAGTTCCGATAGACGCAGATATCGAAAGTAACCAAGATCTTTGGGTTATAAACATGCATGTCAAGTTTCATCAAAATCTGTTAAAAATTGTGATTTCTATAGAATGAATGGAATGGGGTTTAACGTCCTACTGTTATGCACTTGATTTCTATAGGGTCCACAAGCTAAAAATGTGATTTTTCGTACACTTTGGGGCCATAATCCATGAAGTTTCGATCCAATACATGCCAATATCGAAAGCAGCAGAGATCTTTAGGGGATAAACCTATATTTCAAGTTTCGTCAAAATCGGACAAGAATTGTGACCTGTAGAGGGTCAACAAACCGATGTGGACGGACGTCCAGGGGAGACGACATAATACGTCCACATGAAAATGTGGGCGTATAAAAACGAAGGGCGTTCGGTTCCATTTGATGTAAAAGAAGCTTACTGTACGAGTATGACGGTATTTTCACAAAAAAAAAACCCCACACACAATGGGCTATGGGTTTCAGTCAACAAATAAGGCCACCGTCGCTTGGGACTGTCATTACAATTTAGGTTATATTATTTGAATGACTGTCTGCTATTGTTATATAAATCACGAATTCCAGCCACATGTCTCGGTTCTGTCTGAAACCATATAGCTTACAGACGTGTAATTATACCACCGCCGCATGAAATATATACAGCAAGTCATGATCAGCAGTCATAAATGTTGGTCGTTCAGATTCTTTGAATAGCCACAACCTATTGTTTAATTAATCCCCTAATTCTGACACATGGCCAGGTTTCACGTTAATATGAATATGTACACTATTATATAGTTTTAATATTTATCATTGTGCACTTGACATGGATTATTAACCTAGGTGTAATACTGGAACTACACCTTCAAATCAGTGTGGACTGTCGCCTAATGTAAGACAATTTTTCACAAATACAATTATTTTAGACTTGCATACTATTAATTATTATGTATTATTACAATTCTATGTGGCACTACGCAAAACACGGTATTAGGTTGGTCCTTGGGGCTGTCGACTTGAAAATAATTCCAAATAACAATACTATAAACAGTATGCAATATGCAAATATTATGGTTGTTTGTGTGCCGTCGGCCATGCGACTGTAAATTTTCCCGCGTTTAGACCGTCTTTTACCAATGAACAATTATCGTTGTTTGATGCTTGTAGTAATTTGCTTCAGCCATCATGGATATTATATGAATGGCAGAAAGAAAAAAAGAATGACGAATTTGTATCAGTGAAAATTTTTAAAATCTTTTTTCTATTAATTGTAACCACATAAATTGTAACTACATACATACGGCTCTCGGTAAAGTACTAATTTGCATTAAAATCTAAATGTCTTGTGTTATTAAACACTCTGTTCATTTCTAGACAACGTCCGGGAAAATAAGGTCTTGTCTAAAAACTAAACGTCTTTCAAAAGTAGACAATCTATGTCAAAAATAGAACGCGTTTCTAAATCTACACGGTAGCACAAAACTGGGCGTTTTTTGATCTATCTTGACAGTATTTAACATATCCTTGACGGGTATTAGATTCTATATGATAAGGGTAGTTTATTACCTTTTTTCGTAAAACTTGTAGATTCCCGGTTCCTAGAGTTAAAAACTGGTACATTTTAAATATATATTATTGTAAAAAAAAACAACCAGCGGCTGCCAGGCAGGATACGCCCACATTTTCGAGAGATGGATAGAGAACAAGCTGAACTGAACGTGATTTTTCCTACAATCAAAGGCCATAATTCATTAAGTTACAAATCGATATGCGCATACAGTACGGTCATCGCGAAGGTTTGACGAAACACGATATTACCGTGTTTTTTATCGTGGAATTCCGTGAATTACCGAGTGAACACCGAGTGAATATCGAGTGACATGATAGTACTGCCTCGGTGTTGGAAACACGGTGTGACTCCGTGTTTATATTAATCCATGCCTCTGATACTCTGATCGCTTATTATTGTCGTTAAGTACATGTCTAACGATAAATTAGTGCGTACAAGGCAAAGTTTTTTGTGGAAAATATAAGAAATGGCAACAATCAAAGTGGGATAATTTATTAGAAATAGGACCATTCAAAACAGGAAAGAAAATATTTATTAACATGAAACACGTGGTTAGTAAAAGGCTCAACCAAACGATAAATCATTAGTTGCACTTACGCCTACGGTTCTTTGATAATCATCCTTTCTCATAAAAGTTATATATTTATTGAAATCGAATAATATGCTGATGAATTTATTTGAAAATGACCTTGACAAAAACAAAATAAATATTAACACGACACGCAATCTTTTTACAAGCACCTAGAAATTGTGAACTGCACGTTGACATGCATGTCTCAACAAGCTTGTCAATACAAATCGAAAAAGTCTTACCAGGGGCGTAGTTGTATCCATCTAAAGTAATTCACATACTGATATATCTTTTCTGGTTTAAATCACAAATGAATTCACATAATGACAAATAAGTCACACTTGACATAAAATATCGGTAAATCACATCTCAATTAATAAGTTTAACTGGTTTAAATCACAAATGAATTAAAAGAATTTGTCTCCTGGTGTAATCACACAAAATCAGAATTAAATGTCAACAAGTTTATAGAACTTGCTGAATGGAATGTTCTCCGGGCAGAATTTAGATTATTAATAGTAACAGAGGCGACAAGACAATTACTCACATCAAAGAGAACACACATCAAAGAGTACTTGCCGATCAAAAAAAGCATGCATTAGACAAGGAATATTAGAGATGATGTTTGTGCCAGATTAAAAGAAAATATCACCGGTTCAACGAGTGATTTTAACAGAATATGTCAACTGTAGTCGTGTAGACCATTGTAAATCCCGGCTTTGTTAATTTGTATTTTAAATTTCAAACCAATTCCGACGCGAGCTTGGAATAAATACATGTCGACTGGGTGACACCAGTATTGTGATTATACATGTAGCTTCAGTCCATTCAATAACCAGTATTTATTACTCAAATGGTTTCCCAATCAGCAGAATGTCAAAATAAAGAAAACAAACGCCATTCCTTACAACATAGAAAGCATGAATTTTCTGTTAGAAATTTCATTCTACGCTGTTTGATGTGCCTTAATTAACATCAGTTTAAGTGTCCTCCAGACCTGTTGTGTGTAAATTATCCATTACAACCTATCTTACCTGTCCAGAAGGTTCGGAAATAAGTTTAAATCCAAGTTGCATTTGAAAGTGCTTACGTGAGGCTTTTTAAACCATATTACGGCATGTAGTTGAATTTTTCCAATTTTTGAAATTAGGTGGGTTAGGATGAAATTTGTATCATTTATTAATTGGAATATTGTAAAAAAGTACAATTTGTTGACCAGATTAAAGATTGGGACAAATTATTCAGTCACAACAAGAGTGGTGTTGGGGCTTTAAATAGCTTCGGAGCCCCTTTTAGATAAACCGAATTTGCGTAATAACATCAAAGAGTGGCCACGTGCGGTTATATTCTTTGATCTTTTATACACGGGACATTTCTGTTATTCAAACAGATCTTGCACGAGAAAGACAACACGTAATACAAGTTGACATTATGTACCATTGATTTGGGGTACACGTGGAATGCAGTTATTCTTTTCTAAAATAAAATGAGTGCCTTGGATTTTTATGTGGATTTGATTACGGTTATAATTTACTAATATTCTATGACATCGGACACATGTCTTGTGTCGCGATCATTTAATTTTTACGGTAAGTACAAGCTTATGTCTGATTTGAAATCGCTTTCGACTCCCGTTGCAAGTTCTATTTGTCTTATTTCTATTTGTAAGACCGGTAACCTAAATACCGTTATAGTTTGCAATTTAAAAGTCTATCTTTGTCGTGATTCGAGAGTAATTCTTAATTACACACTCATAGTACAGAAATATGCAAAACAATTTGAACACAGCATGAATATTGAAACATGTATCGTCTTACGCATACGTGTCCTTCAAAATGTACTAGACATGCAGCTTTACGTGACTGGTTGGAAATGTAACCGCATATATCGTGCAGAATATGTGAACACGCGTGTTCTTGCTATATAAATTTACCTTACGCGTCCGTATTATATTAACGAAAATATTCAAATTCATAACATCGTAGCAGTATATCGTTTTGACATAGATTTTTTATGACAAATATAACCGTTAATTTTGCATGTAAATTAACACCGAGGCCTATCGCGTACCGCGACTATCGTGGGACACGATAGCGTCTGCTACACCGAGTTATTTATCGTGGCAATATCGTGCCGTTATCGTGGCAATTTTCAACAAAAAACGACACGATAATCGAGTTTCATCAAACCTCCGCGATGGGCGTACTGTATATCGAAAAGTATCAAGATATTTAGGTTATAAACACGCAATTTAAGTTTCATCAAAATCGAAATTAAAATTGTGACCTCTACAGGGTCCACAACCTTGAAATACCATTTTTTAACAGTATTCGCGTACAAACAGCAGCCATTTTGTATTGTAATTTTGGTCCTATTTTCCCGAAATTTAAACTCAACCTTCCTTAGCTTGTAACGGTGATATAATCAAACGATTTTTTAAATCGGATAATAATTGTGACCTCCAGAGTGACCACAAGCTAAACAAAGGCGATTTTGCGTATAATCAGGGGCATTAATTCAGGAAGTTACGATCTGATATGCGCAAATATCAAAAGGACCCAAGATCTTTGGGTAATATCCATGCATTTCAAGTTTCGTCAAAATCGAATTTAAATTGGGACCTCTACAGGGTCGACGACCTTGATACACCTTTTTTTCAACAGTATTCGCATACAAACGGCGGCCATTTTGTATGGTAATTTTGGTCCAATTTTTTCCAAAATTCAAACTCACCCTTCCTTAGGATCTAACGGTGATATAATCAAACGATTTTTTAAATCAGATAATAATTGTGACCTCTAGAGGAACCACAAGCTAAACAAAGGCGATTTTGCGTATAATCAGGGGCCATAATTCAGGAAGTTACAATCCGATATGCGCAAATATCGAAAGGAACCAAGATCGTTGGGTTATATCCATGCATTTCAAGTTTCATCGAAATCAAATTAAAATTGTGACCTCTACAGGGTCGACGACCTTGATATACCATTTTTCAACAGTATTCGCATACAAACGGCAGCCATTTTGTATGGTAATTTTGGTCCAATTTTTCCGAAATTCGAACTCACCCTTCCTTAGGATGTAAAGGTGATATAATCAAACGATTTTTTAAATCGGATAATAATTGTGACCTCTTGAGGAACCACAAGCTAAACAAAGGCGATTTTGCGTATAATCAGGGGCCATAATTCAGGACGTTACGATCCGATATGCGCAAATATCGAGAGGAACCAAGATCTTTGGGTTCTTTCCATGGATTTAAAGTTTCATCAAAATCAAATTAAAATTGTGACCTCTACAGGGTCCACAACATTGATATACCATTTTAAACAGTATTAGCGTACGATCGGCGGCCATTTTGTATGACAATTTTGGTTCGATTTTTTCGAAATGCAAACTCAACCTTCTTTAGGGTGTAACGGTGATATAATCAAACGATTTTTAAATAAGATAATAATTGTGACCTCCAGAGGGACCACAAGCTAACCAAAGGCGATTTTGCGTATAATCAGGGGCCATAATTCAGGAAGTTACGATCCGATATGCGCAAATATCGAAAGGAACCAAGATCTATGGGTTATAACCATGCATTTCAAGTTTCATCAAAATTGTGACCTCTACAGGGTCCACAACCTTGATATACCATTTTTTAACAGTATTCGCGCATGAACGGCGGCCATTTTGTATGGTAATTTTGGACCGATTTTTCCGAAATTTGAACTCGACCTTCCTAAGGGTGTAACGGTGATATATTTTCGAACGGTTTATTAAATCGGATAATAATTGTGACCTCCAGAGGTACCACAAGCTAAAATAGGTGATTTTTCGGACAATCAAGGGCAATAATTCAGAAAATTACGTTCCGATAGGCGCAAATATCGAAAGGAACCAAGATCTTAGGGTTATAAACATGAATGTAAAGTTCCATCAAAATCGGTTCAAAATTGTGACCTCTATAGGGTCCACAAGCTAAAAACATGATTTTTCGTACAATCAGGGGCCATAATCCATGAAGTTTTGATCCGATACATGCCAATATCAAAAGCAGCCAAGATCTTTAGGGAATGAACCTATATTTCAAGTTTCGTCAAAATCGGGTAAGAATTGTGACCTGTAGAGAGTCCACAAACAATTGTGGACGGACGGACAGGGGCGACGACATAATACGTCCACATGAAAATGTGGGCGTATAAAAACTTTGAGGTTAAATACATTATTTTAATATTTTCGTTCTTTTTGTTGTTATTACTAGTTGAAACTAAAATAGGTCATGCACTTGGTTAACAATGACAATCGCACGTGATATATAGTAAAATTATAATTATCTCCCTTCTTTGTTCTCTGTTGATTTGTAGAAAAAACGTCTGTTTTCACGATAAAACTTATTGTATTATTAATAATCAACTCGACTTTTATTACTAAATCATGTCAGATACAGACTATACAAAACACTTTTTTTACTTCCAGGGTTCTCATAATTTCTAACAGAATTCTACTCTGGTTTTCATCTAAATTAACCAATCATACAAATTCTATTTTGGAAGCCCGTAATTATTTTCTTATTGTCAAATCAATAGACGCCTTCTATTTATTTTATTCTATTATTAGTAACACTGTGTGATCGCCAGTTACTCGCAAAGAGAAACCATGTATTGTCTTTGTATTTATCGGAGATATTGGAATAAAAAAAGGGTTCAAATGAATCAAGAACAAAACTTAAGTTAGTTCTACATTAAGCAACTAATTATTTTACATTAATTGATTTTTTTTACGTACATCGGTAGAGTATTAGACTAGGATAATAACACTACTGTAACTCGGTCAACACAAATAACAGGTCGGTAAAGTTTGTTTTCTTCCGGGAAAATGATAATCGATTTTTATCGATAATCGCTGAAAAATTCTTGCCAATAATCGATATTGAAATTTCATATCCGTTCCAAGCCTTAACGGTTAGGACTTTTTGTTATTCGAATAACCGTAGCTATTAACTGGTTAGTAGCCTGTTAAGGTTGGTCAGGAGGTTGACAGTCATTTACTCGTGCACACACTATACTCGCCTAAAAGACAGGAATTTTTTCAAAGAAATGTAGAATCCTTTAATAAAAATTTAAGGGGGTGGACAGTAGAAAATTTCATTTTTTTTAATAATTGAGGTAAAGTTATCAATTTCACACATCTAAGAACACATCCATTGAGTAATACAAAAATGGCCGAAAATTTTTCCTGGGGGTACCTGTTGCTATGGAAACGGCGGCCATCTTGGATTTCTGTATATAACTTTAGTCATCCAGTTTCTCAGAAACTATTCAACAGAATGTTTTCAAATTATGCACAGGTGTTACTGACATGTTCGTCTGTGCAATAGGCAAGTTTCATTACAAAATATTAATTAGAAAGCAAGTTATACACATTTTAATGTTAACTTCGAAATTATTTCCCGTGTCACTGTTGCTATGGCAACAATATATCAGGAACTATTTTGCAGATTTACAAAAAAATCTCCTATTGCATAAAGTTATTATATAGGGAGTTATATTCCAAATTTCAAGAAAATCTGACCATAACTTTCAGAGATATAGCGTGACTAAAATTGGTAACTCTAGAAAAAACTGTTTTGAGAAATCAACCATTGAAGTTCAAGTATAATCAGTGACAGTACGTACAGTAGGCCTACCTGGTAATGGTATTGCTATCAGTACCACTACTAGGTCTAGCAGACGATTACTCATCTCAATTTTGTTTATTATGAGTGTCTGACATACTTATTTAGTCATCTAAACAATTTCAAAAGCATTTTATTTGAAAATCTTCAAAAATATTGATAAACAATGCCGTATGGAACAGTATTACAGCAGCCATGCTTGATATAGGTCACTAGCTTAGTGCGCATGCCCATTGAACTGACCTAGAGTAATGCCCGCTTCTGATTGGACACTTCGCCATTGACCTATGTGACCGACCAATCAAATAACGTATTCTCGAGGTAACCTCATTACTTATGCAAAACTTGTTCATGCTTGCAATTGTTATCTACCTACAGAGGAAAGGTTTCAAAACACCCCACAAAAACGTCATTTCCTTTCAATAGGGGAAATCCCAAGCTTTCCAACCATATCCAACATGGCGACAGTTTACCGATTGGAAACCCGGTATTTCGCGTATGAAATGTCTATTGTTTTTAGATTTTTCTCAATAGTTTTAGCAGAAATAGGGCCAAATAAAAAAGGGGGGTTCATTCAGAACCGAATTGTGTAGAAATAAAGAAGAATTTAGTGAAAAAAATGACTGGTATGTGTTCCTAGATAGCATTACTCACAGATAATCATAAAATCTCAAAAATGATTTTATTGTTAAAATTCATCAAATGAAGTGCGAACGACGGCCTTAAACTACCGGTATCTTTAAAGGCCATAGTTATTTGTTAACTTGGTTCATTTGAAACAGTTTTAATTCAATATTTACCGACGATAATATACAAAACAATACCCTGTTTCCCTTTGTACGCGACATATAAGGCTGGGAATTGATATAAAATTTCAATATCGATTATCGGCAAGAATTTATCGATAATAATCGATTATAAATTTACCGACCTGTTATTTGCGTTGATAAACACAGGATACCACTATTTTGTTGTATTTATTCTTCAACAGACATGTTTAATAATAGTATTGTATAATAAAATATTCCAAAACATCTTAAGCTGTATTACTGTTTATTTAAACACATTACATTTATCCTGTCAAGACTCAATCATAATAAAAAAGCAAACGAAAGTATATTGAAGTTTATCTTGAAGTTTATCTTCATTACTAGAGTCCATGAAGGGAGACAGCTCACATTGCAAAAATATTTTAAATTTGGAGTGTTGCCGAAGTACTTTATGTTTGTGAAGCAGAGTGTACACACAGCATATGATTTGTCAATATTACGGTCGTCGGTTCCGTAAAAACCAAAACAATTCCATAATTCGCCTTTTGCCTTTCCCGGTAATGATTTATCATTAATAATAGGCCAGCCGCCTACAATTAGTTTTATTATGAAAGTGAAAGCAAACGATTTCTCAACAAATCAATCAACAGCAAAGAAGGGAGATAATTCTTATTTTACCATATAACACGTGAGATTGTCACAAAACAAAAATATTAAAATAATGTATTTAATCTTAAAGTTTCACTTTTTACTAGTTTTTACAATAATATGTTTTTAAAATGTAGCAGTTTGTAAGCAGAGTAGGGAAATACTGTAGTTGTTTTGTTGACATGTACTCATTCATTCATCTGCTTATGCCAGACTACAGCAAGTTTAGTCATGTGAAAGTGACCGTAGCTTACCTTTAGAAGGTAAATAAATATCCGATAATCGATTTTTAAATTTCAACATCGATTATCGTATCGCTAAATAATTACTACCGATTATCGATGTAATCAATGTTTTAGCACAGCCTTAGTGACATATGGCGATAATATTAAAATTTCACAATGTTACTAAGAATAGAATAAAGTAAATTGGAAGGCGTCTATTGGAGAATAAAGAAATAATTCCTCGCTTGCAAGTAGAATTTTTATGATTGGTTAATTTAACTAAAATCAAAAGTAGTATTTGCCACTGAATGAATGAATGAATGAAATGGGGTTTAACGTCCTACTGTTATGCACTTAACCTGAGCTAATTGAAGACGGGCATACGCCATACAGTGTGCTATGAGGAAAATTTTGCCCGGGCAGCGGCGCTACGGCCTACTCTTATATTATATTCCAACTGCCAAGGGATCTTTTACGTGCACTCCAATGTGTACACGGGACCTTGGTTTTTCGTCCCATTCTAACGACTAGGCAGCTGTCCTTGTCAGGCCCTCCTTCTGCATCACTGACAAGGGGAAATCACGTCGGAAAATCGAGATGAACTTTCTCGGCCAATGCAGGGATCGAACACTCTACCTCCAGACTAGAGCTGGGCGATATCCCTGGAAACAGATATCGCGATATTTTCATAAAATATCACAATATTATCACTATATCGCGATATTTTATAAAATGTCAATACTTTCAGTTTATCACTTTTTAAATGTAAATAAACATGCATATAAAGTTGGAAATACCCCTTGAGTATTCACTTGACTCTTTGGAATCAATAGACGTAATATTATTTAATATTAAGCACTGATATAGGCCTACAGTACTCAGTAGGCCCACTGACTTTACAAACAAAATTTAATGAGCTGGTTAAAACACAGGTCTATAGCCACGAAAACTTGTTAAAGTTGTTTATTATAATTTTAATTTTTTTAAATATTGATTATAATATTTGTTTTTTTAAATCAAAAATGTTTTCATATGAAGGTGGCACAAAAAACATTACCGGTGGCGATAATAAAAAGTTTGTGTTATTTCGGCCGTGCATATTTTTATAGCTACGTGCGGTTTACCCTTGCAAACTTGTTCTTTCTCATTGCCATTGTCAGAGCATATACCTTCTTGAAAATAGATTATACAATACAAGGATACTAAATTAACCCTTCCTTAGCGCATAAATATTCACTGAGGTAGCGCAATATTTTTAGGCAAAATGTGCCAAATACTGTATGCATTATTAAAATTAGTCCAGCTAAGTAACTAATGAATATAGAACTTTCAAATTTTCAAGGACTACTTATCACTATCTCAGGCTGTACTTGGCAAGTTTTGACCTACTTCTACCAAGTTGCCATGGTAACCAGGTAATCCAAGATGGCCACCACTTTTTGAAAAAAATCATATTTTCAAGATAATCAAGTGCTGTAGGCTATAAAATATATATAAAAATAGGGCCAATTGTATAGAATATGGGGCCTAACATGTTTCCAATATTTTACCACCAAAAAAGGGGGATAACATCTAAAATTTAAAAAATAATTGTGTGATAACTAAAGACAGATTTTTCGAGAATTTTTTTTTTTGCACAAAGACTTACAAAAAACATTTATTTTGTCATCAATAAACTTCTAAATTGTTTTTTGAACAAAATATATAACTATCTCATTGTGAACAAAGAGAAATATAAAATATGTTATGGGACATGTTGATCATCGCCAAAACTAACCTCATCTTGGGGGGGGGGGCAGCGAAGTGAGGCGGAGGAGGGAAGGTCGGCTGATCAACTTGCATCGGTCCAGGAACATTGTCAGCTATGTCATCAAACGCCTCATTATCTGAGCTTTCAGGAGATATGTCGTTTGTCGGTATATCGTATTCACTGCCAAAGCTATCGGGCCCTCCATCTTCGTCATCTGAGCCGTTAAAAATGAAATCTAGGGCGTGTTGAAATGCATAGTTTTTGTTGATATTTTAGTCGGATGTTTCGGTTGTGTTTGACCCGGATGTTGGCTATATTTGGTCGCTAGTAATACTAACACTAGTTACACACTCCCGAGTTCGATTTCACGTGATACAAGGTCACCATGCATTCTAATTTCCCCCGACATTTGTCGGCAGACGCTACCAGCGGTAAAAAACGTTGTCGGCAGATGCTAAGGAAGGGTTAAACTAAGTATAAAATATAAGTACTATCTCAAAGGGTGTCCATTGATTTAGTCAAATATTTTTATCCGAATCACGGACAGACCGTCATGACAATTAGTAATTAATATGTAATAAATCGGTTTATTGTAGATCTTTTTATTACTTTTACAAAAATAATGCATCCTTACAGTTGGGGGTGGGGTGGTGGATAACTATGATTAGTTAATGGAAATCCCCCGTAACGTGACATCACAGCGTTATTTTCCCGCAAGTGTTTCCCGTACATAAACGGGAATAGCGCCTATATTTCGATAACTTTTGAGTCAGATTATGTATATTGAGGTTGATTTCAAAGTATTATAATACAATCGCTATTAATATTTAGTCAATGGCTTCCGATTTCACGTTTAAAGTCACAATGCATGAAATATTTACTCTTAGCCGAAGAATTATCAAAATTGCATAGACAGATGTTTACTAGCCATGGGATAAAATAATAGTTATGGAAAAGAACCTTGTACAGGTTAGTATTTTATTTGTTACGCTTATGTACTCAGATACCATTGCAACAAGTTTCCGGTCAAATTCAGCCTTTCATTAGATTGGTTTATGAATCGGAAGTAAATGAGTTGCCTCCCTTTGAAAGTGAAATTAGTATTTGGCATGTGGCCATTTTCGGTGAGTAATTTCTTCCCGTACGGGTAATCCGGAAAAAGGTCATGAATCCATAAGTCCCCAGAAAAAACAGGCTAGTTGACACGTGTGACTTCAATGCCGATTATCGATTGTAAAAATAACTATAGATACCCAGCAAGCACTAATCGGCGACCATACATGGCCGTGGATATTTAAAAAACGGCCACCCTGCTGCTAATGTTTGATATTTTATTTTTTCAATATAACCCAGTAAAATGTGTGTGTCCAACCATATTAAATTAATCTTTTTTTGCATGCTGTATTAGCCAATCGACTACCATATGAATTTAGTGCAATCACACGATAAATAAACCTATTTCAAGCCAGCCAGGGATGTGCTGACTGTACATGCGTGGAAAGTCTGACTTCTTAAAATATGTGCGGTGGATCTCTGTCATGGCAATTTCCACGGCAGTTTACAGATATTCGCAGAGGAAATTTACAGCGGAATTTGGATGTGGCCAGAGTGGATTGATTATTTGGCGCCTGTGTTTTTCATTTCCCCCCAGGTCGGACTTCGGGGAAACTTAGTACTTCCACTTAACTAGTAAAAAGTAGTAATGTAGATCAGTCAATTTTTGCCCGAACTATACACCTTAATGTATGTGGAGAATGTGAAAATGACCTACACAATTTTCAAAATTTCCTCATTTTTCCAGTACAGGTCACCAATATCAATATTTCTAGCAAATCCTTTGTTGGAAACAAGATCTCCTTCATAATGCTCATTCAGATATTAATCAATATGTTGGCAAATAAAAAGGATACACAAAAAACCATGCCATGAAGAAAATTCCAATTCCTAATAAAACTACAGTAAGATGAGGGAATACAGCTGGATTTATAGGGCTGACATAGCGGCTCATAGATTCTATACCACTCACCTGTAATTAAACAATAACAGAAAAGTTAGAAGAGTACAAAAGCACCAGCAAAATATGACTAAGTGCTTTGATCCAAATTTGTTTGCGAAAAAGGGATAAGTTTTTGATGTACATGACATGTAGTTAGTGTTTTGTAATATTTTACTCACGAAGACATCACTAGCAACACTTTTTTGCATTTGGTAGCGTTTCAGTTTTTTGAGTTGAAATTAACAAAATCAACCCATATCCAAGACAAGCAACATTAGAAATTCAAATTGGTTTTGCAGGAGTTACAGTTGCTGACTACATTAATTGCGGTTTATAATTCTCAGCTAAGGCTCTGTATGGCAGCCAAAAATTGTATTGCAATATTATACAGCCAGGATTATTGCAAGATGTATTGAAAAATATTGTGAAATCGGGTAAGAGAAATATAGTGATTTTAATCATGAAGTTACTTATACACTTCCTGATGAGTAACTGATTGAAATGTTTTGTTTTACTTTAAGACTAGTGGCTGCCAGGCAGGATACACCCACATTATGCAAAAGATGGATAGAGAACAGGCTTAAACCATTCACTGCCAGGCAGGATACGCCCACATTTTGCAAGAGATGGATAGAAAACACGCTAAACAAACAGTGAATTTTGTACAATCAAGGGCCATTATTCAGGAAGTTACGATCGGATATACGCGCAAAGATCGACAGGAACCAAGATCTTTGGGTTCAATAAAGATACATGTATTTATTTCAAGTTTCATCAAAATCGGATACAAGTTGTGACTTCTAGAGGGTCCACAAACTTGATATACATGTACCATATAATTATACTATTTGCGTACAAGGGACAGCAATTTTGTCTGGCAGTTTTGGTCCGATTTTCACAAAATTGTACTTAGCTATCATTAGGGTATAACGTCATTAGGGTGTAACGGTGAAATATCCAAACGTTTTTTTTTAAATCGGATAAAAATTGTTACCTCTAAAGTAACCACAAGCTAAAAGAGTGTTTTTTCGTACAATCAAGTACTGTAGGTGTTACAGCTACATTAACTTATTGACCCCTAGAGCTAATTATGTGGTTTATTCCCATAAAGCCGACACACCGAGTTTTAGGGGGAAAAATTTGGTCGGTGTTAAGGGGTCGACTGGCCAAGAACAATAGACCCAAGCTGGGGGATAAAACTAATTAAGCCGATAATTTTGGGAGCATCTATTTTTAAAAAATTCATAACAAAACACAACACAAGGTATATATGGATATACCTACTTCTCTATTATTTAATAACGACGTTTCATAACACATACAGGTCACGTTTTCAAGTTAATGATACATATTCATTTAGTCAGCCTATTTATACATCTTACACCAGCTTAATTAATAACATTTAACTTTTAGCACATAACACTACAAATAATTTTAACTTTTTGCACGGATAAAATGTCCAACATAGTCCAAAAATTCTAATAAACTCAACCCTCCTTCTTCAAATCTATGTTTTGCATCTTCGATCTTTCTGTTTATATCTGTGTATTTTTTCCTTTTAGGTGGTAGTTGCTTGCCACTCGAATACTGCAACAGCTGAATCTCGATTGTCTTTTGCTCTTCTTTCAAAAATGCCATAACTTCAAAAATATTCGGATGAGCTTTTCCAATTAATTTTTTTAGACGCCCGTGCCACCCCTCTAAGGAATTGTTGGTTCGTCGCGTTGTTTGGTTGTGGTTCCATTGAACTTGAGTAAATTGACCGTCTAACCATTGGGTAACCATATAGTCGGCCAGTTGTTCAAATTTCTCATTAGCTGGTAGCTCGGCCATTATTTGAATCCATGCGTCATCAATCTGCAAATAAATGAAAGATACATATAAATTATGTATATTTACAATATATCTATATTAACTATAAATAAAATAAATAAATATTAACTATATATTTTTATTAACTATATATTTATATTAACTGTATATTTATATTAATTATATATTTATATTAACTTTATACTAAATATAATGAATACTTACATCAGTCACGGGCAGTAATGGTATCCCGATACACCGTCTAACAAATTTGCATGTTTCTTCTTCTCGATACGACGTTTGTAGACCCAGTTGTTTAACTTTTCTCCAAATGCATTGACCATAGTGAAAATAACACCCTTTCCATTGTACCTCGGGAAAAACTGTCTCACTAGCATTCTTTGCGGCCAACTCAAAATCCATCTAAAAAATAAGAAACACATTTAGGTCATACTACTATGTTATGGTTATACATTTGGATTACAATGTAGAATATGATATTAATCGGTGTATTGTGTACATAGATTAAAAATATTCTTACCTGAAAAATAGAAGGTTGAAGGTTGAATCCGTTTTCACTTGCCACTTGCTTCAAGAGACCAAAAGCTCTCCGGTATGTCGACTCTCTCTTGTCAGGTAAAAAGAAAAATACCAATGGAACAGGACAATCTTGGATCAGTGCGTGGATGGTGTATAATTGATAAAAAATTGATGAATAAAAACTGTTCTCCGCTATCTGTCTGTTGAAAAAGGTCGGGAACAACAATGTCACGTCGATGTTTGGGTAATTTGGGAAATTTCTTATTCCTGGCTCTATATAGGAGTAAAAAGTTGGCATGTTGGCGATCGTGGTTCTATTGTCGCCTGTCCATTCACCATTTCGTTTACCGTTAATTTCTTCTTGGTAAAGCTGTGTTATCGGATTTGTCGTAGATTGGACCTTCTCCTTTAACCCTTTCAGACTACACTTTTCTGAATAGGAAAGTACCCATGGAATCCAATTAATTTGCAAAATTTGGTTAAATTACTGCTGATTTTCATTTCATGGTAATGTAAAATATCCAGTGAGCATTGCATGTGAAAACTATGTTTTTTGGGGTTAAGAATGATAAATGTACTAAATACTCAAATTTGGATATAAACACTTCAGTGGTATTCCAACAGTTACCATGACAACAACAGGGAAAAAGGAGAAAAATGTGAAGTGAATCATTACAATTTTAAAAAAGCTTTAATCTCTATGTAAACTCAAAACTATATGTTAAAATTTATCACAGAATAATTTTTCAACATCAGAGCAGCAATAATAAATGTAAAATGTGAGAAGTTATGAGTAAAAAAATATAACCAATTTTACAAAAATACAGCTTTGGTAATTTGACAAATTTCATGAAAAACATCAAAAACCATTCTAATAGGTATCTGTCAGATATTCATTCATAGACATAAATAGTGCACATACTTACTCCTATTGTATGAATAAAAAAAAAATAAGTTCAGGTATTGAGGGAGAATGACTAAATTTGTATGGTTCCCATAGCAACAGATTTTATAAAACATACGGTTTCCAACACAAGGGAATCAGAATTTGCCGTAAAAACATCGGGAAAAGATTTGTTTACATTAGCAATAGTGATATCGCCGTCTACAGTGATATCGAGTCATTGTTGCTTGCATCTCTGTCAAAACAGACGTATTCATCGCTATCCTGCTCTAAGTCACTCTCGACGTCGTCATCGCTTTCCAAAAATGACAGATCTGCTAAAATTTCATCAACACTTCTTTTAGCCATTTAATAAAAGATCGAAAAAACGTCTGGATAGTTATAAATAAACCAGAGTTATGTCCCCTATCAGAAATGTCAAAAGGTCAAGGTAAGTTTTCCCGAAACTTTCAATTTCTCCAGGGTACGTAATAATACGTACAGTAGACGCAATGGTTGTTTATTTTATGACGTAATATTACGTATTGTAGTCTGAAAGGGTTAAACACTCCATCATTTCTGTGATCTATAAAAAATAAGATTTATTTTATAATAACAATGAATAAATAGTAGAATATAAAATTAGAAGCTTACGACAGAAATAAAAACAAAATGAGAATTCAAGTGTAATTTTAAAGATGCTTTCTGCTAACTATATCGTTAATGGTAGATGCTGTAGCCCTACATCCCTTGCTCTTTTCGCAGCACTGCCATATCACTAAGTCGTTATTCTTAAAACCACCAACACATAGGTAACTGCCACCTCTTGCTGTAGGAATAAACTTAGATTGTAACTGTGCATTAGCCATCGTACAAATAAATGTATATGAAATGTCATTATTTACGTATTTATATTTATTTTGAGAAATAATCACAATGAACTGAATTTCGATCACTTGCCAGCTTCATGTTGAACTGTCATATATTATTTTATTAATTAATGAGTGAGTTAAATTTAAGTTAGATTAAGAAATCTATAGTGAGTTGAATTTAAGTGAACTATATTAATAATGACTGGTCCCTACCTCATTAACGCCTTTAATTCGTTCCTAACCCATCAAAGAGTGCCGCGGTCGACTTTCCAAATTTGGTGAGTCGGCTTTATGGGAAGACACCAATTATGTTAATTACTGCCTCATCTCCTAAGCCAATTAACCAGACAATAGCCCATACCCTAGTGCTAATTAAAGGATTAACCATTCAATCTCACCTATTGAATTATAACACAAAACCAAACAAAACCTATCACTCCAATCAAAAAATGTTTATATTACCAAATGTAGAAATAAAAGATAGTAAGCTGGCACTGCCAGGCAGGATACGCCCACATTTTCGAGAGATGGTTAGAGAACAAGCAAAATCGAAAGTGATTTTTCCTACAATCAAAGGCTATAATTCATTAAATTACAATTTGATATGCGCAAATATCGAAAAGAATCAAGATCTTTAGGTTATCAACATGCATTTCAAGTTTCATTAAAATTGAATTAAAAATTGACCTATACTGGGTCCACAACCTTGATATACCATATTTTAACACTATTAGCGTACAAACGGTGGTCATTTTGTCTGGCAATTATGGTCCGATTTCCCTGAAATTCAAACTCAACCTTCCGTATGGTGTAACGGTGATAGAGTCAAGTTTTTTAAATCGGATAATAATCGTGACCTCCAGAGGGACCATAGGCGATTTTTCGGACAATCAGGGGCCATAATTCAGGAAGTTATGATCTGATATGTGAAAATAACGAAAAGAACAGTATTCGCTTACAAACGGCAGCCATTTTGTAAGGTAATTTTGGTCCGATTTTTCCGAAATTTGAACTCAACCTTCCTTAGGGTGTAACGGTGATATACTCAAACGATTTTTTAAATCGGTTAATTATTGTAACCTCCAGAGGGACCACAAGCTAAACCAAGATGATTTATAATCAGGGGCCATAATTCAGAAAGTTACGATCCGATATGCGCAAATATTGAAAGGAACCAAGATCTTTGGGTTATAACCATGCATTTTAAGTTTCATCAAAATCGAATTAAAATTTTGACTACTACAGGATCCACAACCTTGATATACCATTTTTTAAGGGTGTAACGGTGATATAATCGAACGGTTTTACAAATCGGATAATAATTTTGACCTCCAGAGGTACCACGAGCTAAAATAGGTGATTTTTCGGACAATCAGGGGCCATAATTCATGAAATTACGTTTCGATAGGCGCAAATATCGAAAGGAACCAAGATCTTTGGGTTATAAACATGAAAATGTGGGCGTATAAAAATTAGGCTACTAAAGGAATATGTTGATACAATTTTGTACAAATGTTGGTACATCACATATTATTATATTCACAAACTTTCATTTTGATTTATGCAATAGTTATATGTTTTGCTATGGGATTTATTTGGCTGTTTAAAAATGCAAATTTCTCATTATTCCGTATTTGGAAGCACCGCAGCTATGAAAACTTCAGATGGCCATAACTCAGCCATTTTTTTTGTGATATGCATATATTATATATCAACAGAGAGTGGTTTCAATCCCCTTTAAGATAAGCATTAAATCACAGTTTTTAAAAATTGCAACATGTGACTGGTTTTGTGGTGGAGGGTCACATATCTCAAACTAGCCAAACTTTCGGCCACTTCTAGTTAGCGGTTTCCGAAAAATATAAATTTACCACACATTTCATGTGGCACGGCTACAGACCACAATTATCACCCGATTTCAATGAAACTTACAGATTATAATTATATTAATATCTCCAACTAGCCAAAATTTCGGCCACTTCCGGTTAGCGGTTTTCGAGATATCAGGTTAATACACTTTTCATGTGGCACAACTAAAGACCACAATTATCAAGCGATTTCAATGAAACTTACAGATTATAATAACATTAATAACATCTCAAACTAGCCAAAATTTCGGCCACTTCCAGTAAGCAGTTTCCGAGATATCAGGTTACCACACATTTCACGTGGCACGACTACAGACCACAATCATCACCCCATTTCAATGAAACTTACAGATTGAAATAACATTAATAATATTATCTCAAACTAGCCAAAATTTCGGCCACTTCCGGTTAGTGGTTTTCGAGATGTCAGGTTACCACACATTTCATGTGGCACGGCTACAAACCACAATTATCACCCGATTTCAATGAAATTTACAAATTATAATTACATTAATAATATCTCAAACTAGCCGAAATGTTGGCCACTTCCGGTTAGTGGTTTCCGAGATATCAGGTTACCACACATTTCATGTGGCACGGCTACAGACCACAAGTATCACCCGATTTCAATGAAACTAACAGATTATAATTAAATTAATAATATCTCAAACTAGCCAAAAATTCGGCTACTTCCGGTTAGCGGTTTCCGAGATATCAGGTTACCACACATTTCATGTGGCACGGCTAGAGACCACAATTATCAAGCGATTTCAATGAAACTTACCGATTATAATAACATTAATAATATCTCAAACTACTGTTTGATTCATCCTAACTTTTAAACGGATTTTGTCGATTATGAATAAACTACTGAATAATTTTTATTAAAATCTTACCTGTGTGTTTGTAATGAACTCCCGTTAAATAAAATCCATCGCACAACTAATTATCACAACAATGAACACAAGTTCTCTCGTGAAAAATTAGACTATTTACTTGTGATCTAGACCGAGTAGAAATGTCAACAATGTCTCGTCACGTGATGGACGAATCCAATCTACCTGGTTAACATTGACAGGTAGTTTGACAGCCACGTGCTGTAATCAAAACATACCGCGATCATTCTGATCAGGTGCGTTTGAGCGACGAAAAATATCAATTGAAGGCAAATAGGCCTACATAGGAGATTTATATGGAAACCATTGATCGCCATGGTCTATCAAATTTTATTCACAATGAAATATCATTGATTGCACGGATATTCTTAAAAATATGGTCATATATAAACTACAAATCTTTATGTTATAAATAATTTAACAAGGAACATAAATTAACCTCCGACGTCTCTGAGTGTATTTTTAATTTGATCGCATTCTTTCGATCGAATAATAACCGCTTCCGTAATATCTTTAAGCGTGTTGCCGCTGCACTCAAAGTTCCTATTAGCTGGGTATATAATGCCACTATGCCCGTAAGACCCCGTAAGAAGAGGAACACTAATTCCCGATTCGACAGTTTCGACCGAAGTGTGATCAGGGAAACTATCCATAGTTGTTTTTGTCGCCTGCGTATTCAAAGAAACATATCCTATCCGAGCCGCTATAATCAAATAATTAAAACAAAATATTTCAAAAGGTAAAGCTTTAAAATTTGTAGAGATTTTACTAGAGTAGAAGATGTAAAAGTAAAAGACGGTAACAAAATACAGGAATACGGGGAGTTATTTGCGAATGCTCAAACTCAAAGCCAATTGTCGTAAATGTACTTATTGTCGTAAAAGTACCCAGAGGCGTTTCGATTTTCTATGCTGACACCCCTAAATGCGAAATGAAATATACCACAAAGTGACGTAACCAGCTTCCATATTGGATTGGTGTTTGTCTTTGCTAAGTTTTTATTTCAATTTTTCACGAGAGAACTTGTGTTCATAGTTGTGATAATTAGTTGTGCGATGGATTTTATTTAACGGGAGTTCATTACAAACACACAGGTAAGATTTTAATAACAATTATTCAGTAGTTTATTCATAATCGACAAAATCCGTTTAAAAGTTAGGATGAATCAAACAGTACCGGTAGCAAAAATTTCGGCCACTTCCGGTAAGCAGTTTCCGAGATGTCAGGTTACCACACATTTCACGTGGCACGACTACAGACCACAATTATCACCCGATTTGTAATTGTATGCTTGATAACGACCAGTGAATTCTTGTCGAATCGTCATGTGTTTATAATATAGTGATTGTTATCCATAGAACTGTGTTGTGTTATAGTATTAGTACTATTTTACAATATTTCAATTAAAAAATGATAGCCTACAAATTAGTACAAATTTCATCTTAACACACCTTATTTTAAAAATTGGAAAAATTCAACTACATGCCGTAACATGGTTTGAAAAGCCTAACGTAAGCACTTTCAAATGCAACTTGGATTTAAACATATTTTCGAACCCTCTGGACAAGTAAGATAGGTTTAATGCCATAGTAATACTAATGGATAATTTACACAACAGGTAGGACATGTTTAAAAACATCTTGTAGTGTAGTAAGTTAGAATAAGGCTAATTTTTTTTTCTGGACCTGTCAAGCCAGCAAGAGTGTTATTGTCCCTTTAAACCCGAAAATTTTTCAGGCCTTTACTTTAGGGTTCTCCCCTCCCCCCTAACTCATCGAGCTCCTGTGGAAGCCACCCCAATCAAGAATTGATTCCGCCGGCCCTGAATAACGATTACAACAGTTACACGCCCGGTTTTGCAGATATAGAAGATTGTACATTAGAAGTAGATAATAAACGTGTAAGAACAAAGTAAATGCGTCCATATTAGGCTACTAGTACTAGAGAATTGAAAAGTCAAAGTGTACGTATGAAACATGTCAGCATAGCAATAAATATAAATAATAAAATAACCGTCTAGAATGGACGCATTGATAGTGATTTTACGTATAGACTATATATATATATATCACTTATCAGTGAATTGAACTAAGCATAAACTTGACCATTCAAAGTAAATTGTCAACAAAACTGAATCTATGACGACTAGGCCTATTCGACACACAACTTACCATTTTGAAAGCGGAACTCAATTACCAAAGAACATTCGCTGATCAACGTGGCAATCGTCTGTTTTACAGAGTTAAATTCGACCAATCGGGTGCTAGTTACGTCGTCCATATTAAAATTCGGTCACAGTCAAGTTGTCCACAACTGTAAGTTAAGTCGTCCTCAAGGCATTGACGATGGCCTCTACAACTATTGGGGATGTCGTCCAAAACTAATATTTGACTACTACATTACTGTCTGAACCAAGGAGCTTTACTGAACCGTGGTAAATTTCAAACAGATATCTGCGATTGGGAACAAACCACTGAATAATTGTTATTAAAAACTTGCCTGTGTTTTTGAAATTACTTCCGCTTAATATTAAAATGGAGGCAGACCAAGGAGTATATAATCATAGGATATCTATGTATATATAATACTCCTTGAGGCAGACCACCATTAAATTTCACCGTCTCGGTACCACAAATTATAGTTCGGTTTATTTATATCAATTCTCTCTCCGCCCCCCCCCCCTTTTGCATGCCCCTTTTTGGACGAAGAGATTTTCAATATTTTGAATATTTTTGATGAGACTTGTTTGAAACTCGATCTTTAAATCTTTTTGTAAAACTTACATTTTGATAAAATTAAGAAACAATCTTTAATTCTAATAACGGCCCATGGACCTGAGCTGTCAACACAGTAGGCCTACATAACTTTAAAGGGTCACCATGTCTTCTGTAATTTAAAAAAAAAAATATGTACCGGTGTGACAGTTTCAGTTGGTCCTCGGTGTGTGTTTGGTCCTGGGCTCTTGCGCATGCCCGAGGCTGATGTTTACGATAGTTACGCAGCTCTACCTACTTCCGCCAGTTTCAGTTTGGTCCTCTTCTGGTTCCTCGTCAGTTTTGGAAAAATGAGGATTACAAAAAAAATCGGCGATAATTGAAAACTTGAAAGTCAGGGGCGGATTGGCCCATCGGGCGATCGGGCGATTGCCCGAAGGGCCGGTCGCATTAAAATAAAAAGGGCCGGTCGGACAAAAAATGATTTTTATTTGTTGTCCTATTCTTCTAAATAAAACCTTTTTTCTGCTGAACATAATAGGGGAGGGGAGGGGTATTGGACCGGCCATAGAGCGATGATGGTCATGTTGTATTTGGCTCGTGGCTTTAACGGCCGCCAAGTCATAACTGGAGTCTGGAATGGGCTGGTGTAATAGACTTTCTGGGCCGGGTGTGCTGGATGTTGGCCGAAATTCGGAATCATGCAATGGGGATTCCGAATTTCATCCGAAAATGTCATCGGATTCACCCATCACTGTCGCTCGCAAATTTACATATTATTAAGTCACCTCCACCCTGGTTGTGGGATACGCCAGAAACGTCGGCCGGTGGTTCGTAACTAAATTTGATCATAGCTGTCTGCTGGCTGAATATGAGTGCGAGAAGCTTTCCTGGAGTTTCCTGAGGCTGGTGTTAAACATTCCTTGACATTTTTTTTAACTCGTTACTAGAGATAAAATTACAGAATTTGGATGACGGGAATAGTCTCAAAAATGAATTGTGTCCCGTACGCCTATATACTGCATGTCCGCAACTTATCCTTCAACATAGACGTACGAACAAGGGGGGGGGGCGCTGACTTTTTTTGGGGCAGACGGGTACAGCTAAATAAATAATTATTTCATCTACTTGGCAAAATAAAGTGCCCGAAATCTAATAAAACATGAATTTTACGGGCTTGAATAGCAGTGAAACGCGTTTGCGACCGTGAAATATGCCAAAATTTTCTTGCGGGGTCAATAAAAGGTCAGCTCCACTTCTTCGCCTCTCGAAGAAAACCGGTGCCGTTGTCTGTTAACCTGAAATTGTTTCGGGCATTTCTAGTTTTGCTTCCCTAACTGTCATCGAGCGCTAATAAAACACTATTTTCCCTTTTTTAATTGAGGGGGTGGATGGCTGAATGGTTAGAGTGCGCGCGCTGTTTCATAAAGTCTGTCATTGAGTCAACTGTGTTGTTTCGAATCCCCGGTTGTACGTGGCAAGGAGTAGGGTCGCCTGTCCAACCTCGCTGGTTTTCTCCGGGTCCCACGGTTTCCTCTCTCTGCTTAAACCCCTACGCGCAAGCGAATTATTGAAAAAAAATTAAACCATATGTTAGTCCCGAAATGACCAGGTTTGTGTTGATAGGACGTTAAATCCCATTCCCCCCCCCCCTTTTTTTAATTGAATACCGCGAATTTATACTGAGCATCGATTATTATTCTTGAATGCAGCTGATTTGATGGTTGGAATTTAGAGTGGTGAACAGTCCATTTGCTGATTACACTATTTAGCCTTTACGGATTTTTTTAAAGAATTTTGCTTATGGTTTGGACTGTTCTTACTTGGTTTTATTTTATTTCGGCTACTAAACCATTTAATACTTTTGGAGTTGCCTACACGGGCGTTTGCGGCGGTTAAATTTTCAAAATTTTCGGCCATTTCGGGTTCTGCCACCCAGTGAAATAACGTTATCTCAGTCCCCGTCCCCCATCAATCAGATATGCCACCAAATCGCATATTTGGGGATTATTTTTCAAATTTTTCCCGGGGAAGAGCTACCGGACCCCGTCCGAGCTCCACGGTCAGTAAGAGGGGCCGCTCTGACACGGGTGCCCGGGCCGGTTCCCGGCCCCAATCCGCCCTGCTTGAAAGCATTGGTTGTGAGCTACAATCCGACGATAGTAATTTGGTTAACCGTGGGCCTATTTACTGTAAAGTATGCCGTGAAGTATTATGGCAGTCTACTTAGGCTACCTAATGGCATATTACTAATTAGTTTTGTTTATCATTATCATATGTAAAATTACTATACCATAAATAAATAAATTTTATCTATCTATTTTGAAATACAAAAAATACCGTGGTGCCGTAGCAGTACCATTCTGCCATGGCATTTTTCATTTTTTTTGTGCCGTGGTTGAAAATCCTTAATTTCAAGGACTGTATCAATCACTTTTTTTTTAAAATGTATTAATCACTTTCTTATTAAAAATATATCAATCACTTTTTAAAAAAAAATAAATCAATCTCCCTCTGTTACAGTCTGTATCATTGTTATTTTAATTTTGTACTTGCTAATATTGTTATTAAAATGTTTACAACTTCAAAATATAGTATGTGTTTTATTACTCAAATTTGAATCCTTTCTCATGCAAACCATATCTAAAACACACATTTCCCTTACATATAAATATAGATTTATTTAACCATAATACACTCAAACATACATGCAGACAGCGACAGCCCAAATACAATTAGGCCTACAAGAGTAGGCCTACAAGGGAGATTGTTCGCATTGTTGTGGACGAGAATATAGTTATAATAATAAATAAATACTGAATAATAACATTGTCAATTTGCATTTCCACTTTTATTTATCAAAATAAACAAAGAATAGAAACTCGACACCTTCTCCTGGTGGCAATAGTCCAGAAATTGATTTGACCGTAAGAATATCTTAGGGGTAATCCTATCAGGAGGAGTCAATGCACACCGCGTCCGTAACAGTGTGAGATTACTCCTACAACTGCGCATGCGCCAACGAGCAAACACACACCAAGGACCAACTAAAACTGTCACACCGGTATTATAATAATTTTTCAAAAAAATAAATGTGAAGCTATAACTGATAAGAATTTTGATGATATATGAACTTTTAAATTACTAACCTCAAATTCCAATTACTACCATTAATCTAATTGTCAACACAGGTTCAATTAAATCTCTCAAAACACATTAATAAAAAAGGGTGGGGTGGGCATTTGAGCCTATCTAAACAGAATGATGGAGTAAGAAATGCCCAGAAAGACTGGTAGGCCTATATTGCTTCCTACATGAAGGAAATGCAAGAATTTAATGTTTCCAAGAAGAAAAAAATGCTCATTCTGGGTAAAATAGTGGCAAAATGGAGCCAACCCCTGCCTACATGATCTGCTGTACATTTTTAACTGAGTGTGACCAAATTTCAATTTTCTGTAGGAAAGCTGGAGCTATTTCTAAACCTGACAAACTTATAGATCCCATCTCAGTTATATTAGCAACGAAGATAAGGGCATTTTAGACATTTTGATTCATTTGAGTAGTCATGTAAGCATTAATTTCTACATCGAAATGGGATAATCTATAGATTTTCTGTAAATTTTCCTGATTTTTAGACAAAATTAGGTGAAATTATAATACTGTTCACTTTATCTGTGCTTTGTGAGGCAGAGTAATCCAAAATGGGACATTAAAATATTTTTCGTACTGATAGAAATTAAATAAATCCTGAAAATTGAGGAATTTGCATTAAAATCACAATTTTTCGACAAAATTCAATATTTTTTTTTTTTTTTTTTAAATTTTTCTGTACTCAAATTATTCTTTCCCCATTGACTCTAATGTTAAGTCTCGTCTCTTAGACCGGCTCTAACTTTTTCCCAAATTTTCGTTGGGTAAAACGCCTTTAGCCACAGCTGGAGCAACATGTGGCAAACTCTTGCCCAAAAGCATGTATGAGGTTGACCATGAAAAAACTGAGATACACAAGCTGGAAGAGACAAGAAAATATGCAATTTCGGGCCCTACATTGTAACGTAAACAACCTCACAACTCTTGTATCCTTCCGCCTCAAAATCATGACAATTCACCAAAACCTGGTAGAAAATGTATTTTCAAACCCTTTTTTTCGATTCTACACCAAAAAGTCAACAAATTCGCCATGCAAAAGGGGGAAAAAGAGAAAGGGAGAGAGACTAAAATAACTTTCGCCCTACATATTTGGAATATTTGGTGACCTGTGTCCATTTAGCGTAACCTGCCCTTACGTTTTTGCTTCCCCTTGATGACGGCGCACTTTGAAGGCAGCAGCATCTTAATTGCGGTTTATAAGTTAATAGGCCTAGTCTCAAATTTCAACCACGTAAGTAATTTTTTTGTTCTTCAGATATTTTCTTTTCAGTTTAAATGCAATGTTGCCACTCACTTACTTAGACTATCTCTGTAAACTGCTGCATATCTTCTGATCATGGCGCTCATCAATTTTGAACTCTGTGTATACGATAGTTCCTAGTCAGGTAATTTGTTTAAGCACGTGGATTGGGGTTGTTTGTAACATGTATGATGGGGCAAGTTGTATCACTGTTACAACCAACCCCATGATATAATTAAGTTACCTTTTTCGTTGCAGAATGGTTCGAAGTTATGAGAGAAAAGCTACGCCCAAGATGTAATAGTCAGAGCAGTTGATCTGGTGGTCAACGAGGGCAGAACAATTCGCTCTGTGGCCAAGGATTATGATTTCTGCCATGTCACTCTATATCGCTTCGTCGAAAAAAGAAAAGATTTTGTTGTCGGTTATAAAAGAAATCGTCAAATTTTCACTGATGTCCAAGAGCTCGAATTAGTGAGTTACATCAAGCAAACTGCACATATTTTCTTTGGCCTTTCCCCTAAAGAAGTACGTATCCTGGCCTTTCAATGTGCATAAGCTTTTGGCATTAAGATGCCCCAATCCTGGATTGAAAAGGAATCAGCGAGAGCCGATTGGTTCTCGGGATTTCTTAAACGTCACCCTAACCTGTCAATTCGAGTTCCCGGGGCAACCAGTATGGCCAGGGCAACCAACTTCAACAAGAATAATATGTCAAAGATGTTTTCCTCCGATTGACTAAAGTAATTGATCGCTACAAGTTTGAGGCGCGAGACAATTGGAATGTCGACGAAACGGGCGTAGTAACGGTACAAAAACCCAGGAATATTGTGGCAGTAAAGGAACCAAACAGGTGGGTACCATAACCTCTGTTGAGAATAGCTCTGGTTACCATGTGTGCTGCGATGTGTGCTACTGGAACCTTCATCCCACCTATGCTCATCTTCCTGAGACATAACTACGGAGACCATTTCATTCGGGGTGGACCTCCAGGGTGTATGGGATGTGCAAGTCCTCCAGGCTGGATAAATTCACAGCTTTTTCTTAAATTCCTGCAACACTTTACAACAAACCCGTCCTACTCCTTCTTGACAATCACGAGTCACATCTGGACATTGATGTTATAAACTATTCCTAAGAAAATGGCGTAGTCCTCTTGTCCCCCCCCCCCTCACATCTCTCACACAATTCAGCCACTCGACCGCACAATATTTGGTCCTATGAAAGAGTATGTGTATGCAACCCAAGATGCATAAATGCGCAACAACCCAGGAAAAGGGATAACCATCTATGACTTACCCGAAATCAGTAGTGAGGCATGGCCACGTGCAGCTGTACCAACAAACGTTTCAAATGGGTTTCGTGTAACAGGGAATTTTCCTTTCAATGACCATATCTTCACTGATGCAGATTTTGCTCCTTCCTTTGTGACAGATCACCCTGACCCCAAGACTTCTGATGATTACGATGCGACTAAATTAGATCAGGTAGGAGAAGAAAATACCATCGGGTCTCAGTCAAAAGTCCCGCATCATGAATCCTGGTCATGCATTGAGAGTTATCTCAGGGTCAACGGTATGGTCATGGAATCAATTCCTGGAGATGGGCATTGTCTCATTAATGCCATTAAGAGAAGCCTTCAAGCTCAGCATCTTAGAGAACTTACGTATGATGAAATATGTTCTCTCCTTGTGAAAGAATTCGTAGGAAACGTTGATTATTATGCCAACTTTGACGGATGTGAAACGGACTTCTTCGAAAACATGTTGAAGTATATCACAGAGAGGAGATACAACACAGAAGCAGTAGACGTTGTATTACCTGCTTTTTGTAACGTTTTGGCAGTTACTGCTAAAGTCTACCACTTTAGAAATGAAAATATAACCGAGAGTTCCCATACCTTGAGGATCATTACAATGCTGTCTATCCATTTGTCACTTCATCCACTGTCAGTAGGTCTAGAGTTGAGGACTTCCACGTTCATGACCTACACGTTGATGGCAACGAAACGCTCCCTGACGAAACAGGCAACGCATCTCCTTTCAGTCCAGAAAAAGTCAGACCCTTTCCAAAAGCAGGTCCACGGAAAATATCACCGAGAGGTCGTAAACGAAAGAAATCTGCCATACTCACTGATGCACCCGTGAAAAAAGCTCTTGAAGAAGAAAAACAGAAAAGCAAGTCAAAACAGAAAAACAATTCAAAACAGAAAGGGCATGTACGCAAACTGATTTAAGATAGTGTTCTAAACGAAATTCATCAAAACCAAAAAAAAGTCTTGAGGAAGAAACATCAGAAAAAGACAACTAAAAAGTCAAGAAAGGTAAAGGCCAAAGAAAATTCGTCTTCTGATGACGAAGATGATTGTCTCTGTCTAGTTTGTCTCGAAGCCTTCTCAAACAGTAGACCAGGAGAAGGCTGCATACAGTGCATTCTTTGCCTGAAGTGGTCACACGAAGAATGTACCTCTGGACAACGACCTTACACATATTGTTGCCATAACTGCCATTCTGGCGAATCAGAATTTGCCAATTAAAGTTGTCAAATAATGTTTGTCAGTAAACAAAACACATATCCATTATGAGTATCAGTTTCAGTAGTATATGTTACAAATTACCCCGCTTCGTGTTACAACCTACCCAATCGCGAGCACGTTAAGATGGCGGCGGACGTCACCCAACAACAATCAGCCTACCATTGATTACAACTTACAATATATATGAACCTGTATTGTGCGCAGATTATGTCGAGCAAAATAAGTAAAATGAACCATTTGCATGGGATTTCGCTTGATCATAATATGTCGGTCAATACCATGAATGGCATTTCACATTTTCTTTTTTGACTGATAACCCTTTTAGAAATTCATTATATCTGTATGTTGCCATTCTTCGGAAAAACGTTTAATTAGTAACTGGTGACCTTTAAAATTGTTTTACACATTCCAACTATAATATTAACAGAGAGATCTTTGATATTCCGGTTGATCCGTAGCAAAGATTTGAAGAATTGGTAAGTAACGCAAAACATGAGTTATCCTTGCTGGATTGAAGTAGAGGGTGATTACACACACTCGATGTTTAACTGAAGACGAAGTAATGTTTTCCCCCACTTGACTGATATCTGTTCGGAAAAAAAAATTCTTGACTGTCATGAGGTAATAGAAGACGATAAAAATAGAAACGGTTTTGAATAATTCTCTACTTAATCGTGTTAATGATAATCTTCCAAATTTGTATGGTGCCTTAACCCGGAGGGGCGCCTACAATGCCGATATTGGTGGGTCGCCAACGACGACATCATGAGCGCCCATAATATAATTAGCGGGGCGCCCACAATGCCGAGTGAGATTGAGTAGGAGCCGATTGCGAACTTTTCGGTATTATAGGTATGTTAAAGTCGTATTCCTTCCTTCAAATTGTACGTCATTTGCAATTGAAATCCTATTTTCCAAAATTTTCTGGGACAGGCATACGGTACCGTTCGCCGTGGACGGCCAAGTGTAGGTACATTGGCGCCCCCAGACGCCCCATCGGCTAGCTACGGGCCAGATTAACCAATATAATATCAAAAAAGAAAGTGTTTAAGTCGTACTATCATTTTGGATAACGGCTAATATGTTCCAGTCGCATAATATGTAGTAGTTATTAGCACACTTTTCGAGGTGTATCTGTGAATATCAGAACAGTTTTGGTCGAGGGGCTAAGCCGAGGCGGCCCCCGACCAAAACTGTTCTGATATTCACCGATACACCGAGGAAAGGTGCTAATAACTATCTTACATCACATTTCTATCGAGTATTGCGAAAGAAAATGTGAAAATAGTATTTAATATCAAGTCGTTTCAACCGAAAAGTGAAAAATGCTCTTTCATTTATCCCTTTCTGAGCCTCACGTTACATTTCATGGTAGAATGATTCCGCAGTGGAGAGACAACCTGAGTAGTATTTACACCTGCGTCTTGCTATACCCTGGGCGTAAAACAATTTCGTGTTTGTTTAGACCACATCGTCAAAACAACTTGTCTATGGCGTAGATGACTGCGATATTAATAATATTATTATTAAATGTAGTGTAAAGGAAATGCGTAACGTGGGTCATTCCTGGTGAACGTATGCATCAACGAATTATTTGTAATAAAATGTATGTCTTTCTAGGCGTTTCTGTCTTCATCCTGCTTTTTTTCAATGCCTGTGAAGTGTCCAGCAAGAGAACTGCGCCTTCTATCATCACAATTGAAATAATTATTCAGTATTGTAATTGATATGTTTTGCATATTAATATAAATCAAACCAAATTATGGAATAGATGCCAATTGATATGTATAATAATTGATTTTTGTAATATGTTGTTTTGTTAATTTAATGTCATTGTGTATATTTTTGAACTGCCAGTTTGTTCCACCCGGTTTGTTTTGTTACTGTGATTTTGACTAGTTGTTTCATGTAATTTGTCCGGCTGCATTGCATAGAGCCATCGTTATCATTGCGATCTGGATCGGACTAAAAATTCCGCTACTTATTGGTATCTTAAACAGTTTAGAAGTGTTCGTTTTAAAAAGTGTACTGTTCATTTCTGATACACGGATACTTTTAAGCCTGTATTGGAAATAAACAGGCCAGTTTTATCAAAGATTGCCAATGGCAACGAGGTAGAAGTGGGATGTAACTCCAAATGCACCGTGACTTTGCATGCTCTTGATTATACGCCGAAGTTAAAAACACTTCCTATCGCCACTATATATCATGCAAACAATTAGATATAGAAGACCCGTTACTTCCGAAGGGGATGCTATGGGAGATTTGGCCACTGGCAATTTTGATTCAATTGAAGAGACTCTTAATGGTATAAAATAATACATATTACATGACTGTCGTTCTTTATCAACACAATAGTCTGCTGACACCTTTAAAAGTAATACATGTATACCAAGATATTCGAACAGAACCAGAGGTAATTCATATGTATCTTGATTTGGAGAGATATTAAAACGCCCAGAAACAACGAGGAAGCTGACAAGAGGGGTTTGCTGCATGCAGTTAACACTGTGAGTAACCACGCGTCTCGTGTAATAATTAGATGCGATGATACAGATGTTATTGTTCTGTACCACCAACTATATCAACATTGATACCTGACAATGAAGAAAACACAACTGTTCATGAAATTTCAACAAGCCATCCTATGGTTTCCAATAGTACACGCGTTATCTGGTTGCTACAACTCTAGAAATGGTGATGGTATAAGTAGTACCTGTTTTATTTGAGAAGGAATTTGTGAGAAGGGCTCATGTTAGACTGCTTGGTCTATGTTTCAAGACACGCCCGTCCTTAATGCGCCAGGCCTCGCTCTTCATCGACGTTTTATTCAACGGTTTCCCATATGCAGGCACTCCTAATGTTATGCCGGGCGGTGCAATGGAAATATTGAAAAACCGAGTTTTGGGTTAAATTTACTCATTTGAATAGCATTGTAGTATTTAGAGCAGTTGGAATTTGGTAAAATAACAAAAGACCACGATTTTATGTTTTTGGGTGGACTCTTTATATATATAAAAAAAAAAACCAATATTTTATTACTGTCTAAATATAATAAATATATTAATCCGTTGCAATGGATTATTCAAACTCAAAATCTGTGTTTTTAAGATAAGAATTCCGAATTTTAATTAACAGATTGCCCTTTAATGTAAAGGAACTACCCTTTAATGGTACTCTTATGACAATATGATAGCAATGACGTCACTATTACATCACAATTACGTCATATATGCAAATTTAGAAGTTTTGACCAAAAAAATGACCTGGTCACACATTACTCTTTCAGATGATAAAGGGGCTTTTTCACGATTTTAAAGTCACATCAATAAACCAATGGCCCGATGTAGCAATCCGAGCCAACTGTCTTGTGGACGAAAACATGTCTTTCTCCTTTAACTTTTATATCAGCACATTAAAATATCATAAGATATTGCATCTTCATTTACCTATAAAATAAATTTATAACATTAGCTTAACCTAAATTATAGTGTAAATATAGCTTAACCTAAAATATATTGCAAATATAGCTTAAAATATATTGTAAATATAGCTTAACTTAAAATATATTTTGTAATATTGTAACATGATATGGTAATTTATGATTATAACTTTCAGCTCAATAAATAATAACGCAATACATGTTTTTTTTCTCTATACATGTACATGTTTCTGATTGGGTTCTCTGTATTTTCTCTGAATGGATTGGAGATGGCTTGTTGTTGTTTGTTGTTTATTAAAGATTTATAATTTAACGTCCAATGCATTAAATATGATATTATGGACAGGTTGATTTAATGGGAGGGTATACACCGATACACGGCCAATTTTTCAAAAGTGGTCGTGTATCAGTTGAAATGTGGCCGTGTATCAGTTGAAAAGGGACACAAATAACAAAATCATGATTTACATATTTATTTGAACATCACAAAACCATTTTAAACATGTTATGGTAAAAGAGTCATCATTTTCAACTGTCTCAGCAGTTTTCGAATGTGCGTCACTCTCAGTCATATTCTTACATTTTGTCTCACATTTCTTTACATTTTGAAATCTAGTCGCACTTTCACTTTTTGTCACATTTTGTCGCTCTTTCACATTTTGTCGCACTTTTACATTTTGTCGCGGCTTATGCTCATCCGCAGCACATAATCTAAATATTTTACTATTATAAATTAATCTCTTGGCTATGGAAGCGTATATAGGGGTCAACAGTGCGATAGATATCGCGATAATTTTTAGGTTATTTATCAACATATTGTTATTGTTGCGATGATTTTACCTGGAAAAGACGATTTTTGCCGATTTAATTGAATCAAGGCGCTATGCTGTATGTCGTCATTTCGTTCTACGACCGCACTTTCGCGATAAGATATTGACATTGTTAAGCTTTGTCAATATATTTCATTTCATCTTAGTGTATGTCGATATAGCGTTGGGCGATTTTTGCCGAACATTGCAAAATAATTTTTGCATTAATGTCAATACGTTCTTTAAATAGCAAAAACACGGGTCACTAAACGACGATATCTCGGGATTTCTTAAGTCGCCAAAGTATTAAGATTGGTTTATGTATTTACATTATTATGATTTTGTCGACAAGTCCAAAGCCGTTCAGTTGGTAGCTGACACTTGCAACACAAGCTGGGTCAGTATTTGATGAAAGAAAGAAAGCATTCTGTGAAGAGAATGAAAACTGTATGTATTTAGTTTGAATTTCATTTTTTTTCTCTCTCGCCATTTTTCCACTTGAATTTTAAAGCATGTGTTGGAGAATTTATGTTTCCCCATACCTCAGTTTCCTATACAGAATAGTCAACATCGATTCCTAAAGTACCGTATATCTGGATAAAAATAAAAGCCAGCTGTAGACAACGGTGATTTTCGACCCGAGACAAGAATTCATTTGCTTAAATAACTATTAACTACTGCCTTGTAACTAGTTTCATTGATATTTTATTGGTATCATTTCAGGTCATCGTTTATATTCTTATTACGGCTGTGGCAGCACACCCTGTACTTCAACGGGATAATGCAACCTTAGAGGAACTACTTTGGTTTTTGGGTTTATGCAACAGTACATTCATTAGCATGTCAACTTTAAAGCGAATGGTACGAAGTCTTGGCTTACGAAGAAGGAAAATAAGACAAAAATTTTATGCTATACTACAAACAATTTTGCGTCTTCAAGGGGAAGGTTTTATGAACGTCGGTTACAGGCATATGTCGAAACTACTTAACGTCCACTGCGGTGTACCCACATCACAGAATTGGTTAATGCGCGTGCTCGGCACAGAAGGGTCTACACTAACAAAAGATCAAATGATCTTATACACATTGATGGCTATGATAAATTAAAGCCTTATGGAATGGCTATTCACGGGGCTATCGACGGGTTTTCGAGAAAATTATTATGGCTGAATGTTGGACAATTGAATAATAACCCTCGATACATCGCTAGATTCTATCTAAACTTTGTTAGGGACACTAAGAGAATTCCTAGACGTGTAAGGTTAGATGATTGGACGGAAAACGGCATTGATAGGGATTTACAGAACGCATTTGTTCTAAGTCAGCAAGAATCTACGGACATGCCACCTTTCTTGCGAGGACGGGCAACCGGAAATCAAAGAATCGAACGTTTCTGGGGATCCTTGCGTCAAAGGTTTTATTAAATAAGGCCACGCCCATCGGACTTTGACCTTTGTTTCACCATGAAATCGACTGGCTGTGGTGACTGGTGTGACAGTTTGAATTGACTCTCGATGCCTGGGCACTTGCGCATGTCTGAAACTATTGTAAACTATATCTACTTCCGATGAGAGATAGATCCTGACCACTGGTCAGTCCAGGAAAAAGTATTACGTATTTGATTCGATTTTTGTCATTAAAAAACACACTTGTTATCGTGATTAGCTGTTGTTTTAGTGATCAGTTTTACAGGCATGGCAATTCAAAGGTCACGATACCAGATGGGCAATTCATTTACCTTAAATCTGGCACCTTGACCTTTGATCTGACATTTGACCTTGGGGACGAAAATCCCCCAAATGTTCTTGTCCTAATAGCCTCCAGCCACGAAGGTCAAGGACGATTTCTTGGTCATCCAGAATGTCGGCCACGCGGCTGTTGAGAAATATCGGAATAATGTCGAATTTGGTTTTGCAAAAGTCTCAAACGGAATTTCGATTTTGTGTCTTTCTAGACCCCTATCGATAATTTGAAGGATCAGCTTGAAATTTACAGGGAACCTGGCGCAGGTTCCATCCGTGAATTTCAGATCGATACCCATTAGGCTTGCAAGAGATATAGGGTCTGCACGAATTTAAGTCCAAGTAATATGTTATATACTTTGGCTAAGACATTTGCTTTTTATGGGATAAATCTTTTATTTGACGTCTTACAGCTTTCAGATTTTTGCTATCCCCACTAAATATGGAACAAATTCATGGTCAATGATTCAAAAAAAAAAGTACATGTCATGAACTTATCTAGTACTTCGAATTGCAGGCCGAAATTCGGAAAAATGTTTATATAGGGGAAAAACTCATTACATTGAATTTGTTTTAGGAATTCGGACGACCTTTAATTTTTTTTCTTGAAGAAAGTCCATGGCATAGATTCCAGAAAAGTACATGACTTCGACCTTTGACTTGGGCACCAGTTCAAGCCGGTTGGTCCCGAAAAAGCGAAGTTCTTCAAATGTCACGGTCATGTATATTTTTTGAATCATCGACCCCGACTTTGTTCTAAAAAAAAGGTCAGGGTCACCGGATGTCAAAAAAAAAAAACAAACTTCGGACATAAAATAACCCCCAAAGCATCATGTAGTGACTGGTATATGGCAGATGGGAAATGTTCATGCGAGCTCACGCTATGGAGCCACACTATGTAGCTTCCGGGACTGATGTCATAGATGCAATGCCATCTCATAATAAGCAATAGACACCATGGGACTAAATGTCAGGTGTAGCGATATAGTCGTGACGAAATTGTATTTATAGGTAAGGAATGGTAAAATTAATGATGACTTTATAGTTCATTAATTTCGCAACATGGTTTAAACAATATTTTTATCTTTACAAATAATTCTCTATTGTCAGTATTGGCTTTGGTATGAGTTTATTTAAAACGTAAATTAATTGTTTTGAAATACTGTGAGAATAATAGGAAAGAGGGTCTGAGTTCAAGGATAGATTGTGTCGAAATACACGTGACGGAAAATCACCATTAAATCATTCGGCGTGTTTGACCAATCTCTATACTTATTTACATCAAATTTGACCAATTAGATAATTGAATGTCCAGGTCCAGTTGATACAAAATTAGGGTACTCGCGAGAGTTCGACAGACTTCGATTAAGATTCCAGAGGGGTATGACCTAAGATATCCTAGACAGCCGTGAGGCTGGCTAGGTTTGGACAAGAGTATAGGTAGTATTGACTATGTTATTATATGTACATTGCTTGTATGTATACTCATATCTGCTTCATAAAATGAAAAACGAACTGTTGCATTGTTATCACTGACGAAGACGAACGTCTTAAGAAAACAGTAAGAAAATACACAACGTGAAAGAGGAGCAAAGACAGCTAGAGACAAATTTTAGACGATCACAAGGCTAACAGATATAATATGTAGCAATAACAATATGCATGGGACGTTTGTAGGATGTGGCGACCGATTTCCCACAGACGCTCTGCACGTCAGACAGAAAGCCCATGGTGCTACACAGAATGAGTGTTTTTTGTCCCACTTATCCTTTTAAAAAATCACCCCCCCCCAGTCAACAATTTCGATACCTATGTCGTCATGTACGTTTTGGTCCCGCGAGGATGCGAAACAAAATTTCCTTACCCATCCACTGGCCATGACTTATGGACATTTCGCCTTATGCCCTAGGGCTTGGCATTATGTCCCTGGCCTCATGTCCCTTTATTTTGGCCTTAAGTCCGACATGAGACCAGGGACAGAAGACCAAGTGGGACTTGAGGCCAGGGGCATAAGATCAAGTTTGCCTCAAGTCCCCTTCAAAATGGGCCAACTAGGAACATAGCCTTTCAGGGCGGGGCGGAGCCAGGGTTAAGGAGGGGGACGGGCCGGAGCCAGAGCTGGTATTTAGGAGAGTGCAGGGTTGGAGCAGGTGTGGAGTTTTGAGTTAGGATATTACTATGAACAGAAATATGCGAAGCGTGAACATGTTTGGGAATTATTATCTTAAAAGCAGGCAGTGAGCTTATAGAGACACCCGTCTTCAGTTAGCCCAGGTACGGTGCCTAAGCGTAGGACGTTAAACCCCATTTCATTCATTCATTATACAGACAGTTTTCAACCTTTGGGGAGGGCGGATGCTCTCTGGGATACAATGAAAACCTTAAAATTTCTCACGAAGTGGATCACAGGAAATTCTTCCTTTGCAGACTTGGAAGGGAACAATACTTGGGGTAATCGAATAATTCAACAATAACACAGCACTTTTTTTCGAAAAATTATCTTCTAATTTATTTACAAGCTTTAAGAGTGTCAATTTTCAAGGTATCACAATTGAGTTTTATGTTTAAAGAAAAAGGAACTACATAACACCCTTGAAAGGGGGATTATACCGAAAAATAATGTGTCCTTAAATCGATTCGACAAAATATATTTGTAAGTACATGTATAGGTCAAGTATTATAACGAAAAATAATGTGTCCTTCAATCGATTCCACAAAATATATTTGTAAGTACATGTATAGGTCAAGTATTACGTAGTCATTTTACTTATTCTGATAAATATACAATTGGTCAGTCGATTAAAACAAAAGTACTTTCTGAAGTAAAACCTTAACTATTCAAAAAAAATTTCAGACAAACGTTTAATTCGTGTATCTTCTCTCACATTTCTGGGTAAAGTAAAAGCATGTTTGTCAACTCCAGTTATCTCTTCAAGAATATCTAAAAAAAATCGTTATCGCAACCATACAATGCGTATTCAAAGCTATATTCATCGATAATTTCTAGCGGAAATTTAATATTACACGGCAAGGGAAGAGATCGGTCCTTATACACTGGAAATACCACTCACTTGATCATGTCGTTGGGCTTTTATCCTGTGAACGTTCTAGGTGCTTTAGAATTTACTCAGCTGGTATTTAATTACCGGAAGGAAACACAAACGAATACATTGAATAACAATCCGGTTTAATTGGTCTAGTTCTCCAGAATTGCGCATGTCACGGAAGTAATTTCTCCAGAGTTCAGAAAGGCTTTGACGAAAGGATCCCCAGAAACTTTCGATTCTTTGATTTCCGGTTGACCGTCCTCGCAAGATAAGGGCCATGTCCGTAGATTCTTGCTGACTTAGAACAAACGCGGTCTATAAATCCCTAACAATGCCGTTTTCCGTCCCATTATCTAACCTTTCACATCTATGAATTCTCCTAGTGTCCTTAATAAAGTATAGATAGAATCGAGCGATGTATCGAGGGTTATTTTTTGACGGCCCAGCATTCAGCCATAATAATTTCCTGGAAAATCCGTCGATAGTCACGTGAATAGCAATTCCATAAGGCTTTAAAGTATCATAGCCATCAATGTGTATAAAATCATTTTTTCCTTTGTTAATGTAACCAATCCAGGAGTCAGAGTCTGCAATGCTAAAATGAACAGCACGCTGTGATGCGGGCACACCGCAGAGGACGTTAAGTAGTTTCCATATATTCCCGTAACCGACGTTCATAAACCTTCCCTTTGAAGACGCAGAATTGTTCATAGTATAGCATGGAAATTTTGTCTTGTGTTCCTTCTTCTTAAGCCAATACTTTGTAACATTTGCTTTAAAATTTACATGCTTATCCATGGTAATATCTAATTAGCTCTTCTGAGTTGCATTGTCCTCTTGAAATACAGAGGTGCTGCCACAGCCGTGATAAGAAGATAAACGATGACCTGAAATGATACCAATAAAATATCAATGAAACCAGTAACAAGGCAGTAGTTATTTAAGCAATTGAATTCTTGTCTCGGGTCGAAAATCACCGTTTTCTATAGCTGGCTTTTATTTTTATCCAGAAACACGTTACTTTAGGAATCGATGTTGACTATTCTTTATAGGAAACTGAGGTATGGGGAAACATAAATTCTCCAACACATGCTTTAAAATTCAAGTGGAAAAATGGCGAGAGAGAAAAAAAAATGAAATTCAAACTAAATACATACAGTTTTCATTCTTATCACAGAATGCTTTCTTTCGACAAATACTGACCCAGCTTGTTATGCAAGTGCCAGCTACCAACTGAACGGCTATCCTCTTGCTTTGTTCTTGTCGACAAAATCGTAATAATGTAAATACATAAACCAATCTTAATACTCTTGCGACTTAAGAAATCCCGAGATATCGTCGTTGATTAAATTAAATCGGCAAATCGCGAAAGTGCGGTCGTAGAACGAAATGACGACATACAGCATAGCGCCTTGATTCAATTAAATCGGCAAAAATCGTCTTTTCCAGGTAAAATCGTCGCAACGATAACAATATGTTGACAAATAACCTAAAAATTATCGCGATATCTATCGCACTATTGACCCCTATACACTTCCATACTTCCAAACTATACGCTTCCATAGTTCATAGATACCATATATTTAGGGCTTTATTTTAATACATTTTAAAAATATAACTTAAATATATGAAAATTGTAGCTTTAAGCTTTGTCAACATATTCCATTTCACAGTAGTGTATGTCGATATAGTGCATGGCGATATTTTCCAAACATTGCAAAATATTTTTTGCATTGATGTCAACAAGTTCTTAAAATGACAAAAACACGGGCCACTCAACGACGGGACCTCGGGATTTCTTACGTCGCCAAAGTATTAAGATTGGTTGGAATATTTACATTATAAAGACATTGCGACATTTTTTTGTCGGCATATCCGAAATTGGATATCTTCCCACTTGCCACGTGCACTTGAACTTGAAGACAAGAGGCAAACGGAAGTCTAAGGCACCACGAGGGAGATGGTTTATACTCCTTATAGCATCACCTTAGCCAAGTTATCTTAATATTGTTTGAACTGAGAATTAATCAACATGTAGTACATCTAGGCCCAAAACTAAGTTTAGTTCAGTTTCAACAGCTTCCTTACAACATAGCCTGTTTTGCGAGGCAATATTATAGATAGAGACGAGTGAAAAGACCTTACTAAAATGTAGGGGAGAGCGGAGCACAGTGGACACGATCTTCATTTTTTAGTGAATTGCCCTGAAATAAATGGCCTTGCTTAAACATTTATGATTCTATAAACTAATTACATGTATTAAACATTTTCAATATCCCAGGAATTGTTGTCGATTGGACAAAAACTTTTTATTTAGCCCTCAAAAGAAATATATTTTCGCTGTAAGTGATATTCATTTTTCATCTACCATTATGATATAATTTGATCCAATGTATGTTTTTGTTTTGTTATATTATTTTTTTTTTTTAATTCAACGCTTGGTATTATTTGTTGTTTTAATATATAGGTAATGTAAAGGTTCTTATGATTTTTCTTCATTACTTAATAAAAACATGGGAAGACACACGCTTTTTCTATTTTTTTAGTTTTCTCTTATCTAATGACAGTCAATTATTTGTTTTTGGAATTGTCCGACATCCTCCCACAGTCTCAATTATTGTAGTGAGCAGAAATTCGCCCATAATATGTCGGTAATCACTAATCAGTTCAGTCAGTTATATAGAAGGATAACTCGTATTTTCCTTTTGCTTTCTGCACTTTGGTTTCTTGAAATCTTCATTACACAACTGGCAAAGCAATGATCTCTGTGTTAAAATTATATTTGGAACGTGTTTAACCAGTCGTATCACATATGTAATGGTGACTGACACCATTATTATCCTTTACATATAGTAATGTTAATTAAATTGAACGTTTATGAAAAAAACTATCCATTGCACTTCAATGTAGGTATGTATGTAAGCAACTCTAGTAAAAATGCCTGTAATTATTTGTCCTTAACTAGTAAAGTGGTATTATCATCTGCTTTGTTGAGGTTTATGAAGATAGAGAGGGAGGGGGAGAGATGGGGTTTAACTATGTCATTTTGGGACTAACAAATGGTTCAAGTTTATTTCAATAATTTACATGTACGTATTGTTTATTTGCAGTGGGAGGAAACCAGAGATAATCAACAAGGTTGGACAGGCGACCCTACTCCTTGTCACATACAACCGGGGAACCGAAACCACGCCAGTTGACTCAGTGGCAGATCATATGATACGTGCTAACTATTCGGCCATCCAGACCCCTTTATGAATGAAGGGAAACAAAGGCCTTAGTAATACATTGGCTTGATAGCCGAGCCATCTGCTTGAACTGGATCAGAAAACTCATCGGTTGGTCCATTACCTCCAACAAAATGCTGCAGAAAAAAACCCATTACATTACATGTAGTGTAGTCATGTTGTAGGCCTAATAGTAAGTGCAGGGAGACTGCATCACATATGATTTACACAAAAGACAAACATAGCGACAAGACACCATACTCAAAAAACAACAACAAACAAACAATTCAAAAAAAGCGAATGGATCCGGGGGCTAGCCGTAAGCGTCCACTGCGCTGTACAGTCCCGGGTAAATATATATTGACCCTGACTTAAAAATAGTATAAGTATGGCACCAGTAGTGAGTATGTATGTAGTAACATACTATATAATGTATAGCTAGCCTACATTGACTTGAACACTGATGGACTGGAAGCCCAATATAATTTAGATTGTGATTTTGTATACCGGGTTAGGGTAGGCTAACTGATAATAGCCTACCCTAACCCGGCCCCGGTATAGAAAATATCAAACTACTTTTTGTATAAATGACAAATATTCCATTGACCATTGAAATTGGAATTCGTAAAATTGTAAATTAACATAGAAGTTTATCGTGAAAAATAATATTGAACAAATATATTACTCTACACTGTCACCCTATTTAAAATTATCAGTACCGGATAATGTTGACAACTTGACATTTATTTGGGCCTATTAATACCCACCAAAACTTGCAAAAGCGACCAAAAAAAACCCACTACGTTCTAGTATCCTACCTTACCTAGATAGACTAGAGGCCTAGGCCTAGTTTACATCTATATCTACTGACTATAGATTGACCTACACCAAAGCGAGAAAATTAAACTTCACTCGTCAAAAATCAATTACCGCCGCGCGATATTTTATAAATACATAATAACATAGAAAAATAACTTACTCTAACTTAGAACAAACGACTTTGTGTTTTGTTAATCCTGGAAACATTCAGCTGAGCGTGCGGTCTTCCGCGTGCCTTGATCCAACGCAACACTTTGCTAAACGTGTCTTTGGTTTCGGAAAAAGTATAAATTTTGCACCACGAAGGCGTTCGGGGTAACGCTCGTTCATGTTACAAGTTCCCCATGCGCAGCGTAATACCATTTCGACGATAAATGAACAAAAATAACAAATCTCCCACAAAGCACAGCCTTGTTAGATTGTGGGACAAAAATGCATTACCCACTCTGGCACTCTCCATGTCAGACAAAAGGCCCATGGTGATACACGTTTGGTAAACAGAATTGGCATTAAAGAGAAGATAGTGCTTTTCGGTCACTGATTTCAGTCTCCAGACCAAGTCGAGGGCTTTCACGAATAATCGATGGGGCCACTAAGCATTCTTTCATTATATGCCAAGTATTGCGTGGCTCAGGAAAATAAAATAGCAACGGACGTTTGATAAAACAAAATTGACAAAAAAAGTGCTTTACGGGGACGGATTTCAGGACTTTCAGGGAAAATTTATATTGCAACATGTAAGAGGGACCAACAATCTTTCATTCATTGCAATACCAAATTTTTAGTGGCTCAAAAATATTAAACAGCAGTGGATGCTAGATAAAACAGAATTGGCATAAAACAAGTGGTAGTGCTTTTCGGTAATTGATTTCCAACCAAGTCAAGCTCTTTCAGGAATATTAGATGGCCCCACGTGAAAGTGGAAAAAAACACTCTTTCGATCCATGTCATGTATTGGGGTGGGGTGCTTTCCGGGCACGGATTTCAGACTATGCCGATGTCTTTCAGAATTATTCTATGATGTCATATGAGAGGGAGATAAATATCCTTCCAACCCATGTAATGTATTGGGTGGCTCACGTTTGGTACGTAAAACAGATTTGATAAAAAGACACGGTGGGGTGTGCTTTTCGGGGACTGATTTCAGACTAAATCGAGGGCTTTCGGGAATAATCTACGGTGCCACATGAAAGAGAGATAAACACTCTTTCATGTCATGCCATGTATTAAGTGGCTCAAGAAAATAACATAGGAGCGGACGTTTGGTAAAACAAAATTGAATCATTCATCCAATGCCAATTATAGGGCCTATTAGGTGGCTCAAGGAAATAGCTGAGGGCGTTTGGTAAATCATAAATGGACATAAAAGCGAGCTCTTTCGGGGCGGATTTCAGACCATTTCGAGGACTTTCAGGAATATTCTCTGGTGTCATGTATTGTATTGGTTGGCTCGGGGAAAAAAGAAACATTTATTTATGTTTGGTAAATGAATTCGATAGAAAAGGTAGATAATATTAGTTTATTAAGTGTTTTGCGGGTTAACCGGTAATTAATTCAGAAACTGTCTATGGTGCCATAGAAACGGGGGATAAAGACAGTTTCATTTCATGCCAATTATTGTGTGTCTTCTGACTGTAGTTTAAAGCTACAATTTCAAAATTTTAAGTCAGGCTTATATTTTTAAAATTTATTAAAATACAGCCTTAAAATAGATAGTATCCATAAATTTAACAGTCCTACCTTGTTAAATAATAATCCTATATATAATTCACTATTGCCAGCTGAGAAATTGACAAAAATATCATTTTCAACTTCAAATTCCAACGTTGGGAAATGACTGCCCCATGTTGTCAATAGCAAAACCGGGGAGGTAATTGTGTTGTTATTTCCTGTGTCATATATTTTTAAGGGTGGGAAATAATGCCCATAATGAGTTGATAACCCTTATAAAAAAGTCCCAAAGAAAAAGTAGAGGTTCCTATAGAAGTTTATTGGATTCTACAGAATGCTAAATAATGTTGCGGGAAAACGAATTGATTCTGTAGTTTTTTTTCACGTGATATTAGTTTCAAAAATATTTACTATAGTTGTGTGTAGGATCAGTAGATGAGTTTTTTCCAAGTACAATTTCCTAAAGAATACTGTAAGAAACTATTGGAAAAAAAATAAACCTTCATAGGTGCTGATATAGAATTGTCGGTAAAAAACCCTAACTATTGGCTGAAGTCAGTTGTGTAATCCTGTAATTTTCTATAACAGTATGTAGAACTTACATAGCCTACATACTGTACTTAAACCATTTTAACAAATAGCCTACTATAGTTTCCTACATAATACCTAGTAACAATTACTACAAATTTCATAAATTGGTAATATCTTTGATTCATACTATAGTTTACTATATGAATTTAGTGATGCAATTGTGTGAATTATGTAAACAGAACTTTACTAGATGCAGTTTTCCTTAATTTACCAAATAACAAACTAAAATAGGCTTACCACTAAAAAATGAGAACAAATATAGTCTTAAAATAATATATTTTTTAATGTAGTGATACATGTTGACACTCTTAAGAAATTCCTCACCCCACCCTCAAAAAATGCCAATAAATGTAGATCTTCACAACAACAATAACAGATAATAAATTATTCTCTAAGTTAGTGGAATGAAGACAAAATTTGTACACATTCTAACTTTTGGGTTATCCTGCTAGTTAAATTTCAGATTAATCCACGAGTGAAAAAATAAGCTTGTCAATTTAGAAGAAATCATGGGCCAACTATATTTTTTCCCGAAATTAGAATTAATAAAATGGTCAAAGTACCCATTCCTACAGAACTGTAGTGACCCAATTTCCAAACTACAGAATACTGCAGTATTAATTCCAACACATACATGACTGTAGAATTTCCTACAAAAAGTGCAATAAACAAAACCTACAGAATACTATAAATCTGTAGGAAAATCTGCACTATACAAACTGTGGAATATTATTGGGGTCGTTATTTCCTACAGGCTCCCAAGAGTCTGTGAGATACTATAGAATTTATATCCTATAAAAATCGGACACGCCCCCCCCCCACCGAGCGGAAGCTCTCACCCGGATTCCAGCACCCGGATTCAAAATCAAGTTAGCAAAAAAAATCTCGCAGCCATAACCTAGCACCCGGATTCGAAATCAAGTTAGCACACATATTCCTAGCGGAGGGAAAATAATTGTTACCTTTGTATTTATTAGAAAATAAAATCTTAAAACATATTAATGCAAAATTTATACATAATAGATCCCCCACCTCACCCCTCACCCAAAAATATACAATTACCGTAAACATACTAAAATATCGCACATTAGAGGCTAACTAATCATATGAGGGGAATCGGGTTAGGGTAGGCACAGGTGCATAAGGCATCAACATGCCAAAATTCATCAACTTTCTATGTTGGCGTATCGAGTTATACCACCGCAAAGTTCCCAGCGCCCGGATTCGAGGTGGAGTATGTGGGTTCAATGAACAACGGGTACGCCTACGCTGCATCAAAAAACGACCCAAACCAAATTTGGTGGCAAAATGATTTTTATTTCAAGGAATCAAGAGATAAATAAACAACTAGAATACAAAATTTCAGAAGGCTCCTATGTTGGCGTTTCGAGATATATTACCGTAAACATACTAAACATATGAGGGGAATCGGGTTAGGGTAGACTCACTATACACCTAATAACTTCTAAACTAGCTTTGGTGGCATCAATATCTTTATTTCACCAAGTGCACGGGTGCATAAGGCATCATTATACCAAACTTCATTAACTTTCTATGTTGGCGTATCGAGTTATACCACCGCAAAGTTCCTAGCACCCGTATTCGGGGTAGAGTATGTGGGTTCAATCAACAACGGGTACGCCTACGCTGCATCAAAACACGACCCAAATGAAATTTGGTGGGGAAAAGATTTTTATTTCACGGAATCAAGAGATGAATAAACTACTAGAATACAAAATTTCAGAAGGCTCCTATGTTGGCGTTTCGAGATATATTACCGTAAACATACTAAACATATGAGGGGAATCGGGTTAAGGTAGGCTAACTATACACCTAAAAACTTCTAAACTAGCTTTGGTGGCATCAATATCTTTATTTCGCCAATTGCACAGGTGCATAAGGCATCAACATGCCAAATGTCATCAACTTTCTATGTTGGCGTATCGAGTTATACCACCGCAAAGTTCCCAGCACCCGATTTGGAGGTTGAGTATGGTGCTTCAATAAACAACGGGTACGCCTACGCTGCATCAAAAAACGACCCAAACCAAATTTGGTGGCAAAATGATTTTTATTTCACGGAATCAAGAGATGAATAAACTACTAGAATACAAAGTTTCAGAAGGCTCCTATGTTGGCGTTTCGAGATATATTACCGTAAACATACTAAACATATGAGGGGAATCGGGTTAGGGAAGGCTAACTATACACCTAATAACTTCTAAACTATTTTTGGTGGCATCAATATCTTTATTTCGCCAATTACACAGGTGCATAAGGCATCAACATGGCAAATGTCATTAACTTTCTATGTTGGCGTATCGAGTTATACCACCGCAAAGTTCCCAGCACCCGGATTCGAGGTGGAGTATGTGGGTTCAATAAACAACGGGTACGCCTACGCTGCATCAAAAAACGACCCAAACCAAATTTGGTGGCAAAGTGATTTTTATTTTACGGCATAAAGAGATGAATAAACTACTAGAATACAAAATTTCAGAAAGCTCCTATGTTGGCGTTTCGAGATATATTACCGTAAACATACTAAACATATGAGGGGAATCGGGTTAGGGTAGGCTAACTATACACCAAATAACTTCTAAACTAGCTTTGGTGGCATCAATATCTTTATTTCGCCAATTGCACAGGTGCATAAGGCATCAACATGCCAAATGTCATTAATTTTCTATGTTGGCGTATCGAGTTATACCACCGCAAAGTTCCCAGCATCCGGATTCGAGGTGGAGTATGTGGGTTCAATAAACAACGGGTACACCTACGCTGCATCAAAAAACGACCCAAACCAAATTTGGTGGGAAAATGATTTTTATTTCACGCAATAAAGAATTGAATAAACTACTAGAATACAAAATTTCAGAAGGCTCCTATGTTGGCGTTTCGAGATATATTACCGTAAACATCTTGATGTCACCAAAGCTAGTTTAGAAGTTATTGGGTGTATAGTGAGCCTACCCTAACCCGATTCCCCTCATATGTTTAGTATGTTTACGGTAATATATCTCGAAACGCCAACATAGGAGCCTTCTGAAATTTTGTATTCTAATAGTTTATTCATCTCAGGATTCCGTGAAATAAAAATCATTTTGCCACCAAATTTGGTTTGTGTCATTATTTGACGCAGCATAGGCGTACCCGTTGTTTATTGAACCCACATACTCCACCTCGAATCCAGGTGCTGGGAACTTTGCGGTGGTATAACTCGATACGCCAACATGGAATGTTATTGAAATTTGGCATGTTGATGCCTTATGCACCTGTGCAATTGGCGAAATAAAGATATTGATGCCACCAAAGCTAGTTCAGAAGTTATTAGGTGTATAGTGAGCCGACCCTAACCCGATTCCCTTCATATGTTTAGTATGTTTACGGTAAGAAATCTCAAAACGCCAACATAGGAGCCTTCTGAAATTTTGTATTCTAGTAGTGTTTTCATCTCTTTATGCCGTAAAATAAAAAAATCATTTTGCCACCAACTTTGGTTTGGGTCGTTTTTTGATGCCGCGTAGGCGTACCCGTTGTTGATTGAACCCACATACTCCACCTCGAATCCGGGTGCTAGGAACTTTGCGGTGGTATAACTCGATACGCCAAGATCGAAAGTTAATGAAATTTGGCATGTTGATGCCTTATGCAACTGTGCAATTGGCGAACTAAAGATATTGATGCCACCAAAGCTAGTTTAGAAGTTATTAGGTGTATAGTGAGCCTACCCTAACCCGATTCCCCTCATATGTTTAGTATATTTACGGTAATATATCTCGAAACGCCAACATAGGACCCTTCTGAAATTTTGTATTCTAGTAGTTTATTCACCTCTTTATGCCGTGAAATAAAAATCATTTTGCCACCAAATTTGGTTTGGGTCGTTTTTTGATGCAGCGTAGGCGTACCCGTTGTTGATTAAACCCAAATACTCCACCTCGAAACGGGTGCTAGGAACTTTGCGGTGGTATAACTCGATACGCCAACATAGAAAGTTAATGAAATTTGGCATGTTGATGCCTTATGCACCTGTGCAATTGGCGAAATAAAGATATTGATGCCACCAAAGCTAGTTCAGAAGTTATTAGGTGTATAGTGAGCCGACCCTAACCCGATTCCCCTCATATGTTTAGTATGTTTACGGTAATATATCTCGAAACGCCAACATAGGAGCCTTCTGAAATTTTGTATTCTAGTAGTTTATTCATCTCTTTATGCCGTGAAATAAAAATCATTTTGCCACCAAATTTGGTTTGGGTCGTTTTTTGCTGCAGCGTAGGCGTACCCGTTGTTGATTAAACCCAAATACTCCACCTCGAAACGGGTGCTAGGAACTTTGCGGTGGTATTACTCGATACGCCAACATAGAAAGTTAATGAAATTTGGCATGTTGATGTCTTATGCACCTGTGCAATTGGCGAAATAAAGATATTGATGCCACCAAAGCTAGTTCAGAAGTTATCAGGTGTATAGTGAGCCGACCCTAACCCGATTCCCTTCATATGTTTAGTATGTTTACGGTAATATATCTCGAAACGCCAACATAGGAGCCTTCTGAAATTTTGTATTCTAGTAGTTTATTCATCTCTTTATGCCGTGAAATAAAAATCATTTTGCCACCAAATTTGGTTTGGGTCGTTTTTTGCTGCAGCGTAGGCGTACCCGTTGTTGATTAAACCCACATACTCCACCTCGAAACGGGTGCTAGGAACTTTGCGGTGGTATAACTCGATACGCCAACATAGAAAGTTAATGAAATTTGGCATGTTGATGCCTTATGCACCTGTGCAATTGGCGAAATAAAGATATTGATGCCACCAAAGCTAGTTCAGAAGTTATCAGGTGTATAGTGAGCCGACCCTAACCCGATTCCCCTCATATGTTTAGTATGTTTACGGTAATATATCTCGAAACGCCAACATAGGAGCCTTCTGAAATTTTGTATTCTAGTAGTTTATTCATCTCTTGATTCCGTAAAATAAAAATCATTTTGCCACCAAATTTGATTGGGGTCGTGTTTGATGCAGCGTAGGCATACCCGTTGTTTATTGAACCCACATACTCCACCTCGAATCCGGGTGCTAGGAACTTTGTGGTGGTATAACTCGATACGCCAACATAGAACGTTAATGAAATTTGGCATGTTGATGCCTTATGCACCTGTGCAATTGGCGAACTAAAGATATTGATGCCACCAAAGCTAGTTTAGAAGTTATTAGGTGTATAGTGAGCCTACCCTAACCCGATTCCCCTCATATGTTTAGTATGTTTACGGTAATATATCTCGAAACGCCAAGACAGGAGCCTTCTGAAATTTTGTATTCTAGTAGTTTATTCATCTCTTTATGCCGTGAAATAAAAATCATTTTGCCACCAAATTTGATTGGGGTCGTGTTTGATGCAGCGTAGGCGTACCCGTTGTTTATTGAACCCACATACTCCACCTCGAATCAAGGTGCTAGGAACTTTGCGGTGGTATAACTCGATACGCCAACATAGAAAGTTAATGAATTTTGGCATGTTGATGCCTTAGCCTATGCACCTGTGCAATTGGCAAAATAAAGATATTGATGCCACCAAAGCTAGTTCAGAAGTTATTAGGTGTATAGTGAGCCTACCCTAACCCGATTCCCCTCATATGATTAGTTAGCCTCTAATGTGCGATATTTTAGTTTGTTTACGGTAATTGTTTATTTTTGGGTGAGGGGTGAGGTGGGGGATCTATTATATATATATTTGATTAGTTAGCCTCTAATGTGCGATATTTTAGTTTGTTTACGGTAATTGTATATTTTTGGGTGAGGGGTGAGGTGGGGGATCTATTATATATATATTTTGCATTAATATGTTTTAAAATTTTATTTTCCAATAAATACACAGGTAACAATTATTTTCCCTCCGCTAGGAATATGTGTGCTAACTTGATTTCGAATCCGGGTGCTAGGTTATGGCTGCGAGATTTTGTTTGCCATTTTGATCTCGAATCCGGGTGCTGGAATCCTGTCACAGTTTCTGTTGGTCGCTGGTGTTGGTTCCTGGCGCATGCGCAGTTGTAGGAGTCATCTCACACTGTTATAGACACACACACGTTGACTCCCCGTGATAGGATGACCCCTACGATTTTCTTACGGTCAGATCGGTTTCTACTATTATCTACCAATATATAGTATTAGGCTACTACTGACAGCCGAGGATGTTGAGTTTCTATTGTTTGTTTATTTCATTTAAAAGGAGAAATACAAATTAACGATCTTATAAAAATTGAAAAATTCCCGTCCACATGCAGAAACAGAAAAAATAATTGCCCCTTGGTATAAACGCAGAATTTGGGTGATTCATGTTCAAGAAATAGTGGTATTTTCAGATTTAGTTTCAGATGTAGATCCCTAGTTACTATAAAAACGGATGTGACCGGTTTTCGGATAGAGGCCAAAGCCGATAAATATCCGATACTTATAGTAACTAGTATAGTAGATCCCATGGTTTGCATGATAAAGTATTTGTATTTGGCAAATAAAACACAAAGGCAACTTGTAAAAATTTTATTATGTACAAAATTAAAATAATGATTCAGAGAAATCCCATTCATATACAGGCCAATTTCAAGCCAATCATCAATGTGTATGGTTTCCAGTTCCACTGATTGTACGCGTGTAACGACTAATCACTAAAAACAACGGCAACAAAACACGAACGATAGAACAATTAATCTCAAGCCAATTAACTTAAATCCGTTGATCGTGTAACTACTGATCACTAAAAAAACAGCTAATCACGATAACAAGTATGTTTATTAATGACAAAACTCTAACTAAGAACATAACACTTTTTCCTGAAGTGATCAGTTATTTGAGTTATGAGGAACCATCTCACAATGGCGGAAGTGGATGAATCTGTGTTGTCCGTGTTGCTAACACAAACATCCGTCTCAGACATGCGCAAGTGCCCAGGAACCAACACACACCAGCGACCAACAGAAACTGTGACACCGGGTGAGAGCTTCCGCTCGGTCCCCCCCCCCCCACCAAACTCTCCAGATTTTGAATAGAATTCTGTAGAATAGCACACTGGTATTATATAGGACTTTTTGAGCAAAATACATAGAAATAATTATGTTTTGACTTTCTTAGAATTTTTTTTAATTCTCGCTTTAATAGTAGCGCGGACATTTCTAATTCGTTGTCTACGATATCACCCTATAGGTGGAGGTGGACGATAAACCCGGACACGTCACTACTACTACTACTTTGTTATTCATTCCGTACGCTTTCGACGATGAGGTTCAAGGTTATAAAACGTCCGCCAATCAGTGTGCGTGTGAGACTCTACTTATCGTGTGCCAGCTTGAACTCGTCTAATCCACTATGCCTCGTTACGAACTTACTTTGATAATTAATATGTTGGAAAGGGTGAGGAATCAAAGTACCTGTTTAATTATACTTCTTGGCAGTTTTTTCAAATTATCTAGAAGCTTAGTTGTACATTATTTAGCACTTTTGCCAGTTGAACATAATTATACTATCTACACCGGGCGCTAGCGCTACTGCACTTTCGTAGCTCTACCAGTTCCCGTGGTCGTGGGAACTTGAAATTTTTAGGGGATGTTAAGGATGACTCACATTGACCACACACCAAGTTTCAGCCGAATCGATTAATAACTTTTTATTTTACCGAACTTTTAATTTCTGCCGAGAGAGAACTTCATCCGCCTGTCGCCATTTGTTTTGTTTACTATTTAGGCTCGCATAACAAGACACTATACGGACTCCGACACACTGCGCTAGCTGCCGATGACTGCAGTTCATAAATTTTAATAATGATTTTCGTATATTTTAAATCTTGCGCCAAGCCAACCATTTCTACAAAATATTATTTGGTGTTGACCAGATGGATTGGCCGTTACGTGTGAATAGTAACGTGACCTTGAAGCTGACCTCAAGTCCAAACTTCCCATCGATCTCTGGTCATTTGCGTTTATGCTTGCCGTGTCCTTAATTCTTGCTGCATTATCAAAGTAAAGGTTCGACTTGAAAGTAGAGTTGGTTAAAGGTGACTAGTGAAGCTCGCCACGACCTTTCACACTGACCACGCCCATTGACTTTCTTTTGGACACGGGGCCCCTTACATTTGACCATTTTCTGACCGAGCAGTGTGCGACAGGGCAAAGTTAAACGTTGGTGGTTCAAGCCAGGAAGATGGGCTTTAAAAAGAGTTATGGGGTCAAGGTCTTAAGTCAAGGTCTAATGTCCCAATACTGACTTTGAAAAGTTTGAATTCAGTTTTCTGTAACATGACCTTGACCTACGACTTTGACCCAGCTATCTTTTCTGAGGGGCGTCGTCTCTGCTTTCACGTCGAACCTTAACTTTGATAATACGGCAAGAACAAAGGGCACGGCAAGCATAAACGCATATGACACAAGCTCGATGGGAAGTTTGGACTCAAGGTCAAAGTCAAGGTCACAGTTGGTTAAAGGTGACAAGTGAAGGTCATCTCGATCTTTCACATTGACCACGCCCATTGAGTTCCTTTCGGACACGGACGCTTTCGTTTGACCGTTTTCTGATCGAGCAGTGTGCGACACAGCAAGGTTAATCGACGGTGGTTCAAGCCAGGATGATGGGCTTTAAAAAAGTTTATGGGGTCAAGGTCGTAAGTCAAGGTTAAATGTCAGAAAAATGACTTTGAAAAGTTTGAGTTCATTTTTCTGTAACATGACCTTGACCTATGACCTGGACCCAGTTATCTGTCTGAAGGACGTTGTCTCTGCTTTCACGTCGAACCTTAACTTTGATAATGCGGCAAGAACTATGGGCACGGCAAGCATAAACGCAAATGACACAAGTTCGATGGGAAGTTTGGACTCAAGGTCAAGTCAAGGTCAAGGTTGGTTAAAAGTGACTAGTGAAGATTGCCACGACCTTTCACATTGACCACGCCCATTGACTTCCATTCGGACACGGGCCCTCTGTGTTTGACCATTTTCTGACCGAGCAGTGTGCGAGAGGGCAAAGTTAATCGTCGGTGGTTCAAGCCAGGATGATGGGCTTTAAAAAAGGTTATGGGGTCAAGGTCTTAAGTCAAGGTTCAATGTCCGAAAACTAACTTTGAAAAGTTTGAGTTCAGTTTTCTGTAATATGACCTTTACCTACGACCTTGGCCCGGTTATTTTTTCTGAAGGGTGTCGTCTCTGCTTTCACGTCGAACCTTAAAGGGGCCAGCCCGAATTTCAAAGAATCTGAAAATAACATGTTCATGAACGTATGAAATTTAAACGCCAAAATATAGAGGAATAGTGTATTTACCTTATCTGAAAATTTCAGTTCAAAATATTGAGTAGTTTGGACGTGAATGCAAAAAAAGCTTAACTGGACACTAGCTCTTTTAAGTTTTTCTTTTAAATTGTTATGGTCGTTTTACTTGATAAGGCGACTTTATTTGATACCAATTTTAACTTAATCAATAGAGAGCTTTAAAAGTGAGTCAATAGGGTAAGATTGAAAGCTGCACATATATACACTCGTTTATCCAGACACTTCTGTGTAATGCAAACAGAACACAAGTCTTCGGCCACCGAGCTATACTGACGATTGGAAGTTGTTTGAAAACGTATCGCTTAGCTTGAAGAAATTGCTCGGATCAAAGTTAGAGGCTATTAAGGGCTTTTTATACAAAATTAAGCAGTTTTAACCCCCAAAATGTTATCGGGATGGCCCCTTTAAAGTGCACATAAGACGACAAATTGAAACTCGGCGTAGTGATTGACAGTGGTTATTATATGCACATTACGGAAAGTTAACATCAATCTGATTAAAAATAAATCAGCTATCTTCACTCAAAGTCGCAAATATAGACCTCCCGTAAAAACGACTTGACCAATTATCGAAAACACTCTTAATCCCCTCAGTCCCTAGTGACGTCACAGTGTACAAATGCATATTCGGAATGTTTATTCCTTAATTACCTATATACAGTCGGTGTGTGTATTCATTAATTCTTGACCGATTCCTTAATCCTTGACTACGGAATAATTTGTTTTACTAAATGCCATTCAAAGAATAAAGAATAAATTTGTTTCGTAATTTAGAATTTGTTTTATAAAGCCGGTTGCTGTAGCCATATTCCCCCACGTCTTTTTAATCAGAATAAGCACACCGTAAACCAAAAATGTAGCTTACAAGGGACCGGTTATCGTCCAGATTTTACGAAAAAAGGAAATGAACTTACCTTACCACCCAGAATCTAATACACGTATCCAGTTAATAGATTGCCGTCTAGAATATGTTAAATGCCGCCAAGATTTATCAAAAACCGCCCAGTTTGTGTGCTACTGTGTAGATTAAAAACATCGTTTTGTTATCGGTCGTCCACTACACGACCGTTCAGTTTCTCGGGGTGATTTTAAAAATGAACACTACCATTTAGATTTGAAGGAGTTTATTTTTAGACAAGACATTTATTTTCCCGGACGTTGTGGAGAAATGAACAGTGTTTAAAAGATTTTACGTCAAATTACCACTTGGTCATCGTTTTATTCTTTCTGTTATTCATATCCCATTACCCCGTGCACCAACAACGATAATTAATTTTTCATTGGGTAGGACCATCTAAACGCGGAAAAATTTACAGTAGCTATTGGCTAACAGCATGTAGGAAAGGCGGGGAAATATCACACGGGTTACGTATGACTGAAATGAAAGATGAAAGCGAGGATTTCCCTTTCATGTCACGTGATTCCGATAAGAATTGAGAGAAATAATTTAGTGATTTGCATTGTTATGCTAGGCTACTTTAAAAATTAGACATAATTCGTATCAACAAATAATAACTTATAAACTTACAATATAGTTTATTAATATTACTATAATCTCTACTTCATTCATTAATGATTCGGCATTACACGAAGTTCATAATAAATGAGTATATTTGTGCTTGCGTAGGAACCGTGACCCAAATTTATTACTTCAAAAAGACGTTCTCCGAGGTAAAATAGTACCACGCGTTTAACGACTAATAAAGACAAATATCTACGTAGATCATCATGCAATTCGAGACATTTTAATGTGTAATATATTTATATCCACCATCATCGGGCTCTCTGATTGGTCAATCTCTTTATGGTGATTGACAGGTCGGAACAATGATATTAACAGATCAAAGAATAAAATTGCACGTAGCCACAAATACTAGGTCAGTATTAAAGCAAAGCATGCAGTGTCCACCTTACAACATATTTCATTGATTTATGATTTAATTTATAATGTATTACACAGTGTAGACCACAATGTGTTACGATTCGCATTTTGGTATTCTAAATTGATTCTTATACGGAATTCTTAAATTTGGAACCTTTTAGTTCCATTTCGTGTACGGAAATTAAATCAACGATTAGTTTTTAAATTATTTATGATGCCGAAATAATATCAATCTAATTTGTCTTATCTAAAAGGGCTCCGGCGCAATTTAACTAATTACTGGGTAAATAAAGTATGTATTCACCTGTAGCTATATTATTTTAATTATAGTGCCGAAATAATATCAATCTAATTTGTCTTATCTAAAAGTGACCTCAGCGCTATTTATAGTTGATTATTTAATTATTAGGCGTTCAGTCCGAGATGTATTTTGGCGAGTGATTTAGATGGCAATATGTAGCCTACTTGTAAAATAAACCATGTCTGTCATCATAAACTAATCTTATCACAAACATTTATCCATCGAATAATTTATATTCGGATTTCATATCAAGTCAATTAAATATATCTTATTACAAAAAACATCGGTGAACTGATCTAATATCTAAAATCATATCGGCAATTAAATAACAATACGATTATACAGCGAGGAACTAATCTCGTTTGTTACCGATAATCACCAAAAATCAACGAGTAAAACTTATTTATTCCATTTAAATTTTAAATTGTGTACGATTCAAGTATTAGTTGTGGACGACTTAACCAATCAGTTGTTGTGTACGACTCTATTCAAGTATTAATTGTTTTGGGCGACACCACCAATGCCTTGTGGACGACTTCGCTGTGGACGACTTCGCTTGTAGACGACTTGACTGGCACCCGGCCGGTATATGTTGCTGTCAATATCTGATATCGGTAAAACTTAATCTACACGGTAACACAAACTTGTCGGTTTTTAATGAATGCTGGCGGCATTTAACATACTCTAGACGGCAATCTATTGACTGGACAAATGAATTAGGTTCTGGATGGTAAAGGTAGTATCTTTGCTTTTTTCGTAATATCTGGACGATACCCGGTCCCTCATAGTGATAATTACGAGCTAATGATTACCGATAATACACACTTTTAACTGGTGGTGTTGTGTATACAGTGATATATTATACAGGCAGTGATATATTGGATAGATAATGTGTATACTATGTGTAACGTCTGTGACGTCATCAGCCAATAAACCGGATTAAGGTCGTTTATGAAAATTTGAAAACCGTTTTTGGCTGTCCCATACTAAAACGTAAATAGCTCAGTTAATTTTAATCAGATTGATTTGAACTTTCCGTAATATGGATTTAGTAATCATTGTTTATTATATTATGTAATAGGAAATTATGATCTTATGTGCTCTTTAACTTTGATAATGTGGCAAGAACTAAGGACACGGCAAGCATAAACGCAAATGACACAAGTTCGATGGGAAGTTTGGACTCAAGGTCAAGGTCACAGTTGGTTAAAAGTGACTATTGAAGGTCATCACGACCTTTCACATTGACCACGCCCATTGACTTTCGGACACGGAAACAGAACACAAGTCTTCGGCCACCGAGCTATACTGATGATTGGAAGTTGTTTGAAAACGTATTGCATAGCTTGAAGAAATTGCTCGGATCAAAGTTAGAGGCTATTAAGGGCTTTTTATACAAAATTAAGCAGTTTTAACCCCCAAAATGTTATCGGGATGGCCCCTTTAACTTTGATAATGTGGCAAGAACTAAGGACACGGCAAGCATAAACGCAAATGACACAAGTTCGATGGGAAGTTTGGACTCAAGGTCAAGGTCACGGTTGGTTAAAAGTGACTATTGAAGGTCATCACGACCTTTCACATTGACCACGCCCATTGACTACCTTTTGGACACGGGGCCCCTTGCGTTTGACCGTTTTCTGACCCAGCAGTGTGCGACAGGGCAAAGTTAATCGTCGGTGGTTCAAGCTAGGATGATGGGCTTTAAAAAGGGTTATGTGGTCAAGGTCGTAGGTCAAGGTCGTAGGTCAAGGTCAAATGTCCCTAAACCTACTTTGAAAAGTTTTAGTTCAGTTTTCTGTAACATGACCTTGAACTACGACTTTGACCCGGTTATCTTTTCTGAAGGGCGTCGTCTCTGCTTTCACGTCGAACCTTAACTTTGATAATGCAAGAACGGCAAGCATAAACGCAAAATGACCCGAGATCGATGGGAAGTTTGGACTCGAGGTCAGCTTCAAGGTCACGTTACTATTCACACGTAACGTGACCTTATTTCTTGCCGAATGAAAGCAGGGACGACGTCCTTCAGAAAACATTGCTGGGTCAAAGTCGTAGGTCAAGGTCATGTTACAGAAAACTGTCCGTTTTGGGACATTTGACCTTGACTTACGACCTTGACCTCACAATCATTTTTAAAGCTCATTATCTTGGCTTAACCCACCGACGTTTAACTTTGCCCTGTCTCATACTGCTCGGTCACAAAACGGTCAAACGGAAGGGGCCCGTGTCCGAAAGGAATTAAATGGGTGTGGTCAATGTTAATGGTCGTGATGACCTTCACTTGTCAAAGCCAACCAACCATGACCTTGACTTTGACCTTGAGTCCAAACTTCCCATCGATCTCGGGTCATTTGTGTTTATGCTTGTCGTAGTCTTATTTCTTGCCGTATTATCAACGTCCTTCAAAAAAGTTAACTGGGTCAAGGTTGTAGGTCAAGGTCATGTTATAGGTAACCTTGACTTACGACTCTGACCTCATAACCTTTTTTAAAGCTCATTATCTTGGCTTGAACCACCGATGCTTAACTTGGCCCTGTCGCATACTGCTCGGTCACAAAACGGTCAAATGCAAGGGTCTGTGTCGGAAAGGAAGTCAATGGGCGTGGTCAATGTGAAAGTGCACTAGTGTCCCAGTTCCCGTGGGGCGCTACTGCACTTTCGTACATCTACCAGTTCCATGGTCGTAGGAACTTGAAATTTTCAGGGGATGTTAAGGATGACTTACAATGACCACACACCAAATTTCAGCCGAATCGATCAATAACTTTTTTTTTTTTTACCTAACTTTTAATTTCTGCTGAGAAGGAACTTCATCCGCCGGTCGCCATTTTTTTGTTTACTATTTAGACTCGCATAACAAGACACTATACGGAATCCGACACACTGCGCTAGCTGCCGATGACTGCAGTTCATAAAATTTAATAATGATCTTCGTATATTTTAAATTTTGCGCCAAGCCAACCATTTCTACAAAATATTATTTGGTGTTGACCAGATGGATTGGCCGTTACATGTGAATAGTAACTTGACTTTGACTTTGAGTCCAAACTCCCCATCGATCTCAGGTCATTTGCGTTTATGCTTGAGGTGGCCTTATTTCTTACGAGATGGATGGAAAGTTTGGACTCAAGGTCAGAGTCAAGGTCACGGATGGTTAAGGGTGACTAGTAAAGGTCACCACAACCTTTCATATTGACCACTCCCATTGACTTCCTTTTGGACACAGGCCCTCTGCGTTTGACCATTTTCTGACAGAGCAGTTTGCCACATGACCAAGGTAAATGTCCTGTGGTCGTAGACACTTGAAATTGTCAGGGGATGTCGTCAAGGGTGACTAGAAATTACCGCACACCAAATTTCAATAACTTTTAATTTCTAACTAGAGGGAAGTTCACCATTTTCTTTGTTGACGATTTAGACACGAATAACAAGACACTAAGTTAAGACTGATTCCGACACATTTGCGCTTAGATAACAATCTCATCCCTCAAGTTCTCAACCCTCTGTTTTGAGATGAGCTCTGCTGCCATTACCTCCAACGTTATGATGCCCGTTGTGAATTTTAATTTCTAACGAGAGGGAAGTTCATCTGTTCTTCGCCATTTTCTTTGTTGACAATTTAGACACGAATAACAAGACACTAAGTTAAGACTGATTCCGACACTTTTGCGCTTAGATAACAATCTCATCCCTCAAGTTCTCAACCCTCTGTTCCGAGATGAGCTTTGCTGCCATTACCTCCAACATTATGATGCCCGTCGTGAATCACTACTGCATCAATTACAAAAAATTGACAACAGTTTTCATCGAAACAACGATTGATTATTGTTATTTATAATATTTCTGCCACACACAACTACAATTAAACATGCATTATTCAAGAGCTAAATCTGCCTAGTGCAGGTCTTTATTTGGGCATGAAATGTTTTCTAAAGTGTTAATTAGACATTAATTAACTGATCCAGGCCTTAATCAACTTCGGATGGCATCAGATTGCTCCGATATTAAACAGATTAAAAGGTTTCAGTGATAAATTAAATATGGCGCTTCCAGACGCTTCGAGTCTTAGCTTTGATCAACCAGGACCGTGGTTGAAATTATTGCACAGGTCGGCCACATCTTCAAATGCCAATATCTTCGCTTGCAATAGAGTAATTTGAATGAACTAGTATAGCAAGAATGGCTAGTTCTTATCTATATCTTGAATAATGTAACTTTAAGGACTTTATCTTACCTGAAGCTGAAACGCGTACAAATCGTCGTATTCAAAATCGAGGTGTTAAGCCGTTTACTAAGACTGCCATCTTTTTAAACGGCATAATTTGATGTCGTCATCATGAAGGCAGGGCTAAATATGATGTCTTCATAACAGCCAATCAAAAGGGCAATCGAAAGTGGAGCACAATGTAAACACACAAAATGACATCATAGATCGTATACAGTTCTATGATAACATCCAGGTGTTCTATCTGATAATAAATGCCAATCGCATTTCACTGTTTCTTTCTCTCTTTCAATTTTACAACTGTCTGGATATTTTAGTATCATGGTTTAAAGGACCTTAGTCTGTAACTCAAAATTCTTCAAAATCTTCGACATCGAAAACATGAATTATTGGTCAATTCAAATCAACATTGATGATGTAAACTTACTGGGAAAAGTTGAGCTTCTGATATCCGATATTTAAGATAAATTTTTTTTTTTAACATTGGTACACGAATCGTGTACCATAATGCGCTTCAGCCCCAATTGTATTGAGAGACTCGAGGGACAAGGCTAGACACATTGCATTGTATTAAGCGGCAGAATGTAGTCTGTAATAACCAGGCGCTAGAAATGTGCACTAGATTGGGACTGCACGGCTTATTTCGCTTGACATAACTGATTTAAAATTGGAGTGAAAACTGAAACCATTGAATGTAAATCAGTTCATTTATACATTTATTTTACAGTATTATATGCGTTGTGGCCCCTTTTGTCAATTTCTAGGTCCCAAATGTAAGCGATTTAGCTCCTTTAAGTAAAAACACAGAAACTTATGCTTGGAAAATAAAAAATAGAGAAGGTCAGGGATCCACAATATAATTTGATAAAATTTAGAAAAATGTTTGAGATTGTAATATTAAATTTTTCATTTGAGCAAGTTTACCTCATCTCTTGCTGGCGATGATAATTTTGGCCATTTTTTTCTCGGAGATGCGAACAGACTTCTTATTTTCGAAGAAAGATACCCAGCTTGTCCCCCAGTTTCTGTAATACTTTAAGTAGACTTTGTGCTTCTAAGTTTAACTTTTAAGATGAAATTCAATTATATTATATTATCTATTGATTTGACAACTTGGTACGTTCACACACTCTTAATTCAACTTAGAGTTTTTGAGTGACGTGTTGTGGTATGAATTAACACTAATACTACTAATAGCTCATAATAATACCTGGTTCTACTTTCAACAATTTACACGTGATAGGAATCAGACCAGTTGTTAATTTATCCAATCATTTTGATAGTTATGTCAGTCAAGGCTAATGAACACGCACTGGTACGCGTGTCTAACAAGTTTCTTTATAAAAATGCCATTTGTAAAGTTTTAGTTCAGACTCCGGTTAGACTTCCAGATGGGTTCCATCTTACTAGACTAGCTAGCCGCTAGGCTAGCTAGGTTTGGGAAGAGTTTAGCTAGTAGTAACTGTAATTGCAATCTGTACTTTGCTTGTTTGTATACCTATATATATGCTACATAAAAGGTAAAAACGAACTCTTGCCTTGTTATAAATGAGAAGACGAACGTCTTAAGGAACCAGTAAAAATACACAACGTGAAGGAGAAGAAAAGACGATCAAGGGCTGTTCTAATATGTGGCAAGAAACCATATGCATGGGTTATCATGTAGGATATGGCTCTCCATGTAAGACTTATGACCCGTGGTGCTACATATACGTTTTGATGCCGTGCAAGTTTCGACCTTTGGGTTAAGACGTCATGTTCAAATTGTTTAATGACCAAATAATATTCGTTTAGGTTTAAAATCTATTTTGAAGCTAAATAGTTAAAATTAACTGTAGGAGAATAAATAATATTTGATTGATAGGTTTAATAAACATGTGTTAGTATGTATATTGCGAGGTCAATATGACCTATAGTTAATTCGAGTAGTAAAAGTTTAGTGAGGGTCTCTAGAGAGTAGGTTTTAAAACAAACAAAATTTTCTTTGATATAACTAAGAATTAATAAGGATAAAGAAACGAAGTAAGGAATAAAAAGTAAGGAACTAATGTTGTCTCCGGATTGCAGTGGTTAGACGGCATATCTAAGGAGTGTTTAACTCTAGTTTTTTTTCAAGATGGCTGTGCTCGCTACTGTAAATTCGTTAAAATGTGTTTTTCGATGTTTCGTAAATAATATAATTTTTGAAATCCTTGTCCAAAGTCTCATTAATTAGGGTTTTAGTCGAGTAAGACTAAATGGGGTAATTCAACTTTTGAATACAAAGTTGAATTGCTATAATTTGTGTTTTTGTGTTGTCCATGTATGTGGTTACGTGTAGATACGTAGAGTAGGGTAATTTTGAGATCATTAGTACAGGTTTCAAAGTTATTATAATTTAGCTTTTGAATAAAAAATTAGGTTATGTTAAGATCCCATTTAATTAAATCTAGGGATTAGGTTCTGTTAAAATCCCATGTGGTTTAAAAATCTCGGGATGTAGGTATGTTTTTCCTGAAAAGAAAACAACTAAGATTTTTGGCTCGTTCAATTGTGAGATTTTCGCAAAGTCATTAATACGAGTTTTGTAGGTGATTAAGATAAGAATAGCACACTTTGTAGAAAAGTGTAGGATATATGCGGTACATTTTGGTCCGTATATAATTTTATGTATTAAATTTAATCTTTGCTTAGAAACGGGATATAGGCTACGTTTAATATATTTTTGCTGTTATAAGCTATCGACATAATACGTGATGATTAGAATGTGTAATTTGAATGTGTAATTTGACAAGAGGTCGAATTATAATTCACAATAGTATTCATACTGTGTTAAATTTGACATGTTTAAAAGTCACAATATATAGGATATAATATATATTGGATATAGTACGCTATATGTTAATTAAAAGGTATATTTTGATTATTATGTTTATAAAAAATAGAATGGTGTTTGTGGGAGATGGGTGCGCAACCATTTCCTTCAACAAAGTTATATTCTAAATAACGTATTAGGTAATACTAATTTGGAATAAGTAACTGCGGACTTATTTCATGTGTTGGTGTATTTGCTTTTAATTAATATACAAAATGGTAGATTAATATAATAAGGTCAAAAGATCACATAGTTTTAATAGAGAAATATAAAATCATAATGGCGGGAACGAAAGTTATAAAATGGAATGTCATTCATAATATACGGATCATATTTGATTGGCGGTTCTATTCTAATAATGTTATGTCACACTAGTGTTGAAATAGGCGAGGGCCCTGCTTGTTTAGACATTTAGTGGTGTACAGTAACAGTATATTTGTTTTGGGTTGACATGTCAAAATAGAAATTATAATTCTAGGCATAAATGGTAGTCAAAAAACGAAATTACAAATTATAATGTTTAGGTCAAAAAAGTCACGTTATGGATGGTGAAATATAAACTAACACTAGGAATTCTAACACAAATGTAAACGCAATTATAAATAATATTGTAATTGTTTTGGCGGAATTCGATAAACAGAAGCGGAAATTATAAAAGACCTAATATTAAAATTGGAACATTATAAAACTGTAGATTACTAAAATAAGGTCATGAGGTCAAAATGACTTTGGAAATTTATAGTTAAAGGGACACATTATATAAAGTTTATAATAATTAAATAAAGTTTAATTTAAATTAAGATAAATATTTTCTAGTACGTTTTCGGATTAATATATTAATTTAATTATAGATTAATAGCACAACAAAGTTTAAATAATTTAGAAATAGTCTGGTCTGATATCAATGACATGTTTGATTGACGAATAAACTTGTACAAACCAATCGTCCTTCGAGAAGAGAAGAAGAAAGTTTTTAACTTGAGACTATGGTAGCTGAGAATGACCACTACAACCCCAAGAAGATATGGTTTACCTGATACAGACTTGAAAGTGAAACTGAACTTTAAAAAAAAATTGAAGTGATTTGTTATGGTGTTTTGAAGTTAGGACACTTGAAGTTTTACAATAGACAATTTGTGTTTGCTGTGTTTAGGTTTAGATTAAAGTGAATTTTCATAGGACTTTGAAGTACATTGATGAACTTTTGGACAGTTTTTGCATGCGACTTTTGATTTTTGATGTTGATTATTTGTGTTTGTTTTTCACAGTTTTCTTTTATAGTATAGTAATCATTTATATTTGCCTGTTGCATGCATAATTGTAGGGTTTAGCACATTTAAGTTCAAGAGTCTCCTACCTGTTCATTTCGCATAAATCTTGCAAGTGGGGGAGGTGATATATGTTGATTTTTAGATTTCTGCTACATTCATGAATAGTTTATTATTCTACAGATGTTGGTATGGTTATTGGGAAGAATTCAATGGATCTTTTACCTAATACTGAGCAAAAAGTCTTAAAGAAAGGGACGAATGTAATACTTTTAGTAGACTTTGTGCTTCTAAGTTTAACCTTTAAGATGAAATTCAATTATATTATATTAACTATTGATTTGACAACTTGGTACGTTCACACACACTTAATTCAACTTGAGTTTTTGAGTGACGTGTTGTGGTATGAAAAAAACACTAATACTACTAATAGCTCATAATAATACCTGGTTCTACTTTCAACAATTAACACGTGATAAGAATCAGACCAGTTGTTAATTTATCCAATCATTTTGTTAGTTATGTCAGTCAAGGCTAATGAACACGCACTGGTACGCGTGTCTAACAAGTTTCTTTATAAAAATGCCATTTGTAAAGTTTTAGTTCAGACTCCGGTTAGACTTCCAGACAGGTTCCATCTTACTAGCTAGCCGCTAGGCTAGCTAGGTTTGGGAAGAGTTTAGCTAGTAGTAACTGTAATTGCAATCTGTACTTTGCTTGTTTTTATACCTATATATGCTACATAAAAGGTAAAAACGAACTCCTGCCTTGTTATAACTGAGAAGACGAACGTCTTAAGGAACCAGTAAAAAGACACAATGTGAAGGAGAAGGAAGACGGTTGTAGACACAATTCTAGACGATCACAAGGCTGTTCTGATATGTGGCAAGACGCCATATTGTTACATTTCTTTGATCCTTTTCAAAGCTGATCTTTTGGTCTGTCTTGATTTTGCCATGGAGACAACATCCCAAGAGTAAGCAGTGCACAAAAACCTTGTTGTATTGGTCGTTGGTTTTAAATAATTGTACGCTTAATTCGTCTTCTATAACATTCTTATAGGTGGTTGTCTCTTCCTTTAGCTTGATGCTCGTGTCGAGGCCGTACTTTGAAAACTTTTTTAGCCCTTTTCCCTTACAAACAGTTTCCCACAGTTACAACACGTTTCATAAGAAGTCGTAGACATTTTGACAATGTAGAATAACGAGCACAATATAGATTCAGCCCATTTTCCGTAGATGGTAAAAGTGGCGTGTATTCCTGGCGCATGTGCAAAGCAGTGTAACTATGAAAGAATTTTGATCTCAATCTATGTAAAACAGAAACTACGCTTCATTACTTTAAACGCGAATATTTAGAGATTGGTTCGTACAGTATAGCTACATTCTAGCAATTTGAAAACGTGGAAGCCCTATAGATTAACCAAGGGTATAGTGGAGTAGACCGGAATGAATGCACTGGGTAACCGAGGATGACGCTGACCGTGACTTCAAATTTTCTATCACGCGCCGGACCTTTGTGCTTTGTGCTGCGCCTCTATTTCGTGCTGTTATATCGAGGTTAATGTCAAGAGTGAAAGCAAAGAATTCAAAATTTTCAAAGTCAGTTTTTGGATATTCGACCATCACTCCATAACCAATTTAAATGACCATCTATCATCGACCTGCGGGCTATTAAATCAATTATCCCTTACAAGTCAGTTTACCTGAGCCTGTGTTTCTAGCATTAAATACACAGTTAAAGTCTCATACATATGCCAACTGTTTTTCAGACTTTTTAATAGTTTTATATAGTTAACAACCCGTACACCTGACAGCCTGTCAAGACGTTCTTGTAGATGACACGTAAATTTAACAGAACGATATTTCCATCATCCGTTAATCCGAGGGAGCTATAGTGGGTAAGAAGCTGGTGCCCTACCCCGGAGGACGTTGTTCGCTCCAGGTTTGATCAAGAAGTTCATTGGGATGTTCCGGATTCGGTCACCTTTCTCAGTGGTAGAGTTGTTCGGATAATACGAAAAACTGAAGTCTTGTCCACAAATTAGCATTTACATTAAAAATTCTTTGACAGACAAAATTTCCATCTTTAGCATTTCATTTCTTTTCATTAACATACTGTTATATACAGTGACATCAAGAACCCCTGGTACTTTCGTATAATATAGACTTTTTACAGACATATAGAGGCTGAACTATGTGACGCCATGAAAATATTATTAATTTTCCATCCACCCCTCCTTCTTAAAATATTAAGTAACTGTTGTTTGACATCTGTTAATACGCATGTGTTGATAAATGAAATTTATAGTGGAATGACTTTACAATAATAGAAATACATGTATTGCGTATTAAAATTTGTGTTCATAATAAATATCAATTATTACCCAAAACCCTCATTTTTGTGAAGACAGCCCTTTGGTTTCATCATAGTGATTGCGTTATACTTTAACCAACGTTAATAAACCCTCACCCCCCATGCAACCCCATAGTAGATATTACTATAGTCTATAGTTAACGTTAAAGGGACAATCCCGATAAGAACAGAATCTCAAAAATTAAAGTCCGAGTATTTGTGAAATTTATGGACCAAAATATAAAAACATCGGGTTAGTTGATCGGCCTTAGATAATGGCTTTTAAATGATTTTAACACAAAATTAAGCAGTTTTATTCCACAAAAAGTTATCGGGATTGGCACTTTAATAAATATTATACCCCTCCCCCTATCTCGCTGTAAACTGCAGTATCATTCTATCGTAGTGATTACACAACCAACTTTGATATAATTATACTCCACCCCTCCCCTTTATTGGTTATCTGACTGCCGTATTGTAGGCCTAGACAAATTTGATGATAAAATTGTTTAAAATCTAGACACAACCCACCCTCTTGTGGTTGACTATAATGTTAATTCTATTAAACGGTATTGGATTATATACACCCACATAACTATTTTAACTCTTAGAACTCCGCAGGCCCGTTTTCCGGCCTGGATGTAATTGACACACAACTCCACAGGCCCGTTTTCCAGCCTGGGGATTCCCCTTTTTAACACGTCATCATTCGACCTGCTTTTCGACCAATCAGATAAAAGTAAAGGGTTATATGGTGAAATGCAGAATCAACTCTGTCTTATATGCACATGTTCCATGTGTTCCAAGGGAACTCCTCATTTGAGCATTAACATTCGATGTAAGAAGTTAAGATTTAATAGACAAAATTTGAATTCTGTATTTTGTAAGCAGATTTTAGTTCTGTATTATACTTATTTAAATATTTTGTGAAATCTTATATGATCTGTTATATTTCAGAAAGCTTTAACTAATACACTTAAAAGAACATGTACTGCTATCTTGGGGAATGGTGGAGTAATCAGAAACATGGAAAATTTGGGAAGAAAGACACTACCATATAAAATTTCAAAACATGGCAATCAACATACAGAGGCAAAGTATGTATCTTTTACCAAAATATAAGTACATGATTTGTTTAATTTTCTTGTGAACACCCCAAAGACTACATTTATCATCTGATTGTTTTTATATACCCACATTGTCATGCAAGAGACATCCAACCAATAAAAACATGTAATACAAACCAATTGGGAGATTCCTTCCACGTCAAGTGTAAACAAGGTTCTGACATGACCATCACAGATTTGATGGTTTATGGTGTGCAAGTTATTAACCATTACGAAAAAACTTTTTAGGGTTGGGTTGGGTTGGGGACCTAATGGGGCCCCAGTAGGGGCATCCCAAAAATTTTGGCCTTTTTGGCTGACCATCAAACTTTAAAAATCGATAACTTCGCCCCTAGTTATTAATCCTTCTTACATGAAATTGGTATCAAATTGTTCAGAAAACAGAGGTCTTTCTAATGACCAGGGGCAGTATTTATAAAAATTCTAAGAGTTGGAATCAACTCTTAACTGTCAAAAATTACTCCTAACTTTGTAGATTTCCCTTAGACTTATTTATAAAACATTTTACTTTAAGAATTACTCCTAACTATGACACACATTTAGGAGGCCTCCTGTAGCACTCCTAACTTGTTAAAAGTACTCTTATCTTGGTTAACATGGCCGTCCATGTACGCCGCCTAAGAGGGTTTAAAACAAGAAGAAATATCTTAGTGGAGTACAACAATGACGAGTTGATAAGGATTCTTTTTGTGACAGATTTAGTTTGGTTAGGACCCAAGTCTTACATTTAGTTAAAAGTAACTCTAAGACCCTTTATAAATATGTCTAAAGAGTAACTTTTAACTAATTGTTGTTTTTGGAGGTCTTAGAGTAAAAGTTATGAAAACTCTAAGAATTTTTATAAATACAGCCCCTGTTGTGCAAACGCAACAGAACAAAATCCAGGCAGATCTGTTTGACCTTTAACTTTGAACCTGTGCCTCCGTGAATGGGCAGATTCGATTTGGCCAATTTTTCGTGAGAAAATTGCCCCACCTATGATTAACGAACACACACAAAATCAAAATCGACCGGCTCCTTGGGAACAGATTATAGGAGCCAGTCAAGTCAGCTGCTACATGCTACACAGTTATTCAAGAGTGCACATGACCTTATAACCACGGTATGACGTCATAACAACGACTCAGCGAGCCCAATTTCGGCCTTGGAGATATGCCAACAGTGAGTGACATGCCCTGTCAAACTAATAATCTGGTGGCTGAAGGGGGTGGGAATTGCCACCCGAGCTGTCAATTTATGAGACCAAGTTTTTCTATACCAGTTTTTTTTGTGTAGATTTCGAATCTGGGTGGTGATCAGGCGTTTGAGGGTGCATTTTCGAGATATAGGGGGTCAAATGTCTATGTATGGGTGTGTGTAGGGGGTGGTGGGACGTCATTATGTTGACATATATAATATAAATGAAACAAATATTTCTAAGATTGCCAATCTATAAATAAGTGTTTATGATGCCCCTGGACAACTTTTTCAATTTGTGGGGAGGGAAGGGTGGTGGTAACAGGCTGGTCTAGGTGTGCGTGTGTGGAGGGGATAGGATCACTGCTCATATAATAAAACATTCATTTTTAAGGACTGCCCATCTCTGGGCCTGCCCATTTCTGGACAACTGTGGGGGCAGCACGTGTGCATATGTGGAGGGTGGGGGGGAAATTGGCTGGAAATGAGTTCACGTTGATTTAAATGATGAATTTTTTAGAGCTTGGTAAAACATAACTTTTTAATTCTACTGTACATCTCTAAATATGTGTATAAGATTACCATTGTATTTTGGGGGACAGAAACCACTTGGTTCAAAATTGACCTGAAAAGTGTTTTCTCAAGTTTTTTCATTCAGTACCAATATCGTCAATTCGTCATTCAAAATATTAAATTATTATATGAGCAGGATAGATGTCTTTTTGATGACTGATCAACAGCTCGCATATATGCTTGAGATACGAAGTTATATTTATAGTACGGCTTTGATAAGTTAACAGGTTTAAACATCGAGACCGTAGGTCAAGATGTTAAACCTGTAAACGAATTAAGATTAAGTGTGTTATAAATGGCTTGTAGCATTGACACCTACTCAACATGCTTGTTGTTATTGCACAGAAAATCCACCCCACTTCTCTATATGATTTCTACGAAAACTAATTAATGTAAACCAGCAAATGAGTGCAATAATATGAACATGTTATTATTATAGCAAGGCTTTCATTAGTTAACAAGTTTAAACCTACTCAACGTGCTTGTTGTAATTGCACAGAAAACCCACCCCACTTCTCTTTATGATTTCTACTAAAACTAGTGTAATCAAGCAAAAGAGTGCAATAACATTGAACATGTCTAGTTATTGCACAGTTTAGCACCACCCAATCTACTAGAGGTAAAACAACCTTATTCAATGAAAAGAACAAAGGAAGGTTTAGCGTCCATGTTACAATTCACATTGTAAAACTTCATTCCTGCCTTGTATCGCAACAAAAGACTACTCAGGCAAGATGGTAATAAAGAAAGAAAGTTATGTTATTTTTCATCACAATTGAACTTCCTCCAGAAGATCTTTTTCGTACAATTTTTTCTTAACAAACAGTTACGTCATCCAAGCTCTTTAAACATTGTTAGAAAGTTGGGATTTTCTTGAAAAAGAATGACAGATAGTCATTACCGCAGGACGAGTTATTCTCTAAACTTTCAATACAAATCTTGATTCAAAAAATATCAAGATTAGTATTGAAAGTGTCAAGAATATCCTAGAACCGACAACCAGCCATGAGGACACCAAAATATCTTACCTACTCCTCTCGCATTGAGGTGCTGAAACATTGTATTTTGCGTTCCTGCTCGGGCGAATAGACTTCTCAATCATTCTCCTCGCAAACGATGATCCAAATATACAAATTCTGATCGATAATGAGACTTGCAAAGGTACAAAATATCTTGAAAGGCAACTTACATCAGTAGATGACGGTAGTAAAAAAATTTCTGGGTGAAAATATGCGAGCTGCTGACCAGCAACCAAGAAAATATTTATCTCGCTCATATGAACTTTTGATTTTGAATCTTCTGATGAAGACTAAGAATAAACTAATAACTAAACATATCTCTATGAGTTACTGTGTTTTTGATTTGCATTTCAAGATCTCTTGAAAAGTAATATTATAATTTAATATTTTGAATGGAAAAGCTCAATTATGAACGTGTTGATTTCTGTCCACAAAATACATGTTGTAAATTAGGAACCAAGTGGTTTCTGTTCCCCACAATACATTTACCCCCACCCCTTTCCATACAATGGTAATCTTTATACACATATTTAGAGATGGTAGCGGAATTAAAAAGTAATATTTTTACTAAGCTCTAAGAAAAGCATCATTTAAATCAACATGAACTCATTTCTGCCATTTTTACACACACACACACCCTTCCACACCTGCAACCACACCCCACAAATCAAACAGTTGTCCAGGGGCATTATAAACAGTTAGAGATGGCAGCGAAATTAAAAGTAATATTTTTACTAAGCTCTAAGAAAAGCATCATTTAAATCAAAGTGAACTCATTTCCGCACTATAAACAGTTATTTAGAAATTTAGGTTTTATTACTATATTACATGATCATCATTTATGTTAACGTAATCATATTCCCCCCCCCCCCAAACACACCTGCACATCTACACCTGCTACCCTGTCCCACTTCTCCACAAATCACAACAGTTGTCCAGGGGCATCAAAAACACTTATTTAAAGAATTTTTTTTTAATAAACATATTATGTCAACATAATGACAGCCCCCCACCCCTTTACATACGCCCATTGTAAACATTTGACCACCTATATCTCGAAAACACCCCCTCAAACCTCTGATCACCACCAGATTCGGAATCTACGCAAAAAACGGGTGTAGAAAATTCACAGGTCGGGTGGCGACCCCCCCCCCCCCTCACCTTCAGCCACCAGAATATAATATAGTACATATGAGAACATATGATTGTTCTCTGGGGTTAGGCTACCACCACCTCCACACACAATAGATAGGACCTATACTATGAGTAAGAAAGAAATTAATGTCGAAAACAAAGCCCTAGGCTAGCACCTGACTTGACTAAAATCTGTTCCCATGGAGATCCCACTTCGATTTTGTTTTTTTTCGTAATTTATAGGTGGGGCAATGTTCACACGAAAAATTTGGTCAAATCGAAAGATCATCAAAATCTGCGATGTCAAAATTGCCCAAATTTTGTGTAGCCTACACTTGACATGGAATGCCCCAATTGACCGATCACAGCTGTCAATCAAAATAATAAATCAACCAATCAAAAAACGCCTTCCCTTCCGCGTGAGTCGACTATATTTTGTCCGTCATTATGCCCGTCAAATTAGCCCGTCAGATATAAATAAAGGTATTTCCAGCAGATGTTAACCACCAACCTGTCGTAAGGATAGTAAATACCCGGAGAGACTGACAGGAGGAATAACCTTTATTCCTTTCCCAAAGCTTAGAAGAACACCCGATCAAGCCAGATGATGCGGACGACCTTTCCAGCTGTTGAACGGAGAGATACTGGGATTAGGTATGGGTGAGCGGAGAAAGGCCAAACATCTGTTTGTGTGCACAAAGGTTATTATTTTGTTATACTTTTAGGCCTATAGACTTTCTTGCCTAGGTCTACTATATTTTTTTTCAAAAAAAAATATATGTTTGACCAGTAGGCCTATAGGCCTCGTAGGCTAAATGTGGGTGTTTTGACAATGTGGCATAAGAATTTCAGCTCAAACATTTATCTAAATTTATACCGGGCAGAAGTGACAGCAATTGCAGTAACAATCTATTTTATAACCATCTTTTTATACGCCCACATTTTCATGTGAACGTATTATATCGTCCCCCCTGTCCGTCCGTCCACAATTGTTTGTGGACTCTCTACAGGCTACAATTCTTGTCCGATTTTGACGAAACTTTAAAATATAGGTTTATCCCCAAAAGATCTCGGCTGCTTTCGATATTGTCATGTATCGGATCAAAACTTCATGGATTATGGCCCCTGATTGTACGAAAAATCATGTTTTTAGCTTGTGGACCCTATGGAGGTCACAATTTTAAACCGATTTTTGATGAAACGTTACATGCATGTTTATAACCCAAAGATCTTGGTTCCTTTCGATATTTGCGCCAATCGGAACGTAATTTCCTGAATTACGGCCCCTGATTGTCCAAAAAATACCCTATTTTAGCTCGGGGTACCTCTGGAGGTCACAATTATTATCCGATTTTAAAAACCATTCGATTATATCACCGTTACACCCTAAGGAAGGTTGAGTTCAAATTTCGGAAAAATCAGACCAAAATTACCATACAAAATGGCCACCGTTCGTACGCGAATACTGTTAAAATATGGTATATCAAGGTTGTGGACCCTGTAGAGATCACAATTTTAACTCGATTTTGATGAAACTTAAAATGCATGGTTATCGCCCAAAGATCTTGGTTCATTTCGATATTTGCGCATATCGGATCGTAACTTCCTGAATTATGGCCCCTGATTATACGCAAAATCGCCTTCGTTTAGCTTGTGGTCCCTCTGGAGGTTACAATAATTATCGGATTTAGAAAATCATTTGATTATATCACCGTTACACCCTAAGGAAGGAGTTTGCATTCCGGAAAAATTGGACCAAAATTGCCATACAAAATGGCCGCAATTCGTACGCGAATACTGTTTAAAAATGGTATATCAAGGTTGTGGACCCTGTAGAGGTCACAATTTTAATTCGATTTTGATTAAACTTGAAATGCATGGTTATAACCCAAAGATCTTGGTTCCTTTTGATATTTGCGCATATCGGATCGTAACTTCCAGAATTATGGCCCCTGATTATACGCAAAATCACCTTCGTTTAGCTTGTGGTCCCTCCGGAGGTCACAATTATTATCTGATTTAGAAAATCGTTTGATTATATCACCGTTACACCCTAAGGAAGGCTGACTTCGAATTTCGGAAAAATTCGGAACAAAATTGCCATACAAAATGGCCGCCGTATGTATGCAAATACTGTTATAAATGGGTATATCAAGGTTGTGGACCCAGTATAGGTCACAATTTTGATTCAATTCTGATGAAAATTGAAATGCGTGGTTATAACCCAAAGATCTTGGTTCCTTTCGTTATTTTCACATATCAGATCATAACTTCCTGAATTATGGCCCCTGATTGTCCGAAAAATCGCCTATGGTCCCTCTGGAGGTCACGATTATTATCCGATTTAAAAAAAACGCTTGACTCTATCACCGTTACACCATACGGAAGGGTGAGTTTGAATTTCAGGGAAATCGGACCATAATTGCCAGACAAAATGGCCGCCGTTTGTACGCTAATAGTGTTAAAATATGGTTTATCAAGGTTGTGGACCCAGTATAGGTCACAATTTTAATTCGATTTTCGATATTTGCGCATATCAAATTGTAATTTAATGAATTATAGCCTTTGATTGTTTTTTAAAATCACTTTCGGTTTTGCTTGTTCTCTAACCATCTCTCTAATGTGGGCGTATACTGCCTGACAGTGCCAGCTTACTATCTTTTCAATTTGAATTGTTTCTTGTTTGACTATATAAAAATATGTAGGCCTATGGGCCTGCAGGCTGATTAGTTCAGGCATGGCCCTCAATTTCAAGTTTGAATAAAAAGTTAACAGCATATGAAAAAAAAAAAAGAAAGGAAACTATACACTACATTATGTCCATAGTCTGTAGGCAGACAAAACAAATCAAGTTTCCAATTAACAACTTGGTAATTATCTATGTGAATGAAATGGTCATGTAAACTTACTTATATTATTATGTATTATAATAATATTCTTATTTTATTCCCTTTTTAACACATTGTAAATGGTCAGCCAGATCCCATCGATGCACTATTATCACATTACTCAAACAAATTTTATATTATGTACAAATTTTATATGATTATGAACTTCTTTAATTTTATATGTTATGAACTTCTTTAATTTTATATGATTATTACCATCTTTAATTCTATATGATTATGAACTTCTTTAATTTTATATTTATTTACAAATTTTATATAATTTCTATAAAGTCTAATAATAATATTGTGTATAAAAACTGTGAAGTAAATGATTTGAATAATAAAATGGTACAGATAGAGAATATAGTTGATGCTGCCACAGGTTAGTTAACCTTTTTTTATAGACATGTGTAGAATTTTAATAAGAAATGACTTTAAATGTTCAACATAAAAACATGATAATTTAGAAACAAGCTTCTGCATGGTTTCTTTTTAGGGATATATTCTCTCTCGTAAAAGAGACAAAGTCGCAAAATTGATCCCCAGTTATGAGAAGTTATCCCTGAACCTGAAACCAGGGAATTCATGGTTTCTACTTTCTAGCCAATTTATATTCAGCATTATTTTGCACTAAAAGCTATTTCACCACATTTATCTGAATTCTCTACGCTTGGTTGTGTTGTCACTTGCATTAGGGGTGCCTGAAATACATATTATAATCTATTTACTGTTCATATTTTTCAGGATTTAACCGATGGACATTAAGGCTCTTGCTGCAGGAAAATGAAGGAAGAATATGCAAAGTTAATTCTGGAAATTGAAAACCTTAAACACAGTCAAAGTCAACAAGTAGATAAAGGAACTAGGATTGAACTATCAATGCAATGTTTTAGTTGTTCACCTTGAAAAAAAGATTCTTTTCAATATTATACTGGCTTTTCATATGACCGTTTTTATAATGTATATACGCAGCGCTCACGCTGTCGATCGCCATTTCCGCCAATTGCGATAAAAATATAATCTTGGCGATAAAATATTCAATCTGGCGGATTTTTTGGCGATAACTTTTTCCTGCATGGCGATTCTTTTTTTCTTGTCATGACACAAAGCTTTGATTTCCATGCTGTATAAACCTGTTGGTTCATTGACAGTGAGTCAATTAACAATTAATTAGGTATCTATAGACTTATCTTTTGTCTCTTGATCAATCCCCGATTAGTGTTGATAAGTATATACAGTAAGAGTAGTAATGAACTAATTAAGAGACAAAAGATTTGATTATTTGTTTTCAATACGAATCAGCGTTTTTTTTTATGGTTTCTATTATTCAAAATGGCGGACACGGTGAACAATACTCGCTTGATTCGTTTGGATTATTAGATTATGACTGCTGTTTGATATATTTCTCACTAAAGTTGCTGGTATTGTTGATAAATGAAACCAGATATGTTGTTACAGTTTATAAATGCGTATATAATCTCGAGGTTGTCGAAAGTCAGGTATTATCAAATCATATGCCATGGGTCGTAAACGAAAGATTGAACTTCAATTTCAACGTCCGTTAGAAGATTGTCAGATTTTTTAGTATTCCATCACCAACATTTTGATGGCATATTGTCTGATTTATTATATTTTGAATGGGGTTTATGTTTTAAAGTAAATAAATCAAAACGCTTAGAAATGTTGACGTATATTTCGATTGGAATGACCGATAGCACGTGCTACATTCGAGTGCAATTATTTAGCAGTTGGTGTCAATCGCTCGTTGTATTAGAGCGACGTTAACTAGTAAACTACGTAAAATCTTAAGGGCATTTAGAAAAGGTAGATATTTCAGAGATGAATGGAAAAAGCAGAGAAGAATATTGTAAATTGTAAAATGTGTATGTATTTTTGTAAAAAAAAAAAGTTATAAAAATTACTGAATTGGCGGGAAAAAAATGGAACCCAGAGTGAGCACTGTATATACGTTTTTTGTACCAGCAGATGATTTACGGTTTGAATTTCCTAAGAATATTAGCAGCTTAGTCAGTTTTTCTTTAGATGATCATCTTCTTTTAGTGTTAATAAAAATTAAGATAGGACTTTGATTTTAAACACTTATCAGATATGTTTGGAATTTCCTCCTAAAGATTGTAGCTGTTTATTTACTAAGTGGATCAACTATATATTTTACAGTTTACAGACTTGGCTCTCTTCTTGTTATATGGCCACACAGAGGCATTATCATTGAAAATATGCCAGAACAATTTAAAACTGATGGAACAGAAATAAAAATTCAGAGACCAAGCTCCCTCCATATAGACAGAGTCAATGTTATTCAGATCCAAGGGGATCTGTTGTGTTTACCAGACAAAGAAATAAAGCTCAGAAGTGGGTTTTTGGACACTTTGAAATTATTATTACAAAGTGGTAAACTTAAGAAGATCGATAAAAAAAGATTTAGGACAGAAAAAGAAATCAATAATGTCGGGTTATGCTTAAATATTCCACCATTTGTGCCATCATCTGCCTCCCAAATGAAAGACAATTTAAATAGCTATTTTTGCCATCATCTGCCTCCCAAATGAGAGACAATTAAAATAGCTAGAAAAAGGGTACATGTTGAAAGAGCAATATGTCGTGTTAATTTAACAATTTAAACTCCTAACCAATAAAGTTAGCCTAAGCTTGTTCAGCTGTGTTAATCAAGTATGGCTTGTCTGTCGTGTTGTTTAACAAATTTTATGCCATTTCTTATTGAGAAATAAAAATGGAATAGAAAAACTGCATTATATTTTTGTTATGGTACTGAAAACAGAGGGGGTTAACTAATGTTATTGTTTTACATACATTATTACTTACATGAACATGATATTCAAGTCGGGATCCAATCAGTTGCAGCCCAATGGGTGTTGTAATGGAGTCTGCTGTGCGGCTCAATGCATTTCAAGTTTCATCAAAATCAGTTCAAAATTGTTACCTCTAGAGGACCCACATTTGCAGCCGTGCCACATAAAATATATAGTGACCTGATATCTCAAAAACGGCTAATTGGAAGTGATTGAAATTTCGACTGTTCTGAGACATTATCAATGTAATCATAATCGGTAAGTGTCATTTATGGATATATTTCAGTAATTGAGGTCTGCAGCCGTGCCATGTGAAATCTGTGGTAACCTGATATCACAAAAACGCTTACTGGAAATTGGCGAAATTTTGGCTACTGTGGGATTTTATTAATATTATCATAATCGCTGAGGTTCATCGTTAGCAGTTTCATGGTCAATGTGATCAGCAGCCCTGCCAAATGTTGTAACCTGATATCGTGACCAACGCCGGATTAACCATGGTGGGGGCCCTGGAACATGTAGGGGGTAGGCTCTGATGGGGGTCTGTGGAAGTAAACGTACAAATTACTAAATTAGTAGTTTAAACTTACAAGTATTACATGAAATAAAACTAAATACTACTGCAACTGAATTCCATGTCCGAAAAATACCGCCAGGTGCCAGAAGTTGGAAAAATGCTATTTCAGCTGAATATCACGAGGTCCCACCCACACTAAATATGTCATCAGTAACAGTATAATATGTATTTGTGAGCTGTTATATAATAACGCGTTACGACTGTAGCTGATCAAAATCACTGTATTACTAATCATTATATTAATTTCCTGTGACGCATGCGTAAGGAATATACCGGCAATACTTTGCTAAGCAATGTATTCAATACTCAATTGAGTACTTTGCTTAGCAAAGGGCTGGATTTGGCCAATTGATCTAATCCAGCCCTGGTGATAAATGAGAGTGCTATTAAAGGATGGCATTTCTAGAGGGGGCTAGTGACAAATGTGATTTTTTGTTTGGGGTCCCCGAATGTGGGGGGCCCTGGGGCCTGTGCCCCATGGTTAATCCGGCCCTGATCGTGACATATCGAAAACCGCTAACCCGAAGTCGCATAAATATTGGGTGCTCTAAGAAATTAGGAGAAAGCTAAATCCAAGACGGTCATGTGCATTTTATGACGTCATGTGTGGATTATGGCACAACTGTGATTTTTTGTTTGGTTAATCCGGCCCTGATCGTGACATATCGAAAGTCGCATAAATATTGGGTGCTCTAAGAAATTAGGAGAAAGCTAAATCCAAGACAGTCCTGTGCATTTTATGACGTCATGTGTGGATTATGGCATAGGGTTAGGTCCTAACCCTTACCCTAACCCAAAATGCACATTTGACATCATAAAATGTGCAGGACCCTCTCCGGTTCAACGCTCTCCAAGAAATTATTAATGTTATCATAATGTGAGTTTCATGATCACTGGGGGAATCATGTGGCTAAGTGGGTAAGGTGCTGGCTCGCTAGCCTGGAGGTCGGGTGTTCGATCCCTGCATCAGTGGCGTCACTAGGGGGTGGCCCAGGGGGCACGTGCCCAAGATCTTTTCATGTGTGTCCCGGATCTATTTTGAGGAGACAAAATCGATAATTTGCAATAATTTCACTACTTTTCCCTATCATTATTTCGAATGCCCTGAGTACGGAAGAGAAGCTTTCCAGTGCGAAGCTTTTCTGGATTGTCCTTTCTGGCCCACCGTAGATTTCCCCAATTGCCTGCACGTGCACAGTCTAATACAGTATTATATAACTAAATAAATATTTGACTGAAAATAGTGTAGAAACGATCGTGCATGACCTAGTTTAACCGAATGTAGGTAATAAAGGCACTGGAAAAAAGGCACTAACCCTTACCCTAACCCAACCCTAACCATTTTTGTCTTTTTTTTGTTCTAGTGCCTTTTTATACGCCCACATTTTCATGTGGACGTATTATGTCGTCGCCCCTGTCCGTCCGTCCGTCCACAATTGTTTGTGGACTCTCTACAGGTCACAATTCTTGTCCGATTTTGACAAAACTTGAAATATAGGTTTATCCCCAAAAGATCTCGGCTGCTTTCGATATTGGCATGTATCGGATCAAAACTTCATGGATTATGGCCCCTGATTGTATGAAAAATCACGTTTTTAGCTTGTGGACCCTATAGAGGTCACAATTTTGAACCAATTTTGATGAAACTTGACATGCATGTTTATAACCCAAAGATCTTGGTTCCTTTCGATATTTGCGCCTATCGGAATGTAATTTCATGAATTATGGCCCCTGATTGTCCGAAAAATCACCTATTTTAGCTTGTGATCCCTCTGGAGGTCACAATTATTATCCGATTTGAAAAACCGTTCGATTATGTCACCGTTACACCCTAAGGAAGGTTGAGTTCGAATTTCGGAAAAATTACCATACAAAATGGCCACTGTTCGTACGCGAATACTGTTAAAAAATGGTACATCAACGTTGTGGACCCTGTAGAGGTCACAATTTTAATTCAATTTTGATGAAACTTGAAATGCATGGTTATAACCCATACATCTTGGTTCCTTTCAATATTTGCGCATATCAGATCGAAACTTCCTGAATTATGGCCCCTGATTATACGCAAAATCGCCTTTGTTTAGCTTGTGGTCCCTCTGGAGATCACAATTATTATCTGATTTAAAAAATCGTTTGATTATATCATCGTTACACCCTAAAGAAGGTTGAGTTCGAATTTCGGAAAAATCGGACTAAAATTACCATACAAAATGGCCTCCGTTCGTATGCGAATACTGTTGAAAAATGGAATATCAAGGTCGTCGACCCTGTAGAGGTCACAATTTTAATTCGATTTTGACGAAACTTGAAATGCATGGATATTACCCAAAGATCTTGGTTCCTTTCGATATTTGCGCATATCGGATCGTAACTTTCTGAATTATGGCCCCTGATTATACGCAAAATCACCTTCGTTTAGCTTGTGGTCCCTCTGGAGGTCACAATTATTATCTGATTTAAAAAATCGTTTGATTATATCACCGTTACAAGCTAAGGAAGGTTGAGTTCAAATTTCAGGAAAATAGGACCAAAATTACCATACAAAATGGCTGCTATTTGTACGCAAATACTGTTAAAAAATGGTATATCAAGGTTGTGGACCTTGTAGAGGTCACAATTTTAATTTCGATTTTGATGTAACTTAATTTGCGTGTTTATAACGTAAAGATCTTGATACTTTTCGATATTAGCGCATATCAAATTGTAACTTAATGAATTATGACCTTTGATTGTAGGAAAAATCACTTTCGGTTTTGCTTGTTCTCTATCCATCTCTCGAAAATGTGGGCGTATCCTGCCTGGCAGTGCCAGCTTACTATCTTTTTCCAGTGCCTTTATAACCGTCTACCAGTTTACCCACCGTGTATGTTTAGCGGGACAACAATATCACATTAAATTTTAGTTCGTGATAATTTAGCTCACAACTTCACAAGAACTCGTACATATTTCCCAGTATTCGTTTTAATAACTATATTATTATATCGACAAAAATAATCCGCGATTTAAAACATCAATAGAATACCCACGGCAACGTCATGTCGTTAATTAAACGAAAACTGGAAAATATGTACGAGTTGGGCCTGTGCCCCGGATCTAATTGGGTCCTAGTGACGCCTCTGCCCTGCATTCGTCGAGAAAGTTCATCTCCATTTTCTGGCGTGGTTTCTCCTTGTCAGTGATGCAGACAGAGGGCCTGACAATGACAGCTGCCTAGTCGTTTGAATGGAACGAAAAACAGGTCCTGTGTACAAATTGGCGTGCACGTAAAAGATCCCTTGGCAGTCGGAATTCAGTTGCTGCCAAGGTCAAAAATTTACCTCATTTACCCCCAAGTTGAGGCAGCACAGGCCCCAAAGCCCTGTCACAGAAATCATAGGGGGTGCAACCCCCCCCCCCTGACACTCCTTTAAAACCTTTATGTTCACTTTTACATTTAAATATTTACGACGTATGCCCGTCTTCAATTAGCCCAGGTTAGGTGCAGGAGAGTAGGACGTTAAACCCCGTCCATTTCATTCATTCATTCATTCATAATCACCGCTTGATAACTGTGGTCTGCAGTCGAGCCACATAAAATGTGTGGTAATCTGATATCTCGGAACTGGCGGAAACGTGTTGTAATCATAATCTACAAATTTTATTGAAATCGATTGGTAATTGCGCTCTGTTAGCCGTTCCACGTGAAATGTGAGGTAACTTGTTATATACTGTAAGTTTCGTGGATATCAGTTGAAATGTGTGGTAACCTGTTATCTCCAACACCGATAACCGGAAATGACCGAAACGTTGCCTACTCTGCGATATTAATCATGTATCATGTAATTATAATCTTCAAGTTTCGTTGAAATCGGTTGGAATTTGCAGTGTGCAGTCAGGCCACATGAAATGTGTGGCAATGCGAAATCCCGTAAACAGCTGACCGGAAGTCGTCGAAATTTTTAGCTACACTCTGAGATATTCACTCGGCAAATCTTGACAGATTCCGGGACCTTACATCTGGACACAGCTCACCAAATATTTCTACCACGAAACAAGGGCCAAAGTTATCTTTAGTCTTTTTCTCCCTTTCCCCTTTTCAACCTTTTGCATGGCGATTTTTGTTGACTTTTTGGTGTAGAATCGAATAAAAGGGTTTGAAAATACATTTTCTGCCCGGTTTTGGTGAATATTCAGGATTTTCAGGCGGAAGGATACAAGAGTTATGAGGTTGGTTACGTTGAAATGTAGGGCCTGGAATGGCATGTTTACTTGTGTCTACTTCAAGCTAGAATATCTCAAGTTTTTCATGAAGAACCTCACACATCCTTTTGGGAAAAGGTTAGAGCCAGTCTAAGAGACGAGAATTAAAATTAAACAATGGAGCAATCTTTAGTGGTCTGTGGTCATCTAATGTCGGTTGTATGCTCATTTCCGCCATATTAGAACTATTTTAAGATTCCGAATGAAAAATGCCTGCCCCTTTGGTGATTTCTGTGGAATGTATTATTTCAACAAACGTCACGTTTGTCATTGGGTTTGAGGAATTACCATGGAATTTGATCAAACCAGCAGCCTTGAGACAATATCTCTGCTCATTTAGGTATATACACTCTACAAAAGAAACAATTTGGGACTTTTTTGTAAAAGCGACACCTTTTTTCTGTTTAAAGTAAACCGGTAGCCGCATCGCAAATGTATGGGCGTGGGAACATATCACTTACTGTCATACAATCGAGATTAGATGTAAGGTACCGGAATCTGTCGAAATTTGCCGAATGCTGAGATATTATTATTTTATCGTGATCTCGGTAAAATTGGTCTTACAACATATGGCAAATAGCCCCAGTCGTATGCAATTTGTTTTGTTACGGCACTTGTTGGAGTTTGTGTATTAAAGCTCATTTGGTAATTTGAAGACTGTAACGTGTCGCTCCCCAAAAGGTTATATTTACTTATATTTTGATCAATTTCTCCCACAAAACTAATTTATTAAAATATTTCATACAGACGCGATGAAGGTTCTGTAGGTGTATTTGTTTGAAAGACTACCGGAATTCATTTCAAGTATATGATACTGATATTACATTGTATAGTGAATAACTATTTCTATCTTTTCTATAGATTGCATAAAATACAAGGCCACCGGAATTCACCTTGAAAACATATAAACAAAGAATGCACTTTCAAAATATCGGAATTCGCACTTTAAGCCCCGAAAATCACCGGAATTCACTTCGATCTTCTCTACAGATTGTATAAAATACGAGGCCACCTGAATTCACTTTGAAAACATACAAAATATCGGGATTCGCCCCCAAAACAGTTGTTTTTCTTATATTTTGTATTAATTTCTCCCCCAAAACGGAAGGACCTGACAAAACCCGAGGATGGTAAGAAAAAACCCGAGGTCCCTTGTACACATTGGCGTGCACGTAAAAGAATCCTTGGAAGTTGGAATTCAGTCGCTGTCTGGGCAAAATTTCCCTAATAGCACACTGTAGGAAGTATGCCCATCTTCATTTCATTCATTCCCACAAAACTAATTTATTAAAATCTATTATACAGACGAGCCGCTAACAACTATTTTGATTTCTGCACAGACGCGATGTATTTATTTGAAAGACTACCAGAATTCATTTCAAGTATAACATGTATATGATAACGTATGTTACATTGTCTAATAAATAACTATTTCGACCTTTTTTACGGATTACATAAATTATATGGCCACACACAATAATGTTATGGGTTCATCTGCTCTAGTTGTCAATTACACTCTAACAGAGGCCGACTCGTTAATGGGAAGAAGAAGAAAAGATGACTTTGATTCTATCTGATAGAGAGTGTATATATTGATAACCTGTTTGATTGCTTGATACTTTTGAAAAAATAAATTTGCGATAAATTAATATGTATCGTCTTTGTATTTTAGGATTTTGGCGGGGAACATCAGCCTCACTGTTGGCTTGTTTCGATTGGGTACAAGCCTAGCTTGTGAGCCTATAAGATTCCTCGATCGTGGCGAATACCAAATCTCGCACTTTAGAGCTAAAATGTTAGACTGGTGGCCAGTCTTCTCCACACACCAAAAATTGGCCAGTCCTCTCCAAAAAAAACCCCGAAAAAACCCCGTAATCTCTAGAGACTGGGCAAATAGAGCTTCATTCTCATCTAGTAGGTCAACCTGCATTATGTAGGTCGTGTGACGTCGTGCACGTGATCACGACATATCTAACAACAACGTGACGTCAAGACGGTCCCAGCATGACTGCTTTGCACTCCAGTCGAGACGCATGATTCATGTCACGTGACTCGGGGCTTGCTTGATAACTGCCAATCATTCCAAATAAGGAAGAACGTAAAACATGACAGGAACGCCCATTTTATTGTGAAGCTCGCAAATTGTCCAGTCTCTGGTGCTGGTTACAGGTTTACTCAAAAAATTTTTTATACAAATGGAAACGAAAGTGTTGGTTTACTAAAAATTAATACTTTTATATAAATCGAAATGTAAAATAAATAGAAGATACTGGGCCAGTCTACATGCGAACCTGCCGCTACTTTTGTTGCTTAGTATATTAATGCAAAATATAAGTAAAAGCAACTTATTATTGGAAGGTCTTAATGCGAATTACATTTTGAAAGTGAATACCAATGTTTATATGTTTTTAAAGTGAATACCAATGTCAATATGTTTTCAAAGTGAATCACACGATTTTAGGTGTTTTGAAGTTATTAATTATTAATATTAATTCAAAATATATGTAAATAGGAAGGCCTTGTGGGCGAATTCTGATATTTGCAAAGTGAATTCCCGTGTTTATATGTGAATTCCGTTGATTAGTCTACTTCTATATGTATTGATTAAATTATGCTTTTAAAGCGTTATATTGTATATCAATATATCAATACCCATGGAGGGGTTGAAATAGTTATTTATAAACTGATGGCCATCCAATATAATGTTACAGTTTGTTCGCGACGCAATATTTCATTTAATGATACATAATAATGATTAAAATATACACAGAATACTTATTATTTGCTTGTTTTTGGTGATACAGGGAAGCAAATGGAATAGCCAGACATTTTGCGTCATTATGTTGTAGTAGTGGGTAGTATGTGGTGATAATGAGGTAGAATTGGGTAAATTGCCCCGCCTTTTTCTAACTTATTAAGTTTCCGAGAAATAGACGATTTTCTATAAGTCACATTTCGAGGTTTTACGGATTTATTCGAAATTTGGTATGTAGCATTGGGGTCATGGGTGGACCAACCCTGTCAATATTAGTCATCCGTGATATCCGTTTCGATATGTACGTGGTAGGGGATACAGATTTATTTGTAATTCGATGTGAAGAATACAAATAATTAGGGGATGGGGTTTTATTGATTTTCCCTGTTTTTTCCACCATCTATCACAAACTAGGGACCAGTCTTGGTTAGTGCCTTGTAAATGCCCTCATAATCTATAATAGAATAAATATACAACCACCTTTCTGGACCTGTCTGTGGGCACGTGTTGTTGCTTAGTAACATATCCTTAAATATGTGTTACAATTTACATGATTATGTTATTCTGGTAGGTTTAAATGTATGAATATTAAAATGTTGTAGAATTTAGATGCACTTATCAAACGAATTATTATTTTATTTTTAGTTACTTTCTGCTAGATGTTGATATATCAACCAATGTTATACCAGACCTTAGAGCATATTTACATAGAGACATTGACATTGTTCGCCCAGGAATATTACAAAAAGATTTGAAATTTGTGAGACCATGTCTTGAAGGAGAATGTAATTTTGGTGAATTGCCTAATCCAGATCATGAGCGACGTGTCTGGAAACGAAAAACACTGAAAAAGGTCAATTATACAAAAGCTGATAAAACCAGACTTCATTATGTTTAATCTATTTATATATGGCGTGATTTATTTTTGTATGATTGCCATGTATGCAGGATAAAGTATTAAAGGAATAGGCAATACAAGATATTGTTAGTGTGTCATTATTTGCCTCGCGCCTTTCGAAGAAAGCAGGGGACTATAAAAAAGGGTCCGTCTGTCTGCCCGTCACACTTTTTGGGACACAATACATCTCTTTTTAATTGAGGTAGAATGTTCAAACTTGGTGTAAGTGTTTATTAGGTCAATGCCTTGATGGAGTTCATGTTAGGACATGAAAACCTTAGTTCTAATTAAGTGAGAGTGATGAACTTCGGTGTATAGTTTTATTACATTAATACCTTGACTAAGTTCGATAATCAGCATTTTCAGCTCAGTGTAAGCAGAGCGATAGGCAGTTTGATTGGTTGAGACTTTGGAACACAATACTTCTCCTTCTAATTGAGGTAGAATGTTCAAACTTGGTGTAGGCATTTATTAGGTGAATGCCTTGATGGAGTTCTTTGATAAACATTGTAAGCAAATATAAGCCATCTGGTTGTTAGATGCTTTTGGCACGATAACGTTGGTAAAAATTAAGTGGAGAAACTCTTGATGATAGATTCATCATATTACCGTGAGTAATTTCGATGATGAGAATATTCTGCTTAGGCAAAGTAGCGATAAGCAATTTGATTGGTCAAGACCTTTAAATATACTCGACTTTTAATTGAGGTAGAATGTTTTAACTTGACGTCAATGTTCATTTGGTGAATTTCATTTACTGAGTTCAATGATTAACATTTCAAGCTAAAGCTAAGCTGAGCTAAGCAATTTCATCGGTCAATACTTTGAGACAAGATAACTTTGATTCTATTTGATAGAGAGTGATGGAACTAAGTGTATAGTTTATAATCAGTTTGTTGCTCAATACTTTTGAAAAAAAAAAGTAATTGTGCGATTAATTAATATGAGCCATCAATTTATTTGGGATTTCGACGGGGTTGGGGGGGGGGGGCACCAGCCACACTGTTGGCTTGATACACACCCATTATGTGCGGTCCTAGTTATTAGATTCTTTCTCCAGGAGTTATGGCCCATGTTTCACTTTGTTGGAACTTGTGAACCCTCTAATGACATAATATGTTATTATCCAATCTCTATGAAGTTGATATGCAGCACGTATATTAGTGAAACGAAGACAGCTATAGAGTTCCAGCAATGTCTGAGTTATGGCTCTTTTTTCCTCTCACCTTGTTGCACCTTGTGAACACTTTAATGACAAGAGTCATCATCTGATCTGTATGAATTGAATATGTCCCATTTTAATTAGTGAATTTCAACAATTTCCGATAATTATGTCTCGAGTTATTGCCCTTGTTTAACTTCGTTGAACCCTGTGAATTTAGGTAAGTGAGAAGAAGAAGTTAATTTCCGTTAATTAATGCTAGAGGTCATTCCCCTTGTTTCATTTTGTGAATGCTGGAACGACAAATGTTATCCGATCTGTAACAAATTTTTATGCATCACTTATATTAGTGAAACGAAGAATCATACGTCTAGAGTTATTGCCCTTGTTTCACCTTATGGCACCTTGCGAACACTTTAACGACAAAAGTTATCATCCGATCTGTGTGAAATTGATATCAACGAAGAATCCTATTGAATTTCAGCAATTTCTGTTTGTAACTTTTACAGTTATTTTTTTAAAACGATTTTTTATACAGAAATGTCAAAGATTGCTACCGAAATACGACTTCTGCTTACACTGTTTAACAGACCACGTGTCTTGATAAAATTGGGTGGTAAACGATTTATAGATATTTTGCGTGTATCAGAATGTAAGGAGCAATGTAATAGAAATTGGTCTGTATCTTCGAAGGAATGACCGCCATCACACTCAGGGCTGTTCGAAATATGCCTTAAAATGTATGCCCATTTTCGTTTGTCAAAGTTGAAATCATTTGGTATATATTTCATTTTTATCAGTTATTAGTTTTTATACTATGTAGTTTTTGTAAAATTTACTATTGGTTTCATACGCTCACATTTTCACGTGAACGTATATTGTCGTCTCCCGTGTCCGTCCAGCGTCCACAAGCAAGGCTAAATTTGATATCCGATTGATTTATACACAGTGTTTAAGATTATGAGATGAAGAGCGCTATTGATTTTCACCGATACCCTATAATAACTGGCAGAGATATGGCCCTTAATCACTTTGAAAAATCTTGTGGTCACCCTCGAGGCTACAGTTAATATCCGATTTGACTTTAAATTCATACAAAGGTCATGGTTTATATTTACGGTCTTGAGACGAACAAGGGGGATTGAATGGCCGAATGGTTAGCACTTGCGTGGTTTCGAATCCTCGGTTGTACGTGACAAGGTATTGGGTCGCCGTTTTCTCCGGGTCCCCCTGTTTCCTCCCACTACTAAAGACGCCTACGTGCAAGCGAATTATTGAATTAGAATTAAATCATATGTTAAGCCTGAAATGACCTAGTTTGTGTCAGATGGATGTTAAACCCCATCTCTCTCTCTCTCTCTCTCTCTCTCTCTCTCTTCAGACGAACAAGTATATTCATTATACCCGCATATATTTTATGTTGTCGTATATTGTCGTCGCCCCTGCCCATCCGTCCGTCTACAATTGTTTGTGAACACACTACAGGTCACAATTTTTATCTGATTTCAATGAAACCTGAAATATAGGTTTATTACCATAATATCTCTGTTCCTTTTGATATTGGCATATATCGAACCGTAACTTCATGGATTATGGCCCCTGATTGTACGAAAAATCATGTTTTAAGATTGTGAACACTGTAGAGGTCATGATTTTTAACCGATTTTGACGAAACTTGAAATACGTGCTTATGAACCAAAGGTCTTTGTTGAATTTTGGCCCCTGATTGTCCGAAAAATCGTCTTTTTTTAGTTTGTGGTCCCTCTGGACGTCACAATTTTTATCCGATTTAAACAACCGTCTTACGGTCTGATTATATCACCGTTACGAGTTAGAATTTCGGGAAAATGGTCGCCACTAGTTCGCGAATAGTGTAAAAAATATGGTGATCAATGTTGTGGACACTGTAGAGGTCACAGTTTTAATCTGATTTTGATTAAATGCATGTTTATAACCTAAAGATCTTGGTTCCTTTTGATATTTGCGCATATCGGAGCGTAACTTCCTGAATTATGGCCCCTGCTAATACGAAAAATCACCATTTTTAGCTTGTGGTCCCTCTAAAGTTCACAATTATAATCAGATTTACAAAAACGTTTGGTTATATCACCGTTACACTGTAATGAAGGTTGAGTTCAAATTTCGTGAAAATCTGACGAAAATAGCCGCCGCATGTACTTGAATTGTTTAAAAATATGGTATATCAAGGTTGTGGACCCTCTGTAGATGTCAGAATTATTATTTGATTTTTATGAAACTTGAAATGCATGTTAATGACTTAAAGATCTTGGTTCCTTACGATATTTGCGCATATCGAATCCCAACTTCCTGAATTATGGGCCCTGATTGTACAAAAAATCGCATTTATTAGCTTGTGTTTCTCTGGAGGTCACAATTATTACCCGATTTAAAAATAAAACCCGTTTTATTATGTCACCGTTTTGGCCTGTGTACACTACCAACATATTTACAACATTTCTCCAACATTCCTTGTTGCAACGCCGTGTTGGAAAAATGTTGCCAAGTGTATACAGAGAAAATAATGTTGGAGAATTGTTGGAAATTTGTTGCAAAAAGAATTGTCTGGTCAATTTTTTGTTGCAAGTTTTTGGTCGTGTTGTAAAAATGTTGCTAAGTGTGCACAGAGCAAAACCAGTTTTCCAACATTCTTACAACATCTAATTGATCATGTGATCTACCTGAAGTCATGTGACGAGCCCTAGATGGACAAAATGTCAGCCTCCTTTGAGATGGAACAGGAAGAACAGGAAGGGTTTTGGACCCAAGAAAGAACAGATAAACTGTGGCAGAAGCAGCCAAAACACATGTGCTCTCCTTGAATTCATCCATGATTTTCCAACCAAAAATAATTTCCCAACAGGGCATGTTGTAAAAATGTTGTAAAAAATGTTGTAGAAATGTTGTAAAAAATGTTGTAGAAATGTTGCCAATGTACACGCTGCTTAACACTGTAATAACGGTTTAGTTCGAATTTCGTGAACATCGGTCCGAAATCGCCAAGCAAAATGGCCGCCGCTTTTACGCGAATAGTGTAAAAGTATGGTATAACAAGGTTATGGAACCTTTATTACCCGATTTTGATGAAACTTGAAATTAATGTTTATAACCTAAAGACCTTGATTCCTTTTGATATTTGCGCATATTGGATAGTAACCTCATGAATTATGGCCCCTGATTATACGAAAAATCGCCTTTTTATACGCCCACATTTTCATGTGGACGTATTATGTCGTCGCCCCTGTCCGTCCACAACCGTCCACAACTGTTTGTGGACTCTCTACAGGTCACAATTCTTACCGGTTTTGACGAAACTTGAAATATAGGTTTATCCCCAAAAGATCTCAACTGCTTTCGATATTGGCATGTATCGGATCGAAACTTCATGGATTATGGCCCCTGATTGTACGAAAAATCATGTTTTTAGCTTGTGGACCCTATAGAGGTCACAATTTTTAACCGATTTTGATGAAACTTGACATGCATGTTTATAACCTAAAGATTTGGGTTGCTTTCGATATTTGCGCCTATCGGAACGTAATTTCCTGAGTTATGGCCCCTGATTTTCCGAAAAATCTCCTATGGTCCCTCTGGAGGTCACGATTATTATCCGATTTTTAAAAAAACGTTTGACTCTATCACCGTTACACCCTTCGGAAGGTTGAGTTCGAATTTCGAAAAAATCGGACCATATTTGTCAGACAAAATGGCCGCAGTTTGTACGCGAATAGTGTAAAAATATGGTATATTTATTTTCGATTTTGATGAAACTTGAAATGCATGTTTATAACCTAAAGATCCTGATTCTTTTCGGTATTTGCGCATATCAAATTGTAACTTAACGAATTATGGCCTTTGATTTTTAGGAAAAATCACTTTCGGTATTGCTTGTTCTCTATCCATCTCTCGAAAATGTTGGTGTATACTGCCGGGCAGTGCCAGCTTACTTTCTTTTAGCTTGTGGTCTCTGAAGGCCACAGTTATTATCTGATTTTAAAAACCGTTTGAATATATCCCTGTTGCACCGTAATAAAGATTGGATTCGTATTTCGGGAACATCAGACCAAAATTGCCAAACAAAACGGCCGCCGTTTGTATGCCAATAGTGTAAAAATATGGTATATCAAGGTTGTGGACCCTTTAGAGGTCAGAATTTTAATCCAATTGTGATCTAATTTTGATGAAACTTGAAATTCATGTTTATAACTCAAAGATCTTTTGCAGATCAGATTGTAACCTCCTGAATTATGGCCCCTGATTGTACGCAAAATCGCCAATTTAGCTTGTGGTCCCTCTGGAGGTCACAATTATTATCCTATTTAAAAGAATGTTTGGTTATATCATGACCGTTTCACTGTAATAAAGGTTAAATACGTATTTCGTGAAAATCGGACTAAAATTTTACGGGAATAGTGTAAAAAAATATGCTGTATCAAGGTTGTTGACCCTGTAGAGGTCATAATTTTAATCCGATTTTGAAGTAACTTGAAATGCATGTTTATAACCCAAAAATCTTGGTTTTATAATTTTATAAGATTTTCTGATAATTACTTAATTAGTAAGTTATTGTTTAATATAGTTTAACACGCGGCATATACATTACATAAAATATACATAAAATAAAAGCAGTGTCCAACCCACTTTCTCTAAAATAAAATCATTAAAAATACTAAATAAAGTAATAAAATATATTCAGAGTAATCTTTATTGTTATTATTCATTTTTAAAATACTCAAAACATTTCTTTTCGAGATATATTCTTAACACTCTGATTTACGAATAACTTCTTCTGGATATCAGAGTAGACATCACATTCGATTAAAAAATGGATTTCGTTTTCGATAGATGACGAGCACAAAGGACATACGCGGTTATTTAGGGGAAATGGGGGTTTAGAATATCGACCTGTTTCTATCTAAGTTTGGTTATAACACCTCTCTGAGATCTGGTCATGACACAAAGAACATAATCATCAACCTTTTATATCTTTAAAAAAAATCTATACGTTCTTAATTTATTTCCATTTGTACAGATTCTATCATCCCACAGTTTTAAACACCACCTAGATTCATCAGTAATAAATACTTTTTTACACAAAGATTTAAAACCAGAATTACTACCTACACATAAATTAAGCTCGTGCTTTACATTTATATTTTCTGCTATTTTTATACCTGGCTTACCCACGAATTCGGACGTCTTTGAGACCATTTTATGAACCTAAAATAGTAAACGATTTCTATCACAGTTTTGGAGCTTTATAAATAATCTGAACACCTCAATTGCTTGCTTTGTCCGAGAACTGACTCAACCCATATCACCATAAGAAGCAGAGCTATATTTGATGCTCTCTAAAGCGGTGGACACACTAGCACTAGCCGAATGATTCGGCCGAATCAATCGGTGTCGAAATTCGCCTAGTGTGTCCACGCTGTCATTCGGCCAAATCAAACATGTTTGATATATTCGGCCGAATATTTATTCGCCTGGGGTGTCCACTTTGCCGAAGCATTCGGCCGAATGTAAAATTCATTAGACAATCAGCACTCATATCGAGAAGTCACGTATTTGTTTGTTTGAAGACATGGACGCTGCCGTTTTTAATCATGTGACGTGAAAAGTGATGCAATCGACTGGTGAATCGGGCGAAACATTCGGCTGGTGTGTCCACCCATTCGGCCGAATAAAATTCGGCGCCGATTGATTCGCCCGATTGATTCGCCCGAACGATTCGGCCGAATGATTCGGCTAATGTGTCTTGTGTTTTAGGAACTCCTAGAAACAAATTATAAGCACGTGTTCTCGCATTATTTATCACAGTGTTCAACTGTACCCCATATAGATGCACAATAGAGTAAATGGCTCTACTAGAGATTCGAACAGTACGTCATTTTACCCAAAGAATAACATTTTAAAGTTAAAAACCCAAAAGTTCGACACTGGTACTATATCTAAGGTACTTACTGCTTGAGTTCTGGACATAAAGTGACGCTTCACATAAACCGGAAGCTAATGTTGTGTACACCACGAGCCATCTCGGGCTTGTCCTCCACATTCCCCCCGATCGTGAAGAGCTGAGCACACGGTGAGGCGAATTCCTAGTGGCAGGTGGTTTTTCCGTATAAATTATAAAAAAATATATTATAAAATATGATTAAAATAATGATCACCAGACTGAAAATTGTCCATTCCAAGACTTTTTTTTTAAAATTCACACATTATTCACACATTTCCGCCATACTTACATATAATTTAAAATGGACCATCCAAGACTTTTCTAAAATGGTTCATCCAAGACTTTTAAAAACACAACCTACACAAAGTCATCAAATTTGGAAGGTCTATTTACATTTCTTCCCGACCTTGTAGTGGATTTCTCATGAAACAGGGTTGGAAGCAAACCCCCATCTAAAAGGTTCAGATCCAAGCCGGAATAATTATTACTTGGGTGAATGTCAGCTGGTGCAGGACACACTGGACTAACAATCATCGACTCTGACCCAGACTCCTCACTTAAAGATGTCACGACTGGATTCGAGGGTAAAGGAAATGGATCAAAGCTTGGGGCTGATTCGTTGATAACAGGCAGTTGATCAACTTCCGAGCTCAGATCATTAGTTCCAACTAGAATAGAGTGTCTTGTCCGTTTCAGCCACAGAGGAAGGTATCTGTCCCTGCACAACTTTAGACGATCATGGTGGATAACTTTATCTCCCTTTCTATTCCTAACCCAGTACAATGGTGGCTTAGAGCGAACAATCAGAAAAGGTCCCTTCCATGGAGATTGTAACTTCCTGCTTTGGCCTACTTTAGTTGAAAGATCAGCGAGATAAACTACGTCTCCAACGGCAAATCGATGATAATGAAGACCTGTGTCATAAGAATGTTTCTGACGAAGTTGGTTAGCTCGAAGATGCTGACGAGCTTGTTCATGGACCCCCGCCAAGGCAGAAGCTTAGAACTGCACCCACTCTTCAGCGTTGCGGTCAGGTGACTTTACTGTAGAAGTGCCGAACAAGATATCAATCGGCTGAAAGACTTCTCGCCCAAGCATCATCATAGCGGTGAAACCAGTATTCCTGTTGACCATAGAGTGCATGGACATGGCGAGTAATGGGAGGTGTAAATCCCAATCCTTATTTTTCTTGTTGATGTAGCAACGGATCATCTGTAATATTATCCGATTGAAGCGTTCCACCTGTCCATTAGACGAAGGGTGATAGGGGGTGGTTCTTGTCTTGACAATCTCCAGGAGGTCACAAAGTGCCTGAAATAAGGTGCCATCGAAATTCCTTCCCTGGTCCGTGTGGATCTCCACAGGGCAACAAAATGTGGTTACAAAGTGTACCAGGAACTTTTCAGCAATCAATTTAGCAGTCTGATCGGGTATTGCCGCCATTTCGATCCATTTGGAAAACTGATATACCATTACCAGCACGTACCGGTTACCTTGATTACTTTCCTGAAAAGGTCCCAGGATGTCCATGTGGACCCTTTCCATGGGAAACCCTGCGTGATAATACTCTAGAGGTGCCTTTGCTTTACGGTTTGCTTTTTTGTTTTCGTTGCACACAGAACATCCAGTGACATACCATTTACAATCTGTATTCATGCCCGGCGAATAAAAGGATTGTCGAAGCTTTAATAGAGTATTTTATCTGCCTAGGTGTCCCCCTGTCTTCGAGTCATGACAGAAGCGAAGAACCCCCGACCTCAAGAATTCAGGGACAACAAGACAATATTCCTTACCGGGCTCATCTTCCCAGCGATAGTACAGGACACCTCTAATAATGTCTAATTGTGCTCGACAAATCCAAAGAAGCTGAGTTCGGGGGGAAGATAGCCTTAGTTCGGCATTAGAAGGAGGTCCTGCCGACAGCCAGGTAAGTATTTGCATGATTTCTAGATCTGCATGCTGCATGCACTTTATTTCCTCATTTTTATAATTGTCACACCAGTTAGAAATGTTATTTCGTACCGTATCACTTCTATTTACTGGCACATTTGTTGTTTCTTTTGTTTCTAGCATGTTAACATTTTCGCTGGCACCATTTTCTCCCAACGAACCCTTCTCAATGTGGCGAACAGCTAGAGGAACAACATCATCGACGTCCTCGTTGAACCGTTCCCACTGAGAATGTACCCGCTGACAGAAATGGCAACCTCCACATGGAAGGCTTTCAAGTTCAAGTCCGGCCTGGTAGCAATTACATCTATCCACTGAGTCCGGAATTCGAGACAGTCCGTCGGCATTTAGATGTTTCTTTCCTGAGCGATGAATAATTTGCATATCATATTGGGCCAGTTCCTCCAGCCATCTCGCAAGCTGTCCTGCTATATGTTTGAAGCGAGTTAACCAGACAAGGCTGTTGTGATCAGTCCGCACAAGAAACGGTCTCCCGAGTAGATAATGGTGAAACTCTCTGCAGAATTTAACGACGGCAAGTAATTCCTTCCTGGTGGTACAAAAGCGTCGGTGAGCCTTCATCAAGACATGACTCGCAAAACATATTGTCACCTCTTCCCCCTTCTGAATCTGAGACAATTCAGCACCAATGGTTTCATTAGAAGCATCAGTGTCAAGGATGGACATCCCATCAGGAGTAGGGAAACGGAGAACAGGTGCCCTAGTTACTGCAATCTTCAAATTATCAAAGTGATTCTGATGCATGCTCGTCCATTCGTATGAACCCTTACTATGATACAGCTCGTAGAGAGGAAGAGCAAGAGCTGCAAATTTCGAGACATGATCACGATGATAGTTAACGAAGCCAAGAAAGGATATTAATTGATCCCTATTCGATGGAATAGACCACTTAGTAACGGCTTCGTGTTTACTCTTGGATATAGAGACACCTTTTGAATAGACCAACTTACCCAGGAACTTTACTTCAGTCCTAAATAAAAAACATTTCTTGGGTTTCAACTTTAAGTTGTAGAATCGGAACGCTGGAATACCTCCTCTAAATTTTCGATGGTTTGGGCCATATCCTTTCCCAAGACTATAATGTCATCAATATAGACTAGAATATGTTTCCAGGTCAATCCTCTAAGAACCAGCTGCATAGCCCGTTGGAAAGTAGCCGGTGCGTTATATAAGCCAAATCCCATCCTAACATGCTCGAACAGTCCATACTTTGTAATGAAAGCAGTTTTCTTCCGCGAGTCAGGATCTAATTCAATTTGATAGTAACCAGACGCCATATCCAAAGTACAGAAGAATTTATTACCCTGTAAGGTATCCAAACAATCCTCGATGATTGGTAGAGGGAAATTATCTTTAACGCTTTTGTCGTTGAGAGCACGATAGTCAATGCAGTAACGACAACTACCATCTTTTTTCTTGACCAGAACTGGCGGTGAACTCCAGTCAGATATTGAAGGGAATATGACACCTGCTTTAAGAAGTTTATCTAGATGTTCCTCCTCTACCTTTGCGAATCCCAGTGGGGTCCGTCTCATACGTAGTTTTACTGGAGGCAAGTGTTGGGTATCTATATGATGTTTCACTCCAGATAGACAACCCAGATCAAATTCATGTTTCCCAAACACATCACCATATTCAATCAGGAGATTTCCAAGCTGGCAAACATACTCCTCAGGCATACTGGCGACAGAACGTTCAAACAGATCAAGCTGATGAGCAGGAACCCTCCTGCGAACCTGTTCCTGGGACTCCTCTTGGGCATTGGCTGTCCGTACCAATTTAATATCAGCGGCAGAAAAATCACCTGTTATCACCTCATCAATCTCTTCAGCATTAGCTATATGATAGCCATCCTCTATTCTAACAAATAAGTTAGAATCATTGACCACGTCCAGAAAGCAGGAAGAAGCAGCACTTACTGAAGCAGAGACAGAACCATGACAATTAATTGGTTCGATGACACATTTACCTGATAATGGATTTTCCAAAGCGACTTTGATGGTAAAAATACAATTGGGCGGAATGGAATAGCTACCACTGGTAATGACCTTTGAAACCTTAACGTCCATGCTCGAAGTACGCTTTAAAGTAGCACTAACGATCTGGTCTCCTATGGTAACCAAACAATTCCTCAAATTAACGATGCATTTGTGTTTCTCCGGGAAATCTATCCCTATGATGATCGGATCAGTGATTGCTGCAACGCAGACATCCATTTGTAAAATATGTGCGCCAACATGGAAATTGACATCTATAATCATGTGACCTAAAACATAACCTGGACCTATTCCTTTCAGTTTGACAGCTTTTCCCAAGGCAATTCCTTTAGTCTTGCTTAAAACAGAAGTGTCCACTTTGGTGATCATGGCAGCAGTATCCACCACAGCGTCCATCTCCTCCCCAAACAAAGAAATTGGAATTACCAGACTGGTTCCCTTAATCCCCCTAACCAATATCGAAGGAGTCTCATCTATAGTTGATCGAACGGAACAATCAGGATCTAAAGGCGATCGGTCAACTGAGAATCTGTCCCCATTCCCAGTTGTTGCAAGTTTAAAGAGCTGACAATCTTACTCTCAGAGTTAGACATTGGACCCTTAGATACACTTGTAACTATTCCCTGATTGGAGTTCTCTTTCTCAGAATGACTATTCCGATAACTAGGTGATGACATCCTCGGGGTATTAGACATCTGCGAATCAAAAGTTCTAGGAATGGGTTGCCAATTTTGATTATATGAACGATAACTTTGCGGAGATGAACCGGTGGTGTTTAAGGGCTGGGGACTGAAAGCCCTGGGAATGGGTTGCCAGTTCGGATTAGGGTATAGTCTCGCGAATTTGATTGATACCTGGATGGAGATGGGGACCGGGAGTGATTACGCGTTTGGAAACGAAGCATTCTTTGAATATCTACCAAGATATCCCCCAAGGACCTCATTTCCTCACGCCATTCTTGTTGCTGTTTACCCGATGTGTCAGCCACTGCACGAACTTCAAATTCTTCAGTGTCAACGGATACTTGTCCATGGGAAAAAGTCACAGACTTTGAACCAAATATAGCCTTAGTATTGGCCATGGAAGCCTTAATAAATTTAACTGCATGGTAAACATCCTTAGGGGACTTCTCCATGGTAATCCTAGCTGCCTCCTTCTCCTTACAACCACGAAGAAGGGCATCAACAGCCAACTGATTAACAGTGTCTCTGGGTGTATTACTATATCCGCCCAGGGCCAAGAATTGAAGCCACTGAGCAAATTCGTCCAGGGTTTCACCGTCTGATTGACGAGCAGATTGCAGTTCTCTACGTGAAGTAACTGGAGTATCCCGGGTGCTAAATCTCCTACGTAGTTCCTTGGTCAGTCTGCTGTATTTACGGATGCCTAGTCGGTTCACTACCCCTTAGACAATCCGACATCTTTTCGAAGTGTTTGCGTTCAGACCAACCACACCTATGTCCTACCCTTTCAAATTGCACAAGAAATGACTCCCAGCTTGTCTTGTCATCCCCTGAAAATAAGACCATCTTGGGCACATTGGGACCATGACCACGATGATGATCCTCCTCGCAGCTGTCAGAATCAGATTCCGAAAACAAGCGTGATCTACCATCAAACGAGTCTGGAGAATTGGAAGGGCTATAATTTTGACGTCCAGATTGTGCCAGTCGAGACTCGTGGTGTCCCTGTGCAATGAGAAAGGGGTCCGTTCTTTGTTAGGAGTAGAATTAGACGGTTCTCGTGGCAGCTTTCGTCTACCAGTTTTGTGGGTTTTTTTGGTCAAAGTAAGATCATGAAGTCTAGAACCATAAACTCCATCTTCTGGCATGACATTTGTGATGTCCGCTATAATTTTGGATCCTGGGTCCTCCTTCATAGTCTTAGGTGTAGACACAGTCGGACCTGATGAAGGAGCAACATTTTGAACCCCCTCATCAGACCTAACCTTGTCTGTCTGTGATGATGGAAATGTAGGGAATTCATATTGCTGATCAAGGGAAGAAGGATATTTGGGAATTGTAGATGGGCCAGGTTTGTATAACACAAATTCACTTCTTAAAGTTGTAGCCTGCTCATTAATGGCAGTCAGAATCTGTTCGAATTTTGTTCCAACAAATTTCTCCAACTGGGTTATACGAGCGCCAATCTGCTCGGCATCTCTTATATCTAAAAGGCCCTTTTCTGTGGGAACAAAAGTTATTATCCCCTCCTTAATCCAATCACACCATGGCTCAGATGGCAACCCAACAGCCTTAGCAAGATGATCCATGGTCAAGACACCTACTTCTTGTCTTAACATGACAATCCGTTCTGCCTTTACTCTTCCTATGTGTCGCAGGTTTTGTAATTCATCAACCGTAGCAGATTGCATATTAATTGCCATATTTAGCCAAAGTAGTAATAATAATTTAATAAATATATGTATAACTTTTTTAAGTGTGGATAAACTTGAGATGTAGGTGTGAATTTAAGTTCAATAGAATGTTATCAAGTCAGCTAAGGGCCAACAAGTACTGAACCTAAACAATAGTTGAGTAAGTGAGTTATGTTATAACTACTCTATTTACTATGGATTGTTTTGATAGTATTCAGGTATAAAACTCCACCAATGAAATCGCTGGGTTATTGTTGCTGTGATCACGTGCTCTCTCCCCCGCCAAGATTGAAGGCGTGTATAGTAGACGTGGTCACAACACAGCTCTGTGAGATGATTTTGTAGATCTAACTGGTTATGATATTTGAATCAAATATTAAGCATTCTATGAATGTTTTACAATGTGCTATACTTGATGTGAACCTTCAAATTACCACCAACCGTCAATCTGATTAAAACACAGATCCAATTTCGTTTCGTTTTTTATAGTTCATAATTTTGTTTTACTTGTCTTTACTACACTTTCGGATCTGGGAGGTTTGTTATTTAACTCGTGTTCAGCTTTAAATGAGGGGTCAGCCAATCAAATTGTCTGTCGTATAGGGGATTTGACCTCTCTTGCACGGAACTGTGGGTAGACATGAACTCCGACAGATATCAAAACAAAGCAAAAATAGATCAAAAACATAGCCACTTGCAACAACGATTCTGATTGGTTAATCGAATGACTGAGCTTATGGGGTCAAATGTCATTTTCTACGTCATAGAACGTGATCTCCCACTATAAGTTGTTAGATCTACATGTAGTGTAGGCCATCGAAAGTATAAAAAACAAAACGAAATATAGATCTGTATTTTAATTAGATTGCACCAAGCGTGAAATCTCAGTGAAACCGAAAGCTTTCAAGCATACACACTGCAGACGATAGTTCGGCGTAGTAATACAATACTACCAACTCTGCAATGTACGCTCCCAATATATTCAAAACACTAATAAATAATACCCTGTATTATATTGTGAGCAAAATATATGATTATTATATACGAAATAACTAAATTAATACTTATTTCGATTACGATAAATAGAAAACGATAGGGGGCTATTTCCTCTATCTAACACTATCGATCGTAGTACACTGATAAACAATCGTTGATCAGCAAATATATCACAATAAGTTAGGTACAAAATAACTTACCATGAATGACTTTATTTCAAGAGTAGCTTTATCGGCGACGCCAGATGTAGTGAACGAGTGGACGTATCGACACTGGTACTATATCTAAGGTACTTACTGCTTGAGTTCTGGACATAAGGTGACGCTTCACATAAACCGGAAGCTAATGTTGTATACACCACGTGACATCTCGGGCTTGTCCTCCACAATTCATTGAGCAAGACTACCATGTTTGAGTGGGTATGATGCTTTTGGGGTGTCCATACACATCAGTGTGTTTAGTTTCAGGCATCGATTTGCTAGAACTCTGTCCATAACAAGCTGACGTAAATACAGTGGCCTGTGTAAGCACCGATTCTACTACCCCGGTGAGTGAGAGTGAATATAACCAATTTTTCGCCATTTTCAAAGCTGTAGAAGCATGTAACCGTATCATATCGAGTCATACGCAACTAACGTGACGAAATTTATGGTAGCTGGCTTTTTTTTCGCACGAATCCAGTGAATGGCCATTTTGCTCAGTCCCCAAAATTGCGTTAAAGTTTTAAAAAAATTTTAGAACTGAAAAAAATTAACTATTAGTCAATCCCCACGCTAATAACATTAGCATAATTCATTGTGTATATGTGAAATAGACCCCACCGAAGCATAAATTAGTGCCAATAGTGCGGCCCCCGCTTGTGTCAAATGTCCGTTTAAACTTGCTAATTCTGTTAAAATCCCATTTTCTTCCGGGGATTATTATTCAATTACGAGTTGTGTCCGTGTTATTGCGCAGACAACCCTGATACGACGAAGGACTTCTGTTCGTCGAAGTCATTGTACTTTCGTTTGTTTGTTTACAAACTGACTTCTGTGCGTTGACCTCGCGACCTGTGACGTTTTGATAACGGCATGTGGATAACATGGCTGTTCACTGTGCGAGAGTCACTTCTCTGCAGGTAGGGTGAGTCTGTCGTTCAGATTGATATCGAGTAAGAATATGGGCTAACAGGATTCAGTGATAATGTGTTTCTCCGTAGTTTGACCAATATCAACGGTTGTTTTTTCTTTGATTGGTGATTCAATTGTGACGTGATTCTTGCCAGCTTGTTATGGCAGAGCTCTTGCAAATCAACGACTGCACGAGGGTATAGGCATGGCATCCGAAACTGGAAATATATCGTCATCATCCATACTTAAACCACGTAGTCTTGCTCCAACGAATGATGCATCCGTAGGAAAAATAAGGAGATGTCACCACCATGCTATTGTGTGGCGTTCACTGGAAGGTCGTAATCCACCGGAACTTGATCTAGAACTTATCACTCTTGTTGTAACTGAATAATATACCCCAATCATTATTCTGGTCAACAATTTGTACTATTTTACAATATTTCAATTAACTGATGATACACATTTCATCTTAACACACCGAATTTTAAAAAATTGGAAAAATTCAACTACATGGTAACAACATGGTTTGAAAAGCTTAACGTAAACACTTTCAAATGTAACTTGGATTTAAACATATTTTCGAACCCTCTGGACAAGTAGAAAAGGATGTAATGGATAATTTACACAACAGGTAGGACACTTAAACATCTAGTAGTTAGAATAAGGCTAATTTATTTTCTGGATCTGTCAAGCCAGCAAGAATGGTATTGTCCCTCTAAGGACAATGAATTGAGAACATTACAACCGGTCAAATTGCTACTGTAGGTTTTTTTACGGATTTAATTTTTTTTAAAAGATCAAAATACATCCCGCGTCCTTCTTTTGAGGGCCGTCCCGTGTGACCCTGGACCCCCTGTTAGGCACGTATGTGGTGTTATCGTATCAATCATATACCCCCAAGTCCAGAAATATATAGTTTGGTTCGGTGGTATAATTATTGTTTAAATCGCTGCTATCGAGTTGAAGGGCCATATTGTCTTGTTTTTTGCATTTTACTGTCATCTAATCACTCCACAACCTAATGAATGATAACAGTGTATTCCTTGGCCCCCAAAACACACGGTTAGACGCCAAAATTATCATCCTAGACAAAATAGTATGGGGATATAGGGGGTTTATGCCACCTCTTTTCTATTAAAATCCAAAATTATCCTTAGTTAATTGTCTATTTTGCACAATCTGCTTTTAATACTTCGCTTCCCAAATTGTAGAGGGATTTTCGTTTTCTTCCTATATGGGCGATTAATTATTTTTTTATTAAGTATGCATTTTTTTTTATATACAACTGTTGAACTTAGTGCCAAGCATATGAAATGTCATTTGGCAGGGTTAAAGGGACAATCCCGAATTAAACAGAGCCTCAAAAATAAAAGTCTGAGAATGTATTAAAATAAAACGCCAAAATATAGAGGAATGGTGTATTTACCTTGTCTCAAAATTTCAACTCAAAATATTGAGTCGTTTTGACGTGAACGCCAAAACTGCTTATTCGGTACTTAACCCTTTTAAGATTTCGGGTCAATTGTTTCGTTGGGTGACCTTATAACCGATTACGATTACTTGAGAGGGTTATGCAGTAAATAACCCATGTGCCGTACAAAATAGGGAAAGGCAAATTTTAACTACACATTATTTTTATTTAAAAAAATGTTTGGTTTAATCCAGATACCACAATATACACCTTGGGGCACCTGTCTCAAATTCCAGATGAAGACTGGCAGAATTAATCGTTTGAAAACGTATCATTAATACTGAAGTAGTTGCTCGGCCCTTGACTCGAATAATTTAAGGGATTTTAACACAAAATTAAGCATTTTTATTCCCAAAACAAACATCGGGATTAGCCCTTTAATTATTGTATAAAAATGTGAAATATTGATTTATATTAATAAAGTTTCAAAGAACTCGACAGTCTTTCATTTCTTATCATATCTCTTACATCGAAAAAATTGCTTGAACAGCTAAAACTAAGAATGTAACAAATTATTTCTATTGAAAACAAGAAAGCCACCGTGGACATCTTGAAAAAAATCATAAAGATTATGCTAAATCAAAAGAAACGTTTGACTTTTTTTCTATTACTATCTTCAATATTTCTATTGGTTCTTTCGTATATTTAGTACTAGACTTGAAATTTATACACAGTGTTTAAGGTGATGAGACACAAAAGTGTATTGATTTTCCATAATTTCCGATAATTACCTCCAGAGTTCCGATAATGGCCCTTGATCACTTTGAAAAATCTTGTGGCAGCTCTAGAGGTTACAGTTAATATCATAAGGTAAAGGTTATATCCGATTGACTTTAAATTTATACACAGAGTTTAGGGTCATAAGAAAAGGCATCCTATTGATTTTCAACGATTTCCGATAATTACTGCCAGCATTATGGTCCTTGAATACTTTGAAAAGTCTAGTGGACGCTCTAGAGGCCAAAGTTTAAGGTCAAGCGACAAGTAAGCCTTTTGATTTCCAACGATTTACGATAATTACTGTTAGAGTTAGGGTCCTTGATCACTTTGAACAATCTTGTGGAACATCCCAGACTCTTAAAGTTAATATTTGATTCAGGGCCGTATGTAGGTTTTTAAAAGTTGGGGAGCGACAGAAAGGTGGGTCGCCATATCCTCTATGTAACTGAAGGGTGCCCCTAAAACCGACCGACTGATCATAATCAATTGTATTATTTTATAATTGAAAGATTGTCAAATTATTCCTGGGGCGCTTTTTTTTCTGGGGGTGCAATGTACGGTTATATACCCCTTGCATCCCCTCCCCCACTAAATACGACCCTGGTCTGATTGACTTTAATTTTATATACAAGGTGTACGAGTATTGATTTCCAGCGGTATCCGATAATTACTGCCAGGGTTATTGCCCTTGATAATTTTGAAAAATCTTGTTGGCTCTCCAGAGACTAAAGTTGGTATCCGATTGACTTTCTTGTTTAGGGTCATGAGATGGGGAAGCCCTCCCCCACTAAATACGACCCTGGTCTGATTGACTTTAATTTTATATACAAGGTGTACGAGTATTGATTTCCAGCGGTATCCGATAATTACTGCCAGGGTTATTGCCCTTGATAATTTTGAAAAATCTTGTTGGCTCTCCAGAGACTAAAGTTGGTATCCGATTGACTTTCTTGTTTAGGGTCATGAGATGGGAAAGCCTATCGATTTCCAACATTTACCGGTATGGCCTTTGATACCATTGAAAAATTATGTGGATGCTTTAAAGTTAATATCCCATGACTTACACAGTGTTTAACTTCATGAGAGGAGGGGTCCTATTGATTGTCAATGATTCCCGTTAATTCCAGAATTATAGCCCTTGATAATTTTGTGTTATGTATATAGTAAACGTTAGTAGAGGGCGAAATTAGAAACCAAGCAAATTCTACTGATTTCTGATAATTACTTAATTGGTTGTTACTCATACTCAGATTTTAGAGTCATAAATGTTTTCATTACTGACCAAAGAAAAAAATATGTGACTCCACCAAACTCCACGGACGACTTAGCTTCTATGGGTTCCCTTTTGTGCTAAGAGGGTGATTTGCCCCGTTCTTAGAAATTCCTTTTGACACTTCTATTTTGTAGTTTATTCATTTTGACTAAAGTATACATAATTAGTTATGTTTTAAATATAGAGAATGTTAAATATTTTCAAAAAATTGTTTTCACAGAATTTACTGAATTTGTTGCTTCGTGGCAAAATATAAGTGCAATGTGTCTGAATTTAATGAAAAATAATCATTTCTATAACATTCAGTACATTGTAATTGCATATCCATGTACTTAATCCATCCTTAAACTACCCCCCCCCCCCTGATATGACTAAATATTGGGGTGATTTAGTCAATGATTGAGTTCAAGTCAACGTTCGAGAATACCACATTTTATGGTATTCTCGAACAATGATTTACTCACTGATTAGGCTAATCAAAGGTTATAACAATCTTAGCTTAAAATTAAGTCAATTTTTCAGAATATGGCTGGTCAGAAAATCAGAGATTAAATCTATGATTAGTACTAAACAACTTTCGAAAATACGGGCCTAATAGGCCAGGCATTTTAGCTCAATTTTGCACCATATCGGGCAGTTGCTGCAATAGAAATGTCGACCACGGTTTATTGCTCGTCAAGAAGTATATTACCACCAAAAAAAAGTCCCAGTCCGAAATCCGTGCCCAAATGGGTCAAATTGGCCAAAATCCAAAATGGCCGCCAGTTTTGGAGGTAAAAGTCTAATTTTCCCCAATTATCATAATATGATCGAGTTTGGTATCAAAATATATGTTTTCGGGGTTGCTGAATCCATTTCCATAACTAATTTGGTGATTGGTGATACCCATGAGTTTATATGACAAAATAATTCAAGATGGCGGTCAGTTTGAGTTGGAAAATTTAAATTTTATAAAAGGATCAAGTTTGGTGTGGATATATACGTTTTCGGGGAAGCTGAATCCACTACATCACATATTCATGGATTGGGACGACCCACACTGTTATACGAACAAAATAAACTATTTAACATTCATCAAAAGGGTCACAAATACAGCACCACTTTAAGTGCGGTAGCCAAACCCAATTTTTCGAGTGAACCTGGAAAACATAATATACAAACTTTTTTTTGTGATTGATTTTAGTAGCCTATGATGTCTCCTTGTTCAGAATCTGCCGGGTGAGCCTTGGTCACTCTTAAGCGTTTTGAGAAATTCAAGATGGCGTACAAGATGGTTGCCACATCAAAAAATCTCATATAGCTTCTATAGTATTTATTCTAGGATGATAATTTGGATGTCTAACCGTATGTTTGTGGGGACAAGGAATACACTGAACTCATTTATCGTATGGTAGATGATTGTGAGATGATTACATGATAGTAAAATCAAACATGCCAGACAATATGGCCATTTAACTAATAAGTGACTGTTGGGGGCATCTATTTCACCGAACTAAACTATATCTAGAGACAAACTATATATTTCTGGACGAGAGAGCGTATGAGTGATGGGATAGCACCACATACATCCCTATCAGGTGCTTCAGGGCCACATGGATCGGTCCTGAAAAAGGAGGCACAAACTGATTGTTGATAATTTACAAAAATAAATTCTACCCGCAAAACAGGAACATAACCTCCACAAAACTAGGTAATATCCAGTTTAATCCTTTAGTCGTGTTTCTTGCCGCAACCTGTGACATCACAAGCGCAAAGTATCGTATATTCTAAGTCCGGTCTAGTGCTGCTACAAGCACAGTTACCACATTTGAGCTGCCACAATTGCATCCACGCCTGATGAGCCACATGACAAACTCCGGAACAATTTTGCCGGTTGTAATATTTTCAATTGGGTATCCTTCTCTCAGCAATACTATTCCAGTTCAAGTTCAGATAGATTCCAATCTTCCAGTGAACGCCAAACAATAGCTTGGTGGTGAGCTCTTTTTATATTCTTTGCAAATGTATCATTGGTTGAGCAAGATTACATGGTTCGGGTGGGGAATAATGGCGATACATTTCCAGTTTTAGATGTCCACGCCCTCCAGCGTGTTTAAGACATAGATTTTTAAAACACTGTCCATAACAAGCTACCACAAATACAGTGATCTGTGTTTGATTGTAAGCTTGTTTTGGAAAGAGCTCTTGCAAATCGATGACTGAAACACACTGGAAGGTAAAGGCATCCAAAACTGGAAATGTATCGACTTCATCTCTAGATTTAGTTTGGTTCGGTGAAATAATCGCCCCAACCGCCTGGAAGGTATAGGCATCCAAAACTGGAAATATATTGACATCATCCCCACCTATATAGTTTGTCTCTAGATTTAGTTTGATTCTGTGAAATAGTAAAATTAATCATGCCAGACAATATGGTCCTTTCACTCGGAACTTGAAACTGGAATAATAATGCTGGGATAAGGATACCAAATTGAGAATATTACAACCGGCCAACTTGCTCCGGAGTCTGTCATGTGGCTCATCAGACGTGGATGCAATAGTGACAGCTCATGTGGTACTTGTGCTTGTAGCAGCACTAGGGATGACTTAGAATATACGGTATTTTGCGCTTGTGGTGGCAGAGGTTGTGGCCAGAAACACGAATAAAGGATTAAACTGGATATTACCTAGTTTTGTGAAGGCTATGTTCCTGTTTTGCGGGTAGAATTTGTTCTTTTAAATTATCAACAATCGGTTTGTGCCTCCCTTTTCAGGACCGACCCATGTGGCCCCGAAGCCACTGATAGCGATGTATGTGGTGTTATCCTATTACTCATACGCTCATTTGTCCAGAAATATATGAGTTGTCTCTAGATTTAGTTTGGTTAGGTGAAATAATTCTCCAACCGCCGCTAACGAGTAAAGGGCCACATTGTCTGGCATGTTTAATTTTACTGTTTCACCAAACCAAACTAAATCTAGAGACAAATTATATATGTGGGGATGATGTCGATACATTTCCAGTTTTGGATGCCTATACCTTCCAGCATGTTTCAATCATCGATTTGCGTTCATTGGGAGAACAGAATCCACCGGAACTTGAACTTGAATAGTATTGCTGGGAGAAGGATATCAAATTGAGAACATTACAACCGGCCAACTTTCTCCGGGGTCTGTCATGTGGCTCATCAGACGTGGATCCAATAGTGACAGCTTTTAGCTGCACTAGGTGAACTCTCTTTTCTCTTTGTTCTCTTTTTTGAATTGTTTATTTGTTTGTATGTTGTTTCGGAGAATGATGTTTTCTTTTATTTGTCCTTTATGTAAATCATATGTTGGGCAGCCCCCCTGCATTAACTATTAGAATATACGGTATTTTGCGCTTGTGCTGTCACATGTTGCGGCAAGAAACATGACTAAAGGATTAAACATGGATATTACCTAGTTTTGTTAAGGTTATGTTCCTGTTTTGCGGGTAGAATTTGCTCTTTTAAGTTATCAACAATCAGTTTGTGCCTCCTTTTTAAGGACCGACCCATGTGGACCTGAAGCCCCTGATAGGGATGTATGTGGTGTTATCCTATCACTCATACGCTTCTTTATCCAGAAATATATAATTTGTCTCTAGATATAGTTTGGTATGGTGAAATAGATGCCCCCAACAGCCACTAATAAGTGAAAGGGCCATATTATCATCCTAGAATAAATACTATGGAAGCTATATGGGATTATTGGATGTAGTGGCCACATTGGACGCCATCTTGAATTTCTCAAAACGCTCAAGGGTGACCGAGGTTCACCCAACAGACTCTGAAAGAGGACACCCTAGGCTACTAAAATCAATCACAAAAAAATCTTTGTATATAATTTCCAGGTTCACTCGAAAAATTGGGTTTGGCTACCGGACTTAAAGTGGTGCTGTATTTGTGACCCTTTTGATGAATGTTATATAGTTTATTTTGTTCGTATAACAGTGTGGGTCGTCCCAATCCATGAATATGTGATGTAGTGGATTCAGCTTCCCCGAAAACGTATATATCGACACCAAACTTGATCCTTTTATAAAAATCGAATTTTCCCACTCAAACTGGCCGCCATCTTGAATTTTTTGTCATATAGACTAATGGGTATCACTTATCACGAAATTTGTTATGGAAATGGGTTCAGCAACCCCGAAAACATATATTTTGATACCAAACTCTATCACATTATGATAATTGGTGAAAATTAGATTTTTTTCCTCCAAAACTGGCGGCCATTTTGGATTTTGGCCAATTTGACCCATTTGGGCACGGATTTCGGACTGGGACTTTTTTTTGGTGATAATATACGTCTAGACCTACCATAAACCGTGGTTGGCATTTCTATTGCAGCAACTGCCCGCACTTATGTTATAATGCCTGGCCTATAAGTGTTTTGACGTCAAAATAACGTCAGTGTGACGTCATTATGTCAAAATGCTGTTATGACGTGAAGCCATGACCTGCTGGTGTCGGGATAACCCCTTTTATCGACTTGTTGGTTTCAGTTTTATATCTAATTATTTACATTTACATGCTCTAAAACGAGCAGTTTCCAAGATATGGAGGCCATAAAGTCCAATTGGCGGCCATCTTGTATTTATGCTAATTATGAAAAACGCTACAGGGTTTTAGCGGACAATTTTGAGCTGGGGGTCCTTCAGACACCCCTTTACTAGATTCCAGTGAAATAAATTCTTTTGCAATTGATTCTCGGTACTTAACAGACATTGTATCTCTCCGTCTAATTGACAACGGTCCAAGACCCTCCGTATTTTTAAGACTAGGAGGTTCTGGATGACCGCGACTACTATGACGAAAGTAAACATAGACAAGATTAGCCAATGTAGGATAAAGCACGAGACCGACGTTATGCTGGGGAAAGAAAGACTGAAGAAAATATTCCGAGAAAGAGAAAAACTGAGGTTTTTCTGTCGAGATTTTTTCTTCTCACAGTAGATACAAGGACCAGTATGCCCTTATCAATACAGACTTATAATTATAAATATTTGGTACCGCCTCATTTTCTAAAATATCAAGTACACGATAACGGACTCAGTACAGCGAAAGGCGATGCAAAAACAGTACAGCTTTTCAAAATAAGCGTACCAAATTAGAGGACCCAATGTTTAGTGTCGATGTGCTTAGTAGCATCTAGCCACATATACAGTCGGGTTTTGTTGTACTTTTTCCCTGTGCATATAAAGTGTCATAAATACAGATATGCCGTTATCCCTTGACGTTGGCGTATCATTAAGTTAGATAAATCGCGTGATGATTTCTTGAAATAAACGTGCGTGATAGCGTCTTTTAATTTGTTTAATGGTCTCGAGCAAGACATTGACCATTAAACCACACAGTTTTCGATATTTTTTCAACTTGAAACATCCTGTAATCATTATCTATACAAATAGAATTGAACGTTGTACCCTCAAGTCTTTATTAATGTAATGCCACATCTAGGCACACCACTGATGGTTCGGGGTAATTATATGGTTAATTAAATACATCTGATTTTTAGTAACCAGTATAAAACATTCAGGTATTAAGAAAACCATATTTATTTTTTTTACATTATTTAATGTTTGATGTAAACGTACACAATAGATTAAATAAACATCTATGCAATTAAAAAACTACTATAAAATTGAATACTGACAGTATAATAAATTGAAATTTGCAAGATTAAAACTTGTCGTCAGTAAACGACAGGTTACTTGGTAATGAAACATACGTCCACAACATGGGCAAGTCGTCCGGTAGATTATCAGGCAAAGTTTTTCGATTAAAGGGGCCATCCCGATAACATTTTGGGGGTTAAAACTGCTTAATTTTGTATGAAAAGCCCTTAATAGCCTCTAACTTAGATCCGAGCAACTTCTTCAAGCTATGTGATACGTTTGCATTACACAGAAGTGTCTGGATAAAACGAGTCTATATATTATGTGCAGCTTTCAATCTAACCCTATTGACTCACTTTTAAAGCTCTCTATCGATTAAGTTAAAATTGGTATCAAATATAGTCGCGCTTATCAAGTAAAACGACCATAACAATTTAAAAGAGAAACTTAAACGAGCTAGTGTCCAGTTAAGCTTTTTTTTTTTGCATTCACGTCCATACAACTCAATATTTTGAACTGATATTTTCAGACAAGGTAAATACAATATTCCTCTATATTTTGGCGTTTAAATTTCATACGTTCATGAACGTGTAATTTTCAGATTCTTTGAAATTCGGGCTGTCCCCTTTAATGCATATATTATTATATTGCATACAGAGCGATCACAAGATTCTACAATGTGAAACAAAGTCCATAACTCTAGAAATGATTTATCAAATTAAATAATATGTATAAATTTAATACGTATCGGATGATACCGTTTGTCATTCAAGCATTCACAAGGTTCTACAAAGTGAAACAAGCGCAATTAATTAACGGATACTATTGAAATAAAATACGCTTGCTTTGGTCGTTAACGCGTTCACCGGGTTCTATAAAGTAAAACAATGGCTAGAACTCGTGTTGAAATTCAGTAGACGCCTTCGTCTCATCAGTATAAACAGGATAATATAAATGTTTAAAGATTCGATTATAAATGTAGTTTTAGTTTTATGGAAATTGTTAATGTTGGTGGACGTGCGGATGGGCGGACAACCACAATCAATGTGGGCGTATAACGAAACTTAAATTCGAAAACAGACGCCCCGCAATAATGCATATGTACAATTGAGCATCATTCCACATAGTAAAACATTAGAACTCAACACTATGAGAAAACATGAAAGAAATATAGAAGTATACAAAGCGAGAAATGTTAAATATATATATGTATACATAGTAAAACATTAGAACACAACACTATGAGAAAACATGAAAGAAAAATAGAAGTATACAAAGCGAGAAATGTTAAAAATATATATATATATATTCCCGCGGTACATCCATGCGACATATAACCACTTTCATATTGCAACCTTCAGCACTCACACACTGTCTCCGCACCAACTTACATCAGCACAACTCCATATAGTCCGGGTTAAAATTGAGGGAGGTGCCACCTGTAGAGGTAGAAATTCTCATGTGTTTTTTTCTAGACCAGTTTTTTTATTCTGAACAAGAATATATGAGGTAAACAGGACAAATCCTGAGACATTTCCCGCTAGGGCGTATTTTCAAAATGGCCGCCGAAATCTCACATACATAGTGACTGTATGGGTTAAGTAAGTAACAATGATGCATGTTTAACCACTTTTTGCATAGGCTAGTATTCAAGTTATTCCCAAAGAAGCTGCAATTGTAGTCCAGACTCTTGAAAGTGGTGAAAAATGAGGGCGCTCTTTACGTGGCCGCCAAAAACGTAGATACACTGTCTATATCTTTTAATAAGCATTTATTGGGCCACGCAATGATCACATTTTGCATTAATTGTGATTAGAGCTATTTACAAAGCATCTTCATGATTATGCATCACACATTTTCTAGAGATATAACACGATGAGGGCGCTCTTGGCAATATACGCTAACATCTCACGAGAAAAGGATATGGGCCAGTGTAGGTTAAAAAAAAGATAACTGTGGCTTAATTGACCTATTTTTGCATTAGTTTTACATAAAGTTATTTGAAAGGAATCTACATGTGTGACAAATGATCAATATGGAGGTGAAAATTGCGGGTGCTCATCAGAATTACCGCTAAACGCCAAATTGGTAAGTCGTTTCTATATGGTCACTGAAAAGATGTCTGGGATCTTGTTCTCGAGGGAGCTTTAGGGTAAGATTTATACTGAATTGTCCTTACAATGTATCTTGGTATGACAAATCACTCACAATGTTATAGCATTAATTTTTAAAGTCGCTCAGATCACTGCATTCTGAATTTCCCTCGCACTCATTGTCAATAAACAGTTCTTGCACATCTTCAGGCGTCATTGTCGCCATCCACTTCGGCTCAATTTCTTCATTCCAACCATTGCCACAGGCATCGGTGCCTTCATAATCGTTGATGCCTGCTGAACACCATTCTCGAGCTATGAAATGCGCTCAGAGTTTATGAAGTTGCAGTGTTTGACAACAGGGTGGTAGCAATGCTATATCCTTTGATATTTGCTCCTACGTTAACTATCGGTCAAAGATGACATACCTTGCTTCATTGACGTTCTTGGTCTTTACCCCGTACATCAGTGATACGTATTCTTCAATGTCCTCGCCCACCTGTGATGGTAGAGTGTCTGAAGCTGCGGGTATGTTCGAAGTTGTTGGGGACCAAGCCCAGGTTTGCGTAAGGCATTCTTCTAGGAGTCTATTGACAATGCCTGCGGGGACTATTCAGAATGTAGTGATTTGAACGACTTTGAAAATTATTGCTATAACATCGTGAGTGATTTGTCATACCAGGATACACTGTAAGGACATTTCAGTATGAGCCCCTACCCTTTAACCTCCCCCAAGAATGAGATGTCAAAACATTTTTTCGGTGATCATATAGAAACAACTAACCAAATTTTAACTTACTATCTCGACATACAAACATACTACGCTTTGTAATGCTTATTTAAAGCTTAATGACCTTTGCGTGGCCTAATAAATGCTTATTAAAAGATATAGACAGTTTATCTATGTTTTTGGCGCCCACGTAAAGAGCGTCTTCATTTTTCATCCTTTTCAAGAGTCTGGACTACAATTGCAGCTTTTTAATTAAAGTAACTTTAATACTAACAAATGCAAAAAGTGGTTAAACATGCATCATTGTTACTTACTAAACCGATATAGTCACTATGTATATGGGATTTTGGCGGCCATGTTGAAAAAGTGCCCTAACGTAAAATGGCTCAGGATTTGGCCTGTTTACCTCATATATTCTTGTTCAGAATAAAAAACTGATCTAGAAAAACCACACGAGAATTTCTACCTCTCCAGGTGGCACCTCCCTTAATTTTAACCCGGACTGTCTCATATAATTAAATCACACAGCCAATACAAAACTAGCAAAGCTATGCCAATCAAAGTCATCCCAATCAAAACGTTTGGATCACGTGTTTATCAATCAAGATCTTATGTAATTACAGCTACTGTCTGTTCCAGATAATACTACGACTCGAAAATTACTTGTCATTTCTTCCAATTTAAATTAAAATGGCTAAAACTTCGCGAAATACCTGGAATGGTCACCCCGTTGCTTTTTGTCTTGTGAGAAATACGTTTAGGACAAGTTTTATAGCCTTTCTCCTTTGAAAAATCGAAGTTTGTTTACATTTTATTACTCGAAACATGTTTGGTCTAGCGATCTGGGCGAGCCTAAGTGGACAAGGGGTTCTGGGTTTGCTTAACGTCGTTCACCCTACTTCGATGTATTGGTGGTCGTATCGGTCCAGTAGAATATAACTCTTTTCATAAAATAATTATATACTGAATTCCAGACCACGTTTGTTTGTCCTACGTACGGAATGCAACAAATTTGTGAAGTACCTGTCTACCCTTACGCGAAATGCAACAATTTGTGAAGTACCTGTCTACCCTTACGCGAAATGCAACTGCCTCATTTAACGCATGCGTAGTCGAATGTTTATGTTCTGAGAAAGTGACGATGTGGAAATCTATGAAATTTACAAGAGAATACTATATTTTATCGGACTTCTAGTCATTTATTGTAAGGGGAGAAATCAAAGGGATGACAGTTACAGGTATGTCACAAAGTTTTAGGCATTTTCATTAAAAATTGAAGGCATGGCAAGCATTTTTCGAGTCGGAGTATCATCTGGAACAGACAGTTAGTATACATTGTATATACGAGGGCCGTCTACCTACCGACGAATTTGGCTGAAACATGCTTTTGCCACCAACAAACAAGTACAATCATTGAATGAATAAAAGACATAAGAACTGTGGAATTTAAGCGTGGCAATGAGAGTCTTGGCGATAACCCGCGTCCTTGAAGGCAATCAACAGCGACCATTCAAAAAAACATAACCCCGGTTTGTGACATGGTGATAGCTGATCGACGATTGACCACTACTGACGTACGGGCCAGACTATCAATGGAAGATATGGTGCTATTCTACTGAGACAGCTTCGTGAAGCTATCAAAGCTAAGCCACGAGAAATGCCCACCACAGGAACCCTGTCACACCAAGACAGTGCTCCTGTTTATAAATCGGTGATTGCCAGCATGTCAGCGATCCATGATTGTGGCTTACTCGATTTGACCTCGTCAGACTTCCACCTGTTTCCAAAAAAAGAAAAAGGGACAACTAGCCGGTGGCCATTTTCCTAGTAATGATGACGTCATGCAAGCTTTTCAGCCAGCCCCTGTATTCAATAGAAAAAAAAATATTTAGTCCGGCAGATCAGAACCAGATTTGATCTTGATAGGCACCACTTCCATCAAATATATTATGACGGCTAACTTGGACTTCAAGATTTCCGCTATGCATAAACCAGAATCTACCAGTACCCATATCTCAGTTTCTAAATCACTTTAGAAAGGCAACACTCTTGGTGTCGAAACCTACATTGTTAGGATCAAGGAATACAAAGAAAAGACACCATTACCCCCCAAAATAATCATTACGACGATCATTTTGGATTTTTAAAATTTCCGATATGCAAAATTAATGATAAAAACAGTCTCTAAAAAAAGATCTTGGATGAGTTCGCTTTTTGTGCGGTTCGCACAACAACTTCTGTGGTTATAAAACCTGCCCTTTCGGGGAAATGTGAAATATGTACCACATTCGGAGACATTCCAGAGGCCACCATTTTTGTATGATTCAGATGTTTGAAGATTAAAAGATCTTAGATGAGCCATATTTTGATGCGCATAATACCGCATTCTTGGTTTATGTTCCCTACATATGTAGAGTTCAGCAACCTTCCTTTCCGGAGGTAACCGCTTTTCCGAAAAAAAAACTTGTGAATACGAAACATATTCGATGCGAAGCATTGGAACTATGATATAATTAGCCATATCGATTTTCTGTGTCAGCATATCTTGCATGGCAACCGCTTGTTTGGTTATTTTCCGAAAATTCAGCCTGACATTGTAGAGCTGAAAAGGGGGATGGGAGTGTATAAATTGAACCATTAAAGTTCCGCCAAAAGGGTTGGAGAACATTTTTCCGACAGTCAAATTTTAAAAAGAATTTCCAGACCTAAGGTGTGAAATACCGCCCCATCCCCTCTACAAACTCTCATTTCCGGAAACCTTGCTTGATCAATAAAACCTTAACATATGCCCCGTTTAGACCCTAAGATTGTCACCATAAGCTAAGATTGTCACCATAAGTGTTTTAGAAATTGGGATTTTTTTTTAGGTGACATGATTGTATACACTGACCCCGAAAACGCATGTTTAAACACCAATATTGGTAGATTAAGGACATAGCTAGCAAAAATAATTAAATGGACAAATATTAACCCACTTTAATCAAGGAATAATTGGAAATGTGTATATGACTAATATTCAGAATGTGATTCTACCAAAACACCGAGGAAACATGTGTGCCGTTTGTTTTTATATATAACGTATAGTTTTATATCTATGTAGTCAGTATCCGAAAAAATCTTCGGGGAACTGTGATTGATTCTGCTGAGGTCCGGGACGTACTGTTAGTAATGTGCTGGTTCAGTACAATATATCTGAAAATGTAATTCATAGATGACATTAGTGGTAGTTAGAAATTGACTTCGAAACATCATTACATGTAACACCTGACTGTGGTCGCTCTTTTCGATTCTTGCCCCCCGTCCTAATCTCATTCCTACTTGCCTTCGATTCGCTACGAGTAACAGTGCGAAGAAGATGGCAAGAGCTAATCAGTGCGAGTCCCTTCTTAGCTTCACCTTGTTTATTTCTTGTCTTCAAACTGTCAACTCATAGTGAAGTGAAACCGCAATGGAGCGAGATTTCTTGTCTTTTTTGCTTATAATTATATTACCGGAAGGCGAAGGCAAGACCACCAAGACCTACCCCAGTTGAGCCAATTAAAAGACCACTCAGACTATAGTGGAGATTTCTTGTCTTCTTGCCTTTAATTATATAAACGGAAGCCGAAGGCAAGACCACCCAGACCAAGACCACCCAGAGCCAATTAAAAGACCACTCTGACTATAGTCGCTTCATAATTAAAATACAAGGCTTCAATACATAACCAATGTGTTTATGATAATCAACTTATGGTCAATCAAATTTGCCAGTCATCAATACTTGTTCTTCGACCGAGATTCTCAATTACAGCCTGCAGCCAAAGTTTCTAGCGTGAAGTTTCGCTATATGGTCCTCCCAAATAAACGAACTATACATTATTGGAAAGCTTATAAAACCAGGAACACAAATCCAGGGAGTTCTAAGCAAAAAGTCTGCACTAACTCGATTTAGGGCCATATGAAAATTGTGATAATTGTCAAGTAAATGCTATATATAGGTTTTGCCATATATCTATTTAAGTGAGAAAATTATGTATAGATGCTTTGTTTCAATTAAAATAGTTGTCAGGAATTTAGCCCCAAATCTACTCTAAACTAAAACTTTACATATATATTAGTACATATATTTTAAGATTCGTTGAACAGTCCATTTTTCGGGAAATGTATTTCATTTTTTTGGGCACAAGCTTCAGAGAATGTAGAATGCGGCCATTTATGGAAATATAATTGTATATTCAATTGTGTTATTAAGGGCGTTGAGTAGTCTAAGGTACGCACTAACTTTTCAACACTTGTGCCATATGTAAAATAACCCAGAGGACACGTAACAGTCCGACCGTTTGATGCGTAATAATAATGGAAGTACAAGCGGGGAGAGAAAAACTATTTCTAGCAAACGAGAAGGTTTCCCCGACCTAGATCAGTTCTTGAATAAATTATGACGTCGTATACACCGTTCATGTCATCCGCTGTAAACAATCATGGCCTCATTGACGTCAAATGTCAATGCATGGCCGTATTTATATATTTCTATGAGTTTGACATTGGGTCCAACGGTGGGCAAATGGAGGTCGAATTTTGGGAACGAGTGTTTTCTAAGGCGATTTTGGCTGCTGAATCCGAATCTGGTGAAATTTTTGTTCTGTGACATCATTTTAAGCTGGTTCCGCGGCTTTCAAAATGGCGGCCCAAAAATGACTTTTTTTCTCATAAAAGCGAGACAATATTGGAAAGAGTTTTCCAATATGTTAAAATATATGTTTTCATGACCGTGGATTCTAAAATTGCACTCCCATTTATGATTTGATAACATCCTATATCGATATGAGGGTAATAACTGAAAAAAAAGTCATTTCGAAAATGGCCATGGAACCAGCTCAAAATGACGTCACAGAACAAAAATTTCACCAGATTTGGATTCAACAACCAAAATCGCATTAGAAAACACTCGTTCCCAAAATTCGACCTCCATTTGCCCACCCGTAAATATAACGTCATGACTGGGTCATTCACGCCTATCTAGATATGACGTCAGAAGGAATACCCTATACCATCTATCGCGATTGGAATGTGGCTTGATTTAATTTTTTGATGGTCAAAGACTGTCATTTTTTAATGTATAAAATGCCGAATAGTGCATTAAAGTCGATATTTACTTTTTACGTTCGAATCGATGTACTTGTTGTGGACGTATTCAAAGAATTAACCTAAAATCACAAAATCTCGTTTGAAGGTAAATAATGAACAATGATTTTAAAATACTTTGCGTTGATATATTACAACGTTCTTGGTGTCGAAATGTAGCTTATAACCCCTACTTTCCATCTACTGGTGTGATTATCGATATCTCTTTTTAGCATGTACTAATAGAATTCCCAAGAAAACTCATCGTTTTTTTTTGCATTTCCATGGATACCAGACAAGCCACAGTCTTTAGCCAAAAATTGACCAGTAGCCCTTTTTGGACTTGCAATTATCATTGTGCATGCCGAATTCTTCTTTTTTTTACACTGTTTACATTGCTATACAATAAGCACTCTCAGAACCGTCACAGAAAAGTTAATTTCAATCACTGGGAAAAGGATCAAAGGATCAAACTGAATGCTAACGCATGTGTTGGGATCCATACTGAAAACAGTTCTAAGGCCGGATAGCATTTACACTACAAAAATATTCTTCTTTTTTTTCTTTTTTTTTAAACTGGTTTATTGGCAGTATGATACAGTAATATATACATTATTATAATGATGTAGACACATTCAACATTGCAATCAGTTCATGATATTTGTAAATCCATGCAGCCATAACTGAGAAAAGTTAACATTTATTATCATGCTTTTGTTTGGAACATAGTTGGTAAATAAAACTGGTATCTTTTTGGTGACTAATATTTAGTTTACCACACAAAATAACAAAAAATGTCATATCTTATCAACAAAATTACAGTACCAGTTTGAAATGTGCATTTTAGACTGCCCAACGCCTTTAATTCAAAATGAACAACCATCACAGTTTTGTGGAAAATTCATTTTAGTTATTAATTGGTTCAATCAGGAAATTTCCGTGTCAAATTTTTCAGGCAAATAGTCTTAAATATATATTTGTTAACAAATTACACAATTATAGATACGGTTTCAGTTTAAATGTTTGTAATTCGGCCTTAAAAATCTGAACTAGAGGTTTACAAAGAATATAGAGGTTTACAGTTACATGTGGTAAAATTAACGTAGAGTCTAATTGAATGTTACATGTTAGTGTGGGTTTATGTTTTAGTGGAAAAAATAACGTTGTTTCAATGTGATTTACGAAACTACAGGCATAGTCTGATGTCCATTACTTTATAGACATATTGCTCAACAAATGTCAAACATGTCTCCTTTTTCATCAAACTAGGTGCCCCGCCCTTCATTTCTGGGTAAACACCCGCTAACCAACCCTTGCAGTCCCCTATGACCCTATTAACGATATAAATATTGGACTTGTGTGCTCACACATAGTCTTGTGCGTCATACAGCATCAGTAGTCAAAACGCACCTGAAGTACGGTTACAAATTGCAGACATTTGACAGAAAGGGGGATAACTTTATTACGGTTAATGGATTTCCAAAATTATGTATGTTTCCTTGTCCATTATGTTTTCTGCATTTTGGTTTAAATCAAATTTTAACCTATAGCATATTCTTCGCATAGGATAAAGGTGTCCGGTGGTTTCGCCAATATTTAATTTTATGACAACTTCACAATTATTAGTTTAAATATAGCATTTACTTGACAATTGACACACCTTTCATCTCGTCCTAAATCGAGTTAGTGCAGACTTTTTGCTTGGAACACTCTGGATTTGTGTTCTTAGTGTTATAAGATTCCAAAAATGTATCGTTTGTTTATTTGGGAGGACCATGCAGCGGAATTGTGTTTCTAAGCAAGCTTCACCACATCGCAATTGGTCGTACAACACATGATTTAAACTCCTAAAACGACCCAATCTCATATTACACAGGTCTTAGAACTGCAGTGTGAGACACGAGACACGTCTTGACACCTGTCGCCATCACTTCTAAATTGGATAACATAAATAACCACTTCCTTGGTCTTTTGCGTAACACTTAATGTATTGCCAATTCAAGAGAATTAGATATTTATAAATTCTAATTAAGTGCAAAAAATATTAAAAAGTGACCATGACAAAATTAACTTTTTTCAGCAATGAAATTTGTTTGAAAAAATTTATATCTATATGATTTCATTGATTCATTTTATTTGTCGATGGGAATCAAATATCATAATTTTAAACGCAGAATGGAAACTCACCTGAAAAAAGTTGTTTTGAAAGCAATTTATTACCAAATCAAAAGAAAATTAGATCTAATGAAATGACAAAATTAACTATTTCTCAGCAATGGAATACGTTTGAAACAATTTGATATCTATATGATCTTATTGATTCAATTTTTATGTTGATGGGAATCAAATATCATTATTTTAAAAATGTTGTTTTGAAGGCAAAAAAAAAGTTACTTTTCGATGACAATGAAAATGTTAAATTGATTGTATGAAATCGTGGATGACATTCAGAGTCGCGGTGGCTTCGTGAGTAACACACTGGCTTGCAAACCAGGTGGTCTCGGGTTTACTCCCGATGTTAATTGAGAAAATTCATTGAAAGAAGGTGGACCGAACAAAGACAGTGTCTAGTCGTTCGGTTGGATCAAAAAAATCTAGGTCCCGCCCGATTACACTCAGCCTAGGCTACATACTTTCAGTGGTAATGACTATTTGTCTTTCTGTTTCATGATAATTCCAACTTTCCAACATGTGTACCTTGTGCAATGACACTAGAAGGAAGATCTTCTGGAGAAATCTAAATTGTGATGAAAAATAGCAAACCATCCTTTCACAATCATGCCTGAGCAGTCTTTGCTGCACATTAAACGCAAAAATTATGTTACAACAATATGGAGACAAGTTGCAAAACCTATGATTGAGCAAGATGCCCCTGCGCGATACCAGGCTGGGATGAAGATTTACAATGTAAATGGGTATCGGAAGCATATAACATATATGCGAGCTGTACTGTTGATCAGCCACCAAGAAGATATCTATCATATTATGATGAACTATAAGAATAAACTAATATCTAAACATATCTCTGATTGTCTGTGTTTTATGTACATTTTTCAGATATCTTGAATATTACCATTATAATTTAATATTTTGAATAAAAAAAATAGTACTCTTTCAAAAGTAATGTTTTTACCAAGCTCTAAGAAAATCATCGTTTAAATTAACGTGAACTTATTGCCCGCTAATTTTACCCCCACCCTTTTCCACACACCCACACCTGCTACACCCATCCACCTTTTCATAAATCAGAACAGTTGTCCAGGGGCATCATATACACTTCTTTAGTCCTTATGTTTGATTAAAATATAACCTTATCATCAATTATGTCAACATAATGACCTTCAACATCTTATTGTAGACATTGCACCCTATACCTCGAAAACGCGCCCTTAAACACCTGATCACCACCCAGATTCGCAATCTACGCAAAAACGTGTCTAGAAAAACTTTGTCATATTAATTCAAAGCTCGGATGGCGAACCCCCCATTAATTTTGTCCAATGAAGGTGGTTATTTCTATAAATCAGTTTGAATATTTTGTTAATGACTGAAATGATGTACATGTAATCGTTTTTCCTTTAGTTGCTGTAGTCCTTTTCTGGCATGTGTAACAAATGGTAACAAATGTAATGTATAAATGGTAAATCTGCCTATTGCAGGTCTTTCTTTAGGTTAGGCCCGAAATGTTATCTAAATTATTAATTAACTTATCCATACTATAATCAACCCTGGATGTCATCGCTAGCCTGCGATATTTACCGGATTTGAATCAGATTTGCTGCTCAGATTGATGATTTAATCCAAAAAGTGGTTAACCGAGACTCTGTTATTTATCGTACCGGTTTTAGTAATGATGATCAAGGCTAGGCCTAAAATTCAAAAGCTACATCTTCGTTAAGGGTGGATCCAGGTTACTGAAATTTTCAGCAAATTACCTTGACATTATCTAGTTGTTAACTATTATAGTGAGAACTGTCAGCTCTTTGTCTAATCTCCCAAAATTCCCTTTTAAAGGCCAAATGAAGGCGCGGATCTAGTTCTATTGCTTAGTATGCCTAAATCAATTAAAATTGTAGAATTAATATAATTATTTACTACTGACATCTTAGCCTAGAAATACATGTAAATGATAAGAGAACTTAGATTGCCGCGGTAAATTTATTTCTAATATTTCCTGTGGTAAATGGTCTTCAACACATCAACAATTGTCAATGTAGTCACAACAAACTAAAATGATTATGAATTTCGAACCAGTATGTACTGTTTCTTGAACATCTTTTTAAAAACTTATCGAAATACTGTTTTATATTGTATAGATCCGATATAATCTCGATAAACCTAGCCGGTATTGTATCATATTTGTCTAGATTAAACGCATGTTTTAGCATTGTGCAATACGATTTGTTGAATTGGGATCTTATCAATACAATGTCTGAATACCAGATGTATTGAAAACGTAATTTTGTTAGACAAAGTGCGAATTGTGATTTATTTTTATGAATCGCATCAAACAATACAAGTAACCATTTTTTAAATTACGGATGCGCCATTTTAAGCAATATTATTAAGAATTACTTACAAACTACAATATACCTACGGTAACAACGTATATTAAATTGACTTTTAGAGTATCTATGAAGAAAAGTACACAAACATGTATTTCGATATGTCTTTCTTTAATTTCGCAACGCAATAAAATGGCCCGAAGATTCATTCACGATGAAAGTAAATACTTCGATTTTATATTTTAATAAAATATACTGTTTATGAACATTATTGCATTTAGTCTACTTGTAGTTACTCGTGTCAATTCATTTTCTTAGTAAAGGCATGGTGCGTGAAGCAATTCAGTCCGACAAATTAAACAGTGGTAATAGACCAGAGGGAGAAGGAGGGTGGGCATTGTCACCCGAGTGGGGGCAAAATCTGAGTTGACTTTTCTAGGGGCATGTTTCACCAGGAATTCGAATCTGGTAGGTAATAAGCCAGGTAAGGGGGCGTTTCTTAGATAATCGAGGTCAAAGGTCACGGAAGGCCAAATAACGAAAGAAACGTATATAATTCAAAATCTGTTCAGAATAGGGCCGGAAATCATCGATAACAGCAATGAGACAATTATAATGCAGTAATATAATAATAACAATGAGCAGCGATGACACCTGCATACCCGTGGTATTAAGCTCTTTTACTATAATAATGAAGGGGGGGGGGGTATTCAATGCCAAAATACAAGTCTTAGTTTGAAATTCCAGATATAATGTTACATATCACTGAAAAGCTTGTTAATAATTTTATGGCGCATTCACATTTACTTACCTTAAAAAGCGATCAAAGTTTGGTGGTATTTAGCTCGATTACTATGATTATGAAGCCGGGGGGGGGGGGGGTATTTAAAGCCAAAATACGTGTCTTAGTAGGAAATTCCAGATATAATGTTACATATCAGCGAAAAGCTTGTTGATTGCAAATATGTTAATAATTTTCTGGCATATTGAGATTTACTAACCTTACAAAACGGTCAAGTTTGGTTGGTACTAAACTCAATAACTATGATAATGAAGGGGGGGGGGGGTATTCAATGCCAAAATACGGGTCTTAGTACGAAATTCCAGATATAATGTTACATATCACAGAAAAGCTTGTTGTTTGCTCACTTCAAATATGTAAATAATTTTATGGCACATTCATATTTACTTACCTTAAAAAGCGATCAAAACTTGGTGGTATTACGCTCTATTACTATGATAATTAAGGGGGGAGGGGTATTCAATGCCAAAATACGGTTCTGAGTACGAAATTCCAGATATAATGTTACATATAACAGAAAAGCTTGTTTATTACCCTCTTCAAATATGTAAGTAATATTATGGCACATTCATATTTACTTACCTTAAATAGCGATCAAAGTTGTGTGTTATTAAACTCTATTACTATGATAATGAAGGGGGGGGGGTATTCAATGCCAAAATACGGGTCTTAGTACGAAATTCCAGATATAATGTTACATATCACTACAAAAGCTTGTTTATTACCCTCTTCAAATATGCAAATAAGCTTATGGCACATTTATATTTACTTACCTTAAAAAGCAACCAAAGTTTGGTGGTATTAAGCTCTATTACTATGATAATGAAGGGGGGGGGGATTCAATGCCAAAATACGGGTCTTAGTACGAAATTCCAGATATAATGTTACATATCAGCGAAAAGCTTGTTGATTGTTCTCTACAAATATGTAAATAATTTTCTGGCACATTATGATTTACTTACCTTAAAAAGCAATCAAAATTCGGTGGCATTACGCTCTATTACTATGATAATTAAGGGGGGAGGGGTATTCAATGCCAAAATACGGTTCTTAGTACGAAATTCCAGATATAATGTTACATATCAGCGAAAAGCTTGTTGATTGCTCTCTCAAAATATGTAAATAATTTTATGGCACATTAATATTTATTTACCTTAAAAAGCGATAAAAGTTTGGTGGTATTAGGCTCTATTACTATGATATTGAAAAGGGGAAGGGTATTCAATGCCAAAATACGGTTCTTAGTACGAAATTTCAGATATAATGTTACATATCACAGAAAAGCTTGTGGATTTTATCGTGTAGATTTTTGATTATTGTTAACAAGGATATACTGTATCCTTTACTGGTAAGCAAACTCTAGCATAAAGGGTCGAGATGAGAAATATAAACACCACAGGCTAGGGTTTAGGATATTTTACTACGCATTTATGGAATTAAATGATATGGAGATTAATGTCGTAGTGTTCTGCTCCGATTGGACTAATGAAGACGGACATACAGTGCGATATGCGGGTAATTTTGCCCGGTCAGCGACGCAACCGCCTACCCTTTTATCGAATTCCATCTGTCAGTGATTCTTTTACATGTACACATTTGCGTGTACATGGGATCTCGGTTTTTCGTCCCACCCGAACAACTATACGTTGCCCCTTGCATGTAATAATAAAATTGTCCATTTTGTTGATAGCGTGAAAAGTATAATCGCTATCAGCTCCGAATTCAGTTGTTCTTAGTTGCTGATCTGACCATTATGAGGACATTTTTTTAGCATAGTTGGAAGCCGTTTCGCGACGTTGAAACGTTGAGATAGACCCGGCTCTAAAGTCTTGGTATAGCTTCTTTTGGACGCGAGTTATTTATTTCATTTCTACGGATTGGAAGGTTGTGGTAGTATATTCCTATGCTATTATAAACGGTATTGGGCAACATTGAAATGGGTCTCTTAAAAATGAATTGGTTGTGTGTTAGCTGTATGCTTAAGAAGCAAGGTGCGTGCTTTACCAACACCATGTCCACTGTTTCCCCAAATAATGTGCACAACGAATTTTTCTAACTACTATTCGAAAACATGCAAAAATTAACGTGCACAGGTATTTCTTTCGAACTGGTGTAATTCTCTTCGAGTCACCGAATAACAAAATTATTTTTAAGAAAGGGCACACTTACCTTTCTACTATCGTCAAATAGCATAATAAGTAAAATGGTCTTTATTGAAGTCAAGATTTGTAAAGTGTGTGGGATAAGTGATGGTTGTGCTTTAGGTGCCAAGGAAAAAAATAATATGATTAACGTATTTTACAATGGGAAGAAGTAAACGCATAATGCTTTTCATACAAGAAACTTGAACATATCTTAAATATTATAAAACTGTTGCTAAACTGTTAAAACGATTATAGTTTTAAATGTTGAACATTGTTAGCCTATATGTGACCTCTGTAAAACCCAGGTCGCATATACATAAGAAGCAATTAGACAAGACAATGACGTTTACATACGAATTAAAATCTGCATTATACAGCGACACGTCTATCACAATGAAACATACCAGCTACAGTATACTCATTTGTTGGAACGTCATAGTGAAATACATAAAGCCAAATACTATAACCAATACCTACCTCTTAAATTTACGAAAAGTACATCGAAACAGCTAGTTTACTTTTCATGGTTGAGTGCAGGCGACCCAATGTGTATTTTGGCTAAATCATGCTAAAGTATAGTGACATAGACATTAACTTATTAACATCCATTTTCTTAAATTCCATACACCAAAAATTCTAAACATGATGACAGTGATATTGGTCTACTAACCATCTATAAAAGCATTAGCTGATACGAAAATTACATAGTGCATGTTGTTCATGAGGTTTTAAATACCACTAAAACCAAACATTATGCTTCACAATGCACATAAAGGTCTTGTCCATGATACATAGATTAAGTCAACACCAAGCGTAGCAGGCATTACATAGATGAAAATATACTTGTGCCCAGATGAGAATAGTTAAGGGTGCCAGTTGTTATTGGTTGTTGGATCTCCAACTATATTATACATTTTCACAATTAACCATCATGCTCAGCCATCCGTGTTAACATACAGTGCCCCAAACATCAACAATCATTTGATTATTCATTGAAATGTCAATTCTCGTACATCACACGTGCAAAATATTGTTTTCTTCTTTATTTTTTTGTTTAAATTTTACGTTAAAGCGTCACGTGACGGTAGTTCATATCGAACGTCTTGTTTGCAGTGGAATGGCTGAACGGCGTTTGAAGATGAGATCCTCAAGACTCTTTCGTTTAAAAACAGAACTAATTCGTTTTGAAACATTGCCTAATATGCTTCGTCGTCTTTTCACAGGTTTCGAGTACTGGTTATCGACAATGAAAGCTTGAGCAATGAGTTCTCGAAAAGCAACATTTATTGCTTGATAGTCTTCTGCTGCTGAAACTTCGTAAAGTTTACAGTTAAAAAAGAGTGCCGTCTGACGGACTTCGTTTACGCGGACGTCACGTAGGTGTTCTAGATCGGTTTTGTTGCCTAATAGCAAGATGGGAATGTTGGACGTTTCTTTATTTCTTCTTAACCTTTCTATTTGGTATTTCGCATGATAGAAAGATTGACCGTCCGCTACATTGTACACCACTACGAAGGCACTGGCATCCCCCCGCGTAATATCTGGCTCATTGTCGTTCACCTGAAACAAATAATTTTGATTTTTCACATATTTAAATTAGGGTAACCCACATGGTCCACACAATTCAAATTATGTGGGTCGTCGCCAACACAGACATGACACAAACCATGAAAATGTCTCATGAATGACAAAAGATGCGAAGGGGGGTGTGTGGGCGGAGCTGGGGGCGGTAAATAATTCACAAATCCTTCAACAGTCATTTATTCTCAGTGTAAATAAACCATACTAGTTTGTGTGTGTGAAATTCACCCAACTCGGAAATCTCAAACATGGTGCAAAAGATTTCGAGTGTAGAGAATTATTAAAATCACAAGGTGAGAGTGAAAAAATAATCTTGCCCCAAAGAGCTAATGATTTCTAACTTTGTGAGCCTAGAAGATCAGTTGGGACTCACAAAAAGAAATTCGTCAATGAATGATTATATTTTCATAAATTGTTAACACATTGTACCTATTTTCAAAAAAAAGAATGTTGACAAGTGGTGCATATGCTATTTGAGAATGTAAATCGTCGCATAACATCTACCCCCCCCCCCATTCTTCCTTCTGTCACTATCTCACGACACAATAAATAGCTGACGATAATATGTGGGTTTGATTTTGATTTTTAAAGATCTGCCGTTTATTATAAATAGACTATAATCATCTGTCTATAGAGCCAGTCAGTATATAGGCTATTGTGTGAAATCTGGTATTCCTGAAAAAAGTTGTTCACATGCATTCAATAAAAGAAAATTCATAATGTGTAATACAAATGACAAATAGTCAACTTAATTAATCATTCTTGTGCACTTTCAAAACAATATGTGGTATTTACCGTGTGTGGTGACGTATCTCTGATCTCCATGCTGATACAATCATCTTTAACATTCCATGTTGTACGATAGGTATAGTCTAAAAGAAAAGTAACGGTTTGCGGAGTATTTTGTGAAAAGAAATACAATAAAACTCTCATAAAACAAATTAAATCGCCAAGCAAGTCCAATAATACACGCAATATGAAATAATGCACGATTAGCACGTCGTCCGTACCATTTTAATTTGATAATATTTAGTTAGGGGTTTAGCGCCTTTAAATTGAGGGGAGGGGTATGACCGAATGGTTAGCACGTGCGTGCTGTATCATAAAATCTGTCATTGAATCAACTGGCGTGGTTTCGAACCCTCGGTTGTACGTGACAAGGAGAGGTGTCGCCTGTCGAACCTCGTGGGTTTTCTCCGGGTCATCCGGTTTCCTCCAAGCCTACTGCTAAAGACCCCTACGCGCAAGCGAATTATTGAAATAAAATTAAACCACGTGTTAGTCCCGAAATGACCTAGTTTGTGTCGAGTGAACGTTACCCCCCCCCCCTTTTTTAAATTGACTGTAAATACAACGCTTTGCCTAAAACACAATAATTGTCGAAATTTAAAATGCGTGACGCCATCCTTTGGCCATGGAGAGTCTGGCCAACTGACGTCGAGGCTCTGGTCTATATTTCTATGGGTGTACCATTTAAGGATGACGTCACATCTGTATTTTGAATTTCGATAATTGGGCTTAAGCGGTGTATTTTTCGCAATGCGTCGGTAATGAGGGCTGCAGTAATATTATTAATAATATTGAAAATTAAAAACACGAATTCGAATTTTATATTGGTCCGTTTCAATCAATATGAATATTGCTATCTAGCCGTTAAAATATTTATTACACAATGAGTATTTTATAATCAGTTCACGAGTAGTGCATTCTATGGTTTCGGGTGCCATGTGTACTGAATACAGGGAAAGTATTCTACATAACAATGTGGAAGTAATTAGTAATGGCTGATTCACAAACACAGAATAATAATTTAAAAATGGACTAAGCAGGCGTAAACGACCGTCGTTCAGTTTGAACCGTTCACGCATTTTACCAAACATAATAGGCCTACATAATAGCCATGGAGAGTCTGGCCAACTGACGTCGAGGCTCTGGTTGGTGTACCTATAGAAATATAGTCTATATTTCTATGGGTGTACCATTTAAGGATGACGTCACATCTGTATTTTGAATTTCGATAATTGGGCTTAAGCGGTGTATTTTTCGCAATGCGTCGGTAATGAGGGCTGCAGTAATATTATCAATAATATTGAAAATTAAAAACACGAATTCGAATTTTATATTGGTCCGTTTCAATCAATATGAATATTGCTATCTAGCCGTTAAAATATTTATAACACAATGAGTATTTTATAATCAGTTCACGAGTAGTGCATTCTATGGTTTCGGGTGCCATTTGTACTGAATACAGGGAAAGTATTCTACATAACAATGTGGAAGTAATTAGTAATGCATGATTCACAAACACAGAATAATAATTTAAAAATGGACTAAGCAGGCGTAAACGACCGTCGTTCAGTTTGAACCGTTCACGCATTTTACCAAACATAATAGGCCTACATTATAAATTATATATTTCTTTTAAAAACTGAATATAAATCACTTTATATACATTCATGTTACATTAATTGTGCTTTTAGACCCATTCATTTTCGTTTACTCGTATTTTAAGGTTCCAATATACTCACCCGTCATTGAACTATATTCACCGATGAATCGTTTGGTCAGGAAACGTACCGTTATAGCTAAAAAATAACAAAAACTAGTATGCAAATCTATTCAATATCAATAGGTTTACTACTGTCTGAACCGTCGGAAATTTTAAACGGATTCCTTCGATTGTAAACAAACTACTTAAAAACTTTTTCCGCTTTGCACCACAATTTCGAGAACAACCAAGTAAAATCGCAAATCAGGAAATGTATAATAGCTTGGTCCGATAACTTTCGTGCACCTCTAAAATCTTTTGTCAAATAGAATAAAGTATATAAAAGCAAACCCCAATTCCCCCTCCCCCCAAACACACACACAACCGAGGTCTTAAATAAAAATACATCTGCAGCTGAATGCCTTGTTACTCTTCAAGAGAGATTTGTTTTACCTTAGGAATATTCTTACTGGAGTTGGACTTTGGACCAATACAAAATATGACACTTATAAATGCCAATCTGAACGACAGACTCACCCTACCCGCAGAGAAGTGACTCTGACTCACTGAATAGCCATGATATCTACATGCCGTTATCTAAACGTCACAGGTCGCGAGGTCAACGCACAGAAGTCAGTTTGTAAACAAACAATCGAAAGTAAAATGACTTCGACGAACAGAAAACCTGCGTCCTATCAGATTCGTCTGTGCAATAACACGGGCACAACTCGAGGTCGAATAATAATCCCCGGAAGAAAGTGGGATTTTAACAGAATAAGCAAGTTTTAACGGACATTTGACACACGCGGGGGCCGCACTATTGGCACTATTTTGTGCTTCGGTCGGGTCCATTTCACATATACACAATCATTTCTGCTAATGTTTTTAGCGTGGGGATTGACTAATAGTTAATTTATTTCAGTCCTAAACAAAAATTTTAACGCAATATTAAAAACTAGCCAAATTCTGGCTGGGATTACTGAGCAAAATGGACATTCACTGGATACGTGCCGAAAAAAAAGCCCGCTACCATAAATTTCGTCACGTTAGTTACGTACGTTATAAATGCATTACGGATTTAATTTAACGAAGTGACTATTGACACGACCGTCGTGTCTGCAGCGCCATAATCTGTAAGAGCATTACCCGACCGTGACGTCACCGGTGGCTTTTAAAGAATATCTGAATAAATTCGAGCGGGAAACATTTGCAAAATTTGTTATAGCAGACTCGAGGACAGTTGAGAAGGGTTAGGGTTAGGTTTAAGAATTTGGGGAGGGGTTAAATCTCCACATAAGCACTGGCCTAGGGTGATGAAAAATTAGTTCGTGATATTTCCGAGTTTTTTTGAAAATACATACAATACATTATGTTTATATACATAGGTAATTAAACAGTTTGTGGTGCTGGTGGCGCTCATGGTCTTACTTGGACGGTGCTTATGGTGTTCTGGTTTTTGTTTCTGAAAAGAAAGGAATAAATTTGGGGCTCACCCCCGAGGAAGTGCATTTCTATTTGGGTCTCTCCTACATATTGCATGTCACATTGTCTGCATGAAATTAGATATATTATGTTTGAAAGTTGGTCTAATATTGGGAATTTTGTGCCTGCTATTTTGTTATGGAAGTGATCGGAGACATTTATGATTTTGCATGTCGGAGATATCGTTTTGAATATCCCCTTTCCCTTAGTTTGCTAAATACCAATGTACACGCTGACTCAAAGTCGGTCTTCTGGGTACATATTCTATGAAATCGGAGAATCTGAGATTTTATGATGCCAGAGAAAGTATGTTTTGGGTGAAAGGAGCTTTTGAACAATAATTGGTGTTTGTCGGTTTCTTTGAAAAATACTTTAGTTTCCAATTAGCCTGAAATTGTGGTGTTGCTACTTTTAAAGACGGTAGTATCAAGGAAATCTATGCTATTATGGCTTACATTTGCGGTTAACTTAACAGATGGATGGTGATTGTTCAAAATGTTGAAAAATGCCCAAAATTCGTCTAACGTGTACGTCCAGACTATGAAAACGTCATCTAGAAATCGTCCATAGAAATCTGGTTTTAACGGGCATAGTGGCAGAACTTCTCTTTCCCACTCCGCCATGAAGAGATTTGCATAACTCGGGGCAAATCGTTTTCCCATGGCAGTCCCGGAAGGCTGGAGGTATACTTGATCGTTGAATGTGAAATCATTCCTCCTCAGACAAATGTCGAGTAATTTGAGGATTTCTTGGTCCGGTCTGGAAGTTTTTGGGTTCCTAAGAAATGCTTTCCTAACTGCTTCAACTCCTGTGGTATTGTCGATGTTCGTGTACATACTCTGAACGTCAATAGATATTAAAATGGTGTGCTCAGGTACTCTTAACTGTTTGATTTTGTGAATGAAATCGTTAGTGTCTTTAAGGTAGGATGGGTTTTGGCAAGCTAGGGGCAATAAGAAATGGTCTATATATTGTCATACATTGTATGATTCACTGCCACAGTCCGATATTATTGGACGTCCCTTTGGTAATTTATTAGGTATAAACCATTCCGTTTCTGGATTTTTATGTATTTTTGGTAGCGTATAGAGATGTCGTTGCCGACAGTCAGATTTAGCGGATAGATAATCATATTGTTTTGCTGTTATGTATTCCTTGTCTTGTAATTCATGTAAGATGTTGTTTATTAAGGTTGCAGTGTCCTTAAAGATGGGTTGGTCTAATTTAGTGTAATGTTTAGGATTATTTAATTGTTTTTCTGCCTCAGAGATATAGTCTGCGCGATTCATTATGACACAACAAGAGCCCTTGTCGCTCTTCTTTATTATTATATTTTTGTCTTTTGTGAGTGTGTTTAATGCTTTTTTTGTTGCTCGATTGATATTTGGTTTCTGTGATTGTGGTTGAATGGATGTTATTTCTGTGCTCATTTACGTCGAAAGTTTTTAAGAAGGTTGCCGATAAAGATTTTTTAGGTGGTTTCCATGTGGATTTTTCTGAGAATAATTTTTTACCTCTGCCGGGTTTGTTCCTAAAAAAATAAGTTAGCGATAGGGACCTTTGGAATCGATCGGTTGCCTGTGTAATGGGGTATATGGATGTTATTGTAGTGGTGGGGATGAATTTAAGGCCTCTGTCAAGAATGTTCATTTCTATGGGGCTGAGAAGTCTGTCGCTCAGATTGACAACTGTCTGCCCTAAAGACGGCTTCTCATTCCTTTTCCCTAAACCTAGTTTAAATTTCTCATCCAGCAGTTGATGATCTCTCTGGCCGTGTCCGGGCTCCAGTGGATTGCGTCGTTACCTTTCCGTTCAATTTTGCCCTTGAAGTTTGGTAGTGTGGTGGCGTTTGGTGAAGGTGTAGTGGAGATCAATTGGGTGTAGCTGGTGAGGTTTTGGTAGGCGATCGGGTGTTCTTGTCGGAGTCGGGAAGAAGTGGGGATCTGTGTGGTGAAGAGCTTGGTTGTTGGGAAAGCTGCTCTGGTCACCTTGAGTAGATCTAGCATCTGCTCGTGTATCCTTGGTCCACTATCCTCCCTGTTGTTGAGCCCGACATGAATCACTAACTCTTCTGGTGCAGGTCCCATGTAGTTCTGTAGAATCTGTTTGATATGGCTGATCTTGGCTCCAGAATAGCTATGGATCTCCCAATCCCCGAGAAAGGATACAATCCTAGACAGGTTAGAGGATCCAATAACCAGGGTCTTTGCCTTGACTGCCGGTAGGTACCATAGATCCTTCCCGTCTTTACCTTTGTAGCTGTGTGGTCTCTTTAGCGATAGGTTGAGTGAGCGTCTACATCTGGTGGAAGATCTGGTGGCGATTCTAGGGTTAGGATTGATGGGCGATCTAGGGGACAGACAGTTGACAAGCGCGTTTAGTGGCGATATAGATCCAGACACAACGCGGGGCGTACTGGTTGATCTAGCTGCACGCTTCGAGGGAGTGTTAATGCATGTACCTTCTCCGGGGGATAATTTTCTCTTGTTTGGTGTGTTTCGTTTTGGTGTGTCCCGGAGAAGGTTGTGTGTGATGTGCATTGGTGACAGGGGAGGGTGTGTAACAGTTGTAGAGACCGTGGACAGGAGACGATGGAACTCTGTCTTCACACTATCCTGAAGTCGCTTGCCGTAGGACTTCTTGGCCCATGCTAGGGCGTGGCTAGAGTAATCTTGTACAACATATTTGGTAAACTGACGTGACTTCAAGTACTCTAGTTTCTCCGCTAGCATGGCTCGGTAGTGTGTCGACAAGGATGCGGCAACGTCCTTGGCCCATTTCATGTTCAATGCCTCAATGGTAGTGGCTATAGTGGTCGTCTTCATGGCCGGCTTCACGAACTTATTCAGGTCTTGAATCTTCCAAGTGAAACTTCTGGTGGGTGTCCCATTCTCCTGAATCTCCATAATGGTCAAGTGGTGGAGGCATTGCAGGACCTGGAAGAAGGCTTTCACGATGCCTGCATTCTCTGGGGTGGTTGGCGCTGGTTTGGTTGTCGGTTCGGTTGGCGCTGGTTTGGTTGTCGACTTGGTTGGCGCTGGTTTGGTTGTCGACTTGGTTGGCGCTGGTTTGGTTGTTGAGTTGGTTGGCGCTGGTTTGGTTGGTGGCTTGGTTGGCGCTCGTAGCGGAATCCTGGTGGTGGTTGGTGAAATCCAGGTGGTGGTTGGTGAAATCCAGGTGGTGGTTGGTGAAATCCAGGTGATGGTTGGTGAAATCCAGGTGGTGGTTGGTAAAATCCAGGTGATGGTCGGTGGAAGCCTGGTGGTGGTCGGTGGAAGCCTGGTGGTGGTCGGTGGAAGCCTGGTGGGGGCTGGAATCTGTTACGGAGCTGTGGCCATTCCATTGGTTGATGAGTGGGCTTGGAAGGAGAGGACGTCTGGTGTGGGACCTATCCATGAGTGGTGGTGTTAAGGGGGGGGGGGCTGTTTGTGTGCAAATTGGACAAGATAAAAAAGCTGTTAAGACGAGATACAGTAGAGATTGAAAAACAAGGACGTGGGGCGGAATGTATACTTATATAGAATGTTCTGCAGTATATGTGTTTTATGAAACAGCGAATGCGAGACAAAAGGTATATGTGCAAAGTTTGATCTTCAAGATATGTGAACAATTGAATAGAATAATTATTAAACAACTTTCGAATCGAGCTTGTGCTGAAGCATGTACTGATTTCACAATGTTACTGATGATGTGACGTAATGCAACTAGAATATGGGACTGTGGTATATGTTGTATGACACAGAAATTGTAGGACAGAAAGTATATGAGACGAAGTTAGATGTGAGCAAATGAATATAATTACTATTAAATAACGTTCCAATAAGGCTTGTGCTCAAGCGTGTAGTGATCTCACAAAACGGCTGGTAACGTGAGAAAATGTAACTCAAAATATATAACACAAGTATGAAACAAATCAATAGTTTGAACTTTGGGATTTATTGAATTGGTTATACAGTATAGTATATTGTTGAAATCCAAACGTTCAATTAAAATCGTCTAACAAATATAAAAAAAAAAGAATAATATAAGAATATACAAAGAGGAAAAAAGGGGGTTCTTACATATAATATAGTAGACGGGTCGTTCCTCGATTATATCGCGATGTACATTTCGGAGTAGTATCCTTTGTCAAGTAGTCACGGTCATCCAGACAATATGGCTCCTCCGCGATAGCTCCCTTGACTAACGAGCTTGGATGACCGAGGCTACCCTTCAAGGAAAGACTACTTGAAGGGAGGTTTTGTTTTTATGACGCAAGCTTCGACTAAAATCGGAACCACGCCTTGATGGATGTGACATGTGAAGAAATTACATTGGAAGAAAATACCGATTTCGAAGTTACATATGTCAGGGGCGAATCCAGGAATTTTTGCAGGAGGGGGGGGTGTAGGTTGGATAACTGCTTAACTAATTGCCGAAGGCGCTAAACGTTGTAATGGGGGGTTTGGGGGTCCTCCCCTTGAAAAATTTGGTAAAATAGATTCAAAGCTCCGTTATCTTTTAACGATCCTTTAACTTTTACAGAGAGAAAGATTGTTGCTGGAAATAAAAGCCTCAATAAATTTTTCGTACAGGTTTATGCTAATATTTCTAAAGGAAAAAATAAATTATTCTATAGTGTTTTCTGTAGTAAATTTAACAAACAACCCGTTACCAAGATATAGGTCCGTTAGAGTTTAACGGATCGTTAAAATAACTTAGTTTTGAGCAACCCCAGAGCTGTATGTGACTATTTGTTTTTGTCCACAATGGAATAAAAGTCATGACATGTGAATGAAAGTCATTACATGTGTTTTTTCGTTAATGGACAATACTTTTCTATTTATTAAAATCGAACATGGAAAAATCATCAAAACAACACTTTCATATGCTGTCAAAGTAACTTCTACTCGTGTTTACATGTCTTTTAATGTGGCGTCGATCCCCTTCTATAACCTACCGCCTTTTACATCACGCCATTCAGTCAGCAGACGGCTATCTTTCGAGACGGTTTACATTTTCTCGTTTGCTGCTTTGTATTCACTTTTGTTTTGTTTTGTTTTTTTTTGCTCTGTTTTTGTAGTAAATGAAACCACAGAAATCTGACCTTTTATCCGTATATATACTATTCAAAAAAGTAGGGGATATTTGATTTTTTAAGTGTTATTAAAGTCACCTAATGAAACTGACGAAGAAACAAATGACAAATTGAAATGAAGTTTACATTCATCGATTTATTCCAAATGATCGTTAGACCAAGTAAGGCACGGACTGACCATTATAAGGGTAAAATGATACCCGGGGTCAAACAGCAAAGTTACCACAGCATCACAACAAAGTCAGTAACGGGTAAATCCTCCTCTGTTTGCCAAAACAGCATTGATCCGACGTGGCGTTCTCCTAATGAGACGTCTAAGGTCATTTTGATCCAGATTGTCCCATTCCTGTTGCAACGCAGCAGCAAATTCTTGGACATTGGCAGGACGTTGTTGACGTTGACGTAACCTCTGTCCAAGCATGTCCAAGACATGTTCAATGGGGGAGAGGTCTGGACTCAGTGCTGACCAAGGTAATGTGGTGATGTTCTGTTGTTGGAGGTAACCTGTAACGATCCTGGCCCTGTGACAACTTGCGTTGCACTACACGCAAAACAAAACAAAAAAAAAAATCTACAAGATAAACCTGCGGACAAGACAGAAAATAGACATTGCAACAACTAAACAATTAACAAATCAAGTGAATGGATCCGGGGGCCAGCCGTAAGCGTCCACTGCGCTGTACAGTCCCGGGCCTGTTTTGGTACAGGCTTCACTAAAATGATTTACAAAAAAGACGTAACAAAAAAAAAATGCGACCGATCTTGTCAGTGGTCGTCTCTTCAATGGCGATAGTCAGCCAGTTGACGTCAGGTGTTAGAACGTCAAATAGTTTTAACAATAAGGGCGATAATCCGGACAGAAACTCGGAAAACGCTAAAATAATAAATGTAGTGAGCAAACAGGAGCAAGGCCCGACAACGAGAACATTCTGCAGTACGACGGGCTAAAACTGTACTCTAATAGTAAATGCAGGAGGACTGCACTACACGAAAAACAAAATAAAAACAAAAAAAATCTACAAGATAAACCTGCGGACAAGACAGAAAATAGACATGGCAAAAACTAAACAATTATCAAATCAAGTGAATGGATCCGGGGGCCAGCCGTAAGCGTCCAATGCTGCTAGTGTAGACGAAGCTAGAGGGTTCCTCAATGAAAATATCACTTAGTCTGGGAGGTAAGACGCTGGATTGCTAGTCGGGAGATCGAGTGTTCGATCCCTGCACCCAAATGCGTACACGGGAACTCAGTTTTTCGCACCATCCTAACAACTAGACATCCGTCCTGCATCACTGACAACGGGAAACCAAGCCTGGTGAACTTAGTCGGCCAAAGCAGGGATCGAACACCCGACCTCCAGTCTAGCGAGCCAGCGTCTTACCTTCCAATAATGACTGACACAAATATTTTCCTTTAACTTAAATCGTCAGTTTTGGCCATTTCCCCCTTCCCCGCCACCAGTTTTCTAGTCCTTATCCGTGATAGAAGGGGATTTCGCGTTCTTAAGTTAGTGTTATATTCCAGTGAACCGATAGTGAAACTTTTAACGAAAACAATTAATGTTATGTGCGGAATTCAATTTAACTCATATCTAAGGGTGTAGGGGTGTGTGTGTGTGTGTGTGTGGGGGGGGAGGTCTTAAGGGAGGAAGGAAGTGTTTTTTTAGCAGTGTTTTTGGTGACATTTGAGGTCGGTCGACGTATGCACGAAAATTGATCGTTGTACGCAAAAGTTGAATTAAATAACCATTGTGGTCATTTCACCCATTGGTCCCCCGTTTATTGTTCGTATCCGGGAAATAAGGGTGTTTCGCGTTCTTAAGTTCGTGCTATTTTCTAGCGGACTAACAGTGAAACTTTTAACGAAAAAAATATTGTTGTACGCGGAAGTCGATTAACTCGTCTCTCAGGGGGGTAAAGGGGTGTTCTTAAGGGAGGAAGGAATGGTCGTGTGTCTTCTTAAGCCGTGTTTTTGATGACATCTGATTTTGGTTGAAATCTGCACGAAAGTTGAACGTTTTAAGCAAATGTCGAATTAAATCGTCCTTTTGTTCATTTCACCCATGCGCCCCCCTTTTTGTCGTTCTTTACCAGAGTAGAAGGGTATTTCGCGTTCTTAAGTTAGGGTTATGTTCTAGCGGTTCAATAGTGAAACTTTTAACGAAATAATTAGTGCTGTACGAGGAAGTCGAATTAACCCCTCTCTCAGCGGGGTAAAGGGGGTATTCTTAAGGGAGGACGGAAGGGTCGCAGGTCTTCTGAAGCAGTGTTTTTGGCGACAACTGAAGTTGATCGACTTATGCACGAATTGTTGTACGCAAAAGTCGAATTAAACTCGAAAATTTGACATTTTGTCAGATACCCCACCCCCATGGGAAGGGGATCCGCAACTTAAGAATCACGGTTCAGAGTATCGGACACCGCTGTCCACTCATCTAGCATAGTAGAAATTTTGTACGCGATTTTCGAGACAACCTCAACCTAGCTCCCGTACTAGATGAGATGAAGCAGGGATGTTAAATTCCCATTTAATATGCTGTTGACAAAGCTCGTCATTTACCTGTTGATGATTCCAGTTTTCAATGGCCTCTCTAAATTCCCGCTCCGCTCCAACGAGATTAGTTCCATTGTCTGATTTGGGGGTTCCTCGTCTTGATACATAGCGCCGGATAGCATTAATGCATGAATCTGTGTCCATTGTATGGGCGATTTCTTGGTGAACTGTTGAAACAGATGAATATAACTCCATATCTTTTGACTTGACTTCGGCGTCGTTTCAGTTCAAAGGGACCGAAAAATCCATCCCGGTGTATTCAAAGGGTTATCCTCCAGGAGTTTTTCTAGTTGCAGGAAGGTTCGCCATTTTTTGTTCATTAGTACGTGCTGAATATCTTCTGCATATCACACACTTTGACAGGATTCTCTTAATTAATGCAGAGGCTCCAATTATCCAGTACCTTCTTCGTAACTCAGACAGGATACAATTCTGTCCTAAGTGTGCAACTAAATTGTGTGTATGGACTACTATAAGTTCTGATAATTTGGATTGTTTAGGCAAGATGATCTAATGTTTGGAATCTAGGCTTAGAGCTGATCTCTCTAAACGTCCTCCTACTCTTGTAATTCCATCCAATTCATAAGGATCTAATTTCTTGATAGATTTCTCTTTCATTTTCTTTGATGATAAATCATCTAGGTATTTTTGTTGTTCATGTTTAATTAAACATTCTTCAGCTTCAATGTAATCACTTGCTGTCAATATACAATGAGTTTTCATCGCTTCTTTTGTTTTGGATTTTCTACATTGGATTCTTCTTCTAAGTTCTCGTTTGATCCATAGTAGATAAGCTACAGCGTTCTTCAGACGGTTAAATGTAGAATAATAATTAAGAAGTTTCTCAATTGGATCCTTAAATTCCATTATAGCAGCACAAGATACTTTAATCTTCTTCGGCTCGACATCTGGTTCTGAATTTTCCGTATTAACTTCATTATTCGTCCATTCAGATTCTGGTTTGTTTAAGTATTCTAGACCATTTAACCAACGACTTTGTTTAACAAGATTCGCCACAGTGAGTCCTCTTGAGTCATCATCTGCTGGGTTTTCAAGTTAGTTAACATATCTCCATTGATCAAGTTCGTTTGCTAAGTAGCTAAGTACAGCTGTGCTGTCTGTCCAGAAGAATATCTTATTAATGTTTATTCTTAATTCACCTGAAACCTTCTTAATAAAGCTTTACAGACGTAGTTTTCGCAGTCAGTCCTAACCTGGGTATTGTGATCTTTTTCGATGGACTAACTCGTGATTTTCCGAGTACAAGTGTACAGACTATGTGCCTTTGATCATCTTCAAGTCGTAAAAAACTAGCAATACCATATCCATGTTGACTTGCGTCAGAAAAGTTATGTAGTTGTGCGGATACTTGTTTTCCAAAATCTTGTGTTTTCAGACATCTAAAAGTTGCACTGTTTCTAAAATTGAAAATTCATTCAACCATTTTGTCCATCATTTATTCTGCTCTTCATTTATGTTCTCATCCCAGGATAAACCTTTTTGACAGAGCTCTTGAAGGAGAAGTTAAGTGGCAACATAGCAGGTGCGAAGTCCAAGAGGATCGTAAACTGATGCAATGATAGAGAGCAATCCTCTTCTGGTTGTCGGTTGATCTCTAATTTTAATCTTGAATGTCAAGCAATCTGATGTTACGTCCCAGTTAACACTCAAAGCGTTTTCGAATTATCTTTTCCTAGTGGCGCTTGTTTACAGGTAGCTCTGCTTGATTCTGGTACTGTGTTCAAAACCTCTGTGTCATTAGAGATCCATTTATGTAGTCTAAATCCAGTCAATGCACAAATCTCAGTCAATCTTTGGACCATTTCTTTTGCTGCTTCTTCGTCGTCAAGGGATCGAAGAAAGTCATCTACATAAAAGTTGAATAATATAGTTTCTCTTACTTCTTCTTCGAATAAATCTTTGAAGTCTGGAGCGATTCGTTTTAAGGCAAAGTTTGCTACACTCGGCGAAGATTACGTCATTCTGTATTCAGTTGAGTCTGTGTCGAGTTGACAATCTTTCCACCAGAAGAATCGTAAGCTATTTCTATCTTTGTTGGGAACCTTAACTTGGTGAAACGTAGCTTCAATATCACTTATTATTGCTATCTTCCCAAGTCTAAATCTTATTTAAAAAAAACACAAATTAAATTGTTGGCGAGATCACGACCTGAAAGTAGAGTGTCGTTCAGTGATAAACCATTAAACTTCAGAGAACAGTTAACTACTACTCGTAATTTATGTTTATGTTTGTGGTAGGTTCCACGATGGGCAAGATACGATGTCCGTCCGCTATCGTCGACTTCTTGTTCATTACTGGGAATTTCTACAACGTACCTCTTGGAAAAATTCTTCATAAATTCGTTATAGTCTTGATAAAGTTCATCATTTCTTATTAATCTTGACTTCCAACTTCTCAGTATGTCTAATATCTGTTTTCTATTGTTTGGGAGTACCATTTCATCATTCTTGAATGGTAAACCAATTTCATATCTACCATTTACCATTCTTACAAATTTGTCTACTTTTTCAAAGAATGATTTGTCTATCACATAATGTTCATCCTTATCGTCTATGGTCTTCTCTGGGAAGTCAAAGGATGTCGATTGTCTTGCTATTCTGTCAAGTTCATTCAAGAATTCATGTTCTGCTACAACTTCGGCGTGATTAACTTTGAATTCTTCAGGTGGTTTAGGAATTATTCTCATTACATTCCATAGTAACCAGCCAAGGGCTGTTCTTGATGCGTAATGGCTAGCACGCGGACCAGTAACCGTTTCAAGGGGTATGTACCGGTATGCTTCAGGCATGTTGTTTCCTATTAGAGGTCCAATGGAACTATCTGACTCAGGAATTGGTAAATTATTCAAATGACACACTTGTCTTATATATTCAACTCTTGGAATATCCTTACAATCCACGGGCATTGTTTCTTTAGATAGCAAACTGGAACAATAATACCATCAGATAATTATTATTTATAATTGAAGATTTTTCAATGCTTCACAATAGCGGAGTCTAAACACACACTTTCTCCCATGGTGTCTAATTTATTTCTCAGTTGTCTCCCTTGAATCCCAAGTTGTTGCATCAAACTTGTACTAATGAAACAAACATTGCTGCCAGGGTCAAATAGTGATAGGGTAAAAACTGTTTCCTCGTTTCACTTTAACTGCAGTTATGGCTAAGGTACAATGTTCATATTGATAATCATCGGCTCCCTTGGGGGATTTTACCAACATGTTCGCATTCGCCTTCAGAGGTATGGTTTGTTCAGTCATTGTGCATTCTCCCTTTTTCTCTATACTTCTTTTATTTTCTGTTTCCTTTCTTCTCTTTTCATCATGTAAAATTGTAGGATGTGTAGCACAACATTAAGAACAAGTCCGTCTGTTACCACACCGAATTCTCATATGACCTTTTTCTAGGCAAGCATATCAGATTCCTTTAGATTTTAAAAATCCTACCTCATCTTCATATTTCAGTTAACTTTAAAAAGTTTTATGGCCGTCATATTGGTTTGATTGGTAAATATAACGTGTCTCTCTCGGCTGTTATTCTAGATATTTTTAATTGACACGTATACCGTTACTATCACCCTGATGTCTACCACATCGTTAAGACAGTTCATCACGTGCATTTTGCATACTATAGTTCATTGGCCAATCACGCTATTTGACCCACATTTCGCCTAATAGATTGGATGCAGCTATGCCGGGTGTGGCGCCAGGCAGGGTAAACTTACTCTTCCAGACACCTGTTACCACTGCTTGTCGTGTATTTTGTACACGAGGAGCAGTCCATTTGCTGATTACACTATTTTGCTTGAATACACTATTTTGCCTATAACGATTTTAGGACTTCGAATTCTGTCTTATGGTTTGGATTGTTCGTACTTGGTTTTTATTTTATTTTTATCTTTACAATGATAGCAGAATTTAGATTTCTCCAAATTATTCTTCTCTTGACTATTATATGTTTGACCAATATATTTCAAATTGCTTGCAAAACTGCCTTCAGGGTGACTACTCAATTTCAGATTGTTGAACTATGGTTTCCTATCTAGATCCTTCATCGCTAATTCTGATCAATCAGAATGTTGTTCGATAATATCATTGAGTACTTTCGATTTTGCTTGGGCGACTGCTATTTCTGTTTCTATTCTCAATTGTGTTTCAGATTTATCTTTTCCATTTCGAAAGCTTGAGTTGTCTTAAGTCGTTCTAATAATGCAGCCTTTTCTGATTCATGTTTCACTTTGGCCGATGCTAGAGATGAGTTCGAGCTTGAACTTCGTGAACCATGTCGAGATTTATTGGAGCCTATCTGTAAAATACTATCAGTAGTTTGAATTTCTTCATCTTCTTTCTTATGTTCCTTGAACCAGACTTCGACTCTATGTTTGACGTCTTTAATATCATCATCTCTAACAATGTAAAAATCTTGTAAATATTCTTCACGCTCGGTGTCAGTTAACACTTTGCTGTAGTCATCATGGACTACTAGTAAATCTTCTATAACGTAGAGCCACTCACGGTATTCTGCAACCATTTGTTCGTACGTGAGTTCATTCATGTGGCCTCTAATAGATTTCATCTTAGCCCTAACGCTGGTAAATGACACATCTCTTTTTAAAGCCAGTTGCTCTATCTTCTGCAATCTAGCTTTTTCTGTCATCTTTCTAGTTTTTTTCAGTTCGTCGGAGTGATCATCCAATGACGACGTTATCTTCACCTTCCATCTTTGTTCCGTCAATTAGTTAATGAAAGTAGTTTCTCAGCTCAAGTCAATATTCGATAATGCGTTATCTAAATTCTCGATCTTCCAACTCATCACAAACTATCTTGCATGTAGTATAAACTCTTTAATTTCAATTATACATGAATCCCCCATTTGGAAAAAAATGGGCATTGTGGGAGAGAGCTGAGAGAACTTACAGGGAGCGACCATTGCTTTGTATGGGATTTTTCTGACCAAATTTCGATAAATGCCGATTTTATGTTAGTTTTAGTGATGAGTTATATTTTATTAAATATGATGGGATAGAGACACAGGTGGTTGATGCACTAAAATTAACATAAAATCGGCGTCTATAGATAACGAATATGTCGAAAACGAAAACGTTGAGAACGAAAACGCTTAACTGAAAAATGAAAGAAAATGAAGAATATTAAGTCACTGAGTTCTAAACTGACAAAATAAGCCTTTCTAATATTTCAATACTTCAAAACGTTCATTGTTCCTTCATTTAATGTTCAGATAACTGCTTGATTATAAATTCAAGAATAAATATAACATAAAACGCTTAAAACGTCTACTTTCTGTTTAAATCTGCACGTGCCGTAAATAACAATTATCTATGGTCTGAGTCCAAAACCACGCGGTGACAATTAAGATGCGATTTCTTACAATGTATACAAATGACACATTCTAAATTATAGCTTAAGAAGTGCTTATGACATGTTTGCATTAATAATTACCGAAGTGTTGACGACCACGTCCTATTTAATCGAAAGGTTACAGACACCATAATTTCGTCGTACGCTGACTTCATATTCTAAGAGGAGATAACTCACAGATCAACATAAGGGGGAAATCTCACAAGACATAAATAATTAATATAGGGGAAGTTTCACAATAAAATAAATCTGAATGGGTTCAATATAGCCAAACATTATAGTCTAGATAAGTTAATTAATGTCTAATTCATAATTTAGATAACAAAGAAATATCTGCAATAAGAAGATTTTGTCTTGTATAAGGATGAACGAAACCATCGTAACATGTTGACAAATTTTGAGAACCACGTGTGTTGCAATCAAAACTGACATGTATATAATATATATATTTACAAATTATTTTACTAAATTTTATTCAGAATGAATATATCACCGATTAAACGTAAACTTGCAAATAATATAATTGTAAATTACAATGCATATAATATATATATATATATATATATATATATATATATATATATATATATATATATATATATATATATATATATATATATATCCAAAATTATTAGCACAACCACTACTTTGTTTCACGGTAAATGATGAATAGATAAAAAGGTATGCCGACACAAACTGATTTCAACACTGGTTTAATAACATTTTAACATTTTAAAGTACTTTTCGTCCGTCTTGGGACTATTCATAAAATAATGTCATAACATATAGATGGACAATATAGTGTATTTATACATATTTATATTTACATAGTAACACTGTGGTTTTAAGTGGCTATAGTTACCATTGTCTATGGTTACATAGTATATAGGTAACAAGCAGAAAACATGTATACACGCGTGTTAATCGGTTGCTTATTGGGTACAATTCAATTTAGAAACAATGAATGATAGATATTAACGGGATAGATTAAGACTTTTAATAAATGAAATTAATGGCCAATTGTTACTTAATGACTATTAAGTCGAGGAGCGTATTTTTTAATAAAATGATTCTCCATTGATTTCCTTTTCGTGGTGTCATCGACTTTCATTTTATAAAAAGGGAAAATTTGAAATTTAACTTGTAAGTGTTTCGCACATTTAAAGATGTGTCGATTTACAAATAAGGGCCCATATTCAATATTACAATCCCGCTGATGGTTGCGAACCCTATCCCGTAGATGATTGGATGTCTCCCCAATATAAAAAAAACCCACAACCCTTGCAAGTCAAGACATATATGAGATTTTTTGTGTCACAATTCATATTGTCATTGACGCTAAAGGTAGAGTTATGAAAATTATATTTGTTATTTGGTGTTATATGGTCGCAACATTTGCATCGAAGATCCGCGCATTTCGATACATAAAAGCCGGTCCTTGTGATAGATGAATTGAAGTTTGCTTTAGTTAAAAGACGTTTCAGATTAGGTGGCTGTCTTTGTGATTTAATGAATTGTACATTGTTAAACTTCATTCTGAGGTTGTCGTTTGATGCCAGGATTGTCCTGCTCTCGTACATTCTTTTAAAGAAGTTGGGATGTTGAGGGTTGTGAGTAGAGACAAAAGTAATGATGTTATCCGAACTGTCTTTCACTTTAGTAGTCCTCAACATTTGGATATCAATTGCCAACGCCTTATTTATCCCAACTTCTATTACCTCAAGGGGGTAATGTTGCTTCAATAAATTTCTTTTTAGTATATATATATATTTACAAATTACTTTACATCCCCGCAAATTTGTGGTTAACACACTTTATTTCATATTTCCCATGCTCTGTGGTTATTAGTCCATGCTTTATGATTACCACAGACATATGAAACTATATCAACGCAAAGTATTTTAAAAAAATTGTTCATTATTTACCTTCAAACGAGATTTTGTGATTTTGGGTTATTTCTTTGAATACGTCCACAACAAGTTTTACAATACATCGATTCGGACGTATAAAGTAAAATATCTTCTTTAGGCACTATTCGGCCTCTCTAAAAAAATCATTTTATACATTAAAAACGGCAGTCTTTGACCATAAAAAAATTAAATTCAGCCACATTCCAATCACGATAGATGGTAGGGTGAATTCCTTCTGACGTCATATCTAGATAGTGTCAAACTGCTAATGGGGGGTATGTCGTTCAGATTGCGATTGAAGGTCAATTTCTTTGTCCATGGGTGCTTGAAGCTTAAGCAAAAACTCCGCTTTGCAAGCTATAGTTTATTAGACAGGCATTTCAAATTCGCTTGAGCGTTGAAGTCTTTAGCAGCGAGAACATATTATTATGACGTTACTATATATTGTCGTTATTGAGTGACAAATTAAAATAAAATATCAAGAATGTTTATTTACTTGTCGACGATATCACCCCTGGTGGAAGCGGACGTTAAACTCCAGAAACGAGCGAATGTTTATTTACAGCTAGTTGAACATGCATTATGCAAGAGCTTACTCTTCCTATTGCAGGTCTTTCTTATATTTTATTTAAATTTAACAATAACTGCTATGGTGTAACGGTGATATACCTAAACGTTCTTTAAATTCGGGGGATCACGGTGGCTAAGTGGATAAGGCGCTGGTTCGCTAGCCTGGAGGTTGAGTGTTCGATCCCTGCATTGGCCGAGAAAGTTCATCTCGATTTCCCGGCGTGATTTCCCCTTGTCAGTGATGCAGAAGGAGGGCCTGGCAAGGACAGCTGCCTAGTCGTTCGGATGGGACGAAAAACCGAGGTCCCGTGTACAAATTGGAGTGCACGTAAAAGATACCTTGGCAGTTGGAATTCGATATAAGAGTAGGCCGTAGCGCCGCTGCCCGGGCAAAATTTCCCTCATTGCACACTGTGGCGTATGCCCGTCTTCAATTAGCCAAGGTTAGGTGCTTAAGCGTAGGACGTTAAACCCCATTTCATTCCATTCATTCTTTAAATTCGGATAGAAATTGGCGGTCTTCTTGAATTAAAATTGTCAAGGGTTTCTTTTGTTGCACGGCCAAGAACAAAGATTTTAAAATACTTTGAGATGATATTTTACAAAGCTTTTGGTGTCGAAATGTCGCTTATAACACCTTGTTCCGATCTACTGATGGAGGGGAGGGGGATTATCGATACATCTTTTTAGTATGCACTAACAGAATTTCAAAGAAAACTCGTCGGTGTTTTTATTTGCGTTTCCATGGATACCAGAAGAATCACAGCCTAGAGGTAAAAAATATCTAGTATTCTTTTTTATAAAATTACAAAATGATAATTCTGATAATCGTTCAACTAAAATTGAAAATATTTCTTAGTAGGCCTACACTCTATCACTGTTTGGGGGCGATCCATTAATAGCATTATAATCTTATAAATAGAACAGACTTGATGCGCATTATACTTTGCAACTCGGTCATGTTTAGTACATTATAGTCGCGCCCATCAAGATACCAAGTCCGACTAAGTGGTTTTGAATATCTCTTTAAAGTTACATTATTCAAGATATATAAATATAAGAACTAGCCATTCTTGCTATAAAAGTTCGCAAGTAGATGATGTAAAATGAGTAATGCGAAAATTTCATCCAAATTACTCTATTGCAAGCGAAGATATTGGCATTGAAGATTTGGCAGACGTGTGCAAAGAGCAGATAATCGGAAATTTTAATTGACGTTTTTGGCTTAATCCACCCATTCGTAATTTAATGTATTCTCATAGGATATTTACAATTTAAAAGTTGTATATAAAAGTCTATACACCCATAAACGCACGTACGTACGTACGCACGCACGCACACGAACACGCGCACGGACACACACACGAAAACACTCACCCGAATCACCACAAACACACATCATAAATAAAAGTAGAACTAGTTTTATTCTCGTTAAAAGTTACCTGTGATAAGTAATAATTAAGTTAATACATGTATGTGTATTGGTATAGTCGATATATGAGCTACCGTATAATTCTATATTGTTAAACGTTTCACTCTCAACCCAAAATAAAAGATAGGCTGGCACTGCCAGGCAGGATACGCCCACATTTTCGAGAGATGCATAGATAACAAGCAATACCGAAAGTGATTTTTCCTACAAAGACCATAATTCATTAAGTTACAATTTGATTTGCACAAATATCAAAAGGCATCAAGATCTGTGGGTTATAAACATGCATTTAAAGTTTCATAAAGACCGAATTAAAATTGTGACCTCTACAGGGTCCACAATTTTGATATACCATATTTTTACACTATTCGCGTAAGGTGCAATATTCAAACGTTTTTTTTTTCTTAAATCGGATAATAATTGTCAGCTCCAGACGGACGGACCATCAGCGGTTATTCGGACAATCAGGGGCCATAATTCAGGAAGTTACGTTACGATGGGCGCAAGTATCGAAAGGAACCAAGATCTTTGGGTTATAATCAAGCATGTCAAGTTTTTTTAAACCGGATAATAATTGTGACCTGAGCTAAACTAGGCGATTTTTCGGACAATCAGGGGCCATAATTCAGGAAGTTACGTTCGTTCCTATTGGCGCAAATATCGACAGGAACCAAGATCTTTGGGTTATAAATATGCATGTCAAGTTTCAACAAAATTGGTTCAAAATTGTGACCTCTATAGGTACCACAACCTTGATATACCATATTTTTACACTATTCGCGTACAGACGGCGGCCATTTTGTCCGGCTATTTTGGTCCTATTTTCATGAATTACGAACTCAACCTTCCTTAGTGTGTAACGGTGATATTACAAAACGGCTTTTTAAATTGGATAATAATAATTATTGTGACGTCCAGAGGGACCACAGGGGATTTTTCGGACAATCAGGGACCCTAGTTCAGGAACTTACGATCCGATATGAGCAAATATCGTAAGGAACCAAGATCTTTAGGTTATAAACTTGCATTTTAAGTTTCATTAAAATCGGATTAAAATTGTGGCCACTACAGGGTCCACAACTTTGATATACCATATTTTTACACTATTCACGTACAAATGGCGGCCATTTTCTCGACAATTAATTGTAGTACGATTTTCACGAAATTCAAACTCAACCCTTTCTTTTTCATGCCAAGCTTATATCTCAGAATCCAACCAAAGGATATTTCTGAAAATTTTACTTACCCCCACCCCCCTTAGAATTTCATTGACAGAATTTGACCTACATAGCTGTAATTTTGTGATTTTTTGACATACTCTACCAAATCTTTTTCTTTGACTACCTTGAAACATTTACTTGAAATCTGCTATTTTCGTGAAATACGTAATGTAAGTAGGCCTGAATGATCTAATTGAACGATGTCACTACAAATTTTCTAACTTAGCTCACCTTCGCAAAAAAAAAGAACAAAGTTAAAAAAAAATCGAAAAAAAGTAGGTCAAATTGCTTTGAATTTTTCTATACTAGCTATGAAACTACTGATGCATACACAATATATGAAGTTTGTCGATCGAACCAGAATTCCCACCTTCTTGAAACGTGAAATATCCCCAAGGCTTTTGTGATATTTTACCTTGGAATATTAAGGATCAAAGTTTTGAAAAGATAGTACGCTGGCACTGCCAGGCAGGATATGCCCACGTTTTCGAGAGATGGACAGAGAACAAGCAATACCGAAAGTGATTTTTCCTACAATCAAGGGCCATAACTCATTAAGTTACAATTTGATGCACGCACTCTCCCCGTGACTTCTGTCACAGATATAATTACCGTTATAATGTCGTCTTGTCTTAAAAAAAAACAACAGCAAAATCCTACGCCCGAAAAGTTAATTTTATGATATGATATTGGTAACATAGTCTTGTAAATAAACCCAGGTGTTAGAATATTGTATCCACTATCAAAATCCACAACTATTATATGCATATTATAAATTATACAGTATATTACTAGTATATATTAAGCAACGTCATAAAATGACTTGACTTCCCCGCATCCCGACCTCCCCACATCCCGACCACTCCTTGAGATATTTTTGTTACATATCCAATCAACGCTTTGTCACTTATAAAATCTTTACTATTTGTTGTCATAAACTGAGATCATCCAACAAAATGAAATTTCACCTCTATATTGATCAATAGTTGCTTTCTGTTTAAAGTACTCCACATCTCTCTTATGACCTCCCAGCACCCTTGTAATTTTGTGTTAACATTTTTTGTCTTGTTCCTATATTTTGTAAATTTTTCTTCTAAATGTAAAACGCATTGCACATTTTTCCTTAAGGTAACGCATCCCCTGGTAAAGTCTTACTTCATCTTAACTTATTGTTATAGTCGTATTGATTATTTGTCACATTATTATCGGTGTCGATGCCAGGCCTACATTACACACTGTAAATTTATTTTATCTGCAGGAAATACAACCATATCGATAACTTGCTATTTTAATTCAAACACTATCACATAAAATTTAAATATGTTACGCTAAACGATATAGTTTGTATTTCCTACAGATGTTTAATTATTTTTAACAGCCTTAACATTCTTAGTCTCATGGAGACCTGCGTATCTCAATATTTTAAACTTTTAACATTGTGCGGCGATATCCACCCATACCCGGGACCTGATAAATTTTCTATTCTACACTTAAAAGTGCGAAGCATTAAAAATAAAATTGATGAAATAACAGTAGAATTAAATGATTTCGATATACTTACTTTTTCTGAGACATGGCTAAATAATAACACACCTTTAGATAGTTTGAGCATTCACGGATATCACCAACCCGTATTATTATCAAATCGCGAAGACGGTAGGGGTGGAGGGGTTGCGATCTATATTAAATCTAACCTATATTTTAAACCACGTTATGATCTTATCATTAAAAAACTCGAGGCGATTTGGATTGAAGTACATTTTAAAAACAAAAAGTTCTTAATAGGCTCATTTTATCGCCAACCCTCAGCTTCTACTGATTATTGGGATCTTATAGAAGAAAGTTTTAATGCAACTCGTGATTGTGTCGACTATAATATTATTATTTTAGGAGATTTTAACATTGATTTTCTTACTATAAAAAATAGCAGACTACATAATCTGATAAACATTTTTAACTTATCTCAAGTTGTAAAACAACCAACACGTGTTCAGCCGAACTCTAAATCATTGATCGACCTTGCTATCGTGAGTTGTCCTGATAACCTGAGTAGTGTTGAGGTGAGGGACTCTGGCTTAAGTGATCATAGTCCGATAGTTTTACATTTTAATTTTAACAGGCTAAAACCTCATTGTTTTAATAGGACCATTTGGAATTATAATAATATGAACGTTATAGGGCTAAACGAATTTATAAACAATTTTGAATGGGATAATACTTTTAACTCTATTGTTTGTCCACATGAATTAACTTTACAACTTTCAGAAGTATTAATAAGTGGTATTAAATCCTTTGTTCCAAATAAGGTCATAATATGTCGACCCAAAGATCCCTTATGGATGAATACTCATCTCAGAAAATTGATAAGACAAAGAAATAGAATTCATAAAAAGGCTAAACTATCAAATGATTCGAAAAACTGGTACCTATTTAGACAAAAACGAAATTTAGTTACAAACGAAATACGAAAATCCAAAAAAGCTTTCTTAGATAAAATTGACATATCAATAAACGAAAATAATTTTAATGACTCAAAATGGTGGTCTTTGATAAAAAACGCGTCTTTTAATAAGGGAAATTCTGAATATAAACTACCACCTCTTAAATCGAATGATACTGTCTATTTTGAAAATGTTGATAAGGCGAATCTCATGAACGACTACTTTGTGTCCCAGTCAGTAACAGACTCTAAATCTTACAATGCTCTCCCTTTTGTTACAACCTATAACACGATCATAAACGACCTCTCTGTAAATCGATATGACGTTGAACTTACGCTCCTCTCCCTAAAAAAGAAAACATCTAGTGGTCCTGACAACATCAATAATATTATTTTGAAAAACATAGCCAATTCTTTTAGTAAACCTCTATCCAAACTTTTTAACATTTTAATTGAAAATTGTATTTTCCCAAACTGCTGGAAGGAAGCTAACATAGTTCCGATACATAAGAAAGGCGATATTCATGATTGTTCTAATTATAGGCCCATATCTCTTCTCAGCTCGATTGGAAAAGTATTTGAAAAAATCATTTACAAACATATTTTTAATTTCACTGTACGCCACAACCTTATAACCCCTTTACAGGCGGGATTTCAACCAAATAATTCTTCCGTTTACCAATTGATTGAGATGTATGATTATATATGTAGAGCCATTGACAACGGACATGAAGTCAAATCCATCTTCTTTGATATAAGTAAAGCGTTTGATCGTGTTTGGCACGAGGGCCTATTGCATAAACTAAACTCAGTGGGTATTAGAAATAAAACTTTAAAATTAATTGAAAATTATTTATCGAATCGTAAACAAAAGGTATTAATTGGTGGCCAGAGTTCCTCTTTTCAAAATATTACATCTGGGGTACCCCAGGGCTCGATTTTAGGTCCGTTACTATTTCTTATTTACATAAATGATATTGTGAATGACATTGATTCTAATATACGCTTGTTCGCTGACGACACTTCTCTTTTTTTAATAATAAATAATCCTAAAGACGCCCAAGACATTTTAAATAGAGATATTGAAAAAATATTTCAATGGTCGATTATATGGAAAGTGGATTTTAACCCATCAAAAACTGTTAGTTTGACTTTTTCAAGAAAATTATCGCCCTCAATCTTCAAATTATCACTAAATAACTCAGATATAAACGATGAAATAAGTCTTTTCAGTAAGTCATGTACCTGGGATGTGCATGTGGATTACCTTACGTCCAAAATAAGCAAACTTATAAATTATCTGCGAAGTTTTAAATACCGTCTAAAACGAAAAACGCTTGAAACTATATATAAGTCATTCATTCTTCCAATTTTCGATTATGCAGATTGTGTATGGAATAATTGTTCTAAAGATAAATCAACACAACTTGAAAAACTTCAACTCGACGCTTAGCGTACTATAACCGGTCTTCCACGTGGTACCTCTCATAATATACTTTATACTGAAACCGGAATCTGCCAGCTTCAATTAAGACGCTATCAACATAAAATGATACTTTTCTACAAAATTTTACATGGGCTAGTTCCTAAATGTCTAACCGATATAGTTCCACCGCTTGTCTCCGCTGACCAACCCTACCGTCTTCGAAACTCAAACCAAATTAAGCAAATAAACTGTAGAACATTACTTTACCAGAATTCTTTCTTTCCATCTTCTGTTAAACAGTGGAATGATCTAAGTCTTCCAATAAAACATTCGAAAACCATTTCCGAATTCAAAACCAAATTAAAATCAAGCATGCACTTAATTAAAACTAATGCCCACTACTATATAGGTGAAAGACAGCTACAGATATTACATTGCAAACTTCGAAACTCAAAAAGCGATTTAAACCTTCACAAGTGTTTGATACACATATCGGAAAATCTCTCTTGTTTATGTGGTCAAGGTGTCGAAGACTGTGAACATTATTTCCTAAACTGTCCACTTTTCAACTCTCAACGAAAAATAACAATAAATAAATTAGATTTTCAACATAAAAATATACAAACAATACTATCTGGAAACACAGCTATTTCTTTTGAGGACAACTCCTTCATTGTTAAAATCGTGCACGACTTTATCAAATTAACCAAACGATTTAAAACAACATAGCCCCCCCCCCCCCCTCTCCTAAAGCAGGCGCATTCATAAAACTTGGCGAACTAATTTTGGGCCTTGGCATCGACTTCATCTTTGTTTTATTGTATATCTACCGCTATAATCTACCTATATGTAATATTGAATGTTCTATCTGAGGGATCGTTACCTTCACCTTTTGCACCCTGTAAAAAATGTAAATCCAGTCGTCTAACTTTTCAATGATGATCATTTATGAAAGCGATTTTACATAAGCAGCAATGCTTGTTATTGTATCCATATATAGTATGCTGTATATATCTGACTCACTAATGAAATAAAATATTGTTTAAACCAAGTTACAATTTGTTATGCGCAAATATCGAAAAGAATCAAGATCTTTAGGCTATAAACATGCATTTCAAGTTTCATCAAAATCAAATTAAAATTGTGACCCCTACAGGGTCCACAACCATGATATACCATATTTTTACCTTATTCACGTACAAACGGCGCCATTTTGTCTGGTAATTATGGTCTGATTTTCTAGAAATTCGAACTCAACCTTCCGTAGGGTGTAACGGTGGTAGAGTCAAACGGATTTTTTTTTAATCGGATAATAATCGTGACCTCAAGAGGGACCACAAGCTAAACAAAGGCGATTTTTCGTAAAATCAGGGGCCATAATTCAGGAAGTTATTATCTGATATGTGAAAATAAGAAAGGAGCCAAGATCTTTGGGTTATAACCATGCATTTCAAGTTTCATCAAAATAGAATCATAATTGTGTCCTATACAGGGTCCACAACCATGATATACCATTCTTTAACAGTATACGCGTAGAAACGGCAGCCATTTTGTATGGCAATTTTGGTCCGATTTTCTCGAAATTTGAACTCAACCTTCCTTCGGGTGTAACGATGATATAATCAAACGATTTTTTAAATCGGATAAAAAAAATTGTGACCCCCAGAGGGACCACAAGCTAAACAAAGGCGATTTTTCGGACAATCAGGGGTTATAATTCAGGAAGTTATAATCTGATATGTGAAAATAACGAAAGGAAGCAAGATCTTTGGGTTATAACCATGCATTTCAAGTTTCATCAAAATCGAATCATAATTGTGACCTATACAGGGTCCACAACCTTGATATACCATTTTCCCGAAATTCGAACTCAACCTTCCTTTTGGACAATCAGTAGTCACAATTCGGGAAATTGCGTTACGATAGGCGCAAATATCGAAGGGAACCAAGATCTTTGGGTTAAAAACATTCATTTTAAGTTTCATCAAAATCGGTTCAAAATTATTGTGACCTCTATAGGGTCCACGAGTTAAAAACGTGATTTTTCGTACAATCGAGGGACCATAATCGATGAAGTTTTGATCCGATACATGCCAATATCGAAAGCAGTCGAGATCATTTGGGGATAAACCTATATTTCAAGTTTCGTCAAAATCAGGTAAGAATTGTGGCCTGTAGAGAGTCCACAAACATGAAAATGTGGGCGTATAAAAATCGAAAAAAAGTAGGTCAGATTGCTTTGAATTTTTCTATACTAGCTAACGAAACTACTGATTCATACACAAAAAAGAAGTTTTTCGATCGAAACAGAAGTGTCATCATCTTGAAACGTGAAAAGTTTTTTGCAATATTTTACTTACAGACATTACATTTTCTGAATCCTCGAAGAATGTCTAAAACACGTTCAGAGCAGAAGTTTGATTTCGGTCAGCATTTTGAATGGGGTATGAAGAAAAGTGAAAAATCTAGATTAATGGGCGTGAAAATAAATAAGTAGGTCGTAGTTTAGAGAATACGTCTTCTATTTCCAAAATGAATACATTTCTAGGTAACCTGGATCAGGGTCGAATTTATGGTATTTGGAAAAAAAATTGCCGATAGAGTTGTTTATGAGTGGAAAATCCGCATTAACGATTTGGAAATAATTGGAAAAGACAGCCAAAAATCAAATTATCTTCTACTAGCATTTTTTATTTCAATAGTGTGACCTTGTGCAGGTAAATAAGATGTCTATGTTAAAACTATTTCGACGAAGAGCCCGAGAGGTAAGTGAATGATAAAAAAAAACTTGATACAAATACAATTGCTTTTATACAAGAACACATCTTCACTTTATGAGTTCACCCAATTTCACTGACGACCGTTTAAGTCCGGTTTATTTACTGGGTTAAAGCTTAATAACATTTTTATTTCAATACACAAAAACACATACTTAGTGAATAACAGCTACTTAATTTATGTGTTTTTGTGTATTGCTCTATCCAGTTAATAAATGCCCCTAAAAGAACATTTTTTTTCAGTTTCGTGTTTGCGCAATATTGTCCATAGCGTAGTTTTGGTTGTGTCTAATATGTATACGGAAACGCCTGACCTAGCCAGATAACTGTATGCTAACTCTTTGAAATTTGATAATACAAATATGCCTGAATTTTCGTCATTTTCCAAAACAAAAATTAAAATCCTTAATCAGGTCAAATGTTGACCCCAAACGATTAAGTAGGTCATTTGGCTTGTTCAAAATGTTCAACGGAAAGTCTGACCCAGTTCAAATGTTTATCATTAGAGCTTAATTAAAAATCAGGTTAAATGTTGATCGCAAACATTTTAAAAACTGGCCAGTCGGAGCTGAGTTTGAATATTTTGTCAAAATGGGGTTTTGAACCAAGATTCTGAACAATTTTTAAAATGTTATTGTTTTAATTTAATTAACAATCATGAATTTTGACAAATAAAATAAAACCAAGTATGAACAATCCAAACCATTTGACAAAAATCGAAATCCTCAAAAAAACAAACGGTATAGGCAAAATAGTGTAATCAGCATATGAACTGTTTTCCGTGTATAATATACACGACAAACAGTGGTAACAGATGTCCGGAAGAGAAAGCTTACCCTGCCTGGCGCGCCACACAAAATAAGAAACTTGATAATGCGAATATTTTCAAAACAAAAAAAAAACAAAAAAATTCCTAAATGTCGACCTCAAACGGTTAAGTTTTGGTTTGATCAAAATGTTCAACGGAAGGTTCTGCACGGTTAAAATGTTTACCATTAGAACTTAGTTAATAAATCAGGTTAAATGTTGATCGCAAACATTTAAAAACTGGTCAGTGGGAGCTGAGTTTTAAATTTGTGTAAAAATGGGTTTTCAACCAAGATTCTTAGCAACTTTTAAAATGTTACTGCTTTAATTTAATTAATAATTATTTTGACAAAAAAAACAACATCTTACGTGAAGTGATGCCTGGTTGAAGCATTTCCCGTTTTAACTCAGTCAGATTTTGACCCATTTTGTTTATGAAAGTGACGTTATTCAATTTAATATTCTTAAAAACTTTAGAACTGTGAAATCGGGTCAAATATTGATCGCTAACAATTGTTTTGTTTGTCTTTTTAACATTCTTGAAAACATTAATGGCTTCTTTGATTGGCATTTAATTAGTAATTGAACATATTAACACAAGCTACAATTTATGGATACACAATTACTGAGTTTGATACAAAGCGACATTTCGACGAGGACACTCTTGTCTTTATCAAGCAAGTGGTACAAATTTTTGAATTCTGGGCAAATATATTATACAGAATATTCAACAAAGATAATAATCAAATGCAATTAAATCATGATTACGGGGCCATTAACAACTAAACCTGCACAACGGAAATCTCTTACCGGGATTAAAAGGTGAGTGCTATTATTTATAAAGATCAGTGTATTAACCAATTAACCTGAGCTATAGATAAACAATAATATAAAGAGAAGTGTGAATGTATAAGTGAACAAGACTGATGCAGGTGTAAAGAAAAATAATAACAAATTAAAAATAAATTTATAAAATGCATTTATTAAATGAACAGAAAATCATGAAATATATATATATATATATATATATATATATATATATATATATATGCACAATTGTGATAGATGAAGACCTGCGGATTATCAGATAAGGTGAGCTAAAAAGAAATTTATTGAAGCAGCATTACCCCCTTGAAGAATTAGAAATTGGGATAAATAAGGCGTTGGCAATTGATATCCAAATGTTGAGGTTCGGATAACATTATTACCTTTGTCTCTACTCATAACCCCCAACATCCCAACTTCTTTAAAAGAATGTACGATAGCAATGCAATCCTTGCATTAAACGACAACCTCAGATACAATGTACAATTCATTAAATCACAAAGACAGCCACCAAATCTGAAACGTCTTTTAACAAAAGCAAACTTCAATTCATCTATCACAAGGACCGGCTTTTATGTATCTAAATGCTCGGATCTTCGATGCAAATGTTGTGACCATATAACCCCAAATAACAAATATAATTTTCATAACTTTACCTTTAGCGTCAATGACAATATGAATTGTGACACAAAAAATCTCATATATGTCTTGACTTGCATGGGTTGTGAAAATTTCTACATTGGAGAGACATCCACTCATCTACGGGATAGAGTTCGCAACCATCGACGGGATTGTAATATTGAATACAGGCCCTTATTTGTAAATCGACACATCTTTGAATGTGCGAAACACCTACAAGTTAGATTTCAAATTTTCCCTTTTTATAAAATGAAAGTCGATGACACCACGAAGGAAAATCAATGGAGAACCATTTATTAAAAAATACGCTCCTCGACTTAATAGTCATTAAGTAACAATTGACCATTAATTTTATTTCTTAATATTCTTAATCTACCCCTTTAATATCTACAATTCATTGTTTCTAAATTGTATTGTACCCATAAACAACAGATTAACACACGTGTATACATGTTTTCTGCTCATTACCTATATACTATGTAACCATACAATGGTAACTATAGCCAATTAAAACCACGGTGTTACTATGTAAATACATGTATGTATAAATACACAATATTGTCCATCTATATGTTATAACATTTTTTATGAATAGTCCCAAGACGGCCGAAAAGTACTTTAAAATGTTAAAATGTTATTAAACCTGTGTTGAAATCAGTTTGTGTCGGCATACCTTTTATCTATTCATCATCTACCGTGAAACAAAGTAGTGCAGCTTTGCGGTTGTGCTAATAATTTTGGATATATATAGTAAAAGGTTTTAGTTAAAGCTACCCTTAGATGGTAGATATTCGAAATAAAGATGTTTTAAGAAAGAAAACTAGGTTTTTTGCGAGTACTTTCCGCTGTATAAAGCTTCATCAGGCGAATTCCAACAATTGATTTGACGTAATAACGTCATGGTTACAACTATGAACTTTAATGACGGCTATAATATATATACATAAGGTAATATGCATAATAATATTTAAACATTTATAATTTATACAACTGCAATGTAAATATAACAAAAATCAACACCTTGAATTAAGCAATTTTCCAATAAAATATGATTTCTTTGCTTCTAATAGATCGTTGTTTTTGCTGTTTAATTGATATAAGGGAAAGACATTAAAATTGCATTTGCCACAAACATCAAGGTGTCGGCTCAGGGGTGTCATCCTGTATTGTGGATTAAGAATATGGTGTCGATTAATCTAAGCATATTTATTGTCTTCCCGATATATGTACCCTTACAGCCCGGACAAATTATTACATATATAATGTAATCTGATTTACAAGTCATTGTGTTTTTTACATGAAATGTAAAATTATCCGTTATATTTATGGATGAACCTTCAATTATGATTGAACACGTTTTACATTTTGATTCATTACACTTGTTAACTGTGGGTATGATTTTAGTTGATTCGAAATTTGATGAGATAAGTAATTTAGCTAGGCTTTGGGGTTGCTTTAAACTATTTATTATTTTTTCTTATTTAATATTATCATCCATAATCGGGCTATTTTTAAGAATATGGAGATGATTATTTATTATAGATTTACCATCTTCTTTTGATGGGTTGAAGGTAGTTACTAAACCAACATCTTTGTGACTCTTTGTTTCACCAATTGTTTTAGGCCACCTTAATTTGTTTAATATCCGATTGTGAAACTATGGTACACACACGTCTAGCTAAATTATACGTATTATTACTTTTGGTATGAGAAGGATGACATGAATTGAAATTGAGATACTGATGTGTGTCTGTCGGTTTATAATACATATCAGTTTCAATTTGCCCATTTTGTAAAAGATTGACCGTGACATCGAGAAAGTTTAGTTTTACTTTAAAAGTTCCAACAGTGAATTTAATGCCGACATCTAGACCAGGAGTTCGTGGAGTTTGGTGATCGCTGTATCTTATATATTAAGGTCGCACCAACAATTATCCAGAAATCGTTTCCATGATTGCTCAATAATGTCGCTAAAAGTTTTATCGAAGGTTGCGAATACTTTCTCATGCCAAATTTCTTCGAGGTAACCTAAAGTTAATGTTACGTATGTCGGACCAACCTTTGTACCCATAGCAACACCTTTAATTTGTGAGAAATAATGGGTATCGAAGAAAAATATGTTATTTGAAATTACTAAATTTAGAGCGCCAATTAAAAATCGTTTAGAAAAACGATCTGGGATACTATCGGGATATGTATCTATCCAATATTCGGTAGCTTTACTGATGTTATTATATAGATTTACTACATCAAAGCTTATTAACGTACTACCAGGTTCTACCTGCTTAGGTAAATGATGAAGGAAATCTATATCATCGCGGAGAAAACATTTGACTTTAGAACATAGTGGTTTCAAAATGATATCAATGAAGTTGCTAAGTCTTTGGGTACTACTATTTGGTCCGCCTACTATTGGCCTGAATGTTAAGTCACCTGGACATTTAATATTTACAACTTCATGGTTAGTTCGTCTTACAGCATCTTGAATACGCCTACTTTTGTGTACTTTCGGCAATCCATAAAAGTATGCAATGCTTGGTTCGAAGTTCACAAGATATTCTTGTTCCTCTTTGTGTAGCCAGACACAAATGTTCTCATATCTACTATGACGTTGTTGTTTTCTTTGATGGTTGATGGCGCATAATATTCCGTGTTTTGTAGCATTTTGAATATATTTTCTTGATAGCATGACTTATCCATTACGACTATAGCTCCTCCTTTATCTGCTGGTTTGATAATTATGTTTTGATTATTTCTCAGATTATTGAGAGCTTTCAATTCACCTTTTTTTTTAGATTTTTAATGGTAGGTTTTGATTGAATTTTATGAGTGGCTATAGTTGTTATAAATTTTTCTTATTTTACATCTTTTCCTGATTTTGGTGTAAAAGTAGATTTGTTTCGAGCCAGGCTTTCGGGTTTTGGGGGTCGAGAATCATCCTCTGTGTAGAAATGGTGTCTGAGGCGCGTTTTTCTACAAAATTGTGTTAGTTCAGACTGGAGTAAGCAGCTATCGTTTAAAGGTGTTGGGATGAATTTCAGTCCTTTATCAAATAATAGAATATCATTCCTACAGAGTTCAATGCTACTGGTATTTATTACTTTTGGATCTATTGTGTAGGGTTCGTTTTCCATCGGCCCCGATTTCTGGACTAGCCCCTGCCTAAAAAAACTGTTTTCTTCGTGTGTTCGGATAAATTTTCCGATTTTGTCTTCTAGGTGGGACTTGGGGCCATATTGGTGTGTTGGTTTGGGCCGACCAATCTCTACGAGTCTGAGTTTGGTTAGATCTACTAATATCGTTAGGCCTTCTCGGGTTACTTTGTCTAGGTTTAGACGGTTGGGGTTTTCGTTTCGGTCCTTTTAGTTGTGCATGTTTTGGCCAATCAGCACTTTCACCGTCGGATGAATCGATATCACTCTCCCGTCCATTCTCTAGTTTGAATATGCCATCTCCATATTTGGCGTTGTAGTTCTCTAACCATTCATGATCTTTTTCCCACTCTCTTAGAACTTTCTCGTCGCATTGTTTACATTTCCGTTTCCATTCGAGTTCCAATTCTTCGAGAGTCTCTCCATCTAGGGCATTTTCTAAAAATGACTGCCTTATATCATTATCTATATTGGCATTCTGAAAACATTCAGCATTTAATTCCATGCTTCCAATTTGTGCCGTGAATTTGTGTACAGCTAATTTTGTCCTTCTGCTAATCATTTCTTTAGATTGCCCTGGAACAGATTTCAAGCGGAATCTGATAGGGAGCAAAGGTTTTTCGCGGCTGCACCACTCCTTGTAAATTGTTGCTCTTGTACTGTTGTTATGATATCTCGTGAACCATTTCTCCATAGATGGATGGTCCATTGTTTTATCATGGAGTGTTTAATTTTTGCGGCTCGAGATTCCTTGTTAATAGGTTCCCTGTGGCTCCTGTCTTGTGGCTCTAAATTGTCCACAGACTCAGATATTTTCTTCAGAAGTATCGGTATGTTTCGTTCTTCATCAGTACTGTGAAGACATTTAGTAACAATGTTTAACAGTTCTTGAATAAGGGTGTACTGCTGGTCTATTTTGACTTCATGCTTCCCTACCTTTCCCGTTAAATCCTTTACAACTTCTGCTAGTTCCTGTTGCTTATTGCTTCCTTTAATTCCATAAGAGCGTTATATACAGTAATATACGGTAATATATTGTGTATTATAAACCGACAGACACACATCAGTATCTCAATTTTAATTCATGTCATGCTTCTCATACCAAACGTAATATTCCGTATAATTTAGCTAGACGTGTGTGTACCATAGTTTCACAATCGGATATTAAACAAATACGCCTTAATGAGCTTTAAGGGTTTCTAAAAAACAACACTACCCGGCAAAACTAATAGATGGTGCCATCCAGGTGTCGTCTGGAAGAAGCTGAACGCCATGAATGGGAAGCGCAGATCAAACAACGTACCAAACCTAAAGAATGGAGATGAGTACGTTACCAACGGCAATGAAAGGCAGATCTACTTGCAAAAGCTTTCACTGTTGCAAGCAGGGACAAAAACCAGTCACCAGAGTTTCTGGAGAGAAAGGAAATCTTTTACTCACAGCACCCTTCTTTAGAAATTGAACCTTATGAAGGGGCTAAACCAATAAATCTACCCTTCTCTGAGGAGGAGTTAAATAAGGCTCTTTCCCCCAAGAAGGATAGTGCGACTGGTGAGGACAAAGTAAAGTACTCAATGCTCAAACATCTGCCTAGAAATACCAAAAGAATATTGCTTAACTTCTTTAACACATCCTGGTTGGCATGAGAGGTACCTAAAGAATGGCGGAAAGCCAACGTCATCCCTCTTCCAAAACCAGGTAAAGAAAGAACAAAGGCAGAGTCCTATCGACCAGTGAGCTTGACATCCACACTGTGCAAAACCTTGGAAACAATGGTTAACATAAGACTACAGTTCTATCTGGAGAGCAACCGACTGATCGACGAAAATCAAAGCGGGTTTAGGAAAGGGCGTTCAACAATGGACCACTTGGTGAGACTACAGCAAGTCATGTCGCAGGCACTCCTCTCTGGGAACCTGTTATGTGTCGTGTTCGTAGATCTGACCAAGGCTTTCGATTTAGTCTGGCTAGACGGGCTGCTCTTCAAGTTAGGACGTGTTGGTATAACGGGCATAATGTTACGGTGGATCAAAAGCTTTCTGAGCGATAGAAGGTAAATGTTGGCAGATTCCGGAGTGCCGAGCAAACATTAGAAAATGGCACGCCTCAGGGTTCGGTTATCAGTCCCACTCTCTTCAACATCATGATCAACGACATACAGAAATCTTCCTACCTCGACAACAAAACTGAGTTAGCTAAATTTGCTGACGACATTACCATATGGCGGAAAGGGAGGAGCTTCTGTGAACTACAAAAGAATATGCAGAAAGCCTTAGACAAATTCTTGTCATGGGCAAACGACTCGGGATTCAAAGTCTCGGAGAAGAAAACAGTCGGCATGCTTGTAAGCAGGGATAGTGGGATAAACAGAATGACTCTTGTGTATGAACGGGAAAACCATTGAGTTTAAAGACCAAACCAAGTTCCTTGGCGTAATCTTAGACCGAAGGCTGACCTGGAAACCGAACATCGGAGAATTTGTAGATAGATGCACCAAAATCCTAAATTTAATAAGGAAAATAACGGGCAGCACATGGGGGGCAAACAGAGTTACACTACCGTGCTCTAATACGATCTGTATTAGACTACGGCTGTTTGGCCTTCATGAACTGCGCGCCATTCCTCTTAACTAAGCTTGACACATTCAATACAAATTTATTTTTCAGCGTTTCAACGTATAGCTGAAAATAGTTGTCTGTTCGTAGGTCATGACCCATGACACATGAATATTAATTAGATGTGACATGCACGTGCGTGCTTGTCTATACGTGTGTGATGTGCAATTCTAGCTTCTGTCGTCGACTTGAAAACTTCAAGTTTCAACAATGGATCAGGCGGCAATCTCGAGTTTTATCTCATCTAAAGTGTTAGAATCGCAATCATCAATGCTAGATAAGATCGACAATCTGATTTCAACGAAGTTGAATGTTTTCCAAAAGCAGATTAGTGAAAATCAAAGGAATCTGAGCGAATCTCAGGTAGCTCGCATTGAACAACTCAGCTCCACGTCATACAAATTTCATAAAAAAGGGAATGAAGAACAACACAAGGCAAACTCACAAGTAGCCCATAAACTGTACGAAGCTAAAGACTTACTACAAGACAATTTCGAAGGCGCGATTGCTGACGAATTAAATACCAAAATCAGCGAAGGTATATATAGACCTCATCAATCACCGTCAAAAACTAATACAGTTAGCAGATAGCTCATAATACGGATGGATGGCTGCAGAAGAGTACGAATTAAACAGCATCGCAGATGACACAGATGATGAAAAGAAGATCCAGAGGGCTGAATCTTCTGCTTTCCGAAAAGCTAAAGCTAAGCAGCGCCGTGTACCAAAAAATGAATTTACGCCATATGTAGTTCACAACTAGAGATCGGAAGAACAACAGACAAACCATAGAAAATTCAAGCCCGGTTTATGTTTCTCATGTGGGAAAGCCGGTCACTGGCGAAACAAGAAATAAATCAGGCAGCCAGCAATAACAACAGAGCAAATAAGATAAGTAATAGCCCAGATATTTGGGGCGAATCTCTGTTTGATTTAGCAAAATTAGCCGGCAAAGTTATAAACATGCTTTTCAAGTTTCATCAAAATATGCCATATTTTACACTATTCACGTACAAACGACGGCCATTTTGTCTGGCAAATATGGTCCGATTTTCTAGAAATTCGAACTCAACCTTCCGTAGGGTGTAACGGTTATATAGTCAAACGGGTTTTTTTTTTAAATTGGATAATAATCGTGACCTCCAGAGGGACCTTAGGGGATTTTTCGGACAATCAGGGGCCATAATTTAGGAAGTTACTATCCGATATGCGCAGGGTAAATTTCTATGTGATGATAAGCAGAGGATAAATCATATCTAAATACAAAATCGCCTTTCTTAAATATTTGCTTTGCAACAGCAGCGTCTTCATATTTATATTTATATTTATATAGGTGGGGATTAATATGTCTGCAATCTAACACAAGACGAAGTTTTGATTTGTTTTTGGCTACGATTAAAGGGTTAATGACTTCTGGCTTATGAAATATCTCAGAAATGCAACCTTTAAACAGCAAATTTAGAATTTCATTGGTTACGAAATCCGGCTCGCTTAAAGCAGATCTATTGTTTTTTTAAAGCTACAGAACATGGCACAGTATGCAGAGGTAGTTTATAGCCCTGTTTTATTACTTCTATTTGAAAATAGCTTTTCTTAAACGGCCTACTGGGCTATCTATACCCAAACACTGATATATCCATGCATATACAAAACTATTTTCACTGATATTTCACAAATTAAACAAGAATATGTAATCCAAATTTATCCATGATGATCTTGATGATGTTATGATCACATAATGACCAATTTGGCTTTACAAAACATACATAGTAAGATGAAAATCACATTTATACTCAAGGGCTATTTTGTTGCAGCCACACAGGCGCAGTGAACTTTTCTTACGGTTTTACGGCGATATAATCAAACGATTTTTTTTTAAATCGGATAATAATTGTGACCTCAAGAGAGACCACAAGCTAAACAAAGGCGATTTTGCGTATAATTAGGGGCCATAATACGAAAATATTGAAAGGAACCATGATCTTTGGGTTATAACCATGCATTTCAAGTTTCATCAAAATCGAATTTTGCGTATAATCAGGGGTCATAATTCAGGAAGTTACGATCCGATATGCGCCAATATCGAAAGGAACCGACGCGAAAAAGTGTAAACATATGGTATAACAAAGTTGTGGACCTGGTAGAGGTCATAATTTTAATTCGAGTTTGATTAAACTTAAAACGCATGTTTATATAGCTGGTCGGATAGCCGTGGCGATAGAGAGGCGGCTTCTCACCAATGCAACGAGGGTCAATCCCAGCTCAGGGCATGAAATTTATCGTTGTAGGTGAGAGGGATATTCGGTCCCCCGTCCGATCAGGCAGGTTTTCCCCGAGTTCTTCGGTTTCTTCCTGCAGTAATGATCGAAATCATTCGCACGATCTGTGCCAAGGGCCAAATTGAAAAAAGGCCTCAGGCCTAATTTGCTACCCTTGTAAAATGACGCGATTATTATTATTATATAACCTAAGGATCTTGATTATTTTCGATATTTGCGCATATCAAATTGTAATCTAATGTAATCTTTGATCGTAGGAAAAATCACATTCGGTATTGCTTGTTCTCTATCCATCTCTCGAAAATGTGGGCGTATCTTTTTTATCTACTTTTGTTTTGTTCATTTCTATCGCTGGTAATGTCTACCAACAGTTCTGCGAAAAAAACACTCGATTGGCTGACCCCTCAAGCAGAACCCGAGTTAAATAACAACTCTTCCAGATCCATGTTTTAGTAAACAAGTAAAAAAAAAAATTTGAACTATAAAAACGAATCGAAATGTAAAGGACATTTGCAGACAATTTTAGTCAAGTTGAGCGATTGAATTTCGTGCCTAGCCTCGATCGTCATTACTAAAGTCGGTACGATATAAAACGTAGTTTCGATTGTCTATTTCTTGATTTAATCATGAATGAGCGTTGAACAGCAGATCGGATCCTAATCCAGTAAATATCGCAGGCTAGCGATGCCATAACTAATAATTTAGATAACATTTCAGACCCAAAGAAAGACCAATAGGCTGATTTAGCTCATGCATAATGTATCTTTAAGAAACAATAATAAATTTACAATTTTAAAAATTGTAAAACTTGGACTATGCCTTTACCATTTTTCATTAAACAGATTTGAAATTACTGATTTATCTTTTTTACAAATCATCATAACCCCAAAACCATGAATAAATACCTTACATATGACATGTCTAGTATTATAGGCCTTAAACATTAAGGCCTTTAAATACCAAGACATTGGCCATTTTAAATGGAGATAGTTTTATAGATAAGAGTGTGTTATTTTCCATGTCATTAGATGAAATGAGTTCTGTTATTTATACGTCCACATTATCAGGTGGACGTATATTGTCTTCAACACATTATTATCCGATTAAAAAAACGTTCGAATATACCATCGTTACACCCTAAATTTGCCTGAGTTCGAATTTCGTAAAAATCGGACCATAACCGCCGGACAAAGTGGCCACCCCTTGTATACAAACAGTGTAAAACATATGGTAGAGGTCAGAATTTTGATCCGATTTTTGATCGTAAAGCGCAGATGAACATGTTTATCATGAAAAGAAGCGCTATATAAATACATATTATAATAATAAATAATCGCCCAGAACATGGGTAATATAACAACTCTTCCCGATCCTAGTGTAGTAAAGACCAGTTAAACGAAATTCTGAACTATAAAATACGAAACAAAATAGGATCTGTGTTTGAATCAGATTGTAAATACGTCCACGTTTAGACCTATATTATTGTCATGGCCTCTGTCCGTCCACAAATCCACAATTTGTTTGTGAACACTCTACGGGTCACAATTTTTATCCGATTTTGACGAAACTTGAAATAAAAGTTTATATCCAAAAGATCTCGGTTCGATATTGGCAAGTACCCGACCATAACTTCATAGATGATGGCCCTTGATTGTACGAAAAATCACGTTTTTAGCCTGTGGACACCATAGCGGTGACAATTGCCACCCAATTTTGATGAAAATGGCGCATATTGAACCGTACCTCGCTGTGTTATGGCCCCTTTTTAGCCTGTGATCTGTCTAGAGGTTACCCCTCGTACGCAAAACAGTGTAAAAAATATGGCAAATCAAGGTTGTGGACCGTCTAGAGGTCAGAATTTTGATCCGATTTTGATGATGAAACTTGAAATACACGTTTACAACCCAAATATCTTGGTCCCTGTCGACATTCGTGCTTATCAAATCGCAACTTTCTGAATTATGGCACTTGAATGAATGACAAATCGCGTTTTTTAGCTTGTAATCCCTCTAGAGGTAACAATTTTTACCCGATTTTAAAAAAACGCATGAATATATCACTGTTACACCTTTATGATGGTTGAGTCCGAATGACGTACAAATCGAAATAAAACTGCCGGACAAAATGGCTACCCCTTTTACGCAAATACTGTAAATATATGGTATATCAAGGTTGTGGACCCTCTAGAGAACACAATTGTGATCTGATTTTGCTGAAACTTGAAATTCATGTTGATAACCCAATGATCTTGGTTCGTTTTAATATTTATACAAATCGGATAGTAACTTCCTGAATTATGGCCCTTGTTTGTACGGTAAATCGCCTTTTTTTTTAGCTTGTTCTCTGTCCATCTCTTGCAAAATATGGGCGTATTTTGCATGGCAACCGCTTGTTTAATTGTTCTCTACCCATCTGTTGCAAAATGTGGGCGTATCGTTCATGACAACCGCATATTTTATAATATACTGAGGGGGTCACCCGACCACTTTCTTAAATTCACTTCACATGGAATGGCCGATTTAATTATGGAAATGAAATGACATACTATGCTTGTTGCAATTACTATTCAAAATGCCTTATCTGATTTGCCTACATTTGCAGACCCGAGTACATGACCGATTTAATTATGAAGATGAAATGACATACTATGCTTGTTGCAATTACTATTCAAAATGCCTTACCTGATTTGCCTACATTTGCAGACCCGAGTACGGTGATTCGCAGAGTGGATTTTTTAGTTTTCATTTTCACAAAGCAATATCCTAAACCCCTACAGATAAGAACAACCGAGTGAGCCGTGTCAACCGTTGCAAGTTAAATCTAATACAAACCTTCTGTTTGTCTTCTGTGTGAGTAATATCGCCTTTTGTTTGTGGAGAGCACCATTCAAGGGAAGGGGAGGCAGGTTGAAATGGCGGTAAACATCAGCTATCCTACCCAAAGCAATCTCAATGGTAAACAAGCTGTTAACCTGGTTCATTCCACTATTTCTTTGATTTTGGATACAGTTATAAAAATTTGTACCGGGCAAACTTCTATTTAGTACAAGTCAACTCGACCTTAAAACCTATTTACTCTCAAACCTGCCAAAATGTTTCCCACAGTTTTATCCCTTTTTAATGTTGCGCTTTCTTATTTGTTGAAAGTAGACTATCAGATGCAGACAGGGGCGGATCCAGGATATTTTGCAGGGGGGGGGGGGGTAGGTTGTATAACTGTTTAACTAATTGCCGAAGGCGCTAAACGTTGTAATGGGGGGGGGGGGTTGGGGGTCCTTCCCCAGAAGGATTTGGTAACATAGATTCAATTTGGTGCATTCTGACGTATTTTCGGTAGCTAAATTCCAAGACTACAGGTCTAAAAATCGACAATAAAATCGCATAAAATGTCCATAAAATGTTGATGGGGAATACTCCCTTCACAAAATATCTCCAGATACCATATGAAGAGCAAAAATCAATGATCGGATTTACCCTACTGACGTCATTATGTGTTTTATTCCAAACTTGGTGCGTTACTTGGTGTGCGAGAAAAAGGAGAAACCAAAGGAAGGGAGTTAGGCAATTAGGCTAGTTATTAACGCTGTCGATAAAATTAAAAAGCAAACACAACAATATTCAACGTCGCCAGTCGAGCAGCGTTAATAAAACTCTTTAAATTTCAATAAACTTATATTTTCATACTGTACGGTATTAAAAAATTGCCGTCGTCAATAGGCGATTCGCCGTGGGGTCAATTGGTCCCGACGGCAATTTATGCTGTCGACGATTTTTGATAATTGCCCGGGGCCGGTTGTTCAAAACTCCGTTATCTTTTAACGATCCGTTAACTTTAACAGAGAGAAAGATTGTTGCTGGAAATAAAGGCCTCAATAAATTTTTCGTACAGGTTTATGCTAATATTTCTAAAGGAAAAAATAAATTATTTTATAGTGTTTTCTGTAGTAAATTTAACAAACAACCCATTACCAAGATATAGGTCCGTTAGAGTTTAGTTTAACGGATCGTTAAAATAACTTAGTTTTGAGCAACCCCAGAGCTGTATGTGACTATTTGTTTTTTCCACAATGGAATGAAAATCATGACTCAACTCAATGTATACAAACTCGCACCCTTCATATTTTCAAGCCTGAGGGTCCGTGAATTTTTTCTCATAAAAAGTGTTGATTTTTTTTTGTGGCTGAGCAGGGGGGCCGCCCCTGGCAGAACGGGTTTTGCATTGACTTTGTGTGCCAAAATATGTCAAGGGACAACTATAACGCACCCATTATAATTATATTTTTATTTGTACATTGCTTGTTTATTTCTAAAATGTAAATCCATTCCAGAGACAGCTATAACACAATCACTGTAATCATATTTTCACATGTACATTGATTATTTATTTATAATATATGTACCAATTTTGGGGATTATTAAATGAACACAATTTGCAGGTTTGCGTAAATTCGTCTAGTTTGTATTGTAATAACATAATATATCAGTTGCTGAACCGGAATGTAAGCGGGACCCGACAACCTCGAATGTGCTCATATACAACTGGTGGTAGTTTTTTCTTTGATGTCCAAAGCAGTTATATCTCAAAACAACCTGTCATGACGTCATCACAGGTTGATATATTCGTTCATATCAACCGCTGATGACGTCAGAGCTGGTTGATATTTCATATCAACCGCTAAATACGTCACCCCGGGTCTATATATTCGGGTCATATTATGAACTGCGTTTGACGTAAATGATCGAAATAATTAAAAAAACCACAGAAATATTTTTTATTCTTTTGACAATTTAAATATTCAGGGCTGAAATAGACGGCGAACTTATCGGCATATTTAAATCGCTTATCCATACTCCATGTCTAAGATATCTTTCAAAATTTCCTTTCCATCCACACACTCCAAGACTTGAAAGTATTTATCGCCCAATAGTTCCTTTTTGGGTACAGTCCACTTAAAACAGTCGGTCAAATCATTCTCTAAATATAGTGAAAACCTTCAATCATGGTTCACTGACTTTCAGAATTATCGGAAAAGAACGCCTTTTAACCAGATTTTCTTTCGGTTTGAATAGATCCTCATCGATAGTTGCATTCACATCAATTCCATCGTTAATATGTTGGCTAAAAGGGATTGATTATTCGTCTGACTTCGTATTTCTATCCATTTTGTTTTTGCTTGCTTCAATTCTCCAAAATGGTGACGTGTAAACAACAACAACCACGTAATTGCACGTGATTAATTCGGTAATGTTCGTTATTTGACGGAAACTACCGAGTAGGTATCCAATCGTAGTTGGCTTTTAATGGGAGAGAGAGAGAAATGGGGCTTAACGTCCACTCAACACAACTAGGTCATTCCAGGACTAACATATGGTTTAATTTTTATTTCAATAATTCGCTTGCGCGTAGGGGTCATTAGCAGTGGGAGGAAACCGGAGTGCCTGGAGGAAACCCACGAGGTTGAGAAGGCGCCCCTATCTCCATGCCACATACGCTTACATCGGGGCTCGAAACCACAGCCGCTAGCCAGAGGTGGCCGGCCAGCTAGAGGTCGAAGCACGGCACTCTAGATCACTAGGCCATCCCAACCCCCGGCTATTAATGGAAGAGTCCATTTAATTTAAGGGTGGACGTTGTATATAGATATGTTTTAGAACCCGCGGGCTTCTATAACATATCAACCTCGAGCAGGTTAATACCCTATACATAAAAGTTAAACCTACTTGTCTGAATGTTGCATCTCAAATACGATCACTAGATCAAAACGGCTGTCACCTCGCGTAGGTTCGCAATTTTTATAGGCCGACATTTCAGTGTGGAGGGGGGGGGGTATGATGTCGTCATCCATGCCCGGATTATTTACACATTTTGTTTGAAGCATGGCCTGTGAGAGGATGCGTTGGGATCGGATAGAATGGACCCTGTTATTGATATTCAGTATCTTAGGACGTTCTGTTCGTAAGATACATTACGTGTGGGGGAAAACATGTAAACACAATAGAGATCAGATTTCCTATATATGGTATTTTTTTTCAAGACATGTATGCTGTATGGGCGTATTTCTACCTTTATATTTTGCACATGGGATAGGTAAGCTACAGATACAGTAAGACTGTGAAATTTACTTGTATGTAATGGCGAACGGTTTTGTTTATTCTCGTGTAGTAGAGAGACGAAAATCAAATAGAAACAATAAAAATTATTGGGTTAGGTGGATGCCAAGCGTATATTGTTCAAAACAGGGTCCGAAATTATGCCTTTCCACAAAATGTCAAAAGTTCGATAAAGATAGTCTCGCAAAGCGTGGAACACGCCCGCACAACAGCTCGTTCTCAACTGCAGCTTAAGCAGAGTGTTCATTGGCAACATTTCTACAACATTTTTTACAACATTTTTACAACATGCCCTGTGTACACTATTATAAGAGTGTTGGAAATATGTTGGGAATATGTTGGAAGTTTGTTGTAAAAACAGAGCGGGAAATTATTTTTTGGTGGGGAAATCATGGATGAATTCAAGGAGAGCACATAGGTAGTTTCCCAGAGACAAGGACAACTTTTCCACGCATTTATCAGTTTATCTGTTCTTTCTTGAGTCCAAAACCCTTCCTGTTCTTCGTGTTCCATCTCAAAGGAGACTGCCATTTTGTCCATCTAGGGTTCGTCACATGACTTCAGGTAGATCACATGATCAATAAGATGTTGTAAGAATGTTGGTAAACTGGTTTTATCCGAAATGAAAACTTGGATGGTGAGCAAATTTGATAAGGATATAGGGTCCTTGAATAATCTTACCTCTAGGGTCAATCCTGTTATAGCCCCCATTGCTTCCAACCAAATCACGTGGTTTTCGGCACATAGATTGTGAATATCCAGGCCCGTAGCTACCCCCCACCCCCGGAAATAATCTTGCCCCCCCCTGACAAAAAGTTGTCGACCATATGGCCGGGAAGAATACCCCCCCCCATACCCCCCCCCCCTTGCAGCCGCGAGCTGCCCCCCCCCCTCCGCCAGCAAGCTTGCTAAAGGCCTGTAAATATCGATAGGGATCAAGGACAACTCAGGTACGGAAGGCTACCAATCTGATAAAAACATAGATCCTATTTCGTTTCGTTTTTCATTGTGTTATAGTCGGTACTACACTAGGATCTGGAAGAGTTGTTACATTATATAATCTGCGTTCTGGATGGCGTGGAGGATTAGCCAATGGAACCATCTGTTACTACGGCGACTTCTTGGCGTGCGATGCACGGAACTGTGGGTTAACCACTAGAAACGTTAATTAATGTCTGACGTCATAGCTCGTGCAACTCCTGATCATAGACAATAAAATTAGTATGTCCATGGACCGTATATGGTGTATGCCCCTAACGCGACCATCCAGTACAACTGGCTAGATCTTCATGTAGTGTAGATCATCTAAAGTAAAACAAAACGAAATGAAATATAAACCAGTATTTTAATTAGATTGGAAGGCTGCAGATTATGATCACAATGCTTCAAACCAAATATGAAAAAGATATATTAAAAGCTGTATACTGTAACGTTTTCAAGGTTTTTCGGAAACGGGGAACAGAGACGTCGCCAATGATTCGCACAAAAGTTTACAAAAAACGTTAAAAACTATAGTCTCTGTCGTTTTTACGAAGCGGTGTGGGGGGTGTATGGAGCTCTGGAACGGAAAGTCGAAGAATGCTTAAAGATGGGTTCCCAGCAAAGTATTTATCGGCTGGTTATTTCCAATAAAAGTATGTCAAATCTTACTAGAAAAATGCTAGATTACGCGAAAATCGCCTATGGGGCATGGACTGGGCAATATCGACAGGGAATCACTAACTGTCAACCCGACAGGATTTGCTGGCTTATTGTCTGCTAGCTTAGGTCAGGGAGCCGTTGTTATTTCTTGCTCAAATTGTTAGGCGGTTTTGGGAACATTGCGGGTTGTCAGGGTACAAAATACTCTGAAATTAAAAGGTGTAAAAAGAAGTTGACAGAAATAATTAAGAATTTATTTAGGCCACAATCATATGGTAAATGTAAAGTAAGTAATGATAGATACATTTTGAAATATGGACCCTCCCGCAATGAAGTTGGGTTGGCAGACATTGCGTTTAACAACAGCTTACTTACATACTTACAGCTATAGGTATCCCCGGTGAAAACAGAGTTTTGAAAGGGAATTGAAGCAAATTTTTGATAGATTGGTTACTTTAAATAAGTGTTTAGTCCAAATATATCGTCAAATCACAAAGTTTGTACCCGGGAATGCATCTTTAATATCGACAGAACTCACACGCTTGTTATGGTGTCTCTTTGTATATTATATTTTATTATTATTTAACTTTAGTCCAAATAACAATTGACCAATGTCCAAAATTATATCTCCCGAATTTTTCAAGTCTTTTAAAGCCCTAATACCACTCTGGTCAACAAATTGTACTATTTTACAATATTCCAATTGATTGATGATACACATTTCATCTTAACACACCGAATTTTAAAAAAAAATGGAAAAATTCAACTACATGGTAACAACATGTTTTGAAAAGCTTTACGTAAACACTTTCAAATGCAACTTGGATTTAAACATATTTTCGAACCCTCTGGACAAGTAAAATAGGATGTACATTTACACAACAGGTAGGACACTTAAACATCTAGTAGTTAGAATAAGGCTATGATTTTTTCTGGACCTGTCAAGCCAGCAAGAGTGGTATTGTCCCTTTAACGGTTTGTGATTATACTTAATATAAAGATATATAGTAAAATAGGATGTAATGGATAATTTACACAACAGGTAGGACACTTAAACATCTAGTAGTTAGAATAAGGCTATGTTTTTTTCTGGACCTGTCAAGCCAGCAAGAGTGGTATTGTCCCTTTAACGGTTTGTGATTATACTTAATATAAAGATATATATTACGTAATAATATTTACTACGCGTTCTTGCTGTAACCATACTTTCTTCTATATTTAAACATCTGGTAAAATATTATATAATTATTTTAATCCTTAGCTTTAGTCTGGTGACCCGCTCGCCCTAACGATACCTATCTCTTTATTGTGACCGTTAGTCAGTTTGGGACACTCGTTTTTTAAAATACAATTTTAATTATTTATTCCGAGTTATCGTCGTTAGTGTTGGAATAAGTAACAACGCCCAGAAAACATAACTTCGGCACCCTGATGACCCAAATACTTCCAAATATTTTCTGAAAAGGGTGACAACTCCCTCATAAAATGTCGCGTAATTCATTCTCTGGTGGCATAATTGTTTCCGACCAAATTTGGAAGAAATATGTTAAAAACTATATAACCCGGGAGCCCAGCGAGGTTTAATCAAAATATTGGGTCCAAAAGGTTTGAGGTCTACAACACATATTTTAACCCTATATCATTTTGGAAAGGCAAGTCTTAAGTTTTGTAACCTGTGCAATTACCTGGGAGTGCCCCTCCCAACCACCTCAATTTTAATTATAGTTAAAATTAAATGTCAATCAACAATTTTCTTGCAGGCTTTTCATACTCAACACTAAGAAACAGAATGCATGGCTTAAGAGCATAAAATGTTGTTCTAATGCTACTTAAGAGCTTAATTAATTAGCACTAATTAATGACTGTAATTAAAATTTAAAGTCCATAACTGAAACAAAGCCTAAAAGTTAGCTAGCCAAGTCAGGAAACCGAAAATACTACTTAAGAGCGACAAAAGTTGAACAAACTTTGCTTAAGACAAGTTCAAAGCTGGCAAAGGGAGGGGGGGGGGCACACAATCCACACATAATGATGTTAAAGTGTTTTTCATAAAATTATCTTGTCCGGGGTTATTTTTCTTTCTAATACCTTCACTATGAGTTTCACTGCACAAAATGACTGCTTAAGAGCATACAATGTTGTGCTTAGGCTGCTTAAGAGTGTAATTAATTAGCACTAATTAGTGACTTTAATTAAAATTTAGAGTCCATAACTGAGACAAAGTCTCAAATGTAGTTAACCAAGTCAGGAAACCGAAAATACTACTTAAGAGCGACAAAAGTTGAACAAACTTTGCTTAAGACAAGTTAAAAGGTGACAAAGGGGGGGGGGGGGGCACACATAACGATGTTTAAGTGGTTTTGCTAAAATTGTCTTATTCGGAATTATTTTCCATTCTAATACCTTCACTTTGAGTTTCAATGCATAAATGACTGCTTAAGACCATACCATGTTGTACTAATGCTGCTTAAAAGCTTATTAATTAGCAGGGGGTTAATGGACAAATGGTTAGCATGTGCGGTTTGCATCATAAGGTCTGTTATTGGGTCAACTGGCGGGGTTTGGATTCCCCAGTTGTACATGATAAGCAGTAGCGTCGCATAATTAGCATTTTTATTGGAGTCATAAATAAAAATGATAATTATGCGACCCTACTGCTTATCATGTACTTTATTGGCCTTTATATTAAATTTAGAGCAATGGATTTGGGTACATGTTTTACTTGGTAGTGTCCATGTTAATTTTTGTAATGTAATCGCATGAATCTTACGAGTCTCTGATGGCGCGAATTTTTAGTCTTGTCAATTATGAAGAAATAAAACTTTTTTATATCACCTTTCGGCAAACCTCGACAGATTCTACACATCTTAATCTCGGCTGTATGACCATTTCCGCCATATTCGAACTATTTTAAGGGTTCCGAATGGAAAATGGCTGTCCCCATGGAGAGTGTAGTATATCAACAAACGTTACGTTTGGCATTTGGTTTGGGGAATTACCAGGGAATTTTATCAAACCAGCAGCCTTGAAACAACATCTCTGCTTAATTAGGTATACACACTCTACAAAAGACGCAATTTGGGACTTTTTTGTTAAAGCGACACGTTTTCCTTTTTGAAGTAAATCGGTAGCTGCATCGCAAATGTATGGTCGTAGGTACATATCACATACTGTCATACTACAGTCGAGTCTAGATGTAGGGTAATGGAATCTGTCGAGATTTGCGGAGTGTTTTATCACAATATACGTATAGATCAAAATAAAAACAAAAACAATTTAAGAGTGTTTAATTAGGACAGGGAAGTATCAAAAAAATGTAAAATTGATTTAGAGGATCGCAATTCAATACAAAAATTATTTTAAGGACAATATTGGTGTCCGTCATTATCACAGGTGTGATAGAACTGGTTAAACACGTTCCAAATATAATTTTAACACAGATATCATTTATACGATAGATGAGTAATAAAAGTTTCAAAAAAGGGAAGTGACGAACGTCAAAAGGAAACCCGAGTTATCCCTCTATATAACTGAGTGATAACAGATACGAAGCTGAGTTTCTGCTCACTAATAATTCCTTCTAAGACCAAAAGTTGTTATTTGGGACCGTAAGAGGATATCTGACAATTCAATAAAGTAATTGAATGTCATGAGAATGTATAAAAATCATTGTAATGCATATATTTTTTACTGTTTTTCTTTCGTGTTCTCTTATCTAGTGGCAGTCAATTCTTTTTATGAATTGTCAGATATCCTCTCACGGTCTCACACAACAACTTTTGGTCTTCGAAGGAATTATTAGTGAACACAAATTCGCCCATGTATCTGTTATTACTCGTCACTTCAGAAGGATAACTCGTATCTTCCTTTCGTGTTCGTCACTTTCGTTTGTTGAAACCTTTATTACTCATCTATCATATCAATGATATCTGTGTTAAAATTATATTTGGAACGCGTTTAACCAGTTCTATCACATATGTTATAATGACTGACACCGATAGAAATTACATTGTCCTACTTGTCATGTAAATTCCTCCCAATCATATTCAATAAACATATGCAATTCGATAATTCTAAAATTGACACTTTTTAACTATCACACAAGTCTGTTTATCATTTTGTCTGCGCATTAGAGAAACCCTTCATCATTATAAATTTCATAAAAAATGGTTTAAATCATTTTTCGGCAATCTCATTAAAACACAGAGATCCTGTTTCGTTCCATTTTTTTTAGTTCAAAATTTAATTTTGTTTTACTTGTCTTTACCCTAGGATCTGGAAGAGTTGTTATATAATAGGCGTTCTTGTTGATGTGAGGAATTAGCCAATGAAACAATCTGTTACAGTGACTTCTTTGCGCAGAACTGTGGGGAAACGCTAAGAAATGTCACCTTTGAACTTGTCTTAAGCAAAGTTTGTTCAACTTTTGTCGCTCTTAAGTGGTATTTTTGGTTTCCTGATTTTGTCAGCTATCTTTTAGGCTTTGTTTCAGTTATGGAGTCTAAATTTTAATTACAGTCATTAATTAGTGCTAATTAATTAAGCTCTTAAGTAGCATTAGAACAACATTTTGTGCTCTTAAGCCATGCATTCTGTTTCTTAGGGTTGAGTATGAAAAGCCTGCAAGAAAATTGTGGATGGACAATTAATTTTAACTCTAATTAAAATTGGGGTGGTTGGGAGGGGCGCTCCCAGGTAATTGCACAGGTTACAAAACTTAAGACTTGCCTTTCCAAAATGATATAGGGTTAAAATATGTGTTGTAGGCCTCAAACCTTTTGGACCCAATATTTTGATTAAACCTTGCTGGGCTCCCGGACTAATAGCCTCTATTACGTTAACCGTGTTTTCGTAAAAGGGAGACAACTCGTAACGAAAAGTCGCCTAATGCTGAAATAGAGTTTAGCCCCTCATCAGCGCTCACGCTGTCGATCGCCATTTCCGCCAATTGCGATAATAATATAATCTTGGCGATAAAATATTAAATCTGGCGGATTTTTTGGCGATAACTTTTTCCTACATGGCGATTCTTTTTTTTCTTGTCATAATGACACAAAGCTTTGATTTCCACGCTGTATAAACCTGTTGGTTCATTGACAGTGAGTCAATTAAAAATTAATTAGGTATCTATAGACCTATCTTTTGTCTCTTTGATCAATCCCCGATTAGTGTTGATAAGTATATACAATAAGAGTAGTAATAAACTAATTAAGAGACAAAAGATTTGATTATTTGTTTTCAATACGAATCAGCGTTTTTTTATGGTTTCTATTATTCAAAATGGCGGACACGGTGAACAATACTCGGTCGATTCGTTTGGATTATTAGATTATGACTGCTGTTTGATATATTTCTCACTAAAGTTGCCGGTATCGTTAATAAATGAAACCAGATATGTTGTTACAGTTTATAAATGCGTATATAATCTTGATGTTGTCGAAAGTCAGGTATTATCAAATCATATGCCATGGGTCGTAAACGAAAGATTGAACTTCAATTCCAACGTCCGTTAGAAGATTGTCAGATTTTTTAGTATTCCATCACCAACATTTTGATGGCATATTGTCGGATTTATTATCATATTTTGAATGGGGTTTATGTTTTTAAGTAAATAAATCAAAACGCTTAGAAATGTTGACGTATATTTCGATTGGAATGACCGATAGCACGTGCTACATTCGAGTGCAATTATTTAGCAGTTGGTGTCAATCGCTCGTTGTATTAGAGCGACGTTAACTAGTAAACTACGTAAAATCTTAAGGGCATTTAGAAAAGGTAGATATTTCAGAGATGAATGGAAAAGCAGAGAAGAATATTGTAAATTGTAAAATGTGTATGTATTTTTGTAAAAAAAAAGTTATAAAAATTACTGAATTTTTTAAAAAAAAGATTTGGCGGAAGAAATATATAGCTAAAAAATTAAAAAGAGAAATTGGCGGGGAAAAAAATGGAACCCAGAGTGAGCACTGCCCCTCATAATCCAAATAATTTGTAACAAATCTGAAAAAAATCCGTTTAAAACTACAGTCTGTTCACAAAAAAATGGCAAAGAGAGGGGATTGAATCACTAACTACGTTTAAATTTGTCGAGATTTTGTCGTTTTTATATTTTTCATTTTGCTTTTTATCTCCACAGCAGTATCTAATTGTTTCGTAATTTGCTGCCGGAAATTAACCGAAACGAGTGTAGTCTCGATTGACCAAATTAACTGATCTAAATATTCTAGACAATTGGATTTAAGGAGCTAAGGAGCGAATATTTGGGACCTAGAAATTGACACATATCGTACGCATATAATAATGTAATATGAGTGTGTAAAACTGAATTACATTCAATCGTTTCGGTTTTACTGTAATATCTAATCAGTTATGTTTGGCGACATAATTATGCCAGAGGTCTCAATCGAATGGCAATATCTAGTGGTTATTCCAGTCTATACCTATAGTATTTATTGCGCATGCTCTCCAGATAAGAATACGGCGTCACCATTTGACATGACTTGTGTAATATATCTAGCCTCGTTCTACAAGTCCCTTTTACAAATGGGGCCGAAACGCATAATGGTACACGATTCGTGTACCAATGGTGAAATCTTTTTTTTTCCTTAAATATCGGATATGAGAAGCCTATCTTTTCCTGGTATGACAAGTAATTGACAAGTAATTCGTGCTTTCAATGTCGAAGATTTTGGATGATATTGAGTTAGAGACTTAGCTACTTTAAGGGGAAATAAACCTTTTTAATTTGTTTAGGCATGGAACGTATATGGATACAGGTCACCAAATATTTCTGTAAATGGCAGCTTAATGTTCAATATTTTGTTTTATCATAATCTAGGATTTGTGGTGTCTGTTGCATTCATGTTGCTTTTAGAACAATAAAATGTAAATTTGCTCCTTTTCATGCCTCCTTTTTATTGTCAATTCTGTCATAACCACTTTTTTGACTTCATTTTTTCCAGGAAATTGATGTAAAGGTCCATACATCTTGCTTCAGCACAAGGATTTCAATAAACCTTTGTATGATGCCTCTGAGGTTTGAGATGTTGGTAACATTGAAATATTCCCAAATTTGTGAAAAATGTATATTCTATGACCCTTTTGTTTGGGAGAAGTGGCCATAGACTAAATATTGCATTTTTTTTCATTCATCAAGGCCTATTTTAAACCATAATTCATATTATTGCACCTATTTTTGTTTCTATGCACATATGTTAGCCAAGGGTGGTAAACATAGCTGATAGACAGATTACTTTGATAATGTTAGTTCTGCAGCCAAAGATTATATTGGTTCAATCTGTGGCATGGTCAGGGCCCAGGGGCTAGGGATACATGTTTCAGTATAAATCTCTAATATTACAATCAATGCAACTGATTTGAAATTTTTCTGTTTGCATATTGTCCACAGATTCTAAAGATATATTTCTTGCCAGTCTGGATATTTAAAAAAAACTGGAAAATTATTGGTATTTTGAAAGATGCTACATGTAAATTTGGTACATTTTTGAAAAAGAATCCAAAATATGAGTGTTTTCTATGTAGTTTGTCTAATTTTTTAACAGAACTCAAATACCGCCTCCAATAAGAAAGATTTTTAAATTTTAGCACAAAGGGCCAATGGACATGAGATGCACCACTGTACATAAAGCAGCATGTGCTGTATACTGAAAGGGCCATCATTTTTGTAGTTATTCTTTGATTTTTATGTCCTTACATCGGCATGTTGCCAGAACACATGGGAGGCAAATAAAAAAAGGCATTTTGGTAATACCTGAAGTTTTCCCCCTACATGTATATAGGACACCTGGTCACCAAATATTCCTGGGCCGTCACCCACGACAGTTATTTTTATTCTCTCTCTCCCTTTCCCGCCTTTTGCATGGTGATTTTTTGGTGTAGATTCGAAAAAAAGGGTTTGAAAATACAATTTCTGCCAGGTTTTGGTGAATATTCATGATTTTGAGGCGGAAGGATCGAGGCATTTCTCATCTAAGCTTCAACTACAGGGATACTTGCGAACTAGACTTATTAAAGCCTTTAAAAAGTTTTCATGGTCGTCATATTGACTTTATCGGTAAATATAACATGTCTCTCTCGACTATTATTCTAGACATATTTAATTGACGGGTATACTATCTCCCTGATTATATATGTGTACTACATCGTTAACACTGTTCATCACGTGCATTTTGCATACCGATAGTTCATTGGTCTATCACGCTATTTTACCGAGATTTCGCCTAATAGATTGGATGCAGCTATGGCGGGTGTGGCGCGCCAGGCAGGGTAAGCTTACTCTTCCTAGGACACCTGTTACCACTGTTCGTCGTGTATTTTGTACACGGTGAACAGTCCATATGCTGATTACACTGTTTTGCGTTTTTACACATTTTTGCCTATAGCGTTTTTAGGACTTCGAATTTTGTCTAGTGGTTTGGGTTGTTCGTACTTGGTTTTATTTTATTTTACAAGAGTTGTGAGGTTGGTTACGTTGAAATGTATGTTTACTTGTCTCTACTTCCAGTTGTGTACCTCAACTTTTTCATGGTGCACCTCATACATGCTTTTGGGCAAGAGTTTGCTACTTGTTGCTTCATCTGTGGCAGAAAGCGTTCTTGTCGGTTTAAGAGTTCCTTAGAGCTCGTGTAACCTCGTTATCATGTATATATATGTACCGACGTTAAATAATGATTACTTTACTCTCCCCAACGACAATTTGGGGAAAAGTTAGAGCCGATCTCGAGAATTAACATTAAAGTCAATGGGGAAATAATTAGTGACCTGTAGCCATATAATATGGGTATTTATAAATGACGCCATTACATTCGCCTTTCCGTATACTATAGATTAAATTCCTAATTTTGTTTCATTAAATGCAACTTTATATTATATGGTACCTTATAAAAGCGTAGAACATAGCGAGCAAACACGACTGTCTAACTACCTGTTTTAAATTATACAAAGACCTGCGTATAACACACGGTAGAATGATAAATCGCACGGTAAAACAGTTTTACTTCCCAAATATTGATTTAACACGTACGTGTCAGATAAAGCCTGATGGTCCTTGATTGTACGCCTTTTGGTGCAGTTATCTCAACCAGCAAGAAAACAGGCCAATTACACAATACACACCGTTGACATTTTTACCGGTCGGTTAATTAACACACCTCTCGACAAAACGCACGATCGCACAGTTTGTCATCCCTATCTATCGTTATTTAACAAAACCATCATAAAGTTTTTTAACTCTTGTTAATTAATTTTTAAGTGGCATTTAGCGATCGGAAAGAAACACATTAACAGAACACATTAACAGAAAGATAAGAGGAAACTTGTCGATACGTCGTGCTGTTAGAATAAAATAGTGATTGTACCCCATAAAAAAACTGTGTTCTGGTAATCTTCTAAATTAACACACCTTATTTACAATTTCAACGCGGTAATACCGAGAAATCGTCGGGAAATTAATTTTCTTTCGGTTGACACACATATGGGGTGTGCAAACAAATAACCACTTTAGTAGTTCCCAGTGTATAGAGGTCACAATTTTTATCCGATTTAAAAAAAAAAACGTTTGAAAATATCACCGTTACACCCTAAGGACGATTCAGTTCCAATTTCGTAAAAATAGTACCGAAACTGACGGACAAAATGGCCGCCCCTCGTTCGCAAATAGTGTCAAAATATTGTGTATCAGGGTTCTCGACACTGTAGGGGTCACAATTTTTATCTGATTTGGTATAAACTTGAAATGTATGTTTATGGCGCATATCGGACGATAAAATCCTGAATTATGGGCCCTGATTGTACGAAAAATCACGTTTTTAGCGTGTGGACCCTTTAGAGATCACAATTTTTATCAGGGATGTGGACACTCTGGGGGTCACAGTTTTCATCTGGTTTTAATGAATTGGGTTTCTTGATATTCGCGCCTATCGTATCGGATCGTATCTCTATTAATTATGGCCCTTGGTTGTACAATATAAATGCAACAAACACTACAAATCATAGATTATGATCTAAAACATTAAGTTGACATTTACAGATCTACACCAGTTTTCTACAAGGGTGTGGTCTCAATGGCCTGTCATGTCTCATGGCTCTAAGTTTTACTTTAAACAAAAAAGGTTAGAAATCCTTGAAATGTACAAAATAACCATTTCTTGGTGCAAACTAACATTCCTAGCCGTATTTCAACCACAAATTTCAATTACTATAATTTAATTGTCAACACAGGTGCAATTAAATCTCTCAAAACACATTAATAAAAAAGGGTGGGTGGGGCATTTATAGCCTCTCTAAACATTATGATGGAGTAAAAAATGTCCAGAAAGAATTGGATATTGCTTCCTACATAAAGGAAATGCAAGAATTTAATGTTTTAAAGAAGAACAAAATACTTATTCTGGGTAAAATAGTGGCAAAATTGAGCCAACCCCTATTTTGAACATTTTGTACATATCTATCTGCTGTACATTAATAACTGAGTGTGACCAAATTTCAATTTTTTGTAGGAAAGCTGGAACTATTTATAAACCTGACAAACTTGTAGATTCCATCTAAGTTATATTAGCAATGTAAATAAGGGCATTTTTAGACATTTTGACTCATTTGAGAAGTCATGAAAACATTAATTAATTTCTACATTGAAATGGGAGAATCTGGAGATTTTCTGTGAATATTTCTGATATTTTAGACAAAATTAGGTGAAATTACAATCCTGTTCACTTTATCTGTGCTTTCTTGGGCTGAGTAAGCCAAAATTAGACATTAAAATATTTTCTTACTGTTAGAAATTAAATAAAAACGGAAAATTTAGAAATTTGCAGTAAAATGACAAATTTAACATTTTTTTAGTATGTCTGTACTCAAAATATTTTATACATATTTTCTGATAATTTAGTCTTCATATTTTCAAAACTTAGGCATGTCAGTCAGTCACAGCCTTGTTCTACACAGACAGGCCACAGGTATTATAAATTACCTTTCAGTTTACCTAATAATCATTTGTACTTGATAACGATAAGATAATACTTGTCGAGACATCGTGCTATGCCTATAAACCAGTGATTTTTTTTCCATATAAACTGTTGTGTGGGTTTTCTTTTAATGTGTTCAATTGCTAAATGCCACTCAAGGAATATGTTGGGTTTTTTATTTTATTATTTCTATTTTTAAAACGTACTTAAAGTATAGATCCTATACTATGGGCCATAGCACATTGCTGCATGAACTGATATTTGATGTTAATATATTTTTAATAAGTGTAATTGGGATAGCAACTGGACATTTTCAGGCAACTTTCCTATATTTATGAAGTTAATAAAATAAACAAAGTTCGTATTTTTTATAATCTTTAAAAGGCATTTAGTAACTGGATAGAGCAATAAAACTAACACATACTTATGGAAAAACAGCTACTTATTTATTTCAGCGACGTTTCGAAGAGTATTCTCTCAACGTTACAATGCTAATACAGTAATACAAACATGTGAGGTCAGTTCATACAGAAAACTATAACAACAATTCCTGAAACCACATAGGTCAACAAAATGGTCAAAGGGTGTGATATTCTACAAAGACTTAATTAACTGGGGTGAAGTGAAGTCAAATAGTTAGATAAAGCAATTAATTAGCTATAATAATATGATGTATTCCTGGGAAGGCGCAGTTACAAAGCGTAACCAAAATTAATCCTTCTCGGGAAGGCGCAGATATCGACTTGTCGGCTTTCGTTTGAAGAGACACATGTTGTTATTAGGACCAAATTAACGGTGTTAAAGTTTTTTGAATTTATGTTCACTCTGAATTTTATTCACCATTTGGCAACTCATGATGAATATCATCAAATCACCAAAGGGTTATTCTTCATTCATCAAAATATTTATTTTATTATGATTATAATAACGAATTTTCTCTCACGGTCTCTCAGTTTTTGTAATTTGCCTATTATCTTACCATATTATATTTCAGATGGATTTTGAATTGGCAGCAAAACAAACAGTGTTGGAAATATTCCCAAAAACGGAATGTTCACTCTGAATTTTATTCACCAATTGGCAACTCATGATGAATATCATCAAATCACCAAAGGGTTATTCTTCATTCATCAAAATATTTATTTTATTATGATTATAATAACGAATTTTCTCTCACGGTCTATCAGTTTTTGTAATTTACTTATTATCTTACCATATTATATTTCAGATGGATTTTGAATTGGCAGCAAAACAAACAGTGTTGGAAATATTCCCAAATACGGAATGGAAAGGCTGTCTTTTTTTCATTTTACCCAGTGTATTTGGAGACGAACACAAAATGCAGGTCTACAAGTACAATATAGAGACGACCAAGAAATACAGAAGATAGTACGGAGATTTGCAGCTCTACCGTTGGTGCCAGTTGAACGGGTAGGTGTATTTTATTATGTCTTGCTGCATATGCCCTTCTCTTATTTGAGTAGACGTGGAACGTTTTGAACACTTTGGTATCAAATTTATTTACCAAGTATATTTTACTTGCAGGATGGAGATGCATTCCTTCACATTGTAGCAGAAATGACACCTAATCCAAAAATAACAGAATTGGCTGATTATTTTACAAATCAATGGTTCGAGGGAGAATTTTCAACTTACCAGTGGAACCATTACAATACAGAGGAACACAGGACCAACAACACTCTGGAAGGATGGCATTCGAGGGTCAAAAAGGTGGTCGGAAAAGCCCATCGGAATGTTTTTGAATTGATAGCATTTTTCTCTACAACAGGAGCAAAATATTAATGAAATAAGAATAGTGCAATATGCTGGCGGACAGGAACCAGAAAAGAAAAGACACAAATATGCCCAACTTCAAAACCAGCTCCAGGAATTGAAAAGAAGTTACGAGGTTCATGAATTGACGTTAGTTAAGTATTTAGACAGGGTATCTTATTTGGCGAAATTGAACTGATTTTAGTTGTTTTTATTTCTTAAGTTTTTGTTATAGTATAATTATGTTTTTTATTTATTTGGTGAAATTAATTTTTGTTATAGTATAATTGTGTTTTTTATTTATTTGACGAAATTAATTTTTGTTATAGTATAGTTATGTATTTTATTTATTTGACGAAATTAATTATTGTTATAGTATAGTTATGTTTTTATCTGTTTTTGAAGATATTAAATGAATTTTTTATACTATATTTGTTTTTTATTTGTTTTTGAAGAAATTAAATGAATTTTTGTTAAACCAAATTTTTGTTTTTATTTCTTATACCACGACTGATGCTAAAATGTTGGTTAATTAGTTATAGTGGGGATTATGAAAGAGTAAATTCTTATCATAACACTCTATAACACCATTGTTACGATTTTTAATCCATTTTAATCCTTAGGCGCTGGATTCCCGTTAACGCGTCGAAAACGACCCTTTTTAATCCGTTACGGTCACTAACTGCGCCTTCCCGGGAATAAACCAATAATATGTATAAGACTATCAACCGAATGTAAAAACAACTACAAACTATGCATGAATGACCATACTATATGTTATGTGTAGTAAATATCTGTTCAATTTAAGACTAACGTAAACCCTTTATTGTAACTATAAAATTATTGAAGTTGATATGACTATACTAGGACGAAATAACTTGGAGAGGATAAAAAATGTTCATATTATTCTGAAAGAGTTTCTAGTAAGGCCTCCTATTCCACATGCTAACAAATAGTTTGGGTTGATAACGAACACAATAATTTTCGCTAGGAAAACATATGGTAATCTTTATTCTATGACTGTTTGTAAAATGCCAGGAAGGAGAATTTTGCCCAGACAGTGTCTGTCTGTTCATGCTTCTTCAATTTTGAACTGCTATTCTGAGTGTTAAAACGTTCGCTTCCTCCGAAGGTGATATCACAGGGTCCACAACTTTGATATACCATATTTTTACACTATTCGCGTAAAAACGGCGGCCATTTTGTCTGGCAATTATGGTCCAATTACTAGAAATTCAAAATCAACCTTCCGTAGGGTGTAACGGTGATAGAGTCAAACGTTTTTTTTTTAAATCGGATAATAATCGTGACCTTGAGAGGGACTATAGGGGGATTTTACGGACAATCCGATATGTGCAAATAACGAAAGGAACCAAGTTCTTTGGGTTATAACCATGCATTTCATGTTTCATCAAAATCGAATCAAAATTGCGACCTATACAGGGTCCACAACCATGATATACCATTTTTAACAGTATTCGTGTACAAACAGCGGCCCTTTTGTATGGCAATTTTGATCCGATTTTCCCGAAATTCGAACTCAACCTTCCTTAGGGTGTAACGGTGATATAATCAAATCGGATAAAAATTGTGAGCTCTAGAGGGACCACAAGCTAAATAAGGTGATTTTTCGGACAATTCGACCTTAACCTTCCTTAGGGTGTAGCGGTGATATAATCAAATGGTTTTTCAAATCGGATAATAATTGTCACCTCAAGAAGGACCACGAGCTAAAATAGGTGATTTTTCGGACAATCAGGGGCCATAATTCAGGAAACTACGTTCCGAAAGACGCAAATATCTAAAGGAACCAAAATCTTTGGGTTATAAACCTGCATGTCAAGTTTCATCAAAATCGATTCGAAATTGTGACCTTTTTATGGTCCACAACCTAAACACGTGATTTTTAATACAATCAGGGGCCATCATCCACGAAGTTTTGATCCGATACATGCCAATATCGAAAGCAGCCAAGATCTTTTGGGGATAAAGCTATATTTCAAGCTCATCAAAATTGGGTAAGAATTGTGACATGTAGAGAGTCAACAAACAATTGTGGACGGACGGACGGGACAGGGGCGATGGCACAATACGTCCACATGAAAATGTGGGCGTAAAAAAAGGAACTCATCAAAAACTGGAGACCAGTTACATTGTTAAATACCCCCTACAAAAGTCTGTAATTTAGGGAGTAAAAACAAAAAAATTCCTACATTATGCAGATGACAGCGCTTTGACACTTGACAGTAGCAAAAAATCTCCTAGTCAGACCTGGAATCTTCTTGATGAATTCGCAAAATATTCAGGTTTAAACCAAATATAGAAAAAAAAAACCTTGTCTTTAGAAAGGATCATGGAGAGGAAGTTAAGAAAGAATTCTAAATGTTAAAAAATATCGGAATGTGCGGCTATAGGAATACAATACAGTACTGGTAATGATATCGATAAGATAATAGTCCTGAATTATTTGGTCTAAACGAAATTCGACTGTACTCGATCGAATAACTGTCGTAATGTCAATATTAGTACCAAAATGGATTCATCTACTAACAAATCTACCTTCACCGGATATATCATTATATACATTTATTTGGGATAATAAGGCTGAGAGAGTGTCTAGAAAAACTACAGTTCAAAATTTTGAAAATGGGGGATGTGAAATGATTGATATAATAGCATGCTCAAAGGTGTTTAAAAAATTACATGGCTTAGAAAATTTTTAAAACATCAAAATACTGCCTAGGCAAAGTTCTTAGTTACTTCTTGTGACATAAGTCACGCTGAATTGTTTAGTACACCAAAACAAATTTCACTTCAACAAGTTCAACAGTTTATTACACTTGAAATCATCATCAGACCAGTGTCAATATCAGGCGATACAAATCCAATGTCAATGAAAATCGTTCAACAGCATAACAAAGTTCAGTGGATCTAACAATAGGCCTAACAACAATTTGTTGGAAACAGGCTGGACATGGGCGGGCTCGATAAAAACAAGAACGTAGCTCTCATTTTCATAATGTTAGTAATTCTCTAGTTCTCTTTTCATGTAGTTTTCTAATAGACCAGAGGGGGGAGGGGGGGGGGCATTGTCACCCGAGTGGGGGCAAATTCTGAGTTAAATTTTCTAGAGGCATTTTACACCAGGAATCCGAATCTGGTAGGTAATAAGCCGGGTGAGGGGGTGTTACCGAGATAATCGAGGTCAAAGGTCACGGAAGGCCAAATAACGAAAGAAACGTATATAATTCAAAATCTGTTCAGAATAGGGCTGGAAATCATTGATAACAGCAATGAGACAATTATAATACAGTAATATCTTATAATAATAATAAGCAGCGATGACACCTGCATACCTGTGGCATTAAGCTCTATTACTATGATAAAGAAGGGGGGGGTATTCAATGCCAAAATACAAGTCTTAGTACGAAATTCCAGATATAATGTTACATATCACTGAAAAGCTTGTTGATTGATCTCTTTAAATATGTAAATAATTTTAAGGCGCATTCATATTTACTTACCTTAAAAAGCGATCAAAGTTTGGTGGTATTAAGCTCTATTACTATGATTATGGGTATTTAATGCCAAAATACGGGTCTTAGTAGGAAATTCCAGATATAATGTTACATAACAGCGAAAAGCTTGTTTATTGCTCTCTGCAAATATGAAAATAATTTTCTTGCACATTGAGATTTACTTACCTTACAAAACGGTCAAGTTTGGTTGGTACTAAACTCAATTACTATGATAATGAGGGGGGGGGGGTATTCAATGCCAAAATACGGGTCTTAGTACGAAATTCCAGATATAATGTTACATATCACTGAAAAGCGTGTTGTTTGCTCCCTTCAAACATGTAAATAATTTTAGATTTACTTACCGGTACCTTACAAAACGGTCAAGTTTGGTTGGTATTGAACTCAATTACTATGATAATGAAGGGGGAAGGGTATTTAATGCCAAAATACAGTACTTAGTACGAAATTCCAGATACAATGTTACACATCACAGAAAAGCTTGTTTATTACCCTCTTCAAACATGTAAGTAATATTATGGCACATTCATATTTACTTACCTTAAATAGCGATCAAAGTTGTGGGGTATTAAACTCTATTACTATGATAATGATGGGGGGGGGGTATTCAATGCCAACATACGGGTCTTAGTACGAAATTCTAGATAAAATATTACATATCACTGAAAAGCTTGTTGTTTGCTCTCTTCAAATATGTAAATAATTTTCTTGCACATTGAGATTTACTTACCTTAAATAGCAATCAAAGTTGTGTGGTATTAAACTCTATTACTATGATAATGAAGGGGGAGGGGTGCCAAAATACAGTTCTTAGTACGAAATTCCAGATATAATGTTATTATTATATTACTGTATTATAATTGTCTCATTGCTGTTATCAATGATTTTCGGCCCTATTCTGAACCGATTTTGAATTTTTTACGTCTCTTTCGTTATTTGGCCTTCCGTGACCTTTGACCTCGATTATCTCGGAAACGCCCCCTCACCTGGATTATTGCCTACCAGATTCGGATTCCTGGCGAAAAATGCCTCTAGAAAAGTTAACTCAGATTTTGCCCCCACTCGGGTGACAATGCCCCCCCTCCTCCTTCTGGTCTATAACCCGGTGTCTCAGGTTTGACAAGACCTTTCCAAACTCCAGTGAAGCCGTCTGCTCGAGACAAGCCAAAAACCCGGGAAAAAACTACGTCATCCTTTGGATTACTCCAAACCAAAGACAAGGACTAAACCGTCTAAATTACGGCCATGGACCTAATAAATTGTCTAGTTAAAAGGTAGCTACACCAGCCCCTACATAAAAATTAATTGCCCACATTTTTATGTAAACCAAATTCACAAAGCTACCAGGATAAACCAACCGATAATACATATCAAATTTTAACTTAACAACAAAAAACAAAAACAAAAAAAACAACAACTACCAAATACAATAATACCGAACAGCTTAAGGTCTAAATGGACGACAGAAATATATTTAACTATATAATATACATTTACATTTCCAGGATACTTAATTAATCCAGTTCTAATAGACAAATGATTTAGAAAATATTTCAGTACGACATCGAAATTCTTTAACCAAGATAAAATTAAAGAATTTCGATGTCGTACTGAAATATTTTCTAAATCATTTATGCCATCCAGTATAAGAGAGTGGAATAAACTCACCCCCTGTAAGAAACTCAAGAACTCTTAAAATACTCTCCGACCATCTCTCCAAATCAGATATAAAAATTCCATCTTTTACTACAACGGTCAGCGAAAATTCCAGATAATTCATAGTAAATTTAGACTGCGTTGTTCTGACCTACAGGGCCACAAATACCCCAGACATGTTGCTGACAGCTCCGCATGCCTCTGTGGTTACATCTTTGAAGATCTAGATCACTATCTCTTGTAATCCCCATTACATTCAAATGCACGAAAGGAAACCATAGATAAATTACAATACGATCATAAAAACATTAACTGTCTCTTGTTCGGGTCCACAAACCACTCTACTGATGTAAACAACAATATTTTTTATCAATTCCACAAGTTTATTGACATGTCAAAAAGATTCTAATCTTGCTCACTAGCAATTTTAATTTACAATTAGCCATTCTTACTGATTATGTAACATTTAATATATATTGTACATTGCCATCTGTCTCATATTTGTGTATGTTTTTGCTATTTTAACTGTGTATATACACCCATTTTGTTTCCTTGTTTTAACCATTATATATGTATACTATTTAGGGAGAGGGGTTTTACATAGGCCAAGCCTGTTCCCCAATCCCATTCAGACATCCTGAATAAAATATTGTTTATAATTTTTTTTTAGACAAATCTTAGTTATAGGCCTTGTTAATACAATACTACCATGTACAGATACGTTATCATGCTGTCGTTAACATTAGTCGCAACCGTTGAACTAGTTTTAAGTTTTACGGATCTTACAAAACCGTCTCGTGACTTAATAACATCTACAGTCAATACATGCTAAAGGCCATTGACCTCTAGGTCGCCATTTACGTTTGATATACAAATCTTTCTTTTCAAAGGTCCCAGGGGGTAAACTAGAACAGGGTCGTAAATGTAATAAATGATTGGGAGTCAAAGGTGGAGCGTCAGGTACACTATCGCTATTTTTAGTAAGCGGTCTATTGTTTAAAATAAGAACAACTTCAGCAATGACAGTTAAAAACACTTCATCAGATACTAACTGTTTTTTTACAAGTGGATAAGGCGCTGGTTCGCTAGCCTGGAGGTCGAGTGTTCGATCCCTACATTGGCCGAGAAAGTTCATCTCGATTTTCCGACGTGATTTCCCTTGTCAGTGATGCAGAAGGAGGGCCTGACAAGGACAGCTGCCTAGTCGTTCGGATGGGACGAAAAACCGAGGTCCCGTGTACACATTGGAGTGCACGTAAAAGATCCCTTGGCAGTTGGAATTCGATATAAGAGTAGGCCGTAGCGCCCCTGCCCGGGCAAATGTCCCTCATAGCACACTGTATGGCGTATGCCCGTCTTCATTTAGCTCAGGTTAAGTGCATAACAGTAGGACGTTAAACCCCATTTCATTCATTCATTCATTCTTTTACAAGTGACTTCAAAATTTGTCTTACCGATCGGATCATTCTCTCCCATACGCCATCCATGTGACTAGCTGCAGGGGGATTAAAACACCAAGAAATACTTTTCTGTGCCCAAACATCAATAATTCTAGAGTTATTAAAGTTCTGAATAGCTTCTTTCAGTTCCTCGTCACCTCTAGTAAAGTTCGTACCGTTGTCACTTCTAATGGACTCAGGATAACCAGGAACACTAATAAATCACGCAAAGCATTAATCATGGAGTCCGTGTTCAAACTATGAGCTATCTCAATGTGAACAGCGCGTGTCGTCATACACGTGAAAAGACAACCATAGAGTTTACTAATAAAGGTCCAAAGTAGTCCAAACCGACAAAAGTAAATTGGGATTTATCAGGGGTTAATCTCTCTTTTGGTAAATTAGCCATAAACTGTTCTTCGGGTTTTTTAGTTCTACGTTGACAATCTATACATTTATTTAGAACGCTTCTGTCTTAATGCTGACAGAACCGATTCTTGTCCCATGTTTCCAACGTTCATATGATAATAACGAATAATTAAATCTGTAACATGATGCTTATACGGCAATATTACAGGATGTTTTAAATGATCATCAACTGGTGCGTATTCTAATCGTCCACCAACACATAACAAATCATCCTTCAATTTGGGATTGAGTTTAAACAACGACATACCAATTTTCTTCAAAGACTTATTTGAGGATTTTTCCGAGTCATCTTGAGCTAAACCAATAATGTTCAGAGCATCAGAAAAAACACCACGCTGAATAAGTTTCAGGATCGTAATTTCTGCTTGATTAAGTTCATCAACAGTCAAATATTTTGGCACACTTCTAGGTTCACTGAATTCCAAACGACTATTTAATTGATCCCGAATAAACGTAATAACCAAGCTACTACACTTTTCAATTTCCACCATGACGAAAAACGTAATAAAAGATTATTCAGACAATCTTCATTTGACACAGTAGCATAAATCTGTGCTTCTTTTTAAATTCTGGGTCACTGTCTTGTAATTCTGGGATTTCAACTGTTCTAGGCCAAAAACTCTCTCCCTGGTACAAAAACTCAGGACCAGTCAACCATCTATCGTCTTTCAAGAATGATTTAAGCTTTAAGCCCTTTGACCCATCGTCTGAAGGATTAACATCTCTATTCACGTATCTAAATTGAGAAACATTAGCACCCATATGGATGGCATTTAAGCGGTTTGATTCGAATGTATGAAACCGTTTAGAGTCATTATGTATACATTTTAACACAGACATCGAATCAGTCCAAAATTTACACTTATTAATGTCATATTCTAGTTCATCTTGAATCAGTTTACTGAGTTTAACCGAAATTACAGCTGCTGATAATTCTAAACGGGGATCGAAATTTCACGTACAGGAGCAAGTCTAGCTTTTCCAATAACGAATGAACAATGTATCCGGTTTTCTCTATCAACGAATTTAAGATAAGCAACAGAAGAATAGCCTACACGCGACGCATCGGAAAATACATGCAATTGGGTGTCAATAACTTCACCAAAGTTCTTTGGTTTAAGGCAACGATCACCTTTAACATTTGATAACTTCTGGAGATCATCTAACCACCGAGTCCACTAAGGTTTATCTTCTTCTGCAATAGGATCATCCCACCCTAACTTTTTTCGACTCAACATCTGCAATATCAGTTTAGCTTTCATGACAAACGGTGCTATGAAGCCAAGAGGATCGAACAAAGAAAATACAACCAACAATATTCCTCTTCTTGTCATTGGTTTACTGTTAGCAGAATTCAAAGGTTCCCAGACAAAAGTATCAGATTATGTGTTTCATTTTAGTCATAAAGCACTCTCCGTTGATAAGTTTTCCAAATCTAAATTTACTACTGAGTTGGCTCTCTCTGTCTCTGGAACAGTAGCTAAGAATTATCTGTTATTACTACACCATTTGGTAATATGAAATCCACCTTTAGATAATATTTCTGTTACTTCTTTGTACACCGTAGTCGCATTATCAACTGAATCTACAGATTTCAATAAATCATCAACATACATATTACGTAAAATGGTGTTAACAGTTTCCGGGTCAAAGTCATCTTTATACAATTTGGCACAAAACTTCAAACAAAAGTTCGCAACACTAGGGGATGATGTTGTACGATATTTTTGGACAGATTTGGACAAGTGGTCTTTCCACCATAAAAATCGCAACGCGTCACAGTCTTTAGAATCAACCGGGACTTGATGAAACATTGCTTCGACGTCCGCAACTACACCGATTTTCTCCTGACGAAAACGCATCAAAACTCCGACCAACTGATTGGCTTAATCTGGACCTTGTAATCGTTGGCGATTCAAAGTAGTACCTCTTTACTTAGCGGCACAGTCAAAAACAACTCTAACAACACGGATGTGTAACCGGGTGATGTGGTAAGTACCAAACTGGCCTATCTTCAACAACTAGGTCTTCTTCGGGTACTATTTCAGCATGTCCCTTCTCTTTGTAGTCTTGAACAGTAGATTTATACTTCTCAAATAACAGTGGGCCTCTATGAAGTCGCCTTTTTAAACCACAAAGTTTATCTTCTGCCATGGTTTTATTATTAGGTAAGCTTGGGTGCTCACTTTTCCATGGTAACGCAACTTGAAAATGTTCACCTACGCGACTTCAACTATTTTAAATGATATGTAATGCTCTTTTATCTTCGATCGACATACAAACTCTATTGGCTACTTCTAAATCGCCGAAATCTGTGTTCCAGAGTCTATCAAGTTGTTGCTTTAAACATATGTCCGAATTTTCAAGTTTATCATCACCTGACTTAATTTTTACAAAATTAACACAATAATCAGTAGAGTCCTTCCTGATTTCGCCCACAGGTCCCAAAACCATCCAACCTAAACTGTACCGAATTGCGACAGGTTGGTCATCTTCGCCTGTTCTGTAATCAAGCTGAATAAACAAATGAGGTTTCTCTTTAACACCAATTATTAAACCAATTTCCATAGAGTCCAAGTCTTCATATTCAACATCATTCAAATGAGGCCATTTCCGAATATCAGATAACCGTGGAATACAACTTTGTGAAATTGGTAAAGATTCAACAGTTAATAATACAGATGTGTCTCCGTTCAAGGATTTTACAGCAATAATGTCTACAATTTGACTATTTATTTCAGCCGTCCCGGTTATACAAGTAAGTGTAATAGGTGATCTATTTCCACTGCAAGAATTCGAAAACCAATGGAAATAATGATGTCAAGAACTCTGGAACAGTAACTGCTGCAACTGGGGCTGGCGAGCGTAAAGTTTGTTTAGGTACCATACCAGTCGAGTTGGAAGTAAACAATAAAATAAAGAGGTTCTCTTTATTTTATTGTTTACTTCCAACTCGACTGGTATGGTACCTAAACAAACTTTACGCTCGCCAGCCCCAGTTGCAGCAGTTACTGTTCCAGAGTTCTTGACATCATTATTTCCATTGGTTTTCGAATTGCTATTAAAATTACCATTTCTTGTTTCTTGTCTCTTCCCTTCCGTATCCCTTCGTTCCGCCACAGTACCAAAATTAAACCCATGTAGCAGTGTATGGTGATTTCTAGTACAACTTTCGATTTGGCATTTAATGTAAGGTATATCACACAGTTTTGACTGATGTCCTGGATTTAAACATTTAAAGCAAAGTCGGTTATCAAGTGCAGTCTTAACACGTTCTTGATCAGACAGTTTAAAAAACTTAAAACATTTCCAAATTTTATGTTGACCGGAACAATAAACACATTTTAATTCTTGATATTCTTCTTCATTATGTTGTACTGTAAGAGTTGTAAACTTTTTAGGCATAGGTCTATCAGTATTTTTGTCTTTTGATTGAATCATAATATCTTCACCGAATTCATTATTAACCAGTTTAGCTCTGTTTTTTACGAAACTAAGAAAGTCTGCAAATTTCGGCCTGAGGCCTGATTCTAGAATTCTTCCTGCACATTCAGTCCACCTTGCACGAAGAAATACTGGCAGTTTTCTGTTTAATAACATAAGAGTATGTAAATGATTTAAATCACTGACATAATCGGGACCCATCCCTGTCAAAGTCCTACTAGTAATTTCTAAATGTCTACAAAATTCTAATAAGGTTGTACAATCAGCATGTTTAATAATAGGTAAATTTTCTAACTTTGTTAAATGTGCTTTAGCAACAATATGTGTTCTACCAAAGTTTTCCTGCAACGTTGCCTTTGCAGTTTTAGAACCTATTTCAACAGGTAAATTAACGCAACTTTCAATAGCCTCCTTAGCCTTTCCTGTACAATGCTGAATGAACAATTGTAGCCTGCGTGACTCTTCGGGGTTTTGTTCTTCAAGACAAGTCTCAAAGTTATGTATAAATGACACATATTTTAATGGATTTCAATCGAAATGCATATACTCAAGTTTAGGAGTTGAAATAACCTGACATAATTTCTTTATAATAGTATCATTGTTTACACTTTGTGGACTAGGATTATAATTCTGATATGAACTACATCTGACAGGAGGAACAAACTGTCTCTGCGCAAATGGTTCTTCATTATACAACATATTATTATTATTTACATGGTAACTATGCGCATTAGGATAAATTAATGATGGTGCTTGTGAAACAAAAGGCATTCTATAAGTCTCAGGTGGCAGCACATGAGTAATCGGAGAACTATTAAATTGTAAATTAAGTGTGACTTAATACCAGGTAAAGTATTAAGACTTTGACCTTCAGCAACAAAACTACTATTTAACAAATGATTACTACTTAACTTAACAGGCATTTCATAATGTCTAGAAGGTAAGCTAATATCAATATTTTTATGACTAGGCATATATAATGAACTACATGTAACTGGTTTAACATTAGGAGATACACTAGATGAATTGTCTGGAAATTCCACATTTTGTGTAATGGGCCTAGAGTAAGAATTAGCTGGTAAGTTAAAAGATGTGGTATAAACAGGTAATTCATTTGGTGAGCTAGCAACGGGTAAATTATCCTTCTCAGATGAAACAGGTAAGTAAGTATTAACAAATGTACTACTATTGCTAACAGGTAAAGTATAATTAACAGGTAAGTCGTTAACATTTGACATAACATTAAGCCTACTAGTAGTACTACCATTAGTACCATTACTAACAGTAACAGGTAAAGTACAATTAACAGGTAAGTCATTAACATTTGACATACCATTGAACATGGGCTCGGTTACAGGGGTGTTATAGTATACAGATATGACGTTTAGAACTTTAGTCATACATGTCTTATCACATCTCCTCGAAAAGCCATTTTCCTGCACAGTGCATGTTCATTATTATTATCTAAAACTATAATGGTTTTCAAGATCTATTATTTAACTTTTATATAGTTAGGGTCGAAACATTAATTGTGGTTTCCTACAATTAAAGGTTCAGACCAAGTTTAGAAACTAAGAGGATTAAATGATACTTAACACTGACGATAAGGGTTATCGCCGTACGGTATATATGGGAGTGAGTCCCGTCTATCTTTACTCACTCACACTGTATATACCAGCACCCGTAATAAACGTCAGCTTAAAGTATTATTTTTCTCTAGTTTGTAGACGCTCCAGTACCACGATCACCCCCTAAACGATAACGAATCATCCTATATTTAGTATTACTGTGGGACAAGGGTTTCCAGTTGCGCATTATCGGAAGACGCCCCTAGGCTATACAATCTTCCAGAGGCGCATTATCTCCGACGAATTATCAAGGTATCCTCGAGTAAGGACGATTAGATAAACGGAGGTAAAACTCCCCGTTCCCAGATTTTGGAGATATAAACGATCAAATGGTACCTCGAAGATATGCCGACATGAGCGTCGCCGCCTGTATTCCCCTTCGGCTCAAGAAGTGGTGGACAAGTATCCAGCGAAAACACAAGCGCAACAGAAGCAAGCAGTTCGGAACCAGCCGAGATGATCGACAAGGTACATAGTAATTATTTTGGCAGGACTGATATAAACAATGGTACAAAACGTAGACAAAAACGTTTCTTTCGGGAGGTTTAACTGCCGCACATACTTACTATTAGGCCTACTTTCAAGTTATTTAAGTATGATAAAATGAAAAGGGATTAGATAAGTCTCATCTCTCTACCTTAGGGTGTATTATAAGTGCTAGAAAGTTAAAGTGTTGCGCTCACTTTTCCTTCACCCCAGACTTATCTTGTCCTATTCTCTTTTTCATATTATCGTGTACCTTATTTAATCAACAGTCATCTAAATGAATAGAAATTTCTAAAAGTGATTTATTAGTTTATAATACTCCAGCATTAACATTTAGTTGTCCTCATGGTAAGAAAGTTGTTAATGGCTGCTCATTTTGTATCATACATGTTCCATGTCTATGTGAAGTTACAACTTCAAGGTTTACTTTTTCGGCTCATTTAGGTAACTGTCAAAAGTCATCTTTCGGTAACGTTACACACGTGCATCCCGTAAATCTAGCTTTACTACAACATTTTTTCAGTGAACAAAATATTGTAAATGTTACTGCTATGTCTCTTTTTAGTAAACCTATTACAGTAAACATCCCAGATTTTCATATATATTCTAATAAATTTGATAATGTTGTAGCTAAAGATCAGAAAGATCACTTAAGTTTAGACAGGATGGCTGATAGTGTTAAAAATAAACAGGTTATATTACAAAGTCTCACCGAATCACTACTTGATGGTCAAATTTATGCTAAACCTTCGTTTTTAAGTTTCAATTCTATTCTAGAATTATCTGCTCTTGGATTATCGGCAGGCACCGTTGTAATTGTTATTTGGATATTTTCTAAAGTTAGAAAACTTTCGGCTATGATTATTGTACTCCAAAATTCAGCCTATGTGAAGTCTACTCCGGTTTTTGAATATACTTATACCACACAGCCTCCCCTTGTCAGTTACGATATGTTACCATTTATTTTGGAATACATACCATTGATTATAGCTACTATTTGCATTGTATTACTTATTGTTATTTTATATAAAATTATTGTTAAGAAGTCAAGTCATACTCAACTTTTGTTGGAATTGACAACAGGTTCATTATGTGAACTTATTCCTATTATGTCATTATCATTGTGTCCTTCTTACTGGGACATCACTCCTCCAACGGAAATCACTAATTTGAAGGTTACAAATTTATTCAATCCGACACTAAAAATAACTTGGCCAAAATTTCAAATTTCAAATAAATTTACGCATCAATCATTAGCGATACCCGATACCATAAAACTGTCTCCTTTGGCTTCAAGACGTGTTCGCGCAATTTTGGCTCAACCGTTCGCCACGAACATATTGGTATCGCACCATGGACTACTTCAAGTACTTCACTAATTGGATTAAGGGTTTAACATAAGTACTTCAAATTAGTTTAAGGAGTTGTGCGGTTAATTGTTAGTTTTTATCTTTCTTATAATCTATTGTAAACTTATCTTTGATTTGTTATATATATTTACTTTTGCGGTCAAAAGACTTTTTATGGGGTGGTAAGGTGTTTTATAGTATACAGATATGACGTTTAGAACTTTAGTCATACATGTCTTATCACATCTCCTCGAAAAGCCATTTTCCTGCACAGTGCATGTTCATTATTATTATCTAAAACTATAATGGTTTTCAAGATCTATTATTTAACTTTTATATAGTTAGGGTCGAAACATTAATTGTGGTTTCCTACAATTAAAGGTTCAGACCAAGTTTAGAAACTAAGAGGATTAAATGATACTTAACACTGACGTCACTGACGATAAGGGTTATCGCCGTAGGGTATATATGGGAGTGAGTCCCGTCTATCTTTACTCACTCACACTGTATATACCAGCACCCGTAATAAACGTCAGCTTAAAGTATTATTTTTCTCTAGTTTGTAGACGCTCCAGTACCACGGTCACCCCCTAAACGATAACGAATCATCCTATATTTAGTATTACTGTGGGACAAGGGTTTCCAGTTGCGCATTATCGGAAGACGCCCCTAGGCTATACAATCTTCCAGAGGCGCATTATCTCCGACGAATTATCAAGGTATCCTCGAGTAAGGACGATTAGATGATCGGAGGTAAAAACCCCCCGTTCCCAGGGGTAAAAAAATCATATGAATTTATAGATTTTACAGGCATTTTATCATATAAAGTTTGTACTGCTGGTTCAATAGAATTCTTATACTGTAATGTATGGTCAACAAAGTCACTGACATAATCACTTTTATCAATATCATCAGCTTCATTTTCTTCACCAGTTTTCTTTTCTCCATCTTCATTTTCAACTTCTTCCAAAAGACGCAAACAAACCAAAGCTTGGGCTGCTTCTATTGTAGCATTCAGTAATTCCCTTTCTTCACTTATTCTCGAGAGCTCATTTTGTTTTCTAGCAATCTCCATGTCTACTTCATTTTGTTTTCTTGACAACTCGTGTTGTTCTTTTAGTTGCTTTACTTTCAGTTCTGCCAGGGCCAACTTCTCTTTCCTTTTACTAACCGAACTAGAAGTAGATCTACCGCTTGTAGAATGACGACTACTAAATAACGATTGTCCTTCAATTCTCTCCATGTTGATTTTTTCAATATAAAAAAAACAGTTTCTCCAACTAGGCTATAAACCGTACAAATACACACGCAAAGTCTAGCCGACGTAAGAGCAACGGGCTCGTAACTACATAAAAACTTAATGTGACATATAAGTCACGCTGAATTGTTCAGTACACCAAAACAAATTTCACTTCAACAAGTTCAACAGTTTATTACACTTGAAATCATCACCAGACCAGTGTCAATATCAGGCGATACAATCCAATGTCAATGAAAATCGTTCAACAGCATAACAAATTTCAGTGGATCTAACAATAACAACAATTTGTTGGAAACAGGCTTGACATGGACGGGCTCGATGAAAACAAGAACGTAGCTCTCATTTTCACAATGTTAATAATTCTTTAGTTCTCTTTTCATGTAGTTTTTAACCCGGTGTCTCAGTTTTGACCAGATCTTTCCAAACTCCAGTGAAGCCGTCTGCTCCAGACTAGCCAAAACCCCGGGAAAAAACTACGTCATCCTTTAGAGGAGTCCAAACCAAAGACAAGGACTAAATCGTCTAATTTACGGCCATGGACCTAATAAATTGTCTAGTTAAAAAGGTAGCTACACTTCTTTACCAGATAACCAGTTGATTATTTTTATAAACTATATAAGCGTACAAAATTGTTTTTTCTGGCAAGAGGTTTTTATTTATATAATTATTGCGCTTATTAAGTTCAAACTAACAGATAACGATACATATAATATTCTTCGTCAGTCATTGAGGTACAATTCAAATATATAAAAATAAACAATAAAACAATATATTTTGATGTTTGCCATTAGAAAGAAATAAAGTATGTTCATGATATTTTCGATAAACGCGTTCTTTATGACATACGACACGTTCCAATCGATTTTTAATTTCTCTCCACACTTTACAGAACTGTATGGATTAAAAAATCACTTCTGGCCAATGGAGCGCTTTAAAAAATATAAATCCTAAAACAGTAGATGCCAGATTTATTCTACCCCTTTACCCTCAAGATATTAAATTTATCTTCGTTTGATACTGGAGCAAAACATTTCTATACACATTCCCTAGATACCCCCCCCCCCCCAAAGCAAACCCTTGAATATACTGTCGATACTAGGCTGAAATGGTTTCAGTTTCGACTAAATAGTAGAATAATTGGTACAATTTTTTTTTTATCTAAAACTGAAATTATTAAATCAGACCTGTGTACCTTTTTCAAGAAAGAAACAGAATGATTAATACATTTTTATTACAGCTGTGAACATGTACAAGTATATTGGCAAGAATTAGGAATCTGGATTAAACTAAGGGCAAACAATGATTTTGATATCACCTTGATAACATGTTTCTGTGACATTGATATTGATGATAATAAAATTTAAAATTTGATATATAGTGTAGCAAAGTTACACATATACACTGTTAAAATTTTTATGTATTTTTACCTCGTTTTAACTGTCAGAAACATTGCCATCGTTATAGCTGTATTTTAACATTGCATGTTATTTCACAGTCTATAATGTAAATTTACCTCTAACTATTATAAATTTACATACCTGTAAATAGAGTACATGTAAAATTACAGTGATGCTAATTTACATAAATTCGTACAATAACATTTAAAGCAAAACATATTGTGTATTTTGACAGAGTTTATTGTAGAATTACATACATGTATTGTGTAATTTGCTAAGGTAACATTATTCAAAGGAATGTGTTTGTCTCCGCTTGGCTAATAATTCCTAGGTTCGATCCTGGCGAACACAGAAAGTTTTGCGAAACTTTCAGCCGAGCATGTAAAACAACATTCGATATTGTAAAGATATGTGAAATGGAGTTTAATGTGCTACTGTTCTGCTCCTTATAATGGAACGGGTCGTTGACATGACAACGTCTAAGCAAAATGCCCCACACAGCTCATGGCACATGCCTGTCTTTATTAGCAAGTTCATTGCATTCAGATTATGAATTACCTATTTCTCTTAAATGGAATAAACTGGCTGACAGAACAGTAAATATTTTGTATAATATTCGATATGTGGTCACAGGTGGGGGGGGGGTAACCTATGTGATCACTTGTAGGTAAATTTACAATTTTATGTAAAAATAATAATTCCAGCGGCATTTCTGTTAATATACAACTCACGTGATGTAAACTGACACATGGTTGTATTACTACATTTTGAATGTATTTAAAAATAATTATTATACTATTTTGAAAAAGAACAAATTATACTTTTTTTTTCTGACACTATTTATTCAATAAATATTTTACATACTATAAAAGTACACTATATGATTGTGGGATCTGAAAACAAGCCGGGGCTTATATAAATTCATCTCCCGAGGACATTATTTACAATAATAAAATATAAATACATTATATAAGATTGTAATCATAAAAACAAATTAGTATAGAATTACAAAGTAAATTGTTTTACTCTCATTTGATTAAATTTTTTAAAAACGTTTTATTGGATACAATATAAATCAGTTAAAGTACGTAATGTAGTAGACATGTGGTGTGGTAAGCGAAATGGTTATCTGATGTTAATAGCAAGGAACGGGTACGCGAAACTCTGGTTGTGGTAGTAGGAGAAAGAATATATTATTGAGAATATTATTGAGATGGGAGGCGTCTGGCTTTAATATTAAGAACTCGATTTGAATTCGGACAAGTATTTCCAACCTGTCACGAGGCACTATTCGTCATATGATTAGTGTTTAGATAAGTTTAAATATCTATGCTTCATCAAAGGTAAGTCCATCAAAACACGTCAAGTAAAAACCCACAAGTACACATTTAGTATGGTCGGTAAGTAAACTAAACAGTAGATGGCAAGTAAAATGACGGGAAAAATGCCCACAAAAATGATATGAATCGTCGTTCAGTATGATCAATTTAGATAAGTATATTGATAAGAATGGGTAATCAAGAAACGGCGAGTACACAATATGTTTAGACAAACAAGAATCGGTAAGTAAACCAACCGGCAGGTTTATACTGTAAGTACCAACAATCAGTAGGTGGTGAGTAAAAGCACGATAAGAAGTATGTATGCCACTAAAATTACCGAACAGTAGGTGGTAAGTAATAATACATTAACAAGTAAGTATGCGGTGGGTATTAAAGTATCACCCAACAGTGAGTTGATCAAATATATACCCAGTAAGGAAGATCAAACAGGGTACGGGTATTGGCGCACGGTTATTGTTTACTTAAATCTATTGGATTGGTCTATGAATAATTGAACTGAAGTGAAAATTTCCATGTTTGTCGACGAAGCGAGAAGGTTGTTTCCGTATAACAGCGTTCTAATCTCCCGGTGAGTACTTGGTAGTAATAGTGTAGTTTCTTGTCTTGTTCTAGTAAAATTAGTGCAATATAATAAAAAAAATGTTCGCTGTCAGGATGGATTATTTGAAATGTGCATTAAAAACTTGTGATAGTTTAGAGTACTTTTTTGGCATCTTAGTCTTGTGTGAATGATTTGCAATCTTCTTTCTCCTAGATAGTAATGATTTGGGATCGATTCGTCGTTTTTTCGTAAATGATCTTTGAAGTGTTTCAATGATAGACTTTCTTTATGTCGTCTGTTAGATTATTCCAGGATGAAATAGTAGAAGGAAGAAAGGACTGTTTATATATCGATGTTGATGCGAATATGTTTCGGTAGTGAGATTGGTTGCGTGTAGCGTGATAATTTAATGTAGAGACTCGGGGTGGTACGAGCAGTGAAAGGTAGTCGGGAGTTTGCTTATTGATCATCTTGTAGAAAAGAGTTAGTTTATGTCTCGTGCGTCGTTCTTTTAACGAAATAAAACCGGATTCTTTGTATATAACGTTATCTGACGTACCTCTAACAAGTCCAGTTACTGTTCGTAAGGCATCAAGTTGGAGTTTCTCAAGCGCATAAGTCTCGTGGCCTGTACAGTTGTCCCATAGGACGTCTGCATAGTCAAACAGAGGAAGGATGAAAGGCTTGTATATTATTTCGAGTGACTTTCTAGATAATCTGTATTTTAAACTTCGAAAAAGGTCAATAGTTTTGTTAATTTTGGATATGATGTGGTTTAAGTGATGTGTCCAGGTGCATGATTTTTCAAGATAGACGCCTAAATGTTTGTGAGAAGAAACTTCAGATAGGACAGTGTTGTTGAAAGTCAATGGAATGGATAAAGGGTGTTTTTTTCTGGAGAAAGTAATACTAGTGGTTTTGGTGGGGTTAAATGCTACTTTCCAGGTAGAAGCCCATTTGCTAATGGTTGAAAGGTCGGTATTCAGAATTCGTTTAGATGAGACGGGGTCTTCAATGACAAGATATAGGGAAGTGTCGTCTGCGAAAAGTCGTATATTTGATTCTATATCATTAACAAGATCGTTTATGTAGGCAACGAATAGTAAAGGACCGAGAACTGATCCCTGCGGTACTCCTGTACGAACAATAATTGACGAGTTCGAAGATACTCCGTCGATTACTACGCGCTGTTGTCTATTTGATAAATAACTTTCCAGAAGCGAGTGGATATTTCCACGAATACCAATAGCATGAAGTTTTGAAAGAAGACCTCGATGCCAGACTTTATCAAAGGCTTTGCTTATGTCGAAGTATACTGATCTGACTTCTTTGCCTTCGTCAAGAGCTTTACATATTTGGTCATATAGATCTAAAAGTTGGTAAACTGTTGAATCGTTCTTGATGAAACCAGATTGGAGCGGTGTTAGTATCTTAAAGTCAAGAAAGAAGTTGTATATATATTTGTAGAGGCATCTTTCGAAAATTTTACCAATGCAGCTTAATAAGGAAATGGGACGGTAGTTGTTAATGGACGACGGTGGACCATTCTTTAATATCGGCGTGATATGCGAATCTTTCCATTGATCAGGAAATACTGAGTGTTCTAGGAGAAAGTTTAACAGATTTGTGAGTGGATTTGCCAAACTGGAGCAACATGATTTAAGGACTTTGTGATTTATACCATCTGACCCTGAAGCTTTATCAATAGATAGTGACGCGATAATATCTTGGATTTCTGATTTTTTGAATATTGGTGTGTCTAGCTCAAAACCATTTGCCGGAATGTATGGTGGGCTGTCGTTTGGGTTTTCTACGTTAGACTGCGCCATAAAATAATCATTTAGGGCATTAGCCTTTTCAACTGCGTTGTACAAGATTTTGCCTTGTTCGTCTACAAGAGGGGTGATAAGACTTTTGTTCCTCTTAGAACTTAGAACATTTGTTTTTACTAGTTTCACCATTTCTTTTCAGTAAAATGGTTTTCACTGATTTCTTGGTCAAGTTTTTGATAAAACTCCTTTTTTACTCTCCTAACTTCGCCAGTCACATAGTTCCGCTGATGTCTAAAATTTGCCCAATCTATGGGCCCATTTGATCGCTTAGCTTTTTTGTGGAGACGATTTCGCTTCCGTATAATACGGCGAATGTGACCATTCATCCACGGACAATCTTTTGGGCGTACAGTTATTTGTTTATGTGGTACATATAAATCAATACCTGATAAAATGACGCTAGAAAAATTGTTTACTAAGACATTTGGCACTAAGCCCTTCTCCACGTATAATTGATTCCAGTTAAAGTTGTTATAAAACCGATTTAAATTTACAATGTCCATACATTCATAGTTCCAGATTATACGAGGATATGCACGATCGTGTGGTTTGTCTCTACAGATTTGAATCTCGATTGGGCGATGGTCACTCAAGCCGGCGTCAAGAACATTTGAGGAAACGATATGATCTGGACAGGAAACGAGACATAGGTCAAGACGGCTTGATGAATAGGGCGTAATACGTGTTGGGCGTGTAATGAGTTGTTGTAGGTTTAATCTATTGGCCAAATCAAATATCTTACCAGTAGGATAACGTAATGTACCATAGTTAAAATCACCAAGAATAACACAATTCTTATTATCTTCCTTTGCTAAAGAAAAGCTTTCTTCTATGGCAGCCCAGTGTACCGTCACCTCTGAAATTGACGTAATTTCGCTTACCACTGAATGAGAAGAGTATGATAAAAGTAATAAAAGTAGCAACATGATTTTATCCACTTTTCTTACGTTTTTACTGAACATGTACATTTTGAGAGTATGATTGAATAAAATTGAGTACTTATCATTTATATGTAAACAATGTTTTGAAAGTAGGCGGTACATACAGATACATTGGCAAAGTAAACTAACATATATACAAAAATTATAGAAGTGTAAAAGGTTTGACGGAAGCAAATGTTTGTATATGTAAACAATGTTTAAAATGTATGTGGGGTATAATACAAGATAGGCATATTTCAAGTAATAAACATCAAACGTAGAAAACTTATATACATTAGAGGTAGAGAGTAATATCTCGATTGTGTCTTGGATGAGGATCGGATCGTGATCAATATTCATATAATAGTGGGTAATTTCAGTATAAGCCAGAATGGGTTATAAGTCACAATTATCAGAGTGACAAAGGTAGATGTGTAGTGGTTAACGAGTATGATCAGGGATATGTGCATTATGGTAATGATTAATCCTAGGTATGCGGAGATGAATACCATATAATAGTGTTAGGTATGTAGGGATACATAATATACTGGTAGTGGTAAGTATGTACTGTAGGGACAACATATCTAGTAATTGTAGTTTTGGAGGGATATATTATAGTAATGGTAGGTATGTAAGGATACACACATTATAGTAATGGTGGGTATGTAGGGATACACACATCATAGTAATGGTGGGTATGTAGGGATACACACATCATAGTAATGGTAGGTATATATGTAGGGATATACACATCATAGTAATGGTAGGTATGTAGGGATACACCATAGCAATGGTGGGTATGTAGAGATACACACATCATAGTAATGGTGGGTATGTAGGGATACACACGTCATAGTAATGGTAGGTATGTAGGGATACACACATCATAGTAATGGTAGGTATGTAGAGATACATCATAGCAATGGTGGGTATGTAGGGATACACACATCATAGTAATGGTGGGTATGTAGGGATACACACGTCATAGTAATGGTAGGTATGTAGAGATACACACATCATAGTAATGGTAGGTATGTAGGGATACACATATCATAGTAATGGTAGGTATGTAGGGATACATCATAGCAATGGTGGGTATGTAGGGATACATACATAATAGTAATGGTAGGTATGTAGGGATACACACATCATAGTAATGGTAGGTATGTAGATATACATCATAATAGCAATGGTGGGTATGTAGGGATACACACGTCATAGTAATGGTAGGTATGTAGAGATACACACATCATAGTAATGGTAGGTATGTAGGGATACACATATTATAGCAATGGTAGGTATGTGGAGATACACACATCATAGTATTGGTAGGTATGTAGGGATACACACATCATAGTAATGGTGGGTATGTTGGGATACACACATCATAGTAATGGTAGGTATGTAGAGATACATCATAGCAATGTCGGGTATGTAGGGATACACACATCATAGTAAAGGTAGGTATGTAGGGATACACACATCATAGTAATGGTAGGTATGTAGAGATACATCATAGATCAGTAATCTCCCTTGCGCTGAGAAGCAGCAGTTGAGAGCTCTGCAAAGTTTTCAAAGTTTTTCTATTTTATCTTGTTGTGAACTTTACAATTTTTGGCACAGTGTTACATAATGAAAGAGGAAGTGAAGAATTACTGACATCTTGATAAAATTTTGGATATTTTATGTGTTATGCACTGATTTGGTTTTTGTTATTGGTATTTGAATGGTGTGATATGTCCTGAGTTGTTAATCACCAAATTGTTGTGTTTTAATGGCTAGTAAAGTGGTGTATTCATCACAGACTCTCTACACCTTAAACAATGAACAGTGCCATCAAGTGAACTCTACTCTGATCAACTCTCTTAAACTAAGCAACATATTTAATTCAAGAAGGTGAAAAGAGGGTGTAGAGTCGGTAAAAAGAAATCACTATACAAAAAAAGTCTGAAGTTATGCTTGATCAATATTCGATCACTTAATAATAAAACAATACAGCTCACTGAACATTTATCAGACCGTGGCGGTGAAATAGCACTACTAACAGAAACCTGGCTGAAAGTAATACCAGTGGTCCATTAATCAGTGAATTATTGGCCTTAGGCTACAAGCTTGAACACATCCCCCGTAAAGGTAGAGGGGGTGGGGTCGGTATCCTTTTCAAGACTAGTTTTTCTATGACGGTTAGAAAGCAGACACAGCAGTATAACTCATTTGAATACATAGAGGCAACTTGTAAATCAACCACAGAAACCATAAGATTTGTCTTTATATATAGGCCCCCATTGATAAAGAAAAACAAAACTATAATACCAATATCAGAATTTTTTTCACAGAGTTAGGAGAATATTTGGAGAGCCTTGTGTTAAGACCCGGTAAACTCTTAATAGCTGGTGACTTCAACATTCATGTCGATAATCTTTCAGATCCCAGTGCAGTACAATTTGCTAAGTTAATCGGTTCATTCGGTTTGAGTCAATATGTTGACGTACCAACCCACATATTAGGTCATACTCTTGATTTAATACTAACAAGATCTGGTGAAATTAATATTAATGACTTTGATGCTTTAGATTCTCATCTTAGTGACCACCTTGCTCTCCATTTTACAGTCCCATTTGATAAAGCCTGCACTACGACCCCCAAAACTATTAAATACAGAAAATACAAAAGCATTGATTTAAATGTTTTTTCGGAGGACATAAAAAACTCAACAGTACTAAATTCACCATCAGCAGACGCTAACATACTAATCGCAAATTATAATACAGCTGTACAAAATATCGTTGATAAACATGCACCTATGATATCCCGAACGATTCTCATTAAACCTAACTGTCCATGATTCAATGGTGAGATACGTGATGCTAGGAAACGAAGGCGTAAGGCAGAGGAGTTGTTTTAAGAAAACAAAACTCCATATCCATAAACAAATCTATCTACAAGAAGTAAAAGCTGTTTCTAATCTGGTCAAAAAATCAAAAAAAGAATTCTATAATATGAAAGTAGCTGAGTGCGGAAAAGATCACAAACAATTATTTAAGACCGTAAAACAACTTATCAACTCATCTAATAACAACAATATTCTCCCGGACTACGACTCTCCAGTTCAGCTGGCAGACAAGTTTTCAGATTATTTCAATGACAAAATTGAAAATATTAGACTACATATCCTCGAAAAGCAGAAGATACTCCGAAGCACTGTACCATCATATAAATACAACTCTGTTTCTGTCTTAGAATCCTTTGAGCCGTATGACACCAAAACTTTAAAGAAAGTTGTTATGAACACGAAGACAAAGTCATGCTCTCTTGATCCACTGCCGACTTGGATTCTGAAAGAACACATTGATATATCTTTATGCCATCGTTGCTTTCGATTGTTAACAGCTCCTTGAAATCGGGCATATTTCCAAAGCAGCTCAAACAGGCAATTGTAAGGCCTTTAACAAAGAAAGTCAGTTTTGACCCCGTTCTCCTTAAAAACTACAGACCCGTGAGTAATCTAAGCTATGTCTCGAAGTTGCTAGAGAAATGTGTTCTTCTTCGTCTACAACATCATATGTCCACCAACAGTCTTGACAATGCTTACCAATCCGCGTACAAAGAATATCACAGTACTGAAACAGCCTTGATCAAAATTGTTAATGATATCTATTTCGAATTAGATAAACGCCGTTGCGTAATATTAGTTCACTTAGACCTGTCCGCTGCATTCGACACTCTGGACTCGGAAGATCTCTTGGATACTCTTTGGACAGAAATCGGGCTACGTGGTACAGTTTTCAAGTCCTATCTAACCGATAGAAAACAGCGAGTTTGCGTAGGAGATGAATACTCCAAGGATGTTCCCCTGCTCTGTGGTGTCCCACAGGGTTCAGTTTTGGGACCGGTGTTATTCATCATCTTCACCAAACCACCGAATAAAATCGCACAGAAATATGGCCTTAGTATCCACCTTTTTGCATACGACACACAGCTTTATATTAGCTTCGAAGAACAATCCCAATCGCACACAGTCGCAAATGTGGAGACATGTCTGCAAGAAATTCATGACTGAATGACACTTCATTTTTTAAAGCTAAACCCTGACAAAACAGAGATTCTCTTTCTAGGGAGTAAACACCAACTGAACAAAATTAAACAAACCACTTTTCATCTGGATGGCGAGATCATTAATCCCACTAGCAAAGCTAAAAATATTGGCGCCATTATTGACTCGTGCGTCTCTTTTGATAACCATATAACTGCCGTCTGTTCCTCATCATATTATCAACTTTATAAACTAGGAAAAATTAAAACTTATTTAAGCTCTGTAAACCTTGAACTTTTGATTCATGCTTTAATAACCACTAAATTGGATTATCATAATGCTCTACTGTACGGACTTCCCAAATCACAAATTCAACGTCTGCAACATGTTCAGAATTCGGCTGCACGTTTACTTACTGAACTCGGAAAATGGCCCATATCACCAAAACACTGAAAACCCTTCACTGGCTTCCTGTACATCCAAGAATAATATTTAAAATACTCTTGCTGACCTACAAAGCTATTAACAACTCTGCTCCATCCTACATCAAAAATCTCATCCTCACATATATTCCAGGAAAATGTCTACGATCTTCTTCAAAACATCTCTTAATAGTACCATCCACGAGCTTAGAAATAACCAAACTTCATTCCAGTACTCTTCAGCTCTTTTGTGGAATTCACTACCCCTTCATGTAAAAACATCAAAGTCCGTCTGCATTTTTAAAACAAGACTGAAAACGCACCTGTTCATACAACACTATAGATGAAATGGAACCAAATTGTCGAACTTTGCGAGCGCATTTGGAACTCTTAATACGAGTATTTATTGCGCTATATAAATTTGGATGTTATGTTATGTTATGTTATGGGTATGTAGGGATACACACATCATAGTAATGGTAGGTATGTATAGATACATCATAGTAATTGTAGTTTTGGAGGGATATATTATGGAAATGGTAGGTATGTAGGGATACATATAGTAATGGTTGCTACGCAGGGATATAAACATCATAGTAATGGTGAGTGTACAAAGATACATACATACATTTTTGTAATGGTAGGTGTAGCGATACACACAATATATTAATGGTAGGTATGTAGGAATACACAAGTAATCCTATGCGGGTATGGAGGGGTATGCTTAATCACAACGGCCGGTGTGTGGGGATACATGCTTAATAGAAACCGTGTGTGTGTTGGGATACATACATTATATTAATGGTAGGTATGTAGTGAATACACTAGTAATCTTAGGTAGGTATGTAGGGGTATGCTTAATAACAACGGCGGGTGTGTGGGGATACATGCTTAATAGAAACCGTGTGTGTGTTGGGATACATACATTATATTAATGGTAGGTATGTAGGGAATACACTAGTAATCTTAGGTAGGTATGTAGGGGTATGCTTAATAACAACGGCGGGTGTGTGGGGATACATGCTTAATAGAAATGGGGGGTGTGTTGGGATACGTACATAATATTAATGGTAGGTATGTAGGGATACACTCTAATAATCAACGGCGGGTATGGAGGGGTATGCTTAATCACAACGGCAGGTGTGTTGGGATACATGCTTAATAGAAATTTATTGTGTGGTGGGATACATACATTATATTAATAGTAGGTATGTAGTGAATACACTAGTAATCTTAGGTAGGTATGTAGGGGTATGCTTAATAACAATGGCGGGTGTGTGGGGATACATGCTTAACAGAAATAGTGGGTGTGTAGGGATACTTACATTATAATAGTAGTTTTGTGTATCTAGGAAAAGACATGCATAGTGTGATATCCGCTATCATAACTATTGGTATACATCTTTAAGTCTATATTTAGGCAGTGAACAAGAGGTAGATATACAATATATACTTTTGATTATCATAGCTAAGGTTACACTTTTATAAGACAGTATTCATAAACTATACCAGAGGCAGGTGTTTCAATAATCATGGCCGGATGTATACATATATAGATCAATATTTATGCCCAATGATAAAGACAGGTATGTAATTATATCAATTTGGCATAACTAGGGGTATCTTTAAAATATTGTTTTTGGCATGCTGGTACAGCGCTGAAGGTATGCGTACAGCTATAATACCATCTGAAGATAACTAGGGGGTACATCTTTAAATCAAGCGATGTCGTAATTATACAATGTTAATGGCCAGTGATAAAGGTGAGCATGCAAGAAGTAACATCCATTTTCGAAACTGAAGGTATGCTTCTTTAAATCAGATATACGCTCCCAATGATATAGTTTGGATATGTATCCATTAGATAATGCACAACGATAAAACTAGATAGCTATGAAGTGATATACTTGTTTGATCCGCGGATAGAAAATTCTAAATCTATATTCACAGAATAAGATGATGATTGGTATAAAATGGATATGAAATAAAATGTAAGCTATTATATCTATGGATATATTATAATAATATCTCAAGGTCCGTTTATTCTGATATATCAAGAAGTTTGCAAAGGACGGATATTTTAACATGATAAAGAATAGTGATTATTCCGGTCTGTTATGTTTTGTGTTGATTGTTGGTGTTATTATTGTTAGTCTATGGCGATAACAATCACATGGTGAAAGTTTCAGCCAATCAGGTTATCTCTTTTGACAGTTTAACCTGCTATATTTGCACGTGTATCATCTTGGGGAATGTGAAACATACCGTTAGTTTCTATTTGCTGATTTAGTTTGTAAACAAAAGAAGACAAATAGCAAATTACTGTGCTTGGGTAGGTTCTTCGTCCATTGGAATATTAACAAAAGGATCATCCACATCTGTACGACGAAGAGTCAATTTTAATTTTGTTTCTGATATGACCTGATTTAGTTCTTTTGTGTTCTTATAAGGACCACTCTGTCATCGCGTCTTTTGGCAAAAATTATCCCATCGCTTGTCCAGGTTGACTGAATTTTCTTTTCTTTTTGGAGTTGTCGTGCTTGGAAAGCCAGGTTTGAGCGAACTTTAGTAAGGTCTTCATTTATGAAAATATTGTTCTGGTAAATATCTGGTATTTTCTGGTGGGTTCTTGGTGTTGAGGCGCTAAGTTGGGAGGGGTCAGGTTCGTTTGACTTTACTTCAGTTTGGTCTCCTTCAGGGCTGACACTAAAGAATATTTTGACTTTGCTTTTTATGTCTTTGAGGTTTTTTGCCTGCTTTATGAAGGACCTCTTAGTATAATAGCCCCTGAATCTACATATGATTTGTCTTGGGCGTGTGCTTTCTAACTGGGGATTTCCTACTCTATGGCTCCTATTTATGTCATTCAGTGTAATATTAATTCCAATAAGTTTACCAACCTCTATGACTATATTGTCTGTGTCCTCGTCAGGTCTTTCTGTGACTCCAGATATTCGTATGCCCTCTCTTCTCCCGTATTGCTCCAGTTCATCGTTTTTGTCTTTTAACTCTTGGATCTCGGTATCTTTAGTTTGCATTTCAGTCTTTAAATCTGTGATTTTCTTTTTAAGGAATCCAAGCTTTTCTTCAAATTGAGGAATAACGACCTGGGCCAGGAGGTTTGCCAGTTTGAAAGCCACTCTATCGTCCTGTAGACAGACTAGCACTTGATTTGATATAGCGGTACTCACGTCTTCATCTAAGAAAACACTGTCTTTTGATGGTTTATTCTTCTTGGTTTCGAGATTAGTTGTGGAACTCGAACCTAGTCGTTTTCTCAAGTTTTCGAAAGATATCCGAGTGCTACTAGTAGAAGCCATAATTAAGGATCTCTAGACACAGTGCGACAGATAACAAAAAAGACAAGTAAACAAAGATGGCTACCTTACAGTCACACTGTAATCACACAGTTAGCGTCCCTGGTTACGTGAATTTGTACACACAAAGGTAAATTTCAGAGATTTTTTTTTATATAAAGTTATACAGTTAATATTTACCACATTACAGTTAGCCGTACTACGCACAATATAAATTTCTAAAAGCGATCCGATCTCATATTAGACAAGTCTTACAGCAGCAGCGAGAGCAACGTCTTGACTCCTGCCGCCGTGACACCTGTTTATTTCTTTGATAAGTTCAAAATTTCGCTTTTACTTGTCTTTACCACTCTTGGATCTGGAAGACTTGTTGTTCAACCCGTGTTCAGCTTGAAATGGGGATCAGCCAATCAAATTATACTTGGTGACAAAGTTCAAGATAGATGAAAACATTGTGAAGGATAAAAGATACTAATCATAATATAATTGGATTTGTCACCACCTTTAATCCTCACAATCCTAATTTTTCCAGCGTAATTAAAACACATTTCCCACTACTTAAACAAGATAAAAAAATGAAAAAACTTATTAATGCACTAACGTTTATCCCTCAAAAAGACAACCTAAAAACCTTAAATCAATATTAACCAGGGCTAAATTTGAATCCATCAGTCCAATTAAGGAAGTTTTAAAATGTGGAAGGGATAATTGCGGCACGTGTAGATATTTAATTGAAGGTAAATCATTTATTTTTGATAGTGGAATATAATTTTTTGTCAATGAAAGTATGAACTGTAAAGTAACTTATGTATTATATGTCATAAAATTTAGTGGCTCTGCCCAACTGTACATCGGTTGCACTAACAAGTTACAAAACAGAGTAACGGTTCATAGACAACATATCAGGGAAATAATTTAAGGAAGATCCCTTTAAGTGAGCATCTTGATATCTGCGGTAAAGGCGAATTCAAAATATAGCCTTTTTTAAGATGCCGTATTCAGACTCCATGAAAATGAGATTGAAGGAACAATATTTTATTGACAAATTTAAACCCAAATTAAACATTTCAAAATAATAACAATATTATACTATATCTAACTCATTATTATTACATTATTGTATGTTTATTCTTCCATGACGTCACGTCATTGTTATTGTTATTGAATGTCTTGACAAGCTCAGGCGAAACATGTAGACAATAAAACAATAGAACTTTTCAAAGGCATTTTTAACCTTTTTTTTTTAAACTATATATATATATATATATTATATATATATCCAACATTATTAGCACAACCGCAAAGCTGCACTACTTTGTTTGGTTCATTCTCATCCAGCCCAAAACTTAAATAATCATGTAAGCGTGACTAAGGTGTTAATTGGAATTTCTAAAGAAGGATTAGCTGTAGTCTGTTTCACATTGGGCACTGTTTATTTTATGAGGTTAAACCTAATAGTAAAACAAAATCATTCTTGGTATTTAAAGTTGCTAGACAACCTTGTATGTGTAGCTTACATCGCCAGTAGATGGTATCTTTGTAGCTGTTCTTTTTGGTGTATTCGAAACCAGCATGCATTAATATACGACCATCTGACCATTAGATGTTGGTAAGAACTGCACCTGAACATTTGCATTTGCCATTTAGACATAATATCAACTGAAAAGTCACTCCCTTAAGTAGGTTTTAATTGAACCAAATTGATTCATTCCTTTCTAAAAAATCACTCATTAAACATAGTTCACATGACACTTATTAAACAGTTAATCCATATCTAATTAGGTGAACACATTTCAGCTACAGACCATAATCCCCCAGCCCTAAACCGTTAATCCCCTTAATCAATATTTTGAGCTGGATGAGAACTCCCACTTTGTTTCACGGTAGTTCAAGTTCGAGTTCTTTATTTCTTTGAGTCATACGACTCATCAGATAGACATATTCAATATAAATACCTAAATATTTTACACAATAGGTAAACAAATCAGGTTATGTACAGAATTTTACATATGTATAGTATGGAGAGCAGGCGACTTGAAAATTTTTAATGTACAACATTCAATAAATTATTCCTTCTTTTATTACAGTAATATAAAAATAATGCAAGATCATTTAATGCTTTAATATTATGAACACTTAGCAGTAGAGTCAATTTATGAACACTAGGATTTCGAATATAATAATTCTTTATATATCTTTTACGAAGATCGGAGAATACAGGACAAATTACAATATAGTGGTATTCGTCTTCAATATCATTTGATTTACAAAGGTTGCAGACTCTGGCTTGTCGGGGTTTATTTTTAAAACGACCAGATTCGATGTGTAATTCTATTCTAGAGATATATGTGATATAATTACAATTTAAAGGTTTCGAAAGATAATATTGAAGTTCGAAGGTAGATATGAGATGCTGACATAATATACCTTTAGGAGATGTACATATAGATTCATAGCATTGTTGTTTAAAGACATCAAATATTCTTTTTTTAAAAATAATATAATCCAATTTAGTTAAGTTTTGATAATCATCCCACATATAACCCAATCCCAAAGAACATAATTCATTTGATTGATATCTCTTGTGCCTCTTTTACATATGAACTGACAATGATTGCAAAAAATAATATCCTAAACAAGATAGTAACCATTCGACCCAGGGATAAGTTATGGATGAATAATACAATTAGAAAATTAAGCAAAAAAAAAAAAAGGTGCACAAAAAAGCTGTAAGAACAAATTCAGAACCTGATTGGCAAAGCTTTCGAATAATTAGAAATGAATATATTAAGCTTATTAGTAAATTTAAACAGGAATTTTATGAAAATATAGATCAAAAAATAAATAATAATACAAGATTTGGTAGTAAAGACTGGTGGCGTCTTGTCAAGTCTTATGTAAAAGGGCAACGTATAAAAAATGATGAATTACCTCCCCTTATCAACAATGGATTCCTTTCCTCCACCCCCTTGGATAAGGCAAACTTCTTAAATGACTTCTTTATCAACCAGTCTCAACTTGACACAGTCAATGCACAGCTTCCTGAACTTGAACACAGCCCAAACTCACTCAGCAATCTTACACTATCACCTCAAGAAATTAAAGACATGATTTTATCATTAGATACCCCCAAAGCTACTGGGCCTGATCACATAAATGTCAAGTTATTAAATTACATCTCATCTGAAATATGTAACCCTTTATGTAATCTATTCAATCTCTCCCTTTCGACAAAAACTGTACCGATAATCTGGAAATCAGCTAATGTTATTTCAATACTGAAAAAGGCGACCCTTCTGAACAGACCAGTTTCCCTTTTGAGCATTATTGTGAAAATTTTCGAAAAATGTATTTACAAGCATGTCTTTAACTTCATGAGGGATAATGCAATCATAACTAACTTACAAAGCGGTTTTATGCATGGTGACTCAACAACCTATCAACTAATTGACCTTACGCACTTCTTTTGTCAAGCCATAGACGAGGGCCAGAATACGAGGACGGTGTTCTGTGACATCAGCAAGGCATTTGACAGGGTGTGGCATGCTGCACTGTGTCGAAAGCTTGGGGCGGCTGGAATTAGAGGAGACTTGCTTCAATGGTTTAAACAATATTTATATGAAAGAAAGCAAAGCGTTGTTGTAAGTGGAGTGTCCTCTGATCCCAAGACCGTCCTTGCTGGCGTACCACAGGACTCTGTCCTCGGTCCCCTTCTCTTTCTCATATATATAAATGATATCGTTAAGAACATAAAATCGAATATTCGACTTTTTGCGGATGACACTAGCATCTATCTAAAAATTAATGACCCAACCGCATGCGCGACTGTCTTGAATAGTGACCTTGAAATGTTTAACAAATGGGCAAAACACGGCTGGTTTCCTTTAACCCGCTGAAAACTGAATCACTTGCACTGACTACTAAACGAGACCCACTGTTACCTACACTAAATTTAGACGGAATTCCTATTAAAGAAGTTTATCAACACAGACATTTGGGATTGACTTTTCAGAAAAACTGCAAATGGGACATACATGTAAACATAATTTTGAGTAAAACGAGTAAAATGATTAATTGCCTTAGGTCGTTAAAACACCGCCTTAATAGAAATACCTTGAAAACTATATATTCCTCTTTTATTCTCCCACATTTTGACTATTGTGACGTAATTTGGGATGGGTGCACAGACGAACTAAAAAATAAATTAGAACACTTACAACTAGATGCACTCAGGACTGTATGCGGGGATGTGAAGGGTGCCAGTCATGGGTTGTTATATGAAGAAACAGGATTTATCACTCTGCAAGAGAGACGAAGGCGTCACAAACTCATTTTAATTTTAAAAATTATTAACCAGTTAACCCCTCCATACCTCCATAATTTAATTCAGTTTTCCAGTACTCCGTATAATCTTCGTAACAGCAATAATTTACCTGATTACTTTTGTCGAACAACTTTATTCTCTAAATCCTTTATACCTTCTACCATAAAAGAATGGAATAACTTTGATATAAGTATTAGAAATTCGACCTCTATAAATAAATTTAAAACCAAATTAATTAATAAAAATAAAAATATACCCCCTTATTTCAACTTTGGCAAACGTAAACATCAAATAATACATAGTCGTCTTCGTCTCTCTTGCAGTGACTTAAATGGTCATAAGTTTTTAAGGCATATTCCTTCGAAGATACCGATCAGTTTCTTTCACATTGCTCCTTACATTCTGATGCACGTAAAATATCAATAGATCTTTTACCACCAAATTTTATCAATACACATAATCTTTTATACGGTGCAAACAGTAGTCATATTTCGTTAGAAATCTTTGAAAAGGTCCATATATGTTTTTTGATATTAGCAGAAGGTTTTGAGATCAGTATAACCTCTTCATCGATCAAAATGCGAACACGAACAACTGCGTAGCCAATGTGTAAATATGTATATATCAAATGTTGTGGATTAAGTATTCATTTTATTGTTTTATTGTTTACTCACTTATTTACTTTACATATTCATATTAATTATTTTATTTAGGAGAGAGGTCATATAGGCTATGCCTGTTCCTCAATCCTTTTCAATATCTGAATAAAACATTGTTTAAAAAAAAAAAAAATTCATTTTTAAAATTTAAAATCCATGGATCGGAGTTGTTAATTATATCAAATAAACAACACTTTAAAACAACATTATTGGTAGAACATAATTTTTATAAAATATTTGAAAATTCGAAGTTTTCGTGTTATTGATAAAGGGTATCTCCCTAGCTCATGATACACCATGGAACTGTTTGTAGTTTGCCGAACTCGTAAACTCTGTTAAAAATATAAATGGATTTTTTCTATATCTTGTCCTTTGTGGAATCCCAAGATTTCAGAACCATAGTATTAAAATGCTATTTACATACGTATCAAATACAGATAATTTGGTTTCAACATTAAAATAATTTTCATCACAAACTTTGAAGACAGAAAATGATGCTTTCCTACCCTGTTCAGACAGATGTTTTTGTGTTTTTAAAAATTTACCATTATAGTGTAATAAAAGGCCTAAATAGTTGAATTCATTTACAATTTCGAGATTAAAATTAAGATATCGCCAAACCTGATTCATGGTTATCTTACCACCGTTTCTAAAGACAACAACTTTCGTTTTGGCAGTGTTTATCGTTAAAGTCCATTTGTTTGCATATGTGTGCAAGGAGTCTAATAAAGTTTGTAAACCAATAGCTGTTTCAGAGATAAGGACTTTGTCATCGGCATACATTAAAGAGAATAAATTTGGCCACATTAATGGAATTGATGGACAATTTGAATCTTTAAAATGTGTTTCAACATCGTTAATATAAATAGAGAATAGAAGCGGTGATAAAATTTCACCTTGAAAAAGACCAGTTGCACATTCAAAAATATCAGATACATCATTATTTAGTTTTACACAACATTTAACTTTATTATATCACAGTTAGTATTTTACCATCAATACCATTTATTATTAATTTATAACATAGTAACATCGTGGTTTTAATTGGCTATAGTTACCATTGTCTATGGTTACATAGTATATAGGTAACGAGCAGAAAACATGTATACACGCGTGTCAATCTGTTGTTTATGGGTACAATACAATTTAGAAACAATGAATTGTGGATAATAAAGGGATAGATTAAGAATATTAAAAAATGAAATTGATGGTCAATTGTTACTTAATATATAAATATATATATACATAAATAAATACAAAATACGTCCAGGTAAGAAAATCTTCCACTTTACTTCATTTTGACATACATTAAATAAAATAAAAACCAAGTACGAACAATCCAAACCATTAGACAAAATTCGAAGTCCTAAAAACGGTATAGGCAAAAATGTGTAATATCGCAAAATAGTGTAATCAGCATATGGACTGTTCACCGTGTACAAAATACACGACGAACAATGGTAACATGTGTCCTAGGAAGAGTAAGCTTACCCTGCCTGGCGCGCCACACCCGCCATAGCTGCATCCAATCTTCTAGGCGAAAAATCGGTAAAATAGTGTGATAGACCAATGAACTATCGGTATGCAAAATGCACGTGATGAACAGTGTTAACGATGTAGTACACATATATTATCAGGGAGATAGTATACCCGTCAATTAAATATGTCTAGAATAATAGTCGAGAGAGACATGTTATATTTACCGACCAAGTCAATATGGCGACCATGAAACTTTTTAAAGGCTTTAATAAGTCTAGTTCGCAAGTATTCCTGTAGTAGAAGCTTAGATGACAAATGCCTCGATCTACTCAAAAAATCAGAATAGAATGAACAAGCTCTCGCGTAACGAATTAGCTGGGACACAAACACTCCATAAGCTGGCGATATTGGAATGTTACTACTAATAAATGGAAAGTTAACAATCGGAAAGTCAAAGTCATCACGTTTATCGTACAATTTAACACTTAGTTTATGGCAATTGTCAAAATCGAGACGCAGATCCAAGTAGGAAGCGCAATTGTCACTGTCAGTAGTATTTTTAATTTCGAGCTCATCAGGATATATGAATTCTATATAATCACTGAATTTTGGATTATTCAGTGATAGAACATCATCGATATATCGATAAGTGAAATTAAAATGTCTAACTAAACGTTTATTGGATTTTACGAGTGCCTGCATGTACTCGGCTTCGTAGGAATAGAGAAACAAATCAGCAAGCAAAGGTGCACAGTTGGTACCCATGGGGATACCTACCACTTGCTGATAAATTTCCCCTCCAAATTCAACAAAGATATTATCAATTAAAAAATCCAACATCTGAATTATCTTGATGGCTGTGTATTTGTTTTTTTGAATCACTATGGTTCTTGACAAAATAAGTGGAATTGTAATTGACAACTAAATATTTATATCTAGCATGTCCAGATTTAGATGAAAAGACACTGTGAATAATGTCTTTCAACCGAGTTTTTAATTTACTATGGGGAATTTTAGTGTACAAGGTAGAAAAGTCAAACGTTTGTATAGATGAGACTGAAGCAAGTGATCTAGATTGCAAACCATCAAGTAATTCTTTGGAATTTTTTAAGATCCACATTTGAATAATATCACTACGAGAGCATATTGTGTCGCAGTATTTTTGAATACCCTCTTTCACTGCCGTTAGTATAGATGTCAATACTTTTGAAAGTGGTTTTGTGGAACAACGGGATGAACCTGCTATAAAACGTTGCTTGTAGGGATTTTTATGTAGTTTAGGTATCCAATATAGCAGCGGCAGATCTGTATAGGTATCACCACATGGCGTACCAAATGAAGTGAGTACAGATCTGTGATTGGATAAAATTTCATCCTTACTTAAAGTCGAGCGTTTATATGTAGCACTGTCAGTAGGTTTCCCGAAATTAAGTTCTTTTAACAGACAGTCATAATAGTACCGTTTACATATAAACACTAGATTATTGGACGCTTTGTCAGCTGGTACAATGACATACTTGTCATGTAAGGCGTTGAGATTTGCAACAATGCTAGCATCATTGAAAATAGATTTAGGCCTAGTATCAACTAACAAACGTTGCATATAAATTCTGCGTTTAAGTAAACGACTAATAGACTTAGTCCAATCTGAGAGAGTATCATAGATAACATCTCCCCTCTTGGCCCATGATCTAGCGTAGTCCTCTACGGCATCCATAATAAGTTTGAAATTTTGATCCCATGAAAATGGTTGTGGTTCCCGGTATTTGGGCCCTTTGGATAAAATTTCACGTAACTTATTATGCTGGACTTTATTCAAATCACCAGTGACTACATGTCCAGCTGGTTGGTAAATGAAGGACGACGTAGAGCAAGAACAGGGTAGAGGGTTATCATATAATTCCTTTGCATTGATGTTAGATCACATAAGCTAGTTATCTGCCTTCTATGGGCGTCTTCAGATATTAATGATGTATACAAGATATTACAACTATGATACATATATATATACATTTTTAGAATAATAGGTATCCATGACAATGGATTATAAATAATATTAAGTAACGTACAACAAAAGGTTAAAAGTATATAATACAAGACTTGACATTAATCTACATGACAATGGTCAATATATTAGATCAATTAAAGTTCATAGACTAATTATGGGTTTATTCCCATAACGCCGATTCACCGAGTTTTAGGGGGACGATTTTGGTCGGTGTTAAGGGGTCGACTGGCCAAGAACAATAGATCCAAGCTGGGGGATAAAACTAATTAAGCCGATAATTTTGGGAGCATTTATTTTTTAAAAAATGTATAACAACCTTTAAGACATATGATTATACATGTAAATAATTTTAACTTTTGGCACGCATAAAATGTCCAACATAGTCAAAAAATTCTAACAAATTCAATCCTCCTTCTTCATATCTATATTTTGCATCTTGGATCTTTCTGTTGATATCTGTGTATTTTTTTCCTTTTATGTTGGTTGTCGCTGGCCACTCGAATACTGCAACAACTGAATCTCGGTCATCTTTTGCTCTTTTTTCAAAAATGCCATCACTTCAAAAATATTCGGATGAGCTTTTCCAATTAATTTTTCCTAGACGCCCGTACCACCCCTCTACAGATTTGTTGGTTCTTCGCGTGGTTTGTTTGTGGTTCCATTGTACTTGAGTGAATTGACCGTCTAACCATTGGGTAACCATTTAGTCGGCCAATTGTTGAAATTTCTCATTATCTAGTACCTTGGCCATTATTTGGATCCATGCGTCATCAATCTGCAAATAAAAGAAAGATACATATAAATTATCTATATGTATCACCCAGCAACACATAGGTAACTGCCACCTCTTGCTGTAGGAAGAAACTTAGATTGTAACTGTGCATTAGTCATCGTAGAAAGAAATATTTACGTATTTATACCTATTTTGAGAAATAATCACAATGAACTGAATTTCGATCATTTGTCAGCTTCTTGTTGAACTGTCGTAGCCTATATCATTTCATTAATTAATGAGTGGGTTGAGTTTAAGTGAACTATATTAATAATCTGAACAAAGTAAAGTAAACTATAGATTAAGAAAACTATAGTAAGTAAGTTGAATTTAAGTTAACTATATTAATAATGACTGGTCCCTACCTCATTAACGCCTTTAATCCGTTCTTAACCCATCAAAGAGTGCCGCGGTCGACTTTCCAAACTCTGGTGAGTCGGCGTTATGGGAAGACACCTAATTAAGTAATCTGGCTATAATAAAACTTAACCTTTCATTAATTTACATGTCTTCTTGGTATAATTTGACAATAGAACCATACAGGTTAATTAAATGTCAATAGAAGAATTATGTAATTTAGCTGTAAACTTATTTATATCCACCTTCTTCTCTAATAAACCGATTATAGAGAAATAAAGAATTACAGGGTTTAAAATCCCATTGTTGAAGTAAAAAGTGTCAATATATATATATATAAAGATTATTTAAAATGAAATACGGTGGGAGGGGACAAATTAAACATTTAAATCTGGTTTGAACCGGTCAATAAAGTGTGCTTCCATATTTCGTCTCTTGATAGTATTGTCAATGTTGACTTTGTAAAAAGGAAAAATACTTAATTTAATGTTTAAATTCTTAGCATAAGTATTCAAATGTTAAGAGACTTTTAAAACAGGATTAGTTTGTAAACTCTGCTGCCTATGAACTCGGGCGCGTGCACGTAATTCAGTGCCACATTCTCCCAAATAGAATTTCTGACAATTATTGAAGATAAGAACATAAATTAAATTTTCAGTACTACAATTCATATTATTATTAATTCTAAACGTATAATTGGTATTAGGTAAAGTGAATTTAGTATCAAGAATCATATGTTGGCAACATTTACAAAGTAAGCTATGACATTTAGAAGTAGTAAACGTTGCATTACTAGAAGCTTGAAATTTTGCTCTAGTGAGTATTTTCTTAAGACTAAAGTGTTGACGTTTACTATTAATGAAATCTATGCCATGAAATTGATTATTAAGATTATCATTAGAAAGGAGAACATTCTTAGTGTCATAAATATGTTGAAAAAAGTTATTATGTCGAGGATTATATGTTGAAATAAAAGTAATACAAGTAGAGATATTCTTTTCTTTAGGCGTTCTTAATGCTTCTATAGTTAGACTCCTAGCTTTTTCAAACCCTATACTAATAACCCCTACCGGATAATCTTTATTCAATAAATTAGATCTTAATTCATCTAGTCGTCGAATTCTGAGATCTTCGTCTATTACTATAGTACATAGTTTCCTAGCAAGAGAAAAGGGTATATTATTTTTAACATGACGAGGATGACATGACTTGTAAGATAAATAATTTTTAGTATCTGTTTCTTTGGAGTAAATATCTGTAACGATTCGATTATTAAAAAAGCAATTTCCTTATAACTAGTATCAATAGTGAATTTAATATTAACATCTAGGTTATTTAAAAGTTTATGCAAATCTGCTATGTGGCCAAGATTAGTTTTCCAAATGAGGAAGACGTCGTCTAAATATCTTTTAAATTTCTCATCGATGTAGTTTCTATAGTATATACCAAATTTATTTTCAGTTATTGTATATAATTTTTCTTCTAAAAATCCCATAACGAGGTTGCTAAGGTCAGGGCCCTGTTTCACGAAAACTTAAACTAAAATCCTTTTATGCGTTTCACGAAGATCGATTGTAACTTAAAATGCAATTTTAATAGATTTTAGTTAAAATCGCTCGCGCCCGCGCAGTGCAGATATCCGCTTTGGGCACTAACGGTGAAAGCAAATACGCTTCGAAACTGAAAACTGTTGACAGACTGAATTAACGGTTACATTATCAATAGGGAGAGTTTCATACGTTGTAGAAATGTTTGCACATGGTCAGAAAGTCGTAGAGAGATGAAATATTGCGTATTATTAGTTTCGAAATGTATTGGTGGGTTGACCTTGAACTTGGCATTTGATTTCCTCGCAGGCTTCAGTGGAAATAATGTGTATGGATAAACTAAAGCGCTCGAATTTCGCAGTTTTATAGTAATTTGGAAAAGAGAAACTATTGAGAATTTTCACAAACAAATTATGATATTCGTCACTCAAAGGACTAATCTATAGGCTGCAATTTTTTGTCGTAGTTTAAAAGTATATTAAGGGCAAGGTAAAGTGACACCATTTTGTCACAACACCTGAAATGATGAAAAAATTATTTCAAAAACCAGAACATTGGCCCTTGGATACAAAGGTCTAAGATAAAATACATTAGTCACAGACAATTAATTTACAAGCACTGGTCCTTTTAACCCATCTTGTAATCATTGAGGCGTGAATTTATGGTCAAAAAAACACAAAATGTCCATCAAACGCGGTTACAGCTACAAGAATTATTTCAAATTTCTGCGCTAACTTACCCAACTTAAATACCGCCCCATGATGTGTACAACAACAGCCGAGGCTCGCTTTTTCTATTAACCTTTCTCTATTAATGTAATACCAGTTTAATTACTTCTATATACCCTACCATCTGGCATAGCCATTTTGTTTATTCGTGACGTGCTTGTCTCCACTGACCCTCTGTTGACATATAACAAGAGAACGTAAAATCAACAGTATGATCGAACCTCCCGATGGATTCAAAATCGAGCGAAATCATTGATTTACATACCCATATAATTTTAAAGCCCAAACCATTGCATCTAGTGCCAGATGAGCCATTCAATACGTTCCATAATTTCGAATGTAGTCCCAATAACCTTCACCTTCTATTGGGATTACTCCGCGTCAAAGTATTTTTTTGCTCAGTTTTTTAATTGGCCTTAATGTGTGTCATATTATTTGGCATGCTTTTTGACACATATCAGTAAGATTATGTTGCATAAATTATAAATTCTTGCTGAAGTGTAACTTAGTGAATTTAAATTGGTCATGCTGCACTATTGCCATTCGCTGCAGAACACCCACAAGGTGTTATTAGGCCATCTCATGTCAACAATTCAGAAATTTGACAAAAACTTTATTTCGTGAATATTATGAGGGTAATGTTTTGTAAGGATAAAATTTGAAAGTTACTGTGACATTATGTAGCATCGATGTCATTTGTGATCGGATAGCCGTTCTCTGGAGATGTGTGTTTTTTTTAGAAAGATGGGACGAACTGTCATAATAGTTACACCACGTGCTTTCGGTCGTCAACTGATCTCAAATTCGTTGAATAAAGGTTATTTTCATATTGGTAAGTACACACTGCATTCTTACGTTGCAACTTATGTTGTGGTGGTATCCATTTGGAAAAAAAAAGTATTAAAATGCTTATCTTGTATTTTGTTTGGAACTACGGAACAACACAGGTATAGCACCTGCCGAAATGCATTATCAACTTCAAAAATAATTGTTGAATATTTTCAATTTCTTCTAGTGCTACATTTTGTGTGTTTTGTAGAAGTTAAAATTATCAAGGCTTAACCAAGGGCCTATATTATTAAATTAGTTTTTGATGTCTTATTTTATTTAAGACATGGTTTGTTGGTTTTTTCATGTTAAAATTATTTTATAATAATTACCGGAATATTATTATAATTATGTGTTACTTATTTAAGATTTGTTTCATATCACTTTTTCGTTGATATAGCCTACCTTGTAATTATTCTTCTTATTTTACAGAGTTGGACAATATAATTAACGCAGATTATGGTGGCAGTGTTGTTTTAAAGGAGGTAAATCGCTACTGTTTGATTTATCCTGAGTTTTAAACGGATTTTGTCGATTATGAACAAACTACTGAATAATTGTTTTTAGAATCTTACCTGTGTGTTTGTAATGAACTCCCGTTAAATAAAATCGATCGCACAACTAATTATCACAACTATGAACACAAGTTCTCTCGTGAAAAATTGAAATAAAAACTTAGCAAAGACAAACACCAATCCAATATGGAAGCTGGTTACGTCACTTTGTGGTATATTTCATTTCGTATTTAGGGGTGTCAGCATAGAAAATCGAAACGCCTCTGGGTACTTTTACGACAATAAGTACCTTTACGACAATTGGCTTTGAGTTTGAGCGTTCGCAAATAACTCCCCGTATTCCTGTATTTTGTTACCGTCTTTTACTTTTACATCTTCTACTCTAGTAAAATCTCTACAACTTTTAAAGCTTTACCTTTTGAAATATTTTGTTTTGATTATTTGATTATAGCGGCTCGGATGGGATATGTTTCTTTGAATACGCAGGCGACAAAAACAACTATGGATAGTTTCCCTGATCACACTTCGGTCGAAACTGTCGAATCGGGAATTAGTATTCCGCTTCTTACGGGGTCTTACGGGCTTAGTGGCATTATATACCCAGCTAATAGGCACTTTGAGTGCAGCGGCAACACGCTTGATATTACGGAAGCGGTTATTATTCGATCGAGAGAATGCGATCAAATTAAAAATACACTCAGAGACGTCGGAGGTTAGCCTCATGTTCCTTGTTAAATTATTTATAACATAAAGAAAATAGTATATATTTGTAGTTTATATATGACCATATTTTTAAGAATATCCGTCCAATCAATGATAATTGATCATTGCGAATAAAATTTGATAGACTGACGATCAATGGTTTCCATATAGATCTCCTATGTATTTGCCTTCAATTGATATTTTTCGTCGCTCAAACGCACCTGATCAGAATGATCGCGGTATGTTTTGATTACAGCACAAGGCTGTCAAACTACCTGTCAATGTTAACCAGGTAGTTTGGATTCGTCCAACACGTGACGAGACATTGTTGACATTTCTACTCTGTCGAAATTACAAGTAAATAGTCTACTTTTTCACGAGAGAACTTGTGTTCATTGTTGTGATAATTAGTTGTGCGATGAATTTTATTTAACGGGAGTTCATTACAAACACACAGGTAAGATTTTAATAACAATTATTCAGTAGTATGTTCATAATCGACAAAATCCGTTTAAAATTTAGGATGAATCAAACAGTAATGTTTGGGACTTAAAATTGACACAAATGGTTCACAACACATATAATAATGTTTAACTCAAATTTCAAATCAATTATGTTTGGCAAAATAAGTCAGAAGTCTCATTGGAATGACAATGGACTCTAGCATCTGGGTATTCCTAATTCAAGTCTACAATAATAGTATTTATTGTGCATACTCTCCCGATAAGAATATGTCGTCATCGCTTAACATGACTTGTGGAATATGTCTAGCCTCGTTGCTTGTTCTTCGAATCCCTTATTACAAAAGGCGCTGAAACGCATTATGGTACACAATATGTGTGTCGGTGTATCAATAGTAAAATGATTTTGTCTTAAATATCAGATATAAGAAGTCCATCCTTCCCCGGTAAGATCACAACATCAATGTTGATTTAAACTGACATATAATTTGTATTTTCTAGGTCGAAGACTTTGGATAATATGATATTTAGTTAGAGATTTGTGTAATGTGACAGATAAACAAGTAAAACTATGATTTCTTTGGAATTTAAAGCAGCATTACAAATTATGTGGCATATGTGATTTAGGTATGTATTGTCAAATTATATGAAAAAAACTCAAAAACATTAAACATTCTAAGTCAAATAAAATATGTGAATACATGAACATGTAGGCCCTATGTGGTGATTTAAAATCCTCTGAACTGATGGTTAATGTATCTACAATGGTAGCTGTCTATTTTTTTTAATCTAGCATACCTAAAGCAGCTTTAGACAGTAAAGTTGCACTTTTGCAAAGTGGTGAGTGTTGTGCATGGACAGGGTATGCTTAAATGAAAATATCACTCTTACACAAACCCTGTTGGCAAGTTTACACAGCTATGTAGGCCTTCATCAGACAAACCCTACTAGAAGACATGTACATTGTATGTCAGCATCTCATTAACTAGAACATCTGATATCACCTACACATGTAAATGTACATGTATATTGATCAATTGATTTTTAATTATAGAATTTGTGTTTGTGCTGGATTTAGCAAATGAATTGATACATACACCTTTACATTATTTATTTTTCAGATTAAATATAGGATGCTTGTCTAATGAATGCCAGGAACTGAAATATGATTTAGTATTTGTTGACTTTAATATATATTAATAAATGGTGGGTATAAAAAATTGTAAATTATGTGGATTATTCCATTTGATGTATATACCTGTACATTAGATGAAAGCTTTTTAAGTAAATTAGGTGGCCGAAGGTTATCACATGCACATTTGATCACAGGTTCTGTCATTGAGTCTTGGGGTTGGATGCCCGAAAGGTTAGCATGTGTATCATAAAACCTGTCATTGACTCAACTGGCGTGGTTTCGAATCTCCGGTTGTGTGTGGCAAGTAGTAGGGTTGCCTGTCCAACCTTGTGGGTTTTTTCCGGCTCCGTTGTCCTCCCATTGCAGAAGACCCCTACGCAAATTATTGAAATAAAATTAAAAAACATATGTTAGTCCCGAAATGACATAGTTTGAGTCAAGTAGCGTACTTTAAGTTGTCTACCTGTATGTGGCAGGTACATGTAGTAGGGTCGCCTGTCCAACCTTTTGTGTTTTGTCTGGGTCCTCCTACTGCTAAAGACCCCTATGCACCAGCAAATTATTGAAATAAATTTGAACCATGTGTTAGTCCCAAAATGACCTAGTTTGTATCAAGAAGTCATTAAACCACACTCTCTTTGTCTCTCTCTTACACATAAATAATACACTCATAACTATAAACATGTAATAGAGAGAGGAATGGGGTTTAAAGTCCACTCAACACAACAAGGTAATTTCGGGACTAACATATGGTTTAATTTTATTTCAATAAATCACTTGCGCGTAGGGGTCTTTAGCAGTGGGAGGAAACCCACGAGGTTGAGAAGGCGCCCCTATCGCCATGCCACATATACTCACACCAGGGCTCGAAACCACAGCCGCAAACCAGAGATGACCGGCCAGCTAGAGGTCGAAGTGCGGCACTCTAGACCACTAGGCCATCCCAACTACCCATATACATGTAATAAGCCTTAGCAGACATACATACATTGTAATATAGCCCTGTATTCAAGTCATGAAAAATCCCTGCAAAATGCCTACTATTAATGTAATAAGAAGTCAAATCAGGCATATGAAGGCTATTTGTACAATGTGAACTTTGTATCATATAAGGGCAATAGTGCTGTTCACTGTGCCACTAGTGGTACATGTACCATACATCTGCAATGAAAGTAGTGCATGAAACCTTTGAGGTCCTATAACTAAGTTTTTTTGTTTTTTTTCAGATTTCAAGTCTTGATGGTTGGCTACTTTTAGCCATTCAAATTTTTCTGTGTTCTTTTTTATAAGCTTGTTGCTGCGCAATCCTGACTTAGGAATTTGCTCCATTATTTGGTATATTTTATTTCAAAGTCATCATTTTGGATTTCCATCCATTTTTTTATTGTTCTGTTTCATCTCAGGTACATACATGTACATGTAGATACCAACATATTTGCATAAAAGCCGGTGTCAATCCCTTTCAGGTGTTGTGACAATATGGTGTCACTTTACCTTGCCCTTAAGCTTTAGCAGACTTACATATATATATAGAGCCCTATATGCATTTTATTATTTTAAAAAATGGGCACAAGTTATTATTTTAATATATTACATATAATCTCAGAAATATAAAGGCCATTAATTGTAGTACAATGTGTCAAACTAGCAGCTGCTTGTACCTAATATCATAAATAGTGTTCACTGTGTCACTAGTGGTACACCATACATCTGCAGTGAAAGTAGTCCTTGAAACAAAATGGCCTTTTGTTTACAAATTTTTGTCAAAATTTGTGAACCTAGAACTAAGTTTTGATATTTTTTTTTCAGATTTCAAGCCTGGGTTATTGGAGTTTGTTTATCTGGGCAACTCTTAACTTGATTCATTTTCCTGTATTTTGATCCATATAGCCTGTAGCTGCGTAGTCCTGACATAGGAATTTGCTTCATTATTTGGTCAATATTTGATCCATTTTTTATTGTTCTGTATCATCTCAGGCACATGTTGATACCAATATTTAGGCATAAAAGCTTGTTTAAATGTGTTTTTGAAAACCTCCCATTTAAGGTGTTGTGACAAAATGGTGTCACTTTACCTTGCCCTTAATATTGAAATTAAATAAATACGCCAAAAAGCCAATGTTCCGATGCCTAGATTTGAAATGTCATTCTCATAGACACTTTCAACGATACTTTGAAAAGGCAGAAGAGTCTATCTATCTTACTTAATTAAATGATTTTTTTCCCAAGATAAAATAGCTTTGGCGCCTATTTTTTTTAATTTATGTTGTTTTGTTAACATAACTTCATTAAGAAATAATAATAAATTTATGATATTAAAATTTTATTTCAAATGGGCCTATTACATTTTTGAATAAACACATTCTAGATTATTGATTTATCTTTTTACAAATCATCATAACCCGAAAAACATGAGTAAATACTACATAAGGCATGTCCAGTATTATAGGCCTTTAGGCCTTCTAATACAAAGAAATTTGCTATATTAAACACGAAGATATTTTCTTTATAGATAAGAGTGCTCTTCTTTGCATGACATTGGATATAAATGTTCTTTTAGTGTGTAGTTTACTGGAGTTTTGGGTGGTTTTTTTTCTTGGAGTTCTAATATGGGGCGCCATCCAAATGCTTAGATTACCTTACAATAAAATAAACGGATGGACAGTAGCTGTATATCCCATGCTATGAAAAGAAATTGAATGAAAATTGTTTTTGTGAATAATTGTATGTTAAAATTATGTGCCAATTATATCTGTATGTCGCAATAGATCAAACAATGTAGCTCTAATCAATGTTTGTTAATGTAGTGATTTTAAGTTAGGAGAGGGTGACAGCTATCCTAAGTTACAATCGATTTTAGTTAAAATTGTCCTTAAAATAGTTTTGTGAAACGCCACTATTTTAAGTTAGGATACAATTGTAACTTACAATATTATTTTAGTGGATTTTAGCTACAATGCTTAAAATCGTTTTGTGAAACGCTTCTATTGTAAGTTAGGATGAAATTTTAGTTTACAATGATTTTAAGGAGATTTAAGTTTTTGTGAAACAGGGCCCTGGTGTACACACTGAGCCCATAGCACAGCCTTTAATTTGAATAAAATTACGTTTTCCAAATTCAAAAGTATTATTCCTGAGAATAATATCGATAGCTTTTAGAATAAAAGTTTTAGAAAAACGGGGATTTCGAAGTATAGGTAATCTATCTATCCAATAACTGACTGCCTCAATACACAAATTGTGTGAAATATTACTATATAGACTACAGACATCCAATGTTACAAATATTTCCTCATCGTTAATTCCTGAGGCAGTTTATTACGGAAGTCAATGTCAACCTTTATATATGATTTAATTTTTGGGACAAAGGGTTTTAAAAGAATATCAATTAAATAAGATAATCTGTTGGTGGCACACGACGTGACAGCTATAATTGGCCTAAAGCTAAGATCACACGGTCTATTGATCATCACATATTCGCTATTTTGTTCTATGATACTGTTTTTAATTAAATCCGATTTATGTATTTTAGGCAAGCCATAGAATTTACTAGCTTTACAATCAAACTTAGTTAAGAACTTTTTTTCATTATATATATATATATATCAATATATGAAGTTAAAACCGTAGTAGTGTTAATATAGAAAAAAATAATAAATAAAGGTTAAAAATGCCTTTGAAAAGTACTATTGTTTAATTGTCTACATGTTTCGCCAAGACATACAATAACAATAACAATGACGTGAGTCGTGACGTCATGGAAGAATACACATACAATAATTATATTAATAATGAAATTAGATATATTATAATATTGTAATTATTTTGAAATGTTTAATTTGGGTTTAAATTTGTCAATAAAATATTGTTCCTTCAATCTCAGAAGACACACATTGCAAAAACTTAATAACGGTATCAAATCAAGTGAATGGATCCGGGGCCAGCCACAAGCGTCCACTGCGCTTTACAGCCCCGGGGCTGTTATGGTACAGGCTTCACTAAAATGATTTACAAAAAAGACGCAACAGAAATATAACGACCAATCCTGAAAGTGGTCGTCTCTTCAAAGGCGATAGTCTGCCATTTGACGTCAGGTGTTGTTAGAACGTCAAACAATTTCAAGAATAAGGGCGATAATCACATTAAACGCTAAAATAATAAGTGTAGTGAGCAAACAGGAGCAAAGCCCGACAACGAGAACATTCTGCAGCACGAAGGGCTAAAACTCTACACTAATAGTAAGTGCACGAGGACCGCGTTACACGCAAAACAAAAACCTGCGGACAAGGCAGAAAACAAACATTGCAAACAATAAATAATTATACCAAATCAAGTGAATGGATCCGGGGGCCAGCCGTAAGCGTCTACTGTGCTGTACAGTCCAGGACCTGTTATGGTACAGACTTCACTAAATGCCTATTTAATTAAATCCCCAATCTTTATTTTAGCTCAATAAAAGATGTGTCATTTTAAACATTTGGGATCCTAAAAAGATTTATGAGAGAAGATTATTAAAAAAAAAAGGAAATTGTCATTACTGTTGAACTTAACATGTTGCGGGTAAAACCTGAGGTCAAAAGGAAAATGATTTTAAAGATCTTAGCAGACGTGTGACTACTTCTATGTGACAGTTGATCTATAGCTCACAACTTACTTTAATCTTCTCTACATGTGTGGATGAAGGAGACGTTAGATTTTCCTTTTATATATACGTAATTAATTCATCCACGGTATACATTCATTGCTTTAAGGATATCATATAAAATGGTAAGTAAAATAACTATTTGAAAATTGCTAAATATGTAATAATGTGCTCTTATTAAAGATCATGGTTATAAAATGTATAGAAGTATCTACATGTATTAAAAGATTAAATATATCGATATTTGCGTTTTCATAGAAGGAACTAGATAAACTTAAACAAAATGTAACCAGTCAAACGAAAAATATGGAGGGGAGGTATGATAAATTTAAATAAAATGATGATAACTCACAGCATTGCTTTGGATTAGTAATATACAACTGTATATACTAACGATAAACAGCATAGAAAACATGTATGGGGGCGATTTACTACCAGGGTGTTACATGACCCTAAGCTTAAAATCTGATCTCCCTTTTATCAAGAATTATTTAAATAGCCACTCTATGTATACAAAGCTTGTTGATCAATTGATACACCCGAAGAATCAAATTTTCTGAAATAATAACTATTATATAGGACGAGAAAATACCGAGCGGAAGCTCTCACCCGGATTCCAGCACCGGATTCGAGATCAAGTTAGCAAACATATTATCGCACCCATAACCCAGCACCCGGATTCGAGATCAAGTTAGCACACATATTCCTACCGCCAAGAAAACTCTAGATATAATTATCACGAAAATTATACTAAACATATGAGGGGAATTTTGTATTCTAGTAGTTTAACTTGATCTCGAATCCGGGTGCTAGGTTATGGGTGCGATAATATGTTTGCTAACTTGATCTCGAATCCGGGTGCTGGAATCCGGCTGAGAGCTTCCGCTCGGTAGAATATTCTAGTTCTACGGACAGACTGACAGACGACGTATGCTACTACATCACCCGATATGACGTAGCACGTAGCCAACAAAAACTATTAAACAAAGACCATTCGGCAAACCTCGACAGATTCCGGTACTCTCCGTAACCTACATCTAGACTCGGATGTATGATAGTAATTGATATGTACCTACGACCATACATTTGCGATGCGGCTAGTCAACCAACAATTTACTTCAACAGAAAAACGTGCCGCTTTCACAAAATAGTCCCAAAATGGCGTCTTTTCTAGATATAATCTTTAGGGGGGCAGCCATTTTTTTAGTTTGTTGATATAATCTCCATGGCCATGGGGGCAGCCATTGTTTATCCGGGTCCTTTAAAATAGTTCCAAAATGGCGGAGTCTAGATGTAGGGCACCGGAATCTGTCGAGGTTTGCCGAATGAAACAAAGACATGAAAATTGCACTGTATTCATAAAAACACGGCCAAATCTTAGCGTATATACAAGGAATATATTATCATTTCGTCGTTTATGTTTCAAAATGTAAGGATCAAATCAATTATTATGGCTATATTTCCGACATTGTCAACATTCAGACCGTGGGAATGTTTACAAAAGGGTGAATGAAGTGACACATCATGATGTCACGACCATTCGTGACGTATTTACGAAAAGGGATACGAGAAAATGTTAAGAACAAACTTATGCCGTCCTTTATGAAATCGCCGTAAATAATTCGTATCTTTTTCGTAAGCTTTTCTTAACGTAGTTTTTTTTCTTAAAGTTACGAACTTTTGTGAAACTGCCCCCTGGTCTCAAAATTAAAATCGAACACCTAGTTCCACCTCTATTTGAAAGTTGACTCCCTGTGTACCCCCCGGGAAAGTGGCCCCCATTCAGCCCCTATGGGTCATAGCCCAAAACAAATTAGGGACATTGTGACCGGGACCTTAGCGGAGTTACCCAAGTAAGTGTCGAGTGTGTGCGCATGAATCGAAGGGTGTGAGATGCATCCACGCGCGCGTATTTTCATTTTTTGGCAATTTTTGACCGATTTTCCTCCGGTAAAGGGCCCGTATTGGGACCCTATGGACCCCATCGGCCCCAAATTTGGCTTGAGACGTGGCCCTAACCCTTGGCTATCTGCCAAAATACATTTGAAATTGATCGTGATTTCGAGAGGGTCAGGGGGCCTCGTACCGATATTTCCAAGTCGCATTTTTCAGCCGAAAATCCTTAATTACTTTTTAAAAAATGCCCGAATTGCTTTGAAATTTTTTCTACTCCCATTTCGATAGCGTCCGAATTTAAAACTGGTTTAAAAATTAAAATCGGAGCATCCTATACGATTTTTCGAATTTTTTTTTTTAACTTGGGTACCATCGGGAAAAACCGCGATTATTCAACTTCCGGAAGTGGGAACTTGAAGTGGTTGGTGTGGAAAGATGGCCAAGATCCCAGGGCAGGTGACCAAGTAATTTTAGGCCAATACCTACGTAGGTACGGGTGTGGTGAACAATGGCACACGCGACTTTGTTTTTTTTTTCGTCATTTTGACCCAAAAATACTTTATAACTTTTTTTTAAATTCTCGAATTGCTTCGATATTTCGATCACCCCCTCATTCCGATACCTTGCGAATCCAAAACTGGTTTCAAAATTAAAATCGAAGCATCCCATGATTTTTCGAACTATTTTTTCATTTTGTTACCCTCGGGAAAACGGCCTTTATTCGACTTCCGGAAGTGGGAACCGGAAGCGATTGGTCCCCGGGCAGATACCCAGTGATTTTCATGCCAATACCCACGAAGGTACGAATGTGGTGAACAAACGGGCACGCGACTTTCGATTTTAAAGGTGGAATGGTCGAAAAAGGGGCTCGATCTCAGCCCCCAGTTTATCAATCCGAGAGGTGGGCAAGTGGCAGAGGTAAAGTGAAAATTTGGTGAGGATCGGAGAATGACAGAACCATTCTAACCTAATTAAAATCTCAAGTATCCGATGACATTGAGAGTTGATTATGGTCTTGGCGTTTGGCAAGTAAATAACCCCTTTTTAAGGCCTAAAGACATAATATCTTAATGACGTCAAAATGAATATGACGTCAAACTTTCAGCCAATCAGAGGCCGAATAGCAGGTGCCATTGCTATGTTGGTTGGGAATAAAAAATTCGCGGCCGGGACGAACGATAATGCGAACCCAAGACGGCCAAAAAGCCGAAAACCATTTCAAACATCAGCCAAATCGGCCGAGAACATTTGATTTTATAAGAATTGTCCCGAAAAAAAAGTGCATCATCTTAATTCAGATGCCGATTCAAACCCCTACTCGACCTAATCAGCCCAGTGGTTCGGGTTAGGTCATTTTTTTCTATTTTTTTCAGGATTGCAGGGGTTAAGTTAGGGCAAAAGGGGGTCGTAGGGGGTAGAAAACAGTGAGTTTGCACAGGGTTCAGTTTTGGGACCGGTGTTATTCATCATCTTCACCAAACCACTGAATAAAATCGCCTTAGTATCCACCTTTTTGCCGACGACACACAGCTTTATATTAGATTCGAAGAACAATCCCAATCGCACACAGTCGCAAATGTGGAGACATGTCTGCAAGAAATTCATGACTGGATGACATTTTATTTTTCAAAGCTAAACCCTGACATAAAAGAGATTCTCTTTCTAGGGAGTAAACACCAATTGACATAAAAGAGATTCTCTTTCTAGGGAGTAAACACCAATTGAACAAATTAAACAAACCACCTTTCAATTGAATGGCGAGATCATTAACCCCACTAGCAAAGCTAAAAATATTGGCGCCATTATTGACTCGTGCCTCTCTTTTGATAACCATATAACTGCCGTCTGTTCTTCGTCATACTATCAACTTTATAAACTAGGAAAAATTAAAACTTATTTAAGCTCTGAAAACCTCGAACTTTTGATTCATGCTTTAATAACCACTAAATTAGGTTATCATAATGCTCTACTGTACGGACTTCCCAAATCACAAACTCAACGTCTGCAACATGTTCAGAATTCGGCTGCACGTTTACTTACTGGAACTCGGAAAATGGCCCATATCACCAAAGTACTGAAAACCCTTCACTGGCTTCCTGTACATTCAAAGAATGATATTAAAAATACTCTTGCTGACCTACAAAGCTATAAACAACTCTGCTCCATCCTACATCAAAAATACCATCCTCACATATATTCCAGGAAAATGTCTACGATCTTCTTCCAAACATCTCTTAATAGTACCATCCAAGAGCTTAGAAATGACCAAACGTTCATTCCAGTACTCTTCAACTCATTTGTGGAATTCACTACCCCTTCATATAAAAAAATCAAAGTCCCTCTGCATTTTTAAAACAAGACTGAAAACGCGCGTGTTCATACAATACTATGGATGAAATGGAACCAAATTGTCGAACTTTGCGAGTGCATTTGGAAGTCTAAATACGAGTATTTATTGCGCTATATAATTTTAGATGTTATGTTATGTTATGTTATGTTATGTTATGTTAAACTAACCCACCCTAACGCTTGGTTCATAAACCCTAACCCTAGCAGAAGGGTATTTTCCTCTCGGCCACGTTTTGGCCCATAGCCCCGCCCCTAAAAAGTCGAATTTAGGGTAGATAGGTATCGTGTCAGAACCCTTATAGACGCTTCCACTTGATTATCCTAAATAACTTTTTTTCTTCAAAATGTTCTAAGCTCTTAAAAATGTTGGCTACCACGCCATTTTCGACCCATGTACGTCCGAATCTGGTTTCAAAATAAATATCGGAGCATTCTAAGACTTTTCAAAAAAAAAATAATGGCCACCTCTCGATGTGTAGAGTTCAAAATTGGAAGTGAGTGTTATGCAATCCGGTTGAGGGTCCTATGGCAGGTACCCAGTCAATTTCAAGCTGATACCCACGAAAGTACGGATGCTGTAAGCATATGGGTACGCGTTTTTCGATTTTCGACCAAATTCGACTCAATATTTCTCTCAAAAAGGGTACATACTCATCCCCTTACGCACCATGGGGCACAGGCCCCAGGGCCCCCCAACAAAAATCTCAGTTGCGTCCAGCCCCCTCCTCTAGAAATGCCATCATTTCATAGCTCTCGCATTTATCCCGGATTAACAATTGGGCACAGGCCCTCACATTAGGGCCCCCCACAAAAAATCTCAATTGCGTCCAGCCCCCTACTCTAGAAATGCCATCATTTCATAGCACTCGCATGGATTGGTCCACTGAAAAAACGCGGGGGGGGGGGACTTCTAGGTGCCTGAAATGCTAGAAAATCATGTTTTCGGCCTCAACTTTCTTAAAATTTTCAGAAAAAAGGTGTTCCCTGACAAAGATATGACAACCTTTCAATTATAAAATAATACACTGGATTATGATCACATGGTATGCTCCTAAGGCACTCATAAGTTGGTTGGTTTGAATGGCGCCTACACCTGACCCAAACTTTCTTCAATCTCTTATGTGGAGGCCTTCGAGCACCACCACAGGCGCGGACCCAAGGTGCGGACACCAGGAGCAAATGCCTCTCCCAAAATATCTGCCACCATATAAAATACAAAATTACCAATCAATTATCACCCCAATGGAAGAAAAACGTGTTTCCTGCATCATTATTTTCAAATTTTTCCGAGGGAGGACCCCTGACAAGGGTGCCACCCCCATAGGCAAAGGGCCTCTCTTATCACCTCTTTCTGGGTCGGCCCCTGACCCACCACATGACATTAAAGGGTTCGTTTGGGTCGCCCTTATTCACATTTGACAGGACCAAATGACATGATTAGAGATTTTCGTTCTGGTTGCCTTATTCACGTCATGGTGTTTCGGACTAGTTCTAGTTTACCGGATTTTCTCATTTTGGTGTGCTTAACATCAAAATGAGAAATAGCGCTGCCGACATTGACACACGGGAGCGACGTTGATTGCAGCTCCAAGTTGGTGGAAAATGCGTTTGTGACAGTTTAATTTTAAGAAATTTCGGGGGGGGGGGCTGGATACACGCACCGTTCCGCACTCAGTAACTCTGGCATTATATTGGCGTCCCCAACACTCTGCTACACCGCCACTTTTACAATCCTACATACAGCCCTGCCCCAGACCCCCCCCCCTTGCGGGGCTTCGCGTCTTCAGCGCTCGCGGTCGGTGATCAGGGGCCCACCACATTTTCCAGGCCCCAGCACCCCCACCATTGTTAATCCGGCATTGCCCTATGGGCCCGACAGGATCCACATTTTTCTGAGCGAGGGGCGATTGGTTGAGGTACCTGATCTAATAATTTAGTATCAATCACCTCTCTGGAAGGGGTCGGGCGTTTTGGTACCCTCTGGAAAAAGCCCATAACTCAGCCAATATTGGCAGTAGGTCAATACAGTTAGTAGAGTTGACGGTCGGGGTCAGAGGGCAAGTGCCGTGGTCACGATCTTCCCGGGGGTTCTAATTATATTAAAATTCACTGGAAAATCTCGAATTGAGGGCAGGTAATTATAAAGTATCGGATCCTAGCTCTACTAGACGTTTTCAATTGAATATTATTATTAAAAATATCTTTTCAAAATGGTCTAAGCCAGAGATTCTTAACCAGTGTGCTTCGAGAATTTCCTAAGTGAATGGCACACTAAGAAAATGTCTCACTAAAGAAGTCATCTATTTGACTGATGGAAATCAAAACAAAGCAGTGAAGTAAGTTCATAGCCGTGTTTTTCTTTATTTAGTTTGAGTCATTCTATGTGTCTAAGACTAGTCCGAGTATACAGTTATATGCTGTCTATGACTTGCCATGTTTTTATTTTGCAAAATTTAAATATTCTTCATATATATTTAGCCAGGTGTGCCACTATTTGTTCATGCGTGTGTCCCAAGGTGTGCCGTTGGCGAAAGTCCTAATGGTCTTCGCTCTTCAAAATTTCTGCCAGCCATCCCACATTTTCGACCCTTGCATGTCTCAAAATAAACATCGGAGCATTCTAAGATTTTTGAAATCAACAATTAAGACCTACTTCTCTGACCAGAGATTCATGTACTGTATCAGTTGAACAGAGCGACTTTTGCTCAGATATCTAATGTATGCAACTAACTGAGTGACTTTTACAGCCTAACCATCGAACAAGACGTTTACTAATTCGACTGGTGTGACCACTGCACGAAATTCACAGCCAAAACACACCACTCGGAACAAAAACTTACTGTTATCAGTTAAACCGGGCGGCTTTTGCCAAGATTTGTAATGTATGCAACTAGCGACATTTACAGATAAAACTCATCCCTTTATACAAATATGTAATTTATTCGTCTATCAAAGCTGCCCTTGACGCCCAAATCCACCCTTACCTCTAGATATTTTACGGGTGCATCAGTTTATGCCTCCAACCGAGCCCTGTTTACAGCCCCAAACATACCTCTCAGTTGAACAGAGACATTAATACCTTCCCCTATCCAGACATCTGATGTGTAGATATAAAAATCCATTTCAAATGTTTAATATTCCAGTCAAAGTTTACCACAACACTGCTAATGAGATTAACTCGCAAGTCTTATGGAATAAATCCTCTAGGTTTTTGTGGTCATACAGTAACTAAAATCCTATTGGTTTTTGTCTTGTGACACAGTAAGCAGACATTTAAATGAATCCTTTTTTGCATCTATGGTACTCTTAAGATTGAATTGATCACGGTACTGCTTTGAGGTTGAAAGGCCTGGTTGGGTTCACTAGCGCATGTATATGAAAATGTGACCATATAAAAATTAAATAAATATACTATACACTTAAACTTTATTAAACAAACATCATATTTAAAACCTTTTAACACATGTATCTTTAAAATATGAGTTATTTAACATATGCATCTATACACTAACATTAGACTAATCAAAATATATATCTTTATAATAACATAGTCAACTTTCGAGTCTTTGATATTATAAAATACTAATTTTAGACCATTCCACACACAGATCAGTCAAAGCATGTATCTACATAATAACATTGTCACTCAAAAGATGTATCTCGGCATGAAATCTGCCAATAATAGCATTTGATCTATCAACACATTATAATAACATTTGATAAGCAAAAACAATAAACCTGCCTATAATAACTTACAAAACTACAAGACATAATATGTATCAGAGGTTGCTTGACTAGAACACATGCATCTTAACAATAGCATTGGATCATTCAAAACATTTCATGCTCATACTTTAGTAACTATAGATTGGAATTTGGCAAAGTATTAAATTCAACACAAACTATATCTTGACCCATAGACTCAAAAATGTTTTAGTTTCATAAGAATATGATAGCAAAGATTTTAATCATAATTTTCGATAAAAAGTAATATAACTATTGAATTGAATGTTTCAATACATTGAATAGCAAACTCGCTCCACGCATTTTGAAAGAAAATAGCATTTCATTCACATCTTATTCTTTTGCCATGAATCAATAGATGGGGGAACAATTTCTCCAATTGTCCTTTTCTCTTCCTTCTCTTTAGCATATTTTCAACTTCATCTTCTGAAAGAGAAACATCCGTTACAACATAATTTCAGACCTGTACCTAGGGGTGCTGGGACTAGAGCTAGAGGGGCAACATGGTCATTGGTTGCGTATTGCGTTCAATGGAAAGGGTGCAAAAGGCACCCATCGCAGTAACAAACCCGACTTTTTTTGTAACAACGGTTACAATGCCAATCGGAACTACAGTTACGCAAACGATGATAACTCCACTGAGAATGAAGCAATTTTCCTGACATGTTTAACATGCTCCCTTTACATTATCTATTTTTTTAACAAAAATAAAAATGGTTTGGGTGCCTAAGTTAAGATTTGTCGTTGATTCCGTAAATACTGTGTAAACCTGGCCCCTGAGGGGTTTAATATATTCAGGTATGAGTTAGTACGGTACCAAATACCGTAGGTTTTTTTTATATGCGAGTCAATGTCTTGACTAAAATGCCTTGGAAATCAGTGGGTGGCAAATAGTATGTGTCTCTCCTTTGTCGACCGAAGTGATATTGACGAGTAGGCCGGTCATCCTTCAGTTGTGTGTGTCGTTGTTGAATTTGTGGCTTCTTTTCAACCAGATTGGCTCTGGACCGATTTGATTCAACTGATTCTCTCGTAGCTGAGAGAATAATGGGTTTTTATTGTAGCCGATCCATTTGCTTCAATTTCTAGGTATGAAATATTAGCGATTAAGCTCCTTTCAGTAGTCACCAGAATTTATTTCAATTGACTATTTTTATAACTGACCCAATAGATTTCTTCGCCTCAAAAAATTAAACTCTGTGTAATAATTTAAAGTCAAATTGCTGACCTTAAAGTCAATCATCGTCGAATAACCCGTTGCCAAGAGAAAATATAGAATTGCCTCAGAAAAGTTCTGTGACTGAAAACGAGCAGCCCACACCAGATAATATTCAACCGAGTCAAATAAATTCTATAACTGCTCAGTCCCGTGAGCCGTATTCGATAGATAGCGATATCCATAATCAGTTGAAACGTGTATCTATTCCATGATTTGATGGCAATAAAAGAGACTACCCACTTTTTAAGGTCGCGTTTGAACATTGCATCGATAGGGTTGCGTGTAGTGATGGTTACAAAATGCTTCAACTTAGACAGTACCTACACGGTGATGCTTTAAGGGCTATTGAAGGTTTTTCAGCGCCGTCTTTGGGTTACGCGTCCGCTAAGAAAAGACTCGATAAAAAATACGGTGGTAATCGTCGTACTGTACTGCCACATTTAGACTATATTCGTCAAATGAGACCTATTAACTTTTCCGATTTACAAATGTTTGAAGAATTTACGGACAAGCTCAAACTTTCGAAAGTTCCGCTGAAAGATGCTGGTCGTGTAGAGGAATTCGAAGAAAACTCAATGTTTTATTCTGTCGCGAAATCAAAATTGTCGCCAATGAACATTGCTAACTTTAAGCTTTGGGTCTCTTTAGAAAAGAAATCTGAAAGTCTTGTTAATCTCCACGCTTGGTAAGCTTTAGAGGTCAAGTTTAGAGTCGAAGCCCGGGAAGAGTTTGATGGTATCTACGCTCCTAAGACAAGTCGAAATCAAAGTGGTACCGGTAACGCTTACAAAAAGAATCGCGCATATACGACTAACAACGACAGCAGGTCGAAATGCGACTTGTTCACTAACAATCACCGACTTGTCGATTGTCCAGAATTTCGATCTCTTGCTGTTAACCGGGGATGGCAAGTTGCAAAAGATAAGTCATTATGTTTTCGATGTCTAAGTCCAAGTCACGAAGGTCGCTATTGCAAAACCTCTCGTCGCTGTGGAATAGACAATTGTCCCCGGTCTCATCATACCCTTTTGCACGGAGGGGGATATCCAGTTGGGCCACCGTTTGTTGATTCGGAAGCTAATCGTCGATGGCCGCGAACAAATATGGTCACTTCTGGAGGAGATCACTTGGGATTGCGCATAATCCCGGTTATTGTTAACACCGGACATCGTACACTACAGCTGAACGCCTTGTTGGACAGTGTTCAACCGACTCTTATGTTGGTGAATCTGTTGCATCGGAATTGGGACTTAAAGGGCCAGTTTCCTATTTGAATGTTTCTGTGTTAGATGGTAAACGCGATGGTTTAAAAAGTCGTAAAGTTAACTTCACTATAACTAGTCTTTGTGGTCAGACTAGTGTCAAACTTGACGCTTTACAGTTGCAAACGTTACCGACGGCTTGCAAATGATAGATTGGAATAAATATGCACATAACTCGCCCACTTGCGTGATATTGAATTTCCTCGTGTTGGTGGTAGAGTTCACGTCGATTTATTATTAGGCCTGTATCTGATGTACATCGCTCGCTCACCGAAATTAGTGGTAGACCTGGAGAGCCCATCGCCAGACTTACGCCGTTAGGGTGGACATGTATAGGCCCCTTGCTTGAAATTGACTCTGGTAGACAATCATCGAATCACTTTGTTCGAACATTCTTTGTACAGGATGACACTAACACTTTATTGCGCAATATGTGGGAACTTGATACATCGGGAGTTAGTAACGATTCCGCTGCTGTTTCTTCTATCGATAAGCAAGTTTTAGAACAATCTATATCATCTTTAAAATTTACGGGTGATCGTTACAAAGTTGCAATACCTTGGAAACGGAATGCACCAGTTATCTTGAACAATGACGATCTAGCACTCTCTCGTTTGCGAAATCTAGAGCGATCTTTGGCAAATCGGCCCCTTGTTTAGTCGGATATAGTCGGATCATTCGCGACTATGAACAGAAGGGTTACATTAAAGAGGTATTCCCTTCGGATTATTACGAGAACAATTTATGGTATATTCCCCATTTCCCTGTCGTTCGCCTTGATAAGACAACTACACAAGTAAGGATCGTCCTGAAGCCGCAACAAAGATTAACGGTAAATCTTTAAACGATTGCATACATGCTGGCCCGAAACTTCACAGGGAATTAATAGACATCCTTGTCAGAATTAGGAGTAAATCGATCGCGATTGCAGCTGATATCGGTGAAATGTTCTTGCAGATATAAATGAAACCCCTCGATAGACCTTATTATAGATTTCTTTGGAGAGACACGAACCCCCATCAGTCAGTTCGAATTTATGAATATCAAAGACTCGTTTTCGGGAATGCATCATCGCCTTTTTTGTCACAACTTGTAATAAGAGAACATGCGACGTCGCATACTTCGAAATATCCAAATGGAGCTTTGTCTATTCTGGAGACTATGTATGTAGACGATTTACTTGATAGTGCGGATTCAGTTAAAGAAGCAACCCGTCTCAGGTGTGAAGTAACGGAATTACTCGCTTTGGGAGGTTTTCACATTCGCAAATGGATATCGAATTCGGTTGATGTATTGTCCGAAATTCCAAGCAGTGGTCGAATCGGTAGTTTGGAAATCGCTGATCGGTCTGGTCTTCCTACTCTTAAGACTTTGGGTGTTTTATGGGACGCAGTGACAGACTGTTTTATCCTCAAAATAGACCCGATTCGAATTGACGTTTTGACAAAACGTATTGTTGTTAGTAAAACTGCAAAATTGTTCGACCCCCTTAATTTGCTAGCACATTTTACGGTTCGCGCTAAAATAGGAATTTAAGAAACTTGGGTAAAAGGACTTAGCTTGTGTAACAAAGTGATATCATTTATAATTTAGGTGCATTGAACTCTGCTAGTTTTGACAATAGATGATTTTGACTTTCACCTCATATTAAACTGTTGTCCAGTCACGATCTTATTAAATCTAATTAATTCAATATGTCCATTACAAGCTATACATGATCTGTGTACAAGATCCACACGGCTTCAAATGTTTATGCACATGCCGTGACGAGATAAAAGAAACAATTGCAGATATGACCATGTGTTCAACGGGTATATGTTGAGGAGTTCTCTGTTAGTTAGAAGGGAAGAGCCGAAAGAGAAGGAGGGCTTGTACGAGGGTAGGGACTCACCCGAGTCAAGCCGCTGCCTTGGCAGAGGGGCAGAATTGTAGATGGAATGTTATATTGTAAGATGTGTTCCTGTAGACGTTTAGTTGTAGAAGACTAGTAGATTTTATATTATGTAGATGTGTTCCTGTCGTAGCCTAGTTCTTATTGTTTAAGTATCTGTATTACTGTATTATGTAGATGTGCTCCTGATGTAAATAAATCCTTTAACTACAAAACTCTTATCTGTTATCACTACGATTGTGTTACAGATATTAGTTATTGGTGCAATCGACCTACAAGACCCCTGGGTGTGTTCCCGTGATAACGAAGAAAATCCCGCGTGGCAGAAAAAAACAGGTTTTACCACTAAAACAAAACTAACAATGCAGGACTGAAACGTTTTTAATTGTGAAACCGTGGGTGGCAGGCGCGGTTTCGATGATATGAAAATTCATAATTCAAGGATAGAAATTGAGAACATCACCAAGCAAGGAGAAATCAAAGAAAAAAACAACTATAAAAGACTTTCGGATCAATGGCGACGGAACAGAAATTGTGTGTGATTGTTGTTTTACGGTGAGTCATTTTGTTTTTAAAGAAAATATATTATAATTGTTTGTTTTTGAACACATATTTTGGTTTTTAAAATTAGTCGTAACAAAGTATTAAGAGGTTTCTGTTGAAAAGTAAAATATTTTGTGATTGTTTGGCTGGAACTGAGTTACGTTCCTTATTAGGAAATTCTTGAATAGACGGTTGAATAGATTTTTCGTCGTCCATCGCTATATTTGCGGTGAAGATATTAACTCACAAACAATCACATAATAGGCATATTCACGGTTCTATCTCCTATATTGTTTTGTGTGTGTTTTTTGTATACCCCGAAGTAACAGGAAATTTTTTTTTAATGAGTTTTTGCCTCGTAAATTCGAGAGCTGTGTGTATTTTTGCCTCGTAAATTCGAGAGCGTTGTGTATTCCTATTAAGAGGAATCGTTTTTTTATACCCTCAAGGAAGAAGGGTCGCGCTTAGGTTAGAAGCGTATATATGTGGTGTTTTGTTTTGTTTAAGAAATAGAGAGATAAACCGTTGTTAATTTTAATAAAGTTCTATGAAAAATATCTTATTTAAGATTGGTAAAATGTGTTCAAACCATTCAATATCATTTATCTCAAGTAAAAAACAATTTGACAAAATCCTACGTTAATTTTTTTTCTATATAGGTACCTTTTCTATTTTATAAAATATTTGCTATTTTTTTTCTTCAAACTATATTTTGATTGTATAAATTTCTTTTTGTGTTTAGAAATGACGTTGATATTGTGTGTGTTCTTATGATATCGTGTATTACATTATCATTTATTTATTTGAAGCCAGTGTCCCACATGTGAGAATGGTGTTACTAATTAATGTTAGTTTGTTATTTACTTAGTAAATATGTTATTTACTTAGTGGGGGATCACGGTGGCTAAGTGGATAAGGCGCTGGTTCGCTAGCCTGGAGGTTGAGTGTTCGATCCCTGCATTGGCCGAGAAAGTTCATCTCGATTTTCCGGCGTGATTTCCCCTTGTCAGTGATGCAGAAGGAGGGCCTGACAAGGACAGCTGCCTAGTCGTTCGGATGGGACGAAAAACCGAGGTCCCGTGTACAAATTGGAGTGCACGTAAAAGATCCCTTGGCAGGTGGAATTCGATATAAGAGTAGGCCGTAGCGCCGCTGCCCGGGCAAAATTTCCCTCATTGCACACTGTGGCGTATGCCCGTCTTCAATTAGCCCAGGTTAGGTGCTTAAGCGTAGGACGTTAAACCCCATTTCATTCATTATTTACTTAGTAAATAACTTGTGGGAAGGGTAGGAAATGTAACAAAGTGATATCATTTATAATTTAGGTGCATTGAACTCTGCTAGTTTTGACAATAGATGATTTTGACTTTCACCTCATATTAAACTGTTGTCCAGTCACGATCTTATTAAATCTAATTAATTCAATATGTCCATTACAAGCTATACATGATCTGTGTACAAGATCCACACGGCTTCAAATGTTTATGCACATGCCGTGACGAGATAAAAGAATGAATGAAATGGGGTTTAACGTCCTACGCTTAAGCACCGTACCTGGGCTAATTGAAGACGGGCATACGCCACAGTATGCAATGAGGGAAATTTTGCCCGGGCAGCGGCGCTACGGCCTACTCTTATATCGAATTCCAACTGCCAAGGGATCTTTTACGTGCACTCCAATTTGTACACGGGACCTCGGTTTTTCGTCCCATCCGAACGACTAGGCAGCTGTCCTTGTCAGGCCCTCCTTCTGCATCACTGACAAGGGGAAATCACGCCGGAAAATCGAGATGAACTTTCTCGGCCAATGCAGGGATCGAACACTCAACCTCCAGGCTAGCGAACCAGCGCCTTATCCACTTAGCCACCGTGATCCCTACGAAATAAAAGAAACAATTGCAGATATGACCATGTGTTCAACGGGTATATGTTGAGGAGTCCTCTGTTAGTTAGAAGGGAAGAGCCGAAAGAGAAGGAGGGCTTGTACGAGGGTAGGGACTCACCCGAGTCAAGCCGCTGCCTTGGCAGAGGGGCAGAATTGTAGATGGAATGTTATATTGTAAGATGTTTTCCTGTAGACGTTTAGTTGTAGAAGACTAGTAGATTTTATATTATGTAGATGTGTTCCTGTCGTAGCCTAGTTCTTATTGTTTAAGTATCTGTATTACTGTATTATGTAGATGTGCTCCTGATGTAAATAAATCCTTTAACTACAAAACTCTTATCTGTTTTCACTACGATAGTGTTACACTTGGATGAACCCCTGCCGTTAGATCTATCAAGCCAATGGAATAACTGGTTTAGTGAACTAGCACTTCTCGAAGAAATTAATATTGCTAGATGTCTAGTCAGTAATAAAGTGATTACCCTTCAAGGCCATCCACACGTTTGTTGACACGTCCTCCTCTGCTTATGCTGAAGCTGTTTATCTGCATTGTGAATACGTCGATCAGTCCTGTTCTTCGAACTTGGTGGCTTCTAAAACTCGCGTCGCCCCCCTTGAAAGCAATAACAATTCCCAAACTAAAACTATCGGGAGCATTAATAGGTTTGAGACTCGCGCAAACTATCTGTCGGGTGCTTAATGTTTCGAGTTCGGCAGTTATTTACTGGACTGATAGCCAAAATGTTTTGTTTTGGATAAAAGGTGAATCGAGGAAATACAAGCCATTTGTGTCGAACCGTGTTGGCGAGATTCATTCAATGTCTGAACCCTCTCAGTCGCATTATGTTGACACTAAATCGAATGCTAGCGACCCGGCCACACGGGGATTATCGGCTTCCGCTTTATCGAACTGTAACTTGTGGTGGCATGGACCTTTATTTCTTATATATTCTGAAAGATGATTAAATAAGCTTTCCAAATATGATTAGTTTGTTAAATTTTCAATATTTTAACGTGAAAGAACTGTAATATTTTGAGTCAAAATTCGGACCATCGTACAAAATTCTGAGATCCAGCTATATATTCCGAATACGCAGAAATGCGCCCTCGACCACAACAGAATAATATTCTAAATGCTTTTCTACAATTCTCCGGTCTCTACCATATTTCGCTTTATCTGCACCTAACCTGGGCTAATTGAAGACGAGCATACGTCACACAGTGTGCTATGAACTTGAGGGAAGTTTTGCCCGGGCAGCAACTGAATTCCAACTGCCAAGGGATATTTTATGTGCATGCCAATGTGTATACGGTACCTCGGTTTTTCGTGCCATCCAAACGACTAGGCAGCTGTTTTTGTCAGGCCCTCTGTCTGCATCACTGACAAGAGGAAACCACACCGGAAAATCGAGATGAACTTTCTCGGCCAATGCAGGGATCGAACACCCGACCTCCAGGCTAGCGAGCCAACACATTACCCTTTTAGCCACTTGACTTGTTGCATTAAAGCTTTCATTTCATGTTCTTCCTATTCTTGATTCTCAAGTCGAATTATTATTCATTGTTTATGCTAGTCCGCTAGCTAGGGTCGTACCCGTAGTGCTAGGCTAAAAACCTGACAAATTTACGAGCAGTTTCGCCTTCCGTCCGGAAATTAAGGCCCTTCGTTTCTTTTGAAAGTTCGTTTAAATTTTTATGAAAAAAGTCAAAAATATTATTCTACCTTTTCAATGTCAGCTATTATGAATTGGCTCAAATGTACTTAGTTATTTTGTATCGTCACTTAAACCAAACCAACAGAATTAATTCAGTGCAATGGTCACGGAACACAGGCCCGTCGGAACGATATTGATATTGGGGGGGCTGCAGGCAAAGGTAGCAAAATCCAATAAGCGGGATATATACGAGCAGATTATTGGGGGGGGGGGGGGGGCTGCAGCTTCCGACGGGCCTGGAACATGGCGGCGAGTGCTGGATATGAAAAGAAAAGATAACTCTCTCTTCAAAACGTCTTGGAAACTGCGTCTATCGTGGTGGCCTTTATGTCCACATGAAGGCGGTAATAAATTTACCGTACGGTAAAAACGGCATGCCGTTTGAAGGCCGATTTATTTGTTGTTAGCCCCTTCAAGGCGGTAATAATATTGGAACGGGTGTCGAGGGCGCCATTTTGTTACCCATTCTGACGTTGCAGATAGAGCCACAGTACAGCGTTAGACCGATTTATATGTTTTATATTTGCGCAAATGCATTTTTATGTTCACTCAAGTGTACTAGTTGGCAATAATTTTAATAAATCAATTAATCACAATATGTTAATTTTATTGAGAGTATTTAGTTTTCATCTTTTTAACATTAAAATCACCGCAATAATCCAATATATCGTTCGACTAAATGTTAAATCGAAAGTATCGAATAATGATTACCCTTGTTTGAAATTAGAAACTAAATTTTTATTTTAATTTTTAGGGTTGTTTCCGATTTCGCTTCTGAATTTGTAAAAAAAAAATGACATTAAAAAATACCGCGATAATCAAATAAATCGTTTGACGGGTCGAAATACTAATGAATGATTTAGATTTCCTTTGAAATTAGAAACTCATTTTTTTATTTTATTTTTATCGTATGATTTATCACGCGCCGAAGTAGACAGATATAGAGAGAAAGAAGTGGGGTTTAACGTCCACTCGTCGCAAACTAGGTCATTTCGGGACTAACACATGGTTTAATATCATTTCAATGATTCGCTTGCGCGTAGGGGACTTTTGGTGTGGGAGAAAACCGGAGAAAAACCACGCCAGTTGACTCAATGACAGGCTTTATGATACACGTGCTCTACCATTCCGACCGCCCCCCCCCCTCCCCGCGCCGAAGGAAGTCAGGTGAAGATCTTAAAACTATTATTATGAAACTGTTATTTGTAAACACGTCATTATAGTAGTTGTGTCTTTTGCTAATTAGAAATCTTTCGTATTCAGTCACTAAGTATGTGTTTCCTTGGAGACAGGACGTTGGGTGTTCGTGTGATCTAACACGTGCACTTTAGATCATAAGGACTGTCATTTAATCAAGCGGCGATATTTCGATCTAAAGATTTTACGCATCTAGGAGTATGATCCCCTGTCCGACCTCGTGGGTTTTCTACTTGTCCTCGAAATTCCTTCCATTGCTAAAGGCCCCTACGCACGAGCGAATTATTACTATTAGAGGTCTACGTGTTATCCCTCTCTCTTTCTCTCTCTCTAAGCTTGCGGGGTAGACCAGTGGATTGGGACTTCTACCTACACAACCACGGATATAGTCGATAATAATAAACCAGAGACGAATACCAATATCTACTTATAACAGGGGGGGGGGGATGGCTGAATCTTTAGCGTGCGCGCGCTGTGTTATAAAGCCTGTCATTGAGTCAACTGGCGTGGTCTCGAATCCCAGGTTGTACGTGGCAAGGAGTGGGGTCGCCTATCTAACCGGTTCTCCGGCCCCCCCCCACTGCTAAAGACCCCTACGCGCAAGCGAATTATTGAAATAAAATTAAACCATGTTAGTCCCGAAATGACCTAGCTTGTGTCGAGTGGACGTTAAACCCCCCATATCTCTCTCTCGCTCTCTCTCTCTCTTTCCGTGGGAACAAATCCGAGGTAGTTGTTGGCATACTATTTAGCCTTTTAATCACAATTGTAGGAAAACGATATTTAAACTTCGACTCTCCACAAAGACCAGAAAAAGAATAATGTAAATCTTAATAAAAACAAGTTTTTCAGACTGAACGGCTTAATCCGAATAACTAATAATAATGACTTCTGACAGTTCTGCATACGATATATATAGTCAGGCGGGAACTTTGCTAGGCCTACATTGTGTGTCTCAAGCATAACAAATTGTTAAAGATTCACTACTGGATGGAGATATCAAACATAACCACTTGTAAAAATATATAAAAAAATGACCATATCGATGAAGTTTAAATAAAAAAAATACGAACTAGGGGGTGTCAAACTCAAGAGTGTTATTCCAAAGTAGGCCTACATAAATTTTTTTCTAGAAAATTCAAATTGAATGAATGAATTCATGAGAAACATACACAAATGAACCCCAACCGCAATGATTTATGCCATATAGACGAAATTTTAATCGAAAAAAAATCTACCGTGCCGGGTACTTAACTAAGGCTATGTCTATATTAAAGTGGCTTTCTCAAATTCATAACAAATTTTCGAATCTTCATTCATCAAAAAAACAAAAAAAACCCCAAAAAACAGTGACGTTAAAGATGTCTTCCCGGGTACAAACTTTGTGAATTGACGATATATGTGGACTAAAAACATATTCAAAGTAACCAATCTATCAAATATTTGCTTCAATTCCCTTTCAAAACTTTGCTTTCGTCGTAGATACCCATAGCTATAAGTAAGCAGTTGTTAGACGCAATGTCTGCCAACTAATTGTGGGATGGTCCATTTTTCAGAATGTATCCTTTATACTTACTGTACATTTACCATACTTACTGAAGCCTAAGTAAATTCTTAGTTATTTCTGTCTTCTTCTTTTTATACCTTTTAATCGCAGAGTCTTTTGTACGTTGACAACACTCAATGTCCCCCAAACCGCCTAACCATTTGAGCAAGAAATAACAACTGCTCCCTGACCTTAGCTAGCAGACAATAAGCCAGCAGAACCTGTTGGGTTGCTAGTTAGTGATTCCCTGACAATATTGCCCAGTGCTTGCCCCATGGGCGTTTTGTCGCGTAATCCAGTATTTTTCTAGTAAAATAGGGTGTCTATACATCCATATATACAAAATTTTACATACTTTTATTGGAAATAACCACCCGATAAATACTTTGCTGGGAACCCAACTTTAATATGTCATTTAGGTTCGGAACTTAAATAAGAATCTAGGGTCGCTCGAAATCATTAAGAACACGAATGACAGGCTACTAGTACTTTTACTAAATTAATACCGGACGGAACACTTTTTATCAAATTTCCCGCAATTGACACTTTTTTGCATTTTTATGGAACCTGTGCATATAAATCCCTTGCCCATCTCTTGTGTGGCATTTCATATCCACACAACAGACCAATAATGTCATTTAAAAACCGTCAAATTATAGGCTACTATGCAGACGATTCAGATGGGTAACGTAATGGTGTCATGTGACCCCCATTAGCCAATCATAATCGGGGCACTGGTTGGCCAGACTCTCTCTATATAAGGCTCTGGTGGTACCTATCTATATTATTGTTCCAGCCCCCAGGGGAGAAACACGCCCAATTTTTGTATTTATCGTATACAGACTGCAATTCTGAATGGATCATCTTGGCAACTACACTATTACTTGGACTGATACGAATGCCAACATCAAAATTAACACTATTGAATAAATTTTTGTACATGTCACTAGCAACTACCCGGATAGAATGGAAGTGATAAGCAAACATTTATGGAAGAAATTAATCGACAAGAAGCTTCGGGGTGCAAAAACACGAGGTGGACAAAAAAAACGTCGGGGGGGGGGGGAGACCTGACAAGAATTGGTAACATTCATCAAGACGTTACATTGTGTGATTTATGAAAAAAAGGTAACCAAAATAGACTATATAGGCATTCCAATCCAATCCAATCACCATATTTATTACTTATACCGTAAAGACAGGAACTATCTATTTTGTTGCATGCCCCCATTGGGCGGTGCCACACCCTTTTTTGCTAATATTTTTTCCTGTAAATTTGGCAAACCCGGCGCCTAACCTTTTTTGCATTCTTGTCATCTAAGATCCATTTCATATTTCGTTCTCTTCATTTTAAAAGTACCACATCAATTAAAGCAGGAAGGTGGACTTATATTGCCGCGTTAGCGATGCTCTTGTATTTGAAACAATTAAGGATTATTTTGAATTAGTTTTATTTTTAATTTTTTTTCTCTTAATGTTAATATATTAAAGTTGGGTTCCCAGCAAAGTATTTATCGGATGGTTATTTCCAATAATAGTATGTCAAATTTGGTATATATGGAAAGTATAGATACCCAATCTTACTAGAAAAATACTGGATTAAGCGAAACACGCCCATGGGGCAAGCACTAGGCAATATTGTCAGGGAATCACTAACAAGCAACCCAACAGATTCTGCTGGCTTATTGTCTGCTAGCTAAGGCCAGGGAGCAGTTGCTATTTCTTGCTCATATGGTTAGGCGGTTTGGGGGACATTGAGTGTTGTCAACGTACAAAAGACTCTGCGATTAAAAGGTCTCAAAGAAGTAGACAGAAATAACTAAGAATTTACTGAGGCCTCAGTAAGTATGGTAAATGTACAGTGAGTATAAAGGATACATTCTGAAAAATGAACCCTCCCACAATGAAGTTAAGTTTGCAGACATTGCGTCTAACAACAGCTTACTTATAGCTATGGGTATCCACGACGGAAGCAAATTTTTGAAAGGGAATTGAAGCAAATTTTTGATAGATTGGTTACTTTGAATATGTTTTTAGTCCACATATATCGTCAATTCACAAAATTTGTACCCGGGAAGGCATCTTTAATATTGTTTATTGTATCTTTTTTTTATCCACCTCACGGTCATCGGAATGTATTTTTTAAAAAAGCTATTTCTCAATGAAACTGATTTGACATTGAAGTCAGTGTGCAGATACTTACTGGTCTGGTGAAGTATAGCTGCCTCTTCAATGTAACCAGGGTCAACATATCCCACAATACAAGCTTTGCTAATGCTATGGGCAGAAGGGTTCACTTCCATTTCGACTACGTCCCTCTTCGATTACACCCCATTTCAACTACAAACTTTATTACCCTCAAAACCCTGAGCCCCTAACTAATCAGCAATGAACTGTTCCACTGATTAAGAGATCGGATTTAGGTAATGATTATTATTAAAATAGCTTATATATTTCAGCTTGGTTTTTTTAACATCAAAGCAAAAATATCAACTCAGAGTATATTTTTGTTTTGACAAATATTTTTAATATTTAGAGATTACATTGAGTTTAATACTTGCTTATCTATATAAGATGATTTTTTTTTCAAATTTTGTCCATTTATTCTTCAAGTTCACTATCATTCAGTCAAACATTTTCTTATCTTCGTGAAGTCGAATTCGTAATTTCTCAGAGGGGTAAGCCGCAAATCTTGCTGGTTGGATATGTGTATAGAAAGAATATCGAGCGCGGTGAATGTATTCATTGGAAGTGTGTAAAGTCAGCATGCAGTGGGAAATGTACCACAATGGATATATACATTCGAAACGTTTCAAATCACAACCACCGCCCAGAAAATGAAGACCAAATCAAATTCTTCACGAGAAGAAACAAAACTTGTGCAATTAATTTACTCTGAAGAACTAGCTCAAATACCTGAAGAATTCGCGCCTAACTTATCTTACTTTTCTCCCCTTTCTAGTGGAATGTATAGACATCGAAGAGCTACCATGCCACAATTGCCCAAGTCACGATCGGAGGCATATAAGTAGGGATAACAAAACCACCAGGCCGTGTAATCTGTCGTTATAAGTTGTCGAAATGGAAGTACACCGGGAGAAATACCAACATATATAACCATAAAAATATCATACACCACGATAGTTGCAGAGGAGTGGGATAAGTTGGGTTTTTTTTAGAGTTCTTCAACCCGAATTAACCAGTGTTCTTGACTATATTCTGGAACTTCTCCTTTAAACATCGTTCTCTTTATAGTACCTTTTTTCGGTTACCATAAGCATCTTCCAAAGAGATTCATGTGTAAACAGAAAATAACTTCTCAATCACACATTACAGCAAGATATACATTATATTATTGTAAAAAAATAACAGACGCCGCACGCGCACGCACACGCACCTCTTATAAATGCACACAATGATCTCTATCTTTTATCGAAATAATTTTATTTTATTTTTTGTATCTTACAGAACTACTATAAAGTTTATACATTGATGTTACTGATATGCATCTTTCATTTTGGAAATGGTTATACTGGAAAACTAAAAATGAGGAATAAAGGAGATCGTCATAATATATTTATATTTCACATTCCTATCAGATATATTAATTCCACGTTAGGACCAGAAACATATGAGTGGATAGTGAATCGGTTTGGTCAAGCAACGGCTGATAATGCTGGAATTTATAGATCTCGTATCCTTTAATATATAAACTGTTAAAAATATATGTATATTTACATTTATAATAAGTATAGTTAAAATACAGTGCAGGATTTGTCAAATCGTTACCTTACATTTAAAGCCGGTTGAAGTTTTATTTTTACAGAAAATTGTAAATGTCGATGCATATGAATACAAGGCTTATATGTAAAATTACATCAAATTCAATGTAGAAATACAACCATGCGTTAGCTGTATTTTCACAGAAAATCGTAAGTTTACTGTCAAATAGTGGTTACATCGGTTATTTCCCCGTTGACCACATATCCAATTTTGTGCAAAATATTGACTGTTTCGTCAGTCACTTCAGTCCATTTTAGAGAAATAGGTTATTCAAAATCTGAATGTACCTAACTGGATAATACATACAGGCATATGGCATACATTGAGTTGTGCGGGTCATTTTGCTTGGATGGTTGCATGCCACCTACTCCTATTGTAAGGAGCAGTATAGTAGCACATTCTGCGATATCACTTCGGTGGAAGCGGACAATTTCTTTATTGTCTGCGATACAACTAACTCACACAATTTCTTTACATTATCGATTGCTGTGTGACGTGCTAGGCTGAAATTTCTGCAAAACTTTCTTTGTTCGCCAGGATAGAACCAAGGACTAATTTGCCAGGGGGGGGGGGGCGAACACATTCCTTTTAGTAATGTTACTATGGCAAATTATATAAAATATATAATTCTACAATACTTATGAGGTATTAATGCATAAACTCTGTCAAAATACACAATATTCCTTTGTATTAAATGTTATTGTACAAGTTTATGTAAATTAACATCATGATAACTTTACATATACTCCATTTGCAGATATGTAATTTTACCTTGAATTTGTAATAGCTAGATGGTAAAGATAAATGACAGACTATGAAATAACATGCAATGTTAAAATACAGTTATAATAATGACAATATTTCAACAAGTTAAAAAAGGGTAAAAATAAATAATAATGCAAATGTATAAAAAAAAAATCTAACAGTGTATTTCGTTACTCATTGATATAAGGCATTATTCAAAATCCCAGATTTGAAATCAACCCAGACAGTTTTGACAGGGTTAATTTCTTCTCTGTCCCAGTACATGTATTTGTATAGCGCATAAAAACTGCTTCCACAGTTTCTAATGCGCCTCGAGTTCACTAGATTTGTTCTCGATTTCTATATCACAAAGGACTTTCGAAAAGATAAGTTTTGAGTTCGATCTTCAAAACGCCATGACTCTTGGCGTATTTGTAATGGGAGTGGATTTCATAGAAATGGCGCTGAGTATTAAAATACACGTTTTCCAGTCTCAAGTGTCACGCAAGGAATCTTTAATACCGTTCATTGCAACCCCCACAAGTTTTCATATACAAAACATGTTCAGTTACTTCTAGAAAATGTTCTAAAATGTGAACCTATCTCAAATTAAGATTCTGGAAAACCACACAGTTCCAGTTCCCGTCAGTAGACATTTTGGTGTATGTGAGAAAGGATAATGAACCATTTTGATATGCATCTTTTGGAACTTAAAGAACTCCGCTTTATAAAAATGTTTAATGCAAAATTCAATCATTGTTATTCTGCCTCATGTCGACGAATCACATTCCATTCCCCCCCCCCCCCCATGTTTAAACTAGCATTCCTTTCTGATTATCCAAGGTAAATTATTATTATTATTATTATTATTCTTATTATATGGGAAAACTGACCGAAAATGGATGCTGAGAATAAACCTTTATCGATCGCACATTCAAAACGATATAGCAATCCAACATTCGCAAGTTATCGAAGTACAGAACCTCGTAGATCTACCGTCCACGACCGATAATTGGTGGACCAGAAAGCGTTATACACTATTACTAAAACCTCTGTGTAAATATGTGAAGAGCTTCCTACGAGATGACATTGACTTCTTAAATAAACTACCTACTAATGTTCCACCTGGAAGCATATTGGTCAATTCCATGTCGTCAACTAATACAACAATATTGAGTTGATTCACTATTGCATAACAAAAAAAAAGAGATGAAACCTCTTCCCGATTTTCTACAACGTTTGTCTTGGAATCTCTTGAAATAGTTTTCACGAACAATATCTTCTATCTCGATGGCAGATATTACAGCCAAATAAAGGGGGTAGCCATGGGAACCAAAATTGCTCCAACGTATGCGACTTTAGTCTTGGGTTTTTTCGAGACAATATTTTACGAACGTATCGCTAATGAGTTTGGAGAACAATTCAGAAGCTACATTGAAGACTACTGGAAACGCTTCCTTGGCGATTGTTTTTTCATCAATAACAGAACACATCAAGATTTAGAAAAAATTCACAATATATTAAATTATCTGGATACAGCACTCCAATTATCTTCTTTCTTAAAAATGTATTTATTTATTTATTTCATACAAATGTAAATTTATAACAAATATCTCTTTCTCATCAAGCTGCAATGTGCAATTTCCAAAGTTTTCTATTCTTTACATATCATCAAACAGCTTCGCAATCGTATTCCATTTTCTATTAAAGATATGCATGCTTCCATTTTTCATATATATGTACTTTTGAATTCTGTAATTAGGCGAGATGCTTGTTATACTACTTCGGAAGATGTAATATTTGCTACATATGATAATAGAATTGACAACAGGAGGTATCCCCTGTTTTCTAACCATTATATCATTACACGTGAAATGGTCATCCAGCAACCCAGTTTTTACAAGAGCATTTGATATATTTGACCTGATATTTTGAGTTTCAGAGCATTCATAATATAAGTGATCAAGAGTTTCATCTTTTCCTCCACAGAATGAGCTTCACTGCCTAATTTAATAGTGTAAAGATATTTTTTCGTGGTAACAATTCTGTGCATAAATTTGAGTTGAATCTCTAGCAACTTTGTGTCTAATGTCACTTTTTTGGTAGATCATATATTTTTCTCCGTATATATAGAATTACAGTGAAACAAGGAACAATTCCAATAAGATCATCTATGTCAATTATTACGAAAATGATTATTTTCACTGGGTCTCACTTCTGCCCTGGTGCTTGCGCGTAGAGGACCCGGAGAAAACCCACGAGATTGTAAATTCGAACCTACATCTTGTCACGTACAATCGGAAAATCGAAGCCACGCCAGTTGACTCAATGACAGGCCTTGTGATACAGCGCACACCCTGATACCTTTGGAAACTTTGCGATATACAGTATATATGGACGCGAGAACTCGAAACAGACTGTGAGCGTTCGTGACTACTCGTATCTACTGGTATCTTCTCGCATCTACTCGTGTCAACTGGTATTTGTTCGCGAGTCATTGGTGTCAGGTAGTGAGCTATCGTTTCCGACAGAGCGTCACAGGGGCGTCACAGGTTGTAAGAGATCGGGGGAGACCGCGGTGTATCTCAACAGAGCGTCGTATTTGTCTTGTCAAAGGACGATTAGATGTGATATGTCGCGCTTTATTACAATATAATACGATCTGATTCGATGATCAAGATTGACGATAAGAATTCGTGTTGATATCAGAACGATTGCCATGACTGGCTTCAAGATATTTTATGATTTTAAGTCTTTTGGAAATCTTGTAAACGCAATAGCGGCTCCTTTTTTTAATTATTGGAGTCATGAGTTATTTCCCCCTTTTCCGATAAACACTTTGTGAACGCGATAGAGGCTATGGCTTTTAATAGATCTTTTTTCATATTTGTTTTGAAGCATTTGGGTCATCGATCCCTATATTCAGCAATCCGCAGCCTGAGTTATTATGGTCCCCTTTGCCCAAAACCTTGTAAACGCGACGAGGCTATAAGAGGATGCATGCTAGATCTAAGATTTCTTCTAGGATCCTAGACCCTTATCAAATGTGTTCAACATCAAAGTTTTCCTTTCAAATAAATTGCTAAACAGTTGAGACAAAGCTGATGTGTGGCTATCTTATTTAATACATTGGAAACTATGGTACATAACCGTCAAAATTCTTGCATGGTTACACGTCGACCAAATGTTTAGATGTAAACATGATCTTTTTATACGCCCATGCCAGTTTGTTTTTGGTCGCCTACAGAACACATTTCTTAAGGTATCATCTTGAAACTGTACATACTTATTCTTTAGGAACATCCCTTTTAGTTTCTGGTGCATACCTTACCCCCAGGTACAGACTTCAGAGCCTGCGTGTCGCCAACAGGCCACAATTCTTAATCCATCGTCTTGAAAAATGTTTATATTTATTTCTTATACTCTTAAGGATGATCCCTATTGTTTTTGCTGCATGCCCGACCGCCAAGGGAAGAGCCACGTCACATTTCTTAACGTATCATTGAAACGCTGCATACACATTCATTCTATCCTAAGGAACATCTCTATTGTTTGTGGTGAATACCCAACCCCCAGGGGCAGAGCCACGCCCATTTTCTTTTTGTGTCGCAACCAGAACGGATGAGATTGGCACTTGCTATAAGTATTCCTTTATAGCCAAAGGGCGGTAACTATTCATTTTGGTGAATGTCACGATCCCCGGGAGCTACGCCCAATGTTTGCCTTTAGTAAATAGTTTAGGACGCAAACTATTGAAGTTTGTGCACGACCCCCACTCCCTTCCCTATAGGCGGTGCCACAGCCACTTTTTGTTGATAATTAGTCTGTATGTGATATACAAGTTGCAATTATTAACAGAATTGGGTCCAATTCGGATTGATCGAGCATAGTATTGTACCTATATTTATTGGTCCATGTCCACTCCTCAGGGGCAGACCCACGTCAATTTTTTGTGTTTTTGTATACAGACTGGAATTATAAATGGTTCATGTTAGAACTTGGCATATATTCCTAATACTGTAAGGATAGCATTTATTTATTCTGATGCATGTCCCGACCCTCAGGGGTGTGGTGGTACTTCAACAAATTGTTAGTTTTTGTCTGTAAATACTCTACAGGTTGCAATATTTAACATATTTTGTCCAAATTCAGCATATTATCGATCATTTCAATAACATACTTTTTTGTGAATTTGTCAAAACAAAACCAACGCCTAGCCTTCTTAGCCTCTTCTCATACTGCAGCCATTTCATATTTCGTTCTCTTCATTGTAAAAAGTACCATATCAATCAAAGCAGGAATGTGGACGTATTTTGCAGTTTTAGCGGTGCTCGTTTTAGCATCTTATTCGAAATTACCAAGCCAGGAATAGTTTGGGAAATGGTATTTTTACGAAAACCCTGCAGTTCGGATAAATAAATGAGGAATTTCGATAGTGCAAGTTCATACTCAGGCCTTATTTGCTACCCTTGTAAAATGACGCGATTATTATTATTATTATTATTATTATAAGTAATTACAAAAAGGGGTGAAAACAATACAATGATAACATGGCAATCAAAGTTAATCCCGTGGGGTTTTTCTATTACAGTGAAGCCATAGCGACAAGGAAATATAAAAACCTTGCCAATACCAAAAAAATAGAGTGGGGTATATTTTCTGATCTAATTATAAAATATGATACATTTATAGTCTTTAACTGCGGATTAGCTAATGATAGCCATGTCTGTAGTAATAATGGATGGTGTAAATATATGTGCAGTGAAAGGGAAAGAAATGATTGGACATCAAAAGATATCTGCGGTCGATTTGTCTGTTGTGTAGATTTTAGCAACTTGTATATTTAAATTATTAGATGTGTACCTTTCTTGGTATCCATTTTTATCTTGTCTTCAGAACAAAGAAAAATGTTAAAGGAGAATACTAACGCAAAAAGTTCTTTTAATATGAAAAATAACGTTAATATTAGAATATTTTTGACCCTGCGAAATTTTAAAAGTCACTCTAAATATTTTTACAATGGAAAAATATACCAAAAAAACACCCAATTGACCTTTATGCATATCTGCAGCCTCGTTTTGATTTTTTCCGTGAATGACGTAATAGTTGATCGACTTTGTGAATTTTCCTATAGAAGGCTATTGAAACTGAGCATGACATGCCGTCAATTTGACTAACTGGGTGCATAAACATAGACAATTGCCTTGCTTGGGGATATACTAATAGCACCAACAGTAAATCGGGAAGCGTCTGTCATTTTTTTTTAAAATTTCCAAGCGAGACAACACGCAGAAAAGGTCTGAGTCGGGACACAGCGATCAACAAGGCGATGTCAACAAAACACGCTTCTCTTTCAAATTCTTGATCGGAAAATTTCGAGTTATATCTGCTTATGAACGTGACCAGTGCAATTTTAATAACTTTATTATGTCGATAAAGATATAACAGTTGTTTTATCTTTCTGTTAAAACTCTGTGCATTCTATGGCGAAACCAGCAAGCTTTCAAAATCTAACTTTAGAAACCTCCTATGTAACCATAGCAACGAAATGTAAACACCGCTAGAGTGGTAGCCTGAATACTATTGTTAATTACTATCCTCTTTCGAAGCGTCTTCCGTAGGCCTATTTCGATGATTTTGCAGTCGATCATAAATAGTACTAAATCATGTAAGAAGTTTGTCCGATGTAACTTTGTAAATTATGAGCGTGATACTACTTTTTGTTTAGCGTGAGCGAAGGCCCTACTGGACCATGGTCCTATCACTGTATGATGACGACGTGACCCATTTTTAGCGACGTTCTCGTATCTAGTATAGGGCATATAATACCATAATTATTATTTTTTATCTGATATATAAACCGAAAGTCAATGCGAATCGAAGGACTGAGTGATAGAGATAGGCTAGTGATAAGAAGGATAAGATACGTGAAAGTGTGTCTACGCTGTTTTTTAATTTCTAGTGCCTATTTATTTATCATTATTGTAACTAGAATGTTCCGAACCATCATCGTCACCGTTGTTCCTCGCATATCTAATTCGCCGGTACTGATAGGGAAGAACACTCTGGGCGAAATCAATGTCTGACAAGCTGTCACTTTCTGCTGATACCCTATTGAAATATACATCGACTGCTAAACGTAGATCAACTACTACGTCATGTCACGTGATATAGCTTCAGCTGATTAATTGTCGGGTGTTTCCGTAATTGCGGAAATCCATGAGTGTTTTTTAACGTTATTTGTTATTAAAACTATAAAAAAAAAAAAAAAAAATCTGAAATGTGTTACATAATGAACTAAGTAAATGATAAAATTAAACTTTTACTTTAGCATTCTCCTTTAAGACACCAAAAGAGGTCTGCGGTCGATTTTTCTGCTGTGTGCATTTTAGTAACTTGTCTATTTATATTATCAAATTTGTACATTTCTTGGTAACCATTTTATCTTAGGGGCCATCCATAAAGTACGTACGCTTGAAGGGGGGGGGGTCACTCCAAAAGCGTAGAGGGGGGTCATTGGCAAAACGTACGTACGCTTGATTTTTTTTTTTTTTTTAACTCTAATTTCGGGACGTGCGCACATCCCTCGCGTACGTTCGACGCGTGCTGCTTTCCTAATATTATTGTTATATTGTCATTCGCTCAGACGAATGAATCAAACTTCGTTTGACGCAATTTTGGAGATGGGGGCATCTTCTGCTTCGTCTCAGACTGCCTTGTCAGCGTTATGTCATGCTCTATCTGTTTAGTACAAAAGACGACCTGTGGATCCACACGTCAGACCTTTGACCTGGCCCAGAATTCAACGCACTCTGACATGCGTAAACACATCGCGAGATGGCTTTTACTTGCGATTCATGGTCCCAGGGTTAAACACTAGTTAAAATCCGTATCTGACTTCTCCTGATTTATACGATTGTTTTCCCGGGATTGCGTACAGGGGGGAGGGGGGTTATGCCAAAAGCGTACAGGGGGGGGGGCTGAATTTTACCCATTTTGAGCGTACGTACTTTATGGATGGCCCCTTATCTTTAGAATAAAGAAAAATTATATCTGCGGTCGATTTCTCTGCTGTGTGGATTTTAGTAACTTGTCTATTTATATTATTAAATGTGTACATTTCTTGGTATCCATTTTATCTTATCTTTAGAACAAAGAAAATGATTAGAAATCAAAAGATGTCTGCGGTCGATATTTCTGCTGTGTGGATTTTAGTAACTTGTCTATTTATATTATTAGATTTGTAGATTTCTTGGTATCCATTTTTATCATGATTAGACATCAAAAGATGTCTGCGGTCGATTTTTCTGCTGTGTGGATTTTAGTAACTTATTATTAAATTTATTATTATTAAACTTGTGCATTTCTTGGTATTAATTTTTATCTTTTCTTTAGAAAAAAAAAATCATATCGAAAACATAATGATAAACTGAGCATGTTTTAGACTAGTAATTGCTTCCTATGGTCTCATAATGGATTGGGTTATTTTAAAACAATTCCCGCCCTCCTCTTAGCATGTCTCTTTTTGTTGACCTTTTGATCTAGAACTGACCACGAGTGTTAGAAACAAACCACACGATCGTGCATATTCTCGTATAATCTGGAACTATAAATGTATGGACATTAAAAATATAAATCGGTTTTATAACAATTTTAACTGGAATCAATTATATGTTGAAAACGGCTTAGTCCCAAATGTTAGTAAACAATATTTCTAGAATCATTTTAAAATGTATTGATTTATGTGTACCACATAAACAAATAGCTGTGCGTCCCAAAGATTGTCCGTGGATGAATGGTCACATTCGCCGTATTATACGGAAGCAAATAGGCCGGTAGATTAGGCAAATCTTAGACATCAGAGGAATTATGTGACTGGCGAAGTTAGGAGAGTAAAAAGGAGTTCAATCAAAAACTTGACCAAGAAATCATTGAAAACCATTTTACTGAAAAGAAAAGGTGGAAACTAGTAAAAATGAAAAACCCAACTTCCAAGAGGAACAAAAGTCTTCCCCCCCCCCCCCCCTCTTGTAGATGAACAAGCCAAAATCTTGTACGACGCAGTCGAAAAGGCTAATGCCCTGAATGATTATTGTTTTTTATAAGATGATCAATAAGCAGACCCCCGACTACCTTTAACTGCTCGTACCACCCAAAGTCTCTACATTAAATGCTCACGCTACACGTAACCAATCTCACTACCGGAAGATATTCGCATCAACAACGATTTATAAACAGTCCTTTCTCCCTTCTACTATTTCATCCCGGAATAATCTAACAGACGACATAAAGCTAAGTTCACCCTTGAAACACTTCAAAAATTATTTACGCAAAAACGACCAAGCGATAATCCCAACCCATTACTATCTTCGAGACAGAAGATTACAAATCATTCACACTAGGCTAAGATGCCAAAAAAGTACTCTAAACTATCACAATTTAATGCACATTACAAACAATCTATCCTGTATATGCGGTCACACTATTGAGGACAGTCAACATTTTTTATTATATACTGCTCTAATTTTACTAGAACAAGACAAGAAACTATACTATACTATACTCATCGGGAGATAAGAACGCTATTATACGAAAACGACCTTCTCGCTTCTTCGACAAACATGGAAATATTCACTACGCGCTATCTATTTGATAAATAACTTTCTAGAAGCGTGTGAATATTAACAAATGTTCCATCGATTTTACTATTTACATCAAACATTTTACATAAATTACTTAACACACCAGTACTCCCTTATCTTCAAAACGAGCATTCAAATTATCTATAACATTTACAACAAATTTATTACAACTAGTTTGTGCATCACCCCTTTGATTGAAGCCATCTCTGATCAATTGATCCTCAAAAATAATGAGGCTTCACCAAACTGATCAAGGACAATGACACTTGGTATCAAGTTTTTAAATTTTGAGAAATTAGGTCCAGAAGTTCCAGAAGCAATGCCTTTCAACTGATCAATGGAGGATTGAAGCAAAGGGTTTACATTGGAAAACATAATATCATTTTATTGATAACACTTACTTTATCTACAAAGAACAGCCAAACATCAGAAGAAAATTTGTACAATAAAGGAATTTTATAGAAGTTATACTCTTAAGTAGACCAACAATTTTTGGAGTTTTATCTTCAATTAAAACAGTGACTAAACTAGAGTAGTTTCTCAAAACTGCCTGAACAGCCCCATCAAATGACAGCCACCGTGTGCCTGAAATCTGTTTAAATCTAGTGCCATTTTCAGACATTATGTTTTGTATATATATTTCAATTTGTTTAGATTTTTTGGAGAGTTTTCAAAATATTTATAAATACAATTTAAAATTTCCTGGTATTTAATTAGGTAAGGTACCTGATCCGCAGCACCACATGAACCAAGTGCCAGTCTGTGTGCAATACAGTGAGTGCCAAAAATTGCAGGATTTAATGCCCTCAGCCTCGTAACAATGCCACGCTTAGAGCCAACCATGACAGCTGCTCCACCAGTAGCTTTTCCAGACATTTTATTTTTATTTAGTCCTAAACCATTAACCACATCAATCAACACATCTAATAATTTGTCTGCTGTTGCCCCTGTGCTAAGTTTTCTTATACTTAAGAAATCAGTCTTTGTATTACCTTTAAACAAATATCTTACATAAATGATCAGATTTTGGTATACCGCAACATCTCTTGATTCATCGAGTAGTAGGCTGAAATAATCTGAATTCTTTTTCAACCAGTTCATCTAACACTGCATCTGCCATGGCTTGTCGGAATTCCAGAACACTATTATTATGTGTATAACTGGTTTATCAGCATTTAAGAACTGTAAATGAGTGGCACCCTGCTCAACACACAGATTGTTAAGGTCTTGAAGAATAGAATTTGGTAGGTCATGCTGTGCCATAAATAAAACATTCTTCATGGCAGAAAAGATAGCTTCTTTTGATTTACTTATGGACTTGTCTCTAGCTTTAACCATATCTTTACCATTTTCTAAGACTTGGAGAGCAACTTTGTGACTTTTGTTTCCTGTGAAAACAAAATAAAAATCACATTTAATTGACTATCATAGAAAGCTTAAATTCCTGTGAAAACAAAAATAAAAATCACATTTAATTGACTATCATAGAAAACTTAAATTCTATTTTATAGAAAACTCAAATTCAAATACTGAAAAAAGAGCATACAAGTCATATTGATACAGTAAGTTATTTATAATCTTGATCAAAACACACACCGTTCTTACCTTTATTTGAAAGATTAGCAGTAATACATTCTTTTTTTAAAACACTACAACCCGTTGTGAATGAATTTGTGACCTCGGCTGATTCACAGGTTGAACAAAACATTGTTTTGGTAGCTGCGTCATACCTTAACCAAGGATTTGAAAATTTCCACTCATCTCTAAAAGGTCTACCTTTTCCAAATGCACTTAAAATTTTACGTATTTCAAAAATTTTCTCTGCGTGGGTCTTTTGAGGTATCAATTCAACATCTAGGGCTGTAATATCATCAGATGGACGAGAGCTAATTATGTCAGTATTATTTGTAGTCTACTGGCATTTTGGTGGTGGAATATTACAAAAACCTGACATTGTTTTGTCAGGCGTTGAAAAAGAAGGCTGTTCAATTTTTCGCTTACGACCCATGGCATATGATTTGATAATAATAATAATAATCGCGTCATTTTACAAGGGTAGCGAATTAGGCCTGAGGCCCTTTCTCCAATTTGGCCTTTGGCACAGATCGTGCGAATAATTTCGATCATTACTGCAGGAAGAAACCGAAGAACTCGGGGGAAACCTGCCTGATCAGACGGGAGACCGAATATCCCTCTCACTCTCAACGATAAAGTTCTTGCCCTGAGCCTGGAATGTAATAACTGTAACAACATACCTGGCTTCATTTATTAACAATACCGTCAATTTTGGTATGAAATAGACCAAACAGCAGTCATAATCCAGTAATCCCAAACAAATCGAGTGAGTTTTGTTTACAGTGTCCACCATTTTGAATATATAAACCATCAACAAAGCAACCGATTCGTATTTGAAAAGATAGACCTATTATTGATACCTAATTGATTGTTGATTGACTGTACAGTGTTTAGTATAACCCGTACGTACGCGCGGAAAACAAAGCTTTGTTCCGATGATTTTTTATTTCCGGGAAAAAAAAAGAATCGCCATACAGGAAAAAATATCGCCAAAAAATTCGCCAAGTTTGATATTTTATAGCCAAAATTATATTTTTTTCGTTGATTTGGCGATCAACAGCGTCAGCGCTGTCGGTGCCAGAGCTTTACATACTCATATAGATCTAAAGGTTGATCAACTGTTGAATCGTTCTTAATGATACCAAATTGGAGTGGTGTTAGTATCTTAAAATCAAGAAAAAAGTAGGCATCTTTCGAAAATTTTACCAATGCAGCTTAACAGGGATATGGGACGGTAGTTATTAATGGACGATGGTGGACTATTCTTTAATATCGGCGATTCTTTCCATTGATCAGGAAATACAGAGTTTTCTAAAAGAAAGTTAAACAGATTTGTGACTGGGTTTGCCAAACTGGAGCAACATGATTTGAGGACTTTGTGATTTATACAATCTGGCCCTGAAGCTTTATCTTTAGAAAGTGACGCGATAATATCTTGGATTTCTGATTTTTGGAATATTGATGTGTCAAGCTCAAAGTCATTTGCCGGAATGCATGGTGATGTGTCGTTTGGGTTTCTACGTTAGACTGGGCGATAAAATATTCATTCAGGGCATTAGCCTTTTCGCCTGCGTTGTACAAGATTTTGCCTTGTTCATCTACAAGAGGGAGGAATAAGACTTTTTTTCCTCTTAGAACTTGGGTTATTCGTTTTAACTAGTTTCCACCTTTTCTTTTCAGTAAAATGGTTCTCATTAATTTATTGGTCAAGTTTTTGATAGAACTCGTTTTTACTCTCCTTACTTCGCCAGTCACATAATTCCGCTGATGTCTAAAATTTGCCCAATCTATCGGCCTATTTGATCGCTTAGCTTTTTTTGTGGAGACGATTTCGCTTCCGTATAATACGGCGAATGTGACCATTCATTCACGGACAATCTTTGGGACGCACAGTTCTTTGTTTATGTGGTACATATAAATCAATACATTTAAAACTGATGCATATTGTTTACTAAGACATTTTGGGACTAAGCCCTTCTCAACGTATAATTGATTCCAGTTAAAATTGTCATAAAACCGATTTATATCTTTAATGTCCATACATTTATAGTTTCAGATTATACGAGAATATACACCATCGGGCGGTTTGTTTCTACATATTTGAATCTCGATAGGGCAATGGTCACTCAAGCCGGCGTCAAGAACAGGAAACGAGACATAGATCAAGAAGGCTTGATGAGTTGTAGTAGATTTAATCAATTGGCCAAAATGAAGATCTTACCTGTAGGATTACGTAATGTATCATAGTTTAGATCATCAAGAATAATATAATTATTATTATCTTCCTTTGCTAAAGAAAAGCTTTCTTCTATGGCAGTCCAGTGTGCCACCGGAGAATTGGGCTTACGATAGAAAGAACCTATAAAATAAATTTCCAGTATTTAGTCTAATTTCTGTCCAGATTGCTTAGACGCCATTAACGTGAAGATCGTGTCTTGGAATGAAGTGTATTGAAGACCTGGTGTAAATGGCCATGCCACCATAACCGTCGTCCCTGTTTAAGAGAATGGGCGAATGAAAACCTTGCAATGATATTTTCTTTATGTATTTCTTTTTACCTATCCATGTTTCTGACAGTGTGGTGATGTCAACACCCTCAAATTCAACCAATAGATTGTCAACTTTATTTTCAAGACTAGGAATATTCAGGTGAATAATTTTAATGCATCTTGACCCGGGATTCTGACGGATGTCACCGCATAATATAAGCAGAAGTAGCATCAAGCGAGAGGTAGAGAAGGAGGGGCTACCACAACGCGGAGTTCGCATACTCAGGGTGATCAAGTCAACTCTGAAATTGACATAATGATTTCGCTAACAACGGGATAAGAAGAGTTTGACAAAAGTAATAAAAGTAGCAACATGATCTTATCCAATTTTCTTACGTTTTCACTGAACATGTAAGTTGTGAGAGTAGGATTAAATGAAATTAAGTACTTATGAAATAAAACCAAGTACGAACAATCCAAACCATGAGACAAATTTCGAGGTCCTAAAAAACGGTATTGGCAAAATAGTGTAATCAGCATATGGACTGTTCTACCGTGTACAAAATACACGACAAACAGTGGTAACAGGTGTCCGGAAGAGTAATCTACCCTGCTGGCATGCCACACCCGCCATAGCTGCATCCAAACTATTAGGCGAAATCTGGTAAAATAGCGTGATTGGCTCATAGACTATCAATGACAGCCTATCCCAAAACATACGGTATAGGCAAAATAGTGTAATCAGGTAAAATAGTGTAATCAGCATATGGACTGTTAACCGTGCACAAAATACACGACAAACAGTCGTAACAGGTGTCCGGAAGAGTAAGCTTACCCTGCTGGCATGCCGCACCCGCCATAGCTGCATCCAATCTATTAGGCGAAATCTCGTTAAAATAGCGTGATTGGCCAATGAACTATCGGTATGCAAAATGCACGTGATGAACAGTGTTAACAACGCAGTAGACCTATATTATCAGGGATATAGTGTACCCGTCAATTAAATATGTCTAGAATCAAGTCAATATGGCGGCCATAAAACCTTTTAAAGATTTTAATGAGTTTAGTTTGCAAGTATCCCAGGGGCCTGTTTCACGAAATTTTAACTTAAGATACAATCCAAATTTTAGTACATACTTAAATCTGATTGGCTAAGCGCTAAAATCAATCTAATACTATCCAATCGAATTACTAAAATCGGATTTTATCTTAGTTAAAATTTCGTGAAACAGGCCCCTGTAGTTGCTGCTTAGATGAAAAATGCCTCGATCTACTTAAAAAATCATAATAGAATGAACAAGCTCTCGCGTAAAGAATTAGCTGAGACACAAACAAACACTCCATAAGCTGGTGTTATTACCAGAAAGATTTAACACAAGACATTGTATTTTAAAGTTTTATATACTTTAAATACGGTTGTATTGGCAGTTTTTGGTCACGGCTACATTATTCAACAATTTATACATTTGCATTGCCGTACACTGATGGCAAATGCAGCGACTTATTAGTTCAAATAATTAATTTCGAGTGATTAAAATATAACTAACTCTGGGAAACAGAAGCTAATTATTTAAGCCTGTCAAACAGGAATCACTAAAGTATTAATACAAATGTTTTGTGTGCGCAATTGCCAATGAACAAGGTCTGGGACGACAAATCCCAACCTGTTCACCGCCATACAAAGGTGGCAGCACACAAACTACGCAAATGCTACCATGACCAACCGCCTAACAATTATCACAAAAATTCCACCCTCGTGTACCTTATGTCTCCAGTTTACATTTTGGAGAACCACTACCATTGTCATTATACAAATTATGGGGAAGCATTATAAAAAAACAGCCATCTTCAGAATAAATCTGAAGGAACATTATCATTATAGCGCAATTTCTCCAGTGCAAATTATGGAGAACCATTATAAAAATCTTCAATATCTCTGAAGGAACATTATGAATCATTATCATTATCCTTATAGCACATTGTCTCCAGTACAAATTTTGGAGAACCATTATAAAACAGCCACCTTCAGAATATCTCTGAAGGAACATTATCATTATCATTATCAATAATTATCCTTATAGCCCAATGGGTCCACTGCACATTATGGAGAACCATTATAAAGGTCATCTTCAGCATCTCTGAAGGAACATTATCAATCATTATCATTATCCTTATCCTTATAGCACAATGTCTCCACTGCAAATTATGGAGAACCATTATATAAATCATCTTCAGTCTCTCTGAAGGAACATTATCAATCATTATCCTTATCCTTATAGCACAATGTCTCCACTGCAAATTATGGAGAACCATTATATAAATCATCTTCAGCATCTCTGAAGGAACATTATCAATCATTATCATTATCCTTATAGTACCATGTCTCCAGTGCAAATTATAGAGAATCATTATAAAAATCATCTTCAGTCTCTCTGAAGGAACATTATCAATCATTATCATTATCATTATAACACTCTTCGATATCTCTGAAGGCTCATTATGAATCATTATCATTATAGCACAATGTATCCAGTGCCAATTCTGAAGAACCAATATAAATAGAATATGACTTTCAAGTCATTCAATTTCACTGTATTTGACTTTCCGTTATTGTTGCCTCTCCGTCATCGTATATGGATAGGTATCCACCATATCAACCGATGAGAAATATTCCAACCCCCCTTGGATTGTGTTCAGGAAAATAGAGTTCCCCAAATCTGAGAGGTGAACACCATCGTCTTTGAACAAGAGGTCATTTTCCCGGGTGATATCAGGGTACTGTATATATCTACCCCCCAAGTCTAGGGTTAACTTTGCCGCGTAGCTGTTAATCCGTCTACGACATCGTTCCATAGCAATATGATTTTCAGAATTTCGCCATTTGCGACGGGGAAGAATTTGAGACCAAATCAATATAACTGGAGGATACATATGCTTTATGAATATCAGTAAATGTGACAGTATTTGTCTTATATCAAATAATGGAGAAATTCCAATATCATTTCCCCCACAATGAACGATAATAAATTGAAGTGAGTTGATATAATATGATAACGTTTTGATTTTCTTTTTAATACCGTTTAGTCGGAGACCTGAATAACCCTGCCAAAGAATATCTATTCCAAGTCTATGTAATCCCAAATTTGGACCTCCTGGACTTTCCTTTGCGTTACAGAAAGCGTCTCTTATAATTGAGGTGCCGACACACCACACGATCACTGGGTTAGAGCCTGAAATAGCGAAGGGTCAATTTAAGAGATTTTTTGGCATCGCTATAGGTAGCCGGATGTATGAACGATAAGCAGATGATTTCCATCTGCCAGCAACACGTATCGTGTCCCAAGAATGCCCAGCCATAGCACAAGCTGTGGCCATCCCTATACGGAATGAGTGAGACCTAAAACGTTTTGCATCTATTCCCAGTAATTCTAAAGACTTTACCAACACCGCAGTAAACTGATTACGCGTCAAACACGTGCGGTCAAAATTACAAAATAAAGGACCCCGCGGCTGACCACGCACAGACAAAAAATGGCACATATTTTGTACCGGGCAAATAGTAGAATTAACACCAGGTATTGTAATCGTGGTACCTTTACAAAATTCGTCAGTTTTCGATTTTCGCAAGTTATTTGATTTGTCAATTGAAACATCCATAATTGAAACAATGGACTGTACGTCATTTCCTTTCGATAATGTTAACTCCCCCACCCGGAAAAACCCAAAGAACGCAAATGTGTATGCCGCTCTGAAAAAGTCCGCCTCATAGATATTGGAACAAACTAACGGCAGGACCTTATATATTTTCTGTAAAATAGAAACCGAAATTGGGAGTCTCGTATCTGTGGGGTTTCTAAACTTTTTCATCCCTTCCAGTACTCTAGTCACTAAATAACTTTTAGTTATATCAACACAACCAAGTGTTTTACATTGAAAACTAATCGAAGACATGTAAGATCGGGCGGTTTTATAGACTAAGCCGCGGAGAGATATATCCGCTATAAAGTTCATCACATGATCTAATTCTGGAGGCCAAGTTTGTTGAAAATCATTTTTAACTCAGATAAACCAGTTGCATAAGTCATATGAGTATTGGTAGACCACGAATTGTGTAATAGTCTATTCACTTCACATTGAAAATCGTGTTTAGTGTGTAGACCGGGATTGGTTGTTGGTTGACGTCCGCTGCCGGTGCTAAGCTTCTGAATCGCGTCCACTGCTTTCGAGAAATAGAATCAGATATGGCATTAGAACAACTAGATAAATGACGACTGCGAAAAATAATGTTATTCCTTAAAGCATACAAAAGAAAGGGTCTCAAAAGTTGCATAACCCGTTTGGATTTAGATGTACAATTATTTAAGATAGTTACCAGTGACATATTATCAACATTAAACGTTATTTTCTTATTGGCCAACTTTTTCCCCCATACAGAAATAGCAATAAAAATTGGAACTAACTCTAAGAACGTTATATCAGACATAATCGCACTATTCTTCCAAGGGAGTGGCCACTGAAAATATGTCCACTGTCCGGAAAGATAAGCCCCGCAACCCAAGTCATATCGCCCCGCACTGTCCGTGAAAAGCTGCAAGACTTCACTGTTTGACCAGATTAATTCAGGAAAGTAGACTTGACCATTGAAATCTATCAAAAATTCAAGCCAAGTCAGCATGTCTTGTTTAAGATCGTCATTAATTCTAATAAAATGAAATCGTTTCTTAATTCCGATCATGGCATCATAAAACCGTCTTATAAATGCCCTACCTGGCCTAATAGCCTTGCAGAGAAAATTAAGGGAGCCAGCCAACGACTGCATATCTTTTAAAGTGATTTTTTTTCTTGTCGAATACAATTGTAACAAACTAATTAATTTTTGAGTTTTGTTTGTTGGTACACGGATAACCGATTTTACAGGTCAATCTCAAGACCTAGAAAAGTGAGGGTTGTTACAGGGCCAACGGTTTTTTCGTGTGCTATAGGGACTCCAATCTCTGCGCACAGATCTACGAAACAGCTAATCAATTTTTGACAAGTTGAAATATTCCTGCCGATGAAAATAAAACCATCCAGATAATGTTCGAGGTAATCCGAACCCGATTTAAATTCTACAACCCAATGCAAAAAGGTTGAGAATTTCTCAAATAAACTACAAGAAATCGAACAACCCATCGGTAGACATTTGTCAATATAATACTTGTTGTCGAATTGAAAACCTAACAAATCAAAGTCTCCCGGGTAAATCGGTAAGAGTCTGAATGCTGACTTAATATCCATTTTGGCTAAAAATGCGCCCTTGCCCACGACGCAAATCTTTTCGATCATTCTATCGAAAGATGTATATTTAACAGTACACACTGTGGGATCTATAAAAGTATTTATACCTTCAAATTCCGGGAATGATAAATGCGTGATGAGTCTCCAAGATCCATCAGACTTAGGGACCACGCCAATGGGCGAAATATGGAGATTTGAAATCGGAAGTTCGGCGTAAGGACCTCCTATTCGACCCAATTCAAGTTCTTTCTTTATTTTTCCTTGCAAAGCTGCGTGATGTTTATACGCGGATATTAGGTTTTTATTCCTTTTGAATATGCGAGGACCCGTGTAATTAATACGAAAACCCCTAGAAAACCCGGAAGCTAATTCGTCAGCTACTGAACGTTTCGGATAAATGTTGAGGTACTCTAACATTTTATAAACATTGACGGGGGTTCTACCTAATTCCCAAACAGTTACAGACGGAGGGCAAATTAGTTTTTTGATCGATTGTTAGACACCCTGTTACGATTTAGGACTGGTTGAAACCGGTTCGCCCCCCGATTGAAATATGTATTACCAGTTTTAGAATATGGGTTGAATCGAAATTTTCGAAATGTAGAACTAGGCGGAGACGGGAAGGGCGGTGTTACTCTACCTTGTTGATTTTCCCTGTTTGAACAACTGGTTCCAGCGTGTTGCCCCCGACAGATTATACAGCAATGCTGATAATAACAGTCTTGTTTAAGACAGAAACCCCTATTGTTAAATTCATAGCATCTGCCGGTTGGTTTGGACCTTGTGAATGTTTTATTTGTGTACGGCCTTGACATACTATAGCTCATAACAACCATAGCTCATAATCCACTACAGCCCAAGAACTAGATGGATCTAATGCCCTTTTATATCGGAATTGTTTATCATATTCAACCCAACCTTCGCCTCGTGAAGCCGCTAGTCTTATTGTGTGCATATATTTAAGCATTTCTTGCGTACGTGAAGGATGGGTCGTTTAATAAATCGCCATGTATACTAAAAAGGCATCAGTCCAGACGTCCAAAGTCATAGGAATTGATTTTTCGGCTGTGTTAGTATGCCTAAAATTGTCATACTTTGAAGACCGCCGATCCTTGGATTTATTAATTTTTGAAAGGTCGATGTAGTCCCCCTTCAAAATCCGATTCCTAGTTTTCGGAGACACATTCGATCCAATCAAGCCATGCACGGAGTCTAACACAGGCGGATGTATATGCTCAAATTGGGCTTCGGCTTCTGTATCTGTCTCACTAGAGGCCCCCATATTAAAAATATTTACATTACCTTGTAGACTCTTCTCCATCTGATCATCCGAGGTTTCGGAATGCGAGTTGATTGACGTAATGGTACTAGAGGGTTTACTCACCCTGTCAACTCTTTTCTTGGTAGAGACGGCTGGGTTATGGCTGGGTGGCATAATCAATGGCTCTCTTTGGGTGTATGGGGGTTGAATGCCAGGTATTTTTGTTGATCGTCCCTGTGGCCGGGCAGAGCCGGTGGATGACCTCTGTCTTGTCTCGCTGCGTACCGAAGCTCTCCCGGTCGCAGACTGTCCTCGAGTATTCCTCTGCCTAATGCGGCGATCTTCAATTATTTTGGCTAAAGTTGTACCACTTTCTTCTAAAGTTGGAGGAGGCATGGACATGCTGGTCTCGGAAATAGTCCCTTCGTGATGTACCATGGCCCCGGTTACCGTCACGGATGAAACTGGTTTCACATATGGGCTGTTGTTGGTTTTTCGTCTCGATGGCCGCGACGGTGTCCTTTCCATAATTAAATTTTCAACGGATCAAACTCCACATGAAGAATAAAAAAGACAATAAATTAAATGATATAATTGGGGAGAGCGTTGCTAGTTTGTTGTGTTAATTGCAAAAATGTAGTAACACGTGTTATGAACAACCATTCCACTTTATTGAACAATGATTTGGACCATTTGATTTAAATCCGTCAACATCGACAATTACAAGCATTTGACCCAATGTAATATCATTGATTAATAAAAGGCAATTTCCTTAGCAAATAGTTAATAAAATATTAACATCACAAGATATAGTGAACAAACCTTATTCTGTTTTTTAGCGATAAACTGCTGTGTTGAGGTAACGAAACCTCATTCAAAAGTGCCGGGTCAAGAAGATTAGTAAAGGGAAATAACTCCGATTCGGAGATTAGATTACCCACAGTTCATCTACTGTAATAACATAATCTATTCACAAGGAATAGATATATATATTGGAATATTATTATCGATAAATGGAAAGTTAACAATCGGAAAATCAAAGTCATCACGTTTATCGTACAGTTTAACACTTAGTTTATGGCAATTGTCAAAATCGAGACGCAGATCCAAGTAGGAAGCGTAATTGTCACTGTCAGTAATGTTTTTAATGTTGAGCTCATCAGGATATATGAATTCTATATAATCACTGAATTTTGAATTAATCAGTGATAGAACATCATCGATATATCGATAAGTGAAATTAAAATGTCTTACTAATCGTTTATTTGATTTTACGAGTGCCTGCATGTACTCGGCCTCGTATGAATAGAGAAACAAATCAGCAAGCAAAGGCGCACAGTTGGTACCCATGGGGATACATTTCCCCTCCAAATTCAACAAAAATATTATCAATTAAAAAATCCAACACCTGAATTAACTTGATGGCCGTGAATTTATTTTTGGAATCACTACTATGGTACTTAACAAAATATGTGGAATTGTAATTAACGACTAAATATTGATATCTTGCATGTCTCGATTTAGATGAGAAGACACTGTAAATAATGTCTTTTAACCGAGCTTTTAATTTACTATGAGGAGTTTTCGTGTACAAGGTAGAAAAATCAAACGTTTGTATAGATGAGACTGGAGCAAGTGATCTGGATTTCAAACCATCAAGTAATTCTTTGGAATTTTTTAATATCCACATCTGATTAATACCACTACGAGAGTATAGAAGTCAATACTTTTGAAAGTGGTTTTGTGGAACAACGGGATGAACCTGCTATAAAACGTTACTTGTAGGGATTTTTATATAATTTAGGTATTTATATATAAACAATGTTTTGAATGTAGACGGTAGACGGACAGATACATTGATAAAGTAAATTAACATATATACAAGAATTATAGAAGAGTAAATGAAATAAAATGAAATGAAATGGGGTTTAACGTCCCACTGTTATCCATCTAACCTGGGCTAATGGAAGACGGGCATACGCCATATAGTGTGCTATAGGGGAAATTTTGCCCGGGAAGCGGCGCTAGGGCCTACTCTTTTATCGAATTCCAACTGCCAATGGATCTTTTTCGCCCCATGCTTTTAATTTACTATGAGGAGTTTTCGTGTACAAGGTAGAAAAATCAAACGTTTGTATAGATGAGACTGGAGCAAGTGATCTAGATTTCAAACCATCAAGTAATTCTTTGGAATTTTTTAATATCCACATCTGATTAATACCACTACGAGAGTATAGAAGTCAATACTTTTGAAAGTGGTTTTGTGGAACAACGGGATGAACCTGCTATAAAACGTTACTTGTAGGGATTTTTATGTAATTTAGGTATTTATATATAAACAATGTTTTGAATGTAGACGGTAGACGGACAGATACATTGATAAAGTAAATTAACATATATACAAGAATTATAGAAGAGTAAATGAAATAAAATGAAATGAAATGGGGTTTAACGTCCCACTGTTATTCATCTAACCTGGGCTAATGGAAGACGGGCATACGCCATATAGTGGGCTATGGGGGAAATTTTGCCCGGGAAGCGGCGCTAGGGCCTACTCTTTTATCGAATTCCAACTGCCAATGGATCTTTTTCGCCCCATGCGAACGACTAGACGGCTGTCCTTGTGAGGCCTTCCGTTCTGCATTACTGACAAAGGGAAACTACGCGGGAAAATCGAGATAGACTTTCTCGGCCAATGCAGGGATCGAACACTCGACCTCCAGGCTAGCGAACCAGCGCCTTACCCACTTAGCCACGTGATCGCCGTATAGAAGAAATGTAGGTCGCCCTTATTTGAAAACATCCTTAAAGATATTTGACTACATAATAAGAACGATATTAATGTACGGATCCGAAATATGGGGTTTCGAATACAGACCCGATATTGAACGTGTCCAAACCAATTTCTGTAAATTTCTTCTGGGGGTATACAAAACTACTTCAAATGCTGGTGTCCTTGGAGAATGTGGACGTCAAAATATATCCGTCATGTATATTTCAAACATTATAAAATATTGGTGCAAGGTAGTCAGAATGCCGACAACTAGGTATCCAAAGTAAGTTTATCTAATGCTTAGAAGCATTGACAGTGCGGGTAGGATATCCTGGGTATCAAAAGTAAGAATACTATTATCGTCACTAGGATTCGCCTTTGCATGGGAGTCACAATTTATAGGTGATATACATTTATTCATTTGTGCTATTAAACAAAGACTGTCTGATATCAATACCCAGGAATGGCCATCTAAGCTAGATTCTAGTGTATCATTAAATGAATATAAGCTGTTTAAGATAAACATTTGTCAAGAACAATATCTGGATTATAGTCTTGATATACACTTTAAACGAAATATCACTCGACTCAGGTTAAATTTGTTACCATTGAACTCAATCCTATGTAGAAGGAATACTAGTATTGACCCGGCTTGTCCTCTGTGTAAATCAGATATTGAAACCCTTTATCACTTTCTGTTCATATGTCCAAGCTTAAGCAATACACGATATGTGTACATTCCATATACTTTATATAAACACTCTCTGTGTTCAGTAGCACTAGTCAAAATCTGCACGTCAATTGACATCGGATTATTAAAATCTGTATCCCGGTATATCGATGTTGCATTATCACATCGAAAATTGAAAATGTAAAGAAATGAACTGTTATTTTGTTATCATTAATTTATGTACACTTGCTGTCGCCCAACTCTTTAAAGTGTTTGTTAAATTGTACTTTAGGTCTATGACCTTATTACTGAAATAAACATATTATATATTATAGAAGAGTAAAAGGTTTGATGAAAGCAAGTATTTGTATATGTAAACAATGTTTAAAATGTAAGTGGGGTATAATACAAGATGGCCATATTTCAAATAACAAATATGAAACGTCGAAAACATATATACATTAGAGGTAGAGAATGATATCTCGATAGTGTCTTGGATGAGCATCGGATCATGATCAATATACATGTAATGATGGACAGTTTCAGTATAAGTCAAAATGGGTTATAAGTTATAGTTCTACCTCACTGTCCTAGCGAGATGATACACAGCGCGGGAACTAGTATACATGTGGCGCTTGAAGGAAAAGGTCGTTCAGTGAGAGCTCTCCAGTCCACTTCCCAACCTCAACATAATTGACTAGATTTTAAGGAAACAATTTTGTCGGTGCAGTAAGGCATTATATTTTTACATATCAGTTCAAGATTTTATTGGTGGTCGCGTAATGGACGAAATATCAAATATTAAGGACAACATGGCGGATTGTGTTACAAACAAAATCTCGTCACATGAAAGTACACACCATAAATCTAAAGCCACAGGCCCAAATTTAGGTAATAAACATGACAAATTTCCCACAGGGAATAAATTTTCTCGTGGAAGAAAAAGGTCTAACCTAGTCACAGACTGAATATTTCGCAGCTAAAACTTCAACAAGAAGTAGTGCGAAAACTTCTTGCAACATGCCAATAGACCTTCCTCAGTTAACTGAACTAAGCCAGCCTGGCACCAGTCAAATAGGTCAACTGAGTGATAACGATGTAAACGTTCCCAATATAATATCTACTATGCATAAAATGCAGATGGACTCAATCAAAATAATGTTTGACGGCTTCAAAAAAGCCATGATGGGTAGTTTACCCCCTGAATCAAAACGAAGGAAATTACATGACATGAGTGAATCCGAAACTGAAGGGGAGGGGGGTGATGAATTGGATCACCTCATGGATGATAATAGGAGCTGTATTTCAAAAGATAATGAAGATGTCGGGGCGGACAGGAGAAATATGGATCCCGACAGAACATTGAGTGATTTGTCAGAGTTCTTCAATTTATCTGGTGAATGTAGCTCAGACATTTCACAGAATTTGGCTGACATTGTGGATAATGGTATGGTTTGCTCTTATCTATCTTATATAAAAATTAAAGATATTTGTGACAAATATACTCGTCCAAGTAATTGTAAAAATGTTGTTGTACCAAAGGTTAATGAAGAAATTTGGCGATCTCTGCCTACAAATGTCAAATCCAATGATTTACGTTTACAAAAATGTCAAACATTTGTAGTTAAAAGCATTATTCCAGCAGTTCAACTTGTGAATGAAGCTTACAGGGCTAAAATAAATAAGGAAAAATTGCATGCCAAACAGTGCTTTGAACTTATGTCAGATATATTTAGATTACTGACAGCTGTTTATTGTGAAATGTCACAGCGCAGAAAGGACGGCATACGGCCACATCTAAACGACCCATTTACTCAGTTGTGTTCTAGGAATAATCCGTCTTCATCTAATGAGAAGTTATTTGGCCTTGACCTTTCCAAACAGGCGAAGGACGTGGCTGATGTACACAAAATAACTGGGAAAGTACACAAGAAATATAATCAGAATAGATATTCAAAAAACGAGTACAGGAGGGGACAGAATTATTACAACAGGAACTCGAACTACAAAAAGGCCTCTCCTTACATTCAGAACAATTACAAGGGGTCAAACAGAGTTCCAAGCAAGAGTTATTACAAAAAGAAAACAGAGACACAGTCCTCAAACTCCAACAAATAGATAGTGTAGATCAAGTACATGTAAGTAATCATCAAGGTAATATAACCCACTCTCCTTTAAGAGATGTTATCAATACTGTTGAAAATTTCATTGCTGGAAAACTTTCTGGTTCTTTGGGCACTTGGCATACTATTACTTCAGATCCCTGGATTTTGAATCTTATTGGGGGTGTATCTGCAAACTTAGTGGATTGTCCAATACAATTTTATCCACCTAGACCTACTATGTACAATGCTAGTGAAAAGGTCATCATGAGGAATGAAATAGAAAAAATGAAATCTAAACAGATTATTACTGAAGCGGACCCTGTTCATGGTCAATTTTTATCAAACATTTTCTTAAGACACAAATCTGATGGTATTTCTTATAGAACTATCTTAAATTTAAAAAGATTTAATGAATTAGTCAATCATATACATTTTAAAATGGATACATTGAATTTTTAAAGATTTCAGTTTGAAAGTAATTTATATGAATTCAGGGCTTTGCCTCAGGGTTACACTGATGCACCAAGAATTTTCACTAAGATTATGAAGCCTATTTTATCTGAGCTTAGGAAGCAAGAATTTAACGTGATATCATATATCGATGACAGCTTACAGCAAGGGGACATCTATTCTGATTGTAAAGACAATCTTTTAGCTACTGTAAAACTATTTGATAGCCTTGGATTTACCATCCACCCTCAAAAATCTGTATTGGAACCTACCCAACAAATTGAATATTTGGGGTTTGTTTTGGATTCAAGAAGTATGACAGTATATCCAAGTAGCTCTAAGGCACAGAAAATTAAACACAAATGTTTAAAAATTTTAACATTGAACAATTTTTCTATAAGAGAGTTTGCAGAAATTATTGGCACTTTAGTGACTACAGAACCAGGCGTTTTGTATGCTGCCGTATATTATATAAGATTGGAAATTATCGAAAATAAAGCCTTGGTTGAGAATTATGGTAATGAGGCCATAATTCTTACTAATGAGATTATTAAACAAGATATTACATGGTGGATTGAAAATATTGATAAGGTTTTTAAACCTGTCTCGACCAGACCTTATGATTTAGAGATTAAAACTGATTCATCAATGTCAGGCTGGGGTGGAACATGTAATGACACTTCCACTGGTGGTCTTTGGTATTAACTATCTTGAACTGTTAGCTGCTAAAATTAGTTTAATTACATTTTGTAAAAACAAAAGAGTTTTTCATGTAAAATTGTTAACTGACAACACTACAGCTGTAGCTTGTATTAATAAAATAGGTAGCACCAAACCAGATTTGAATACATTGACTAGAGATATTTGGTTATGGTGTAGAGAACATGATATATTCTTGACCGCTGGTCATATTAAAGGTAGTTTGAATACTGTTGCAGACAGAGAATCAAGAAAGTATAAAAGTGAAACTGAATGGATGCTAGATAAAATAATTTTTGAGAAAGTACAATCTACATTTGGAATTTTTTCAATTGATTTATTTGCTACAAGGGTTAATAAACAGTTAGATAAATATGTCAGCCGGAGACCGGACCCTGATGCTTTTGTCATAAATGCTTTTAGTATTAGTTGGCATAACTTTAATTTGTCATATATTTTCCCTCGTTTCAGTTTGATTGGTCGAATTTTGCAAAAAATAGAACATGACAATGCAGAAGTGGTTATGGACGACACAAGTCTGGTTCTCCAAAATGATGCAGTTATTGGTGGACATTCCCAGAATATTACCAAAGATGAAGCATCTTTTAGTAAATCCACACAAAATACAGGAGATTCATCCTTTGTATCCGAAAACACGGCTAATAGCATATCGGCTCTCCGGAAATCTTACGAACTGTATGGAGTTTCAGATGACACTGCAAAGATCTTGGTTAGCTCCTGGAGAAATCCGACACAGCAACAGTATGACAGCTATCTCAAGAAATGGTTGCAATTTTGTAATGAAAGGGAGACTAATCCATTTTACCCTACTGTAAACTGTTTATTACAATTTTTGACAAAATTATATCATGATGGTTTGGGGTATAGCAGTATTAATACAGCAAGGTCTGCTGTGTCTGCTATTAGTTTAAATAACCAAGAAGCTATTGGTAAACACTTTTTAATTTGTAGATTTTTAAAGGGGTGTTTAATCAGGGACCTAGTTTACCCAAAAATAAAGTTATTTGGGATGCTTCTATTGTATTGGAGTTTATTAAACAGTGGTATCCATTGCATTCTTTATGTTAAAACAATTAACATTAAAAATGGTGATGTTATTTTTACTTTTGTCAGGCCAGAGAGGTCAGACTATTATGTGTTTTGATTTGAGAAACATGGATTTAAATGATATTAGTGTTTCATTTAGTATAGGTGATTTACTTAAAACCAGTAAGCCTAGGTCACACTTGTCTCAAGTAACATTTCCAGCATTTGCTGAAGATAAATCATTATGTGTTGTGGAAACATTGAAAGAATATTTATCTAAAACTGAAAGTAATAGAAAAAATCATACAAAGTTGTTGTTGAGTTGGGTAACTTTGAAACCTATTTCTAGGGATACCTTAAGTAGATGGACAAAATCGGTCTTGAAAGATTCTGGAATTGATTTGAACACTTTTTCAGCTCATTCAACAAGATCAGCATCGTCATCGAAAGCTTTAAGTAATAGTGTGTCTTTTCAAACGATTTTAAATACAATTGGATGGAAGTCTGATAATACATTTGTGAGATATTATAAGAAAAAGATTGTATCACATGATTTTGCTAAGTCATTGTTAACATAAAGTTAAATTGTTAATAAAAATATGTATCTTTACTTATGTTATATTTCTATGATGGGTTAAAATGATCTCAGGCTTTAAAGATCTCGCTTGATCTCGTAGTGACGTAGGACAGTGAGGTAGAATTAAAAAAATAAACGAACTTACCGAGTGTAGTTTAATTAGGATTCTACCGAATCTGTCTGGAGTACGTAGAGATTATGCGCCCGTTTATAAACACAGTTTATAATGGGTACCCACCCGTTGTTAGCAGAATTATCTGAGCTCATTTTATTTGCTGTTAAAGACTGACTAGTTCCCACGCAGTGTATCATCTCGCATAATCTCTACGTACTTCAGACAGATTCGGTAGAATCCTAATTAAACTTCACTAGGTAAGTTCGTTTAATTTTTTAATTATATACCTTGTTCTCTCGGTGTATGGGTTGGTACATTGTCTCTTTTTTGAGTGAGGCTCACTCAAAAAAGAAACGGTGTATCAAACCATACACCGAGAAAACAAGGTATATAACTGACTTATACTAATAGTTAGTGCAGGGGGACTGCGCCACATATGATTTACAAAACGGACAAATACAACGACAAGACAGCATACTCCGAAACAGCAAACGAAACAAACAATAAAACAACAATTCAAAAAAGAGAAAAAAAAATTCGGGAAATAGCGATTTTTTTTATTTTCCCAATTTCAGAAGCATTTTTTATTTCACAAATATTATTTATCAAAGTTTCCCATTCAGAGCCCTCCAATTATCTCATCACAAACGCTTATTTATATTCAGGTAAATGACGTCAGTACAGCGCACGTGCATTTCACGGTTTAAATCAAGTCAGGGAAATTGATTGGTTGAGAAAAGCAATTAAACGTCACCCAATCATTTTGTACAATGGCCATTTCTTGTTGTTTTGCCAACGGCTGTGTCGATTGTAGTGGATGGCAGAAATGAATGCGAGAATAATTTATAATGTCACTAGACCAGAGGGAGGAGGGGGCCATTGTCACCCGAGTGGGGGCAAAATCTGAGTTAACTTTTCTAGAGGCATTTTTCGTCAGGAATCCGAATCTGGTAGGTAATAAGCCAGGTGAGGGGGCGTTTCCGAGATAATCGAGGTCAAAGGTCACGGAAGGCCAAATAACGAAAGAGACGTAAAAAATTCAAATTCTGTTCAGAATAGAGCCGAAAATTATTGATAACAGCAATGAGACAATTATAATACAGTAATATAATAATAACATTATATCTGGAATTTCGAACTAAGACCCGTATTGTGGCATTGAATACCCCCCCCCCCCGTTCATTATCTTAGTAATAGAGTTTGATAACCCACAACTTTGATCGCTATGCTATTTAAGGTAAGTAAATATGAATGTGCCATAATATTACTTACATATTTGAAGAGGGTAATAAACAAGCTTTTCAGTGATATGTAAAATTATATCTGGAATTTCGTACTAAGAACCGTATTTTGGCATTGAATACCCCCCCCCCTTCATTATCATAGTAATAGAGCTTAATACCACCAAACATTGATTGCTTTTTAAGGTAAGTGAATATGAATGTACCATAAAATTGTTTACATATTTAAAGAGAAAAATCAACAAGCTTTTAGCTGATATGTAACATTATATATGGAATGTCGTACTAAGAACCGTATGTTGGCATTGAATACCCCTCCCCTTCATTATCATAGTGATGGAGCTTAATACCACCAAATTTTGATCGCTTTTTAAGGTAAGTAAATATGAATGTACCATAAAACTATTTATATATTTGAAGGGAAAAATCAACACGCTTTTCGCTGATATGTAACATTATATCTGGAATTTCCTACTAAGACCCGTATTTTGGCATTGAATACCCCCCCCCCTTCATTATCATAGTAATAGAGCTTAATACCACCAAACTTTCATTGCTTTTTAAGTTAAGTAAATCTTAATGTGCCAGAAAATTATTTTCATATTGGAAGAGAACATCAACAAGATTTTCGCTGATATGTAACATTATATCTGGAATTTCGTACTTAGACCCGTATTTAGGCATTGAATACCCCCCCCCCCTTCATTATCATAGTAATAGAGCTTAATACCACCAAACTTTGATTGATTTTTAAGGTAAGTAAATATGAATGTACCATAATCTTATTTACATATTTGAAGAGGGTAATAAACAAGCTTTTCAGTGATATGTAAAATTATATCTGGAATTTCGTACTAAGACCTGTATTTTGGCATTGAATACACCCCCCCCCCTTCATTATCATAGTAATAGAGCTTAATACCACCAAACATTGATTGCTTTTTAAGGTAAGTGAATATGAATGTACCATAAAATTATTTACATATTTAAATAGCAAAATCAACAAGCTTAGTAATAGAGTTTGATAACCCACAACTTTGATCGCTATGCTATTTAAGGTAAGTAAATATGAATATGCCATAATATTACTTACATATTTGAAGTGAGTAATAAACAAGCTTTTCTGTGATATGAAACATTGTATCTGGAATTTCGTACTAAGTACTGTATTTTGGCATTAAATACCCCTCCCCCTTCATTATCATAGTAATTGAGTTCAGTACCAAACAAACTTGACCGTTTTGTAAGGTACCGGTAAGTAAATCTAAATGTGCCAGAAAATTATTTACATATTTGAAGAGAGCAAACAACAAGCTTTTCGGTGATATGTAACATTATATCTGGAATTTCGTACTAAGACCTGTATTTTGGCATGGAATACCCCCCCCCTTCATTATCATAGTAATAGAGCTTAATACCACAGGTATGCAGGTGTCATCGCTGCTTATTGTTATTATAATATATTACTGTATTATAATTGTCTCATTGCTGTTATCAATGATTTCCGGCCCTATTCTGAACAGATTTTGAATTATATACGTTTCTTTCGTTATTTTGCCTTCCGTGACCTTTGACCTCGATTATCTCGGAAACGCCCCCTCATCTGGCTTATTACCAGATTCGGATTCCTGGTGAAAAATGCCTCTAGGAAAGTTAACTCAGAATTTGCCCCCACTCGGGTGACAATGCCCCCCTCCCCCCCTCTGGTCTACACAGAGATATGCTTTAGGTACTGACAACACCTAAAGCATCAGAGCTCCATAGCTATCGACTTAATTTATCCTAGATAAAGTAGCCTAGCTAAGACTCCAAAAGACTTCTCAAATCCAGAAAGACTACTAGATACTACAAAGATCATCTAGTCCAAAAGTAGATTTAAGGTTGTCTTTATCTTTTTCTTTACACCTTTACAGGGTATAAGGTTTACTTTCTTTATATTTTGCATTCTTCATCAGTCTTTTATTTTCTTTTATTTACTATTTTCTTCTACTTTATTTTCTTTGTTTATTTTCTTTGTTTTTTTTTACTTTTTTTATTTTACTTTTTTTACTTTATTTACTTTCTTTGTTTATTTTACTTTATTAACTTTAATTTAATATTTTATTTTATTTTCTTCAATTTAATAATTTACTTTAATAAGCTTATTTTCTTAAATCCTCATATTTTTCACCCCTAATATAATCTTTTTTTATTATTATACTTTTTACCCCTTTTTCAGCTATATATTATATAGGATATACCACATTCCTATCTTTATTTATTTTTATATTTCTATTTTTTTTATTTTTTGGACATTTTACTTTTCTTTCTATCATCAACTAACAAAGAAGCTCAGTGTACAAGCCAACTTATTGAGCTCATCACAAGCTTCTTAAAACAATAACAAGCTAATTTATTTATATAGCTAATAAGTCTGATAACTGTTAAGTACACTCATGCAAGCAATAGGAACCCATAGTTAATTAGTATTAATCACACTGATTGACTAGCGGTTCTTTGTGGAAAGGGGTAACAACAGGTATATCAACTTACGTCATTAATTAATATAACCTTAATCAACACTGTTCATTCCCTTCTTTAGTTTTCGATTATATATTTCGGCAGCATAAGAACGATGGCGACAGAGGCTAGCTTACCAATGTCCATGGCTGACGCTTTTAACAGCAGCCCTGCACCAAAGTTCTTTCCTGCAGCAAAAAGGAGAGAGGAACAGACTCACGTCGTACTGGTGAGGCCACTGGAAGGCAAGTCCTTTCAAGGAGCTAAACTTACGGCAGTGGGGAAGGAACTTAAGAGTAAGTGGGGTATTACTAGCATACCCGACTTAAAGATCACTGTGTCAGGACAACTTAGACTTGCCTTAAAAAGTAGGTCTGAGATGGATCTGGCGCTAGCTCAGAACGCACCGTGACGGTGTCCGAACCGATCACCTTGTCTATTGATAAGGTGGTTGTTCATGGGATATCGGCCGAATATACCGGGGAGGAAATTCTGGAAGATTTAACAGAGAGGGGGTACCAAGCTACCGAGGTATACCGGTTTAATGTGGCCTAGGGGAAGGATCGGGGAAGCGTCGTCCTGTCCTTCAAGAAAGGTTCCGCACCTGAGGCCCTTAAAATCGTGTACCTCAACCGCCGTACCCACCCCTATGTTCAGAGAGTGAGACAGTGTACCAAATGCCAGAAACTGGGACATACGGTTAAGTACTGTAAAGGAAAAGCCATATGCGCCCAATGCGGAGGAGAACACGCGGTGGCTGAGTGTAGGATGGGTAGTAAAATTAACTGCTCAAACTGCAAGGGCAGCCACGCAGCCAACTCCCCGCAATGCCCAAGAATTCTAGCGACCAAAGCAGCGCTACGTCTGCAAAGCACAGACAAACTTACCTTTAGGGAGGCAACCCAACAAGTAAAAAACAAGGAGAGGGAACCAAAGCAAGCTCCAGCACCGACTCTCTTGACATCCGATGTAACCCCCACCCCTAAAGGTAAAGACAAGAAGAAGAAAGAGAGGAACATATCTACCAAACCTGCAGAGGTCAAACAGAAGACACCCAAGAAAAAAAAAGAGGAACCGAAAACGAAGAGTCATGAAGAACACTTCATTCCTAAATTTAAAACGGAAAGTGGCTTCATGAACTTCATGATCGAGTTCCTCAGGGTGGCCGTATTCAATGAGGGCCAAACTACCAAGATGGAAAGCTTACTCGGCAAAGTAAGGACACACATGGTCAACGCCGATGTCCTGTGTGTCATGATTAACTCAATCAACATAGTAAAAAAAGATCAAGAGAAGAAGACGACGACGAAGAAACCACAAAAAGTGATCGAACGGCAAACCTCGCACTCCGTAGAAGGATATCTTATGTTCGTCACTACAGCACTGGCGATATGCCCAGTTGCTTGCCGGTTTTAACACCAAAGACGAACACTAATGAGGTACCTCCTATGGAATGTGAAACGCCAATTGAACAATAAAAAGACAATACATAGAGGCATCCATCCGGACAGTCATCATGGCGGGCCAGGTTAAAGTTCTACAACTTAATGTTAATGGACTGGCCCCCAGATGTGCTGAGCTGAGAAAATACATCACACGCAACCCCAGGGATGTAATTTGCCTCCAAGAAACCAAGTTACTACCAACCTCCAAAGACATCTACATACCCGGATACACGTGTGAGAGAAGGGACAGACCAGGAAGTACGACACGTGGCGGCGGCATTGCCATCTATATCCGTGATAACCTAAATTATATTTCTGTTTCACTGGACGTAGAAGGACCTCTAGAAGCAATGGGCATAGCCATCACATTGAGCAATAATACGAATTTGACAATAGTGAATGTCTATGTACCCCCAGATGTCACGAAAAAACCAGTTGACTTCCAGTCACTTCTCGATCAACTTCCACAGGGCGAATCAGTGTTTTGCGGGGATTTCAACGCAAAACACGTCCTGTGGGGGTCGCCGGGGAATGACTGTCGGGGGACTAGCCTATGCTCAATAATAGAAGCAAACGACCTATGCATGCTGAACGATGAGAGCCCTACTTTTGTCGGAGGAAATACCCCACCTTCGCACCTAGATCTCACGTTCTGTACGCTTGGTCTGGCAAACCGCTGCGACTGGCAAGTACACGAAGACGAAACACTTGGCAGTGACCATCTCCTGATAGAATTCTGCATTCAGGCCGAAGCAACCAGGGAAGTCTATAACGGGAGACCCAATTGGATTATGAAAGAAGCTGACTGGGTTAAATTCCGTGTAGGCTGCCTTGAGTGGAAGGAAGAAGATATCATCGATACCAACATCGACGTGTACGCTACCAACATTACAAGCTCTATTATAGGTGCTGCTAACGACTCCATTCCAAAGACTTCTGGTGGAAAACCAAGGACTAGAAAACCATGGTGGTCACCGGAATGTCAGAAGGCGGTCAACGACAGAAGGAAGGGCCTCCGTCTACGGAAACGCCACTACAATAAAGCCAACCACCAAAATTACCTTAAGTTGAAATACGCTGCAAGAGACACCATTAAAAAGGCACAAAGTGGGCACTGGATGACATTCTGTAATGCGTTGAATAAAAACACGCAAACGGGTGCCGTCAGGAAGAAGCTGAACGCCATGAACGGGAAACGCAGATCATTCAACATACCAAACCTTGAAGATGGAGATAAGTACGTTACCAACGGCAAGGAAAAGGTAGACCTACTAGCAAAAACTTTTGCTAACGCAAGCAAAGACGAAAACCAATCACCAGAGTTTCTGAAGAGGAAGGAAATCTTTTACTCGCAGCACCCTTCATTAGTAATTGAATCTAATGAAGTGGCTGAACCAATCAACCTACCCTTCTCTGAGGAAGAGTTAAATAAGGCTCTTTCCCCCAAGAAAGATAGTGCGGCTGGGGAGGACAAAGTAAAGTACTCCATGCTCAAACATCTATCAAGAAACGCCAAAACGATACTACTAAACTTCTTCAACACATCTTGGCCGTCAGGAGAGGTACCTAAAGAATGGCGAAAAGCAAACGTCATCCCTCTACTGAAAGCTGGGAAAGAGAAGAACAAGGCAGAGTCATATCGACCAGTAAGTTTGACATCCACACTATGCAAAACCTTGGAAACAATGGTTAATATCCGATTACAGTTCTATCTGGAGATCAACAATGGACCACTTGGTTAGGCTACAGCAAGTCATGTCGCAGGCACTTCTCTCGGGAAACCTGTTATGTGCCGTGTTCGTAGATCTGACCAAGGCTTTCGATCTAGTTTGGTTAGACGGGCTGCTCTTCAAGTTGGGACGTATCGGTATAACGGGCATAATGTTTCGGTGGATTAAAAGCTTTCTGAGCGATAGAAGGATACAGGTGAATGTTGGCAGATTCATGAGTGCCGAGCAAACATTAGAAAATGGCACGCCTCAGGGGTCTGTTATCAGTCCCACTCTCTTCAACATCATGATCAATGACATTCACAAATCGTCCTACCTCGATTCCAGAACTGACTTGGCTAAATTTGCCGATGACAGTACCATATGGAGAAATGGAACGAGCTTCTGTGAACTACAAAAGAATATGCAAAAAGCCTTAGACATCGACTGGACTGTAGATAGATGCTCCAAAATCCTAAACTTAATGAGAAAATTAACGGGCAGTGCGTGGGGCGCCAATAGAGTTACACTAATGGTGGTATATCGTGCTCTAATACGTTCTGTATTAGACTACGGCTCTTTGGCCTTCATGAACTGCGCGCCAAAACTCTTAAGCAAGCTTGACACCATCCAATACAAAGCTCTGTGTATTGCGACTGGCGTAGGGCTCGGGACTAGGCGAGAGGCACTACTACAAGAAGTCGGGGAGTTGCCCCTATCCCTAAGAAGAAAAGAACTGGCGACAAGGTATTGGGTCAAGATATCACAACTAGGTGAAAGATCCCCAACATTTGTCAGTCTACAAAAGACAAAATATGTAAGAGATCCCAAAAAGAAAACCTTCAGCCAGGGTATCAGAGAAACGATCAAGGAACTACGACTGGGGGAGCTCGTGATAAATAAACACGACCCCCGGTTGTCGCCCCTTGGACGCTCCCTATACCACTGGTCAATCTAGATCTACTACAGAAAACCGACAAGAGAAATAACCCCAGTGCTGCACGTGCTTTCTCTCTAGAACATTTGGAAGACAACTGGCCGTCTGATGACTGGGACCATGTGTACACGGATGGCTCACGCAACCCTGGAAGGTGCACCAGCTCGTTTGGAATATACCTGCCAAACGGGGAACAGGGAATAAGCAGGAAACTGCCCAATAACTGCTCGGTGTACACTGCAGAGCTCGTTGCCATTCGTGACGCCATTTCATGGATCTCCCATCAAAAGACTGGCAAGTTCGTCATTCCAAGCGATTCTCTGAGCAGTCTGATTTCAATCCAAAATGACAACTCGGAATCAAGGCCAGAAGTCATTTTGGAAATCAGGCAACTATATCAGAGGGTCCTAGAGGGTCAACATTAAAGGAAACGAGGAGGCAGATCGACTCGCCAACGAGGGTCTCAAGGACACAGCTACACCCCGCCTCATAGACTACAGCACCACGGAAATCTACAGTATGGTCAAAAGACAGGTCAATTCAATCTGGGAATTAAATCTCGTTGAACTTGACACATACAGATTCCGACTGGATGACGAGATCTACACCAAGACAGCGACCAATCACCCTAGACGAGATATATGCAGACTCATATCAAAACTAAGGGTGAAAGAGCGACTGCGAGACTACAAACACCAAGTCATCGTCTGTGAGTGCGGAGAAGAGTGTACCACCAACCATGTCCTGGTAGACTGCGAGGTTTACAAGGAAGAGAGACGGGACTTAGTGAGAATGATGGAGACCAACAACATACCATTCAACACTAAGATCCTACTCTTCCCTAGACCAGATCTGAAGCTACAAATCTTCGAAGAAATCCACACCCTAATGGACACAGTTGGACTAAGTAGATTAGTGAAATAAGAAAGGGTCACGGCTAGATAACGTCTCCATACAACGTAGGATGGTTGAGTAAAAACGTCCTCACGAAGGAAGCCCAACCATCCTATACATTTATTTTTATCTTTTTATTTTTTCTACTTATTTTTTATCTTTACTTTTTTATTTTATACGACGTAGGGTGGGTAAGTAAAAACGTCCTCTCGAAGGAAGCCCAACCACCTTACAACTTTATTTTAATTTATTCATTTTACTTTATCTTTATTTTACTTTAATTTACTTTATTTTTATTTACTTTATTTTTATTTACTTTATTTTTATTTACTTTATTTTTATTTATTACCTTTAATTTATTTTAACTAATAAATTTTAATTAATTCATTTTACTTTATCTTTACTTTACTTTTACTTTAATTTACTTTATTTTATTACCTTCAATTTATTTGACTACAACTTTATTATACTCTCTTTATTTATTTAATTTTATATTAGTTTAATTTACTACTAACATCTACTAAACTGGCGGGATAGTGGAGTAAGAGGGAGTCATGATCAGACGGGCTCGGCATCTAAACACTATTCTGCCAAAACAAATACCAGTGGGATAGTGGAGTAAGGGGAGGCCACGAGAAGACAGGCCTGGCACCTAAACACAAACCCCACAAAGAAGACATCTACCAATCCAGAAACAGAAGAGATCATCTACCAACGATGTGTTTTTATTAAATAAAGGGAAGAACTTCCCACTAAAACCTAAATCCATGGCCTAAGGCCAAAATGGAAAGATTGCAAAATCATATTCTAAAGATCAGGAAGCAGCTTCGGCTCTCCTATGTCTTGTCTGTGATATCACTTAAGTGGAAGCAGACGTTAAACACCAAAAGAAGAAGAAGATATTTCTATAACCGAGAATATCATTTCTGCAAGATATGTCGATGACAATCTGAACGACAAACTCACCCTACCTGCAGAGAAGTGACTCTGACACAGTGATCAGCCATGATATTTATACATGCCGTATCGCGAGGTCAACGCACAGAAGTCAGTTTGTAAACAAACAAACGAAAGTACAATGACTTCGACGAACGGAAAACCTGCGTCGTATCGGGGATGTATGTGCTATAACACGGACACAACTCGAGATTGAATAATAATCCCCGGAAGAAAATGGGATTTTAACAGAATTAGCAAGTTTAAACGGACATTTGACACACGCGGGGTCGCACTATTGGCACTATCGGTCGGGTCTATTTCACATTTAAATCTGCCATAAACGTGAAACAATGTGTTACTGATAAATACAGCTCTTTTGAACTTTTAGCATGTGATCTTTATCTAAACAACCAGTCGGCCACATTGCAACAATTTATCGTCCACCTAATAATAGAAATATTGCCCAGTTCTTCGAGGAATTTTCTTTATTTGCTGATCAATTACTACTGAAGTACCAGAAACTTATTATAATTGGAGATATTAACTTACATTTAGACAACAGTGATGACTCGCTCGTAAAACAGTTTAATGAAATCCTTGACATCAGGGGTCGGTTGCTCAAAACTAAATTATTTTAACGATCCTGTAAACTGTAACGGACATATCTTGGTAACGTGTTATTTGTTAACTTTCCATTAAATTTACTACAGAAAACACTATAGAATACTTTATTTTTTATATTAGCATAAATCTGTAGGAAAAATTTGCACCACAGAATGTTCGGTGCCTTTATTTCCAGCAACAATCTTTCTTTCCGTTAAAGTTAACGGATCGTTAAAAGATCACTAGTTCAGCATGTAACGGACCCAACCCACAATAAAGGTCACCTCTTAGATCTGATAATCACTAATCAAAACAGCTCTATATCTAATATTACTATTGATGATGTACCCTATATCAGATCACTTTCCAGTTTTATTTAACATTGACTTTCATAAACAACATTTGCAGCGAATGACCATTTCATTTAGAAAAATTAGTTCAATTTACTTAAATACCTTTAAACAATCGCTCTCTGAATTAGACTTGTGTAACCGCATAGAAGATGTTAACGAAAAAGTTAACAACTTTGATACAATAACAAGACAGGCGGTTGATGATTGTGCTCCATTAATTGTTAAAACTGTTACTGTTCGCCCTGGTTGTGAATGGTTTAACGATGAGATAGGAGAAGTCA